>PYXC01000720.1:1657500-2257500 GCA_015244755.2 Tenualosa ilisha | reverse complement strand
TAGTGCTGTAGCAAAATATGATACTAAGTGTAAGCACTAGGCAGCACTAACCTGGCTAGAGGGTTTGTAGGCCTAGATGGAAGTCAAAGCACAAAGTCATGTGAATGTAAACTAATAATTGGTTTTAGAATAACCACTGCTGTTGTGCTCAGTAGATAACAGAGAAGTCCGAGATACAGATGTTTTTGCCTTTTTTGCTTTTCTCATCTTTTCCCGCTTGATGTTTGTGATCCTCATGGCCTGTTAAGAATGATTGACGATTTCTGCTAACCTGAAGCTAACATATGCTACTAGTCTCTGTGCTGGCTGCACGTCACAGTCTCTTAAGAGGGCTGCATGACAACGGTAATTATCAAAGTCTGTATGCATCAACAAAACACAGACATGTAATAACAATAAATAACTCAAAAGTGCAATTTTAAGGTATGCAATGATTGTTTAGTGCAGATATGAACTATAAAATTTTATCATTGCCATGAAACCCTCACAAAAGATTGTGATGTGCAAAGCCAGCGGAGAGGCTATTCAAAAACCAACTGTTAGTTTCCATAGGCTTTATTGGGATGGAAACATGGACGAGGTTTCAATTAGGTTTTGCAGAGTTCACTGCAGAGGTCTGTGATGATGAAAGGAACGTTGCATTGATATGAATTCTATATGTCAGCTTAAGTATAGTTAATAAATTAAACACAATAATTAAACAATTATAATTGCAGGTCAAAAACAAAATAAAAAAAAGTCTGAGTATAAATAAAAAAACAAAAACAAGTCTGAGTGAAAAACAACAACAAAAAAAACTAAAACAAGTTTGAGTGTCAACAGTCAACTGAACCATCAGGTCAAACATGTTTGTACGGTGTTCCTAGAAATGCACATTTTCCGTAACAACAAATCAACTTCCAAAAATATTAGTATTACATCGGCTAAATCTTAAAAGCTTATTTTGTCATTGATCATATGAGTATAGTTTGTCTCCCTTTTTCTCCTATGCAGACATGCAAATTAGGTATACGCTCTCTAATCTACACGTGCCCTTTTAAAATTTCACAAAATTACAAAACATAAACCTTTCAAACAGCACTACATTAAATATGCCATTAGGATGTTTAAAGACTATTATCTCTGCACATGTAGTTTGCATGTGTAGTTTGCCTGCTCACAAAGCAATTTGAAGCCTGTCCTCTGGGATGTGCTCCACATCCAGTAAACTCAGACAATCCAAATGACATGCCTCTGGGCTCCACCTACTGCAGCCAGGTGCTCTGTCTCCTGCTGCAGTCACGCCCCTCAGGAGACATGATCTGCCCTTCAGCATTAAGTCAGATGGACAGAAGCACTTAACATTCAGCCAACACAGTAACAACACCTTAGTCATATGGAAAGTAACATCCTGGTTAAAAAGTGATATGATTTGGAGTTTAATGTTTGTTTTTTTGTTACCAGCCAAGAGAACTGATTTATTGTATATAGTGAGGGTTATAAAGAATTATATGTCTAGTGTGTTCACACATCATCTCTATACATCTCTGTGTAAACCCAAAACCAGAAAGAAATAGCAGGCAAGTGAAGAGAATGATCAAGCTGTAAGTGCAAAGCAATTGAGTAATCATCTGACCATAGACTCTGTGGTGTGACAAAACTCTATGTAGATCTTTTAAGAGATAACACACAAACAGTGTGCTGTGATGGATGGAATCACATATACACAGAAAGTATGTATTCTGTTGGCATGATTACTGAATATGCAAGTACTTGTCCAAAAACTTTTCCAAAATGGTGTCCAGGAAGAACATGCCTCCAAACATGAGTGTCTGCTCCTTACTCACAGTACTCATTACTTGATAAAAGGTTGCTGCAAAGCTGAAAATATTTATAAGATAAATTGAAAATTATTCTCACTCGCAGGATTCTTCAAGTGATGAGTTCAGTGATACTGACAGTGAAACCAACTTCCCATTAATGGTGCCTCAGGACTACCTTGGGCTGGCATTCTTCTCCATGCTCTGCTGTTTTTGGCCACTAGGGATCGCAGCTTTTTATCTCTCACAAAAGGTATGTTGGGACACTGAAGTCAAGTGACTTAGACATCTTGACAGTCACTTGTTGAAGAAGTCCACACCAAATCAGGGCTAACTGTTTAATGCTTCCATGCACATATACTGAATCAGCAGTGTTTGAAATCACACTTGCAATGCGCTCAGTAGACAGTATTTGTATTGTGCAGTAATGTACAGTATTTATGCAGCAGACCGCTCTACAACTTGCTTCATAATGGTAGGCCTATACATTGCCACAGAAAATGGGCCACTTGACACACTGGATTGCCAAACAGGTAACATTACAACACACATTGCTGATAGTTGTTTCAGGGTTCTTTTAGAAAACAAAACAACAGATTGTTGTCTCAACAGACTAAACAAAACAACATTCCAGGGCAGTTCATAAAAACCTGTTCTGGAGTAGTATAACTGCAGCACTGGCTCCATGTATTTCACACATTCGAACCCAAGTCTCCTTTAGCAGCAGTTAAAATATAGCCTACACTGTATATCACGCACTGAATTACATGTTTACTATTAAAATCTAACATGTAAATAATAATACTTTAGACTTTTTATTACTTGTTGTATGTTGCATGTCTGTGCAACAGAAGTGTAGGACAACCTTGACCCCTACTGAGGTAAACAGGATGTTGATACATGGGGGTGTCACAAATGTTGGAGATTTCAATTTTGAGATAGTTCCCCACATTTTTGAGCAATGAACTGTTTGACAACTTGCCCTGTATGGCCAATGTTGAGATATTGCCTTCTAAAAATAAATAAGAGAGCAGGTATAGGGATATTTGATAGTCTATGTGTACAACACTTACCAGAGAATTTAGCATTTTAGCATATTTAGCATATTATTTTTGTTATCACTATTAAAGACACATTGAAGGAATGATAAAGTATTTAAGGAATATTTTGTATTTTGTATTGAATATTTTAAGTGTATGTTTAAATGTAGGGGTCCTCCACATCTTAGCGAAGTGCGGAGCTATCCTGAGCATTGTTAAGTGTTTTGACCTGCTGCATTGCTCTCAGTGCTATAGCATTATGAGCTATTTGGTTGTACAAACTGAAACAAACAGTTTGCAACAAATCAAATGCACTTTCTTTTGCTCCCAAACAAACGTATGAACTCATTATCGCTCAGCAATGCATACTGAATTTACACTGATATACTGCTCTGAGTGTTTTTTTTTTTTCAATTGTGCCAATTTCAGACCAATAAGGCGTCAGCACAAGGGGACTACCAGAGTGCAAACGCAGCATCCCGTCAAGCTCTGTGGCTCTCAGTCCTCTCAATCATCTTTGGGATCATCACATACATCTGTGCTGTTGCTGCTCTAATATCCTACCTGTCTGCCAAACCACCTTAGGACAAGTCTATCTGGGCCACACAGCTCATGGTCTCGTGTCTCCTGCACATGCACATGTACACACACACACACACACACACACACACACACACACACACACAATAGCTTCACTATAGTGTCCTCATCACAAGCTAAATTGTTTTTGTAAGTGGAAACAACTGGACACACCTGGACAGCTTGTATGTCTCTAAGGCCATGTTTACACTGCAACACAAAAGTGGCCCATTTCTTCAATTTTTGTGTTCCTCTGTCATACTGTAGATAATGATCATGTCAGGCAAATCAAAACAAGTGCATGAAAACAAATCTTAAAGGAAAAGTCCAGTCAATCAACCAATTTTGTGGTTTTTTGAGGTTGCTGCCATCAGTACGTATAGGAACGCCAAAATTTGGTACAACACAAACCGAATTTTTGAACCGGCAGCTAAAACTAACTGATTGGGGCACAGGAAAACAAAACTGAAAGGAAGTTTCCTTGCCCTCATTAGTTAGTGTTGGTTACCATTTCACTATTCAGTCTTGTACCTTATATCCTTGGTCTTATTCCTACCAATAGCACTCAGCAGCCACAAACAACAGGGCTGTGGGTTGACTGACTTACGGATTATTGCTCTAAGATCCGACCCCACTTTCATCAATATTGGACACAGGCAAAGGACATCTGGAACTGTGCATCAAACATGTAAACATATCCTCAGTGTGACACCTGCCAGGATGTGAAGAAAGCTAAACTTCTACAGACCTATGTTTTAAAAACACCATTTTATAGACATACATTAACATTTGCACACATTCAAGAGCTCCCATCTTAACCTTCCTCAATACGTTAATGAGACATAAACATCATTTGAGATATAGCTTCTAAAACCTTCTTCACTTAAATAAATGCCCGTTCATATTTGGAATGATGCTGTATATGGCCAAGGCTGCAGAATCTAGTTCAGACTGAAAATGGAAACCCACAATGCTCAGATGAAAGGAGAGAGCCATTTCCTTGTCTCTATGCACAAACCTGCCAACCAGGAGTGTGGACTTCAAAATCAATGTCAACAGACATGGCCATTTTGCACTTCAGTCAGTTACTGACTCCTGCGTCAAAACAGATTGATAGGTCTTTGTGATGGGAATGGAAGAGTAGTTTGCAGTGGACACACTGCAAGTAAATGCTCTAGTGACAAAATGTGCCAAAGGCAAACTCTGCTGCAGTGGCCAGCATAAAGCAACTGCTGAGAAGAAAATGCCAAACGAGTCAAGCGATTTTGTACGAAACTAACATTATGCAACCCTCCTATTTTGACTCATGATCATTTTAACGTATTCATAATGCACTGTGTTTTGGTGAAAAATATAAATGAGGGGGTAAACATCACTTATCCTTCAAACCAACTAGTCAGATCAAACAAGGGATAGAAGTATGAATGAACAAAGGGAATGGTCTTATGTCCACATTTGGTTCTGACTGGCTTGTATAGATTAGCATACAGTCACTGCATCTTCATTCCAGTGGAATCAACTTTTTCAGCTCTACTATGACCTCTTTTAAATGTTCTGTTTGGTAATGGCCATTGCATGCCGATTCCTCCATTTTTTTCATGAAGGGTCATGTTTCACAACAAACTGAAGTATTAAAAAAATCAGACCACCTGCATTTCTTTTGTGTTTTTTTTATATATAGTTTTATCAGAATTATGTATTTTCAACAGCTTAGCCACCACATAAAATATTTTTTCAAGGTTTTTCAAGGATTTTGATCAGCTTGACAGCACCTAGCATCAAACTACATATTCTAGTGTAGAAACACCCTGGTAGGGGCTATAAGTTTAGGGTAAAAGCCAGTGGGAATTTGATGACCATGTTAGGTCTGTGGTAGTGCAGTGGAGCTTTGATTTGAGCAAGTCTTATCCAGAGCATATAATTGGAGATAATTGGAGTATTGTACTTGTTCAACCTCTGGTGTTATATAAAAAAAACCACATGTGCAATTTTACAAGCTAAATGACACCCTGTTTGGCAACCACAGGTGAACTAGTTGATTTCCCGATGGTTGCATCACAGTCAGGCTTTGTTCTAATTCACCCATTTTAGTGAGGTTCGTGACATGCACAACCTCTCCTTGTTTAATGACCATCATAGGAGCAAGATAAGGTGTCCCTGTACCTTGTCTGAAAATGTGAGCTAAAGCTGACCAGAAGTGAATGCAGATAAATGCACTATACCCTTTGCCCTTGCAAGGCAACATGATTGTACACAGTATGCAGGTTGACAAAATTTGTAATTTGTAGTATATGCCAATTGGCCCGCGTAGACCCAAAAGGCAATGTGCATAACACAAAAGACATGTAAAACACTTTCTGTATAAACTGATTTATTTGAAAAGCTGAGTCCGAATTGTTACATTAGAAAAAAACGAATTCCACAAAGGTGAAATACAAATACATTTTTAAGTTAGAAGTTGATTTTAGCACACTTATACACAACAATATACAAGACAAATGTATACAAGTTAAAACAAAGGTTTACGTAGTTGGGATTATTATACAGTCTTGGAATAGCGCCGATGTACTGAATCTCTGTAGAACTGAAAAATTCGTTCTGAGGCCCTCTGGCTCAGAGCTATAGCTTCCTGAAGCTGAAGAGACAAAACAAATAATCTGTGAGACATTTTATATTGGATTAGTGGGGGAAAATCTAACAACTGAACAAGCCGACAAGTTTACTTATTGTATATTACACTGCATATTACATGGACTTACAACAAACATTTAGCAGTACATATGATGACAATAAATCTCAAGTTTGATACTAGAATAAGGTACTTTGGTTGGCTGTGCTTAAAAAGCTGAGCTAATCATGAGTGGTTTTTGATTAAAGGTTGTGGTCATACCTCGTGAACTGATACAGATCCTTTAGTTGAGGACATCATTACTCTTTTGTCAGTACTATCAATTGCAAAAGTCATCGAAGCTCGGCTCTCCTATAAAGTGTAAAACATGCTGTGATGACAAGAATAATCCCAAATTCGTATAAAAAATTCTGACGTAAAGAAAGCGTTGTTTCATATGGCTATACAGATATATATGAAGGATATTACCATACCTTTTCCTGTTGTAATGAAGGGTCTATGATGATCTGTCCATCTGTGTTGATGATGCATGTAATACCACAAAACAGGCAGCTCATAGGTAGCCCTGCATCCATCAGGGCCATGCAGGCTGCATTCAGGCAGCATGCCAGAAGCTAGGCTATAGTCAAAAGCTGTAACCGAGATTAGGTAATGGAACACATACACATCAATTGACATTTACAAACTAATGAGATAATCACATGCAGTTCACATTTCCTTGATAAATGCACCATAATGGCTACAAAAGGATACAGAGCCATCATCATGGACCTCCTGTAGGACAAGGGTGAGAGAGGAGCGAGGGTGAAGGCTGGAGAGAAGAGCAGCTTCACATGTCTCCCGCACACACTGCTCTCGAGATCGCTCTCGGACACCTGGGAGTATTGGAGTTTTACAATGTGTTTAACAGAGTTTAACAGACTCAAATGGATTAAAGCAATCCAACGCAAATGACTGCAGAAAAAATGAACATCTGCGGCATGATGTGCACTGTAGATAGTACATATCGTCACCTTCCAAAATAATTGCCCAAGTAATTTTTTTCCAGGTTTTTCAGGAATTACCCCCCTAAACCTAAAAAAAACTAAACATTTTCTTTTCCAAAAAATGGCTTAGGTGATTATTTTAGGAAGGTGACAATATGTAAGACAAGGAAACAATCACACCTGACTTTTCATTAATCATTGCTTTGGTACATTAACATGTTCGGGTATGGTTTGACTCTGCTGCCACCTCCTGGATAAGTGGTAAACATCACCTCACAAGGCAGTGATTGTGTCTTGTGGCAAATTTTACTGTCAGCCAAGACTAATGTCTGGCACGATACACACCCTGCTTGCTCTGCAGGTCAGTCACCTGCAGCCATTTGAGAATGACCAAATCCCAGGAACCAATCAAAATGCATCACAACTGGAAAGATACCAACTGACCAACCATTTTGAACGGTTTTGTTACAGCTAGGCCTATTTGAGGTAAACGAGGTGATAAGAGGTGTGTTTCTAGGAATCTTTTTTATGTACTCTGACATCACCACATTTGACTGTGAAAAGTGGAAATAAATGCTTTAAATAAATAATGCTTTAGTCTATGCATTGTATGGCTGTCTGACAGTAGATTTCAAGACAGTTTATTAAACTCACTCTCTACACTGCTCTGGTCACAATTTGTGTGGCTGCAGATTAGGGCTCTGAAGCCATGCTGATTGAACTGAACGGAAGAGAAAATTGTCCTTTTGCCTTTACACAAGAGTATCTTCAGACAGCACAAACTCCCATTCCCTCTCACTGTTACAATGTGGTTATAATACACAGCATTACAATGTAATACTACAATGAAACACTCCCAACACAGCTTTCAATAGTCAAACTGAGGTGAACAGTTGGAATGATTTTACAGATGTATAAAGGCAAGGCTACATCTTTGTATTCCAGTTCTAGCTACTTGACATAATGTTAATGGACCATGCCTTTCCTTTTCATCTGAATCTCCACACTAAAGTACATCAAAAGACTGAACAGACACATCCTAAGAGTATGACAGGATAATTCTGATTAAAACAAGCTGAAGTCAGAATTCTACACACATAGTTTGGGACACTAAAATCACATTGCACATAATTTCCTTACCAGGTAGGCCTACTTTAGGCTGTATCAGGACTTCTAGCGTAGCACGGTCATAAATCTCCTTGCTAACCTTAACCTCGGCTGGCCCGTAAACCCCTGCCAACACATTGGTATTCCCTATAATGGAAAAAAACGCACACAGAAAATCAAAACAATATCTGAACAGTACCTTACCCTTTTTTCCAGAGAGAAAGAAAAGTCGCCACAATGATAATTTTTGCAAGACTTACGTTCTAAAATATCAAATTTAATTTACTTTGTCGGAAATGTTTCCGCCAAATTAAAGTTTTTTTTCTTTTGGTCTCAGCTAAATACTCCCATCAACTTGTCGACTGATAAGAGCAGAACTGCCTAACTTCCAAGAGCATTTTTACTTAGCTCCTGACCCCGATTAATTATGGCAAAAATATATCATAGCGAAGTCAAAGACACTTGATTTATCAACAGTCTCTGGCAAAGTTGTTTCACAGCTCAGGAGCCGAAAGTTAATGTTAATGATCCAATTCAGGTTGTTTACCTTGAATGAATGATGCTGAACCATCAGGCCTTGAGAGAAGATTCTGCTCACAGCCGAATTCTCTTATCGCCGAACTAGTTTCATTGACTTTCGTATCCATTTTATAGCAAACAACTGGGAAAAGTTTATTTAACCGAGCGTTGAACTAGACAGCATTCACCACGCACCCACGCTGATGTTGACTTCCTGGCGCAAAGGCTCCGGGAAACAACTTGTCAAAGTAAAAGCAGAGACAGTAAAATGTGGTGAAGCCTAGCTAGTAGGGTGACCACCTGTCCCGCTTTACATTGTACTGTAGCCTACAGCAATTTTATCCTTTGCCCTGCGCAAATTAAACATTCTGTCCCGCTTTATCATTCGACCCTACTTAATTGGAAAAAACAAGCATACGTCTATGGATAGGCTTAAGCTTGACTTTTGTCCAATAGTTCAGGAAAGAGCAATAACAGTGGTAACTAACAGGCTGAGTCTTACGTCAATCAAGTTGTTCACTCGCGCAGGAACGCCTTCTCAAATTATCAGCAATCTCAAATCTGAGAGCGCGCTGCTCAAATCTGGCAGCCATGACCAGTCGCCACGGAAAAGAAAACATGCGCTTATAATAACTGCGACATAGGCAACTCTTGATTTAGACCGGTGGATGGCGACACAGGGTGAGGGTTTTGATTTTATCAGGACCGGAGCTACGGCCACACAGATCACGCACTGTTTAGCTTGATTTAATGCATTTATGCAAAACAGCGCACCAAAGAATAAAAATAATACATAGCCTACCTTGATTGCTGACAAGATTTTCGGTCACTCTGTTCTGTCTTAGATGTAGGCCTAATTTCAATCATCTTCACTTAACAAACAGCTCCATCTCGTTTGTTTGAAATATCCAAAGTCTGTAATAATCCCAACGGCAAGTTGTTTTGACGTAATTTGATGAAACATTAAAGTGATAGACGCCATTTATCAATAGCCTGTATCAGCAGCATTTCGTTTGAAAATAACATTCCAACTCATCGGCCTTCACTCAGTTGTAGTCTGTGCTTCTTATTTAACTTTCTATAGGGTAGGCCAATAAAGACAAAAAGAAAAAATATAGTGTTTTATCTTTTGTATGCCTTAAGCTGTAGCAACCACTATTTTTGGGGGTCAGGTAACACCTTTATCTTTTATTCCGTGGGGTTGAAAGGCAAAATAAAATGTTTCTTGGTAAATTAGATTGACATTTAGCACGACAAGCCAGATGAGAACATCAAAATACATAGTCTGACCACGACCAATAGGCTGAGCTCAATCCTAGGAGGGTTGTCCCCTAGGGCTGTCTTTCAAATTAAATAGCGCTACAACCAATGTTGGCAAAACAGCAGATACGTCCCTGTTTTAAATGAATGACTTGAGTAACTTTTTCTCCTTAACTTTCAAAGAAAAGCCCAAGTCTAACTCTTCCAAAGTCGATGCCAAGACCAATCCGCTGTTCCTTGGCCACGTAGTTGATTTGCACTGCCACACACAAAGGTAGAGCGTTGCGACTGGTCTTACCAAGCCTGTGTAAGACCAATGATGGCTCCAATAGTGTCTTCAATGTTTCATGGCTAGACGTACCCGCTTAGCAAAACTACACTATATTACCAAAAGTATTCGCTCACCTGCCTTGAGTCACATATGAACTTAAGTGCCATCCCATTCCTAACCCATAGGTCCACCTTTTGCAGCTATTACAGCTTCAACTTTTCTGGGAAGGCTGTCCACAAGTTTGAGGAGTGTGTTTATAGAAATTTTTGACCATTCTTCCAAAAGCGCATTGGTGAGGTCACACACTGATGTTGGTCGAGAAGGCCTGGCTTTCAGTCTCCGCTCCAATTCATCCCAAAGGTGTTCTATCGGGTTCAGGTCAGAACTCTGTGCAGGCCAGTCAAGTTCATCCACACCAGACTCTGTCATCCTTGTCTTTATGGACCTTGCTTTGTGCACTGGTGCACAGTCATGTTGGAGGAGGAAGGGACCCGCTCCAAACTGTTCCCACAAGGTTGGGAGCATGGGATTGTCCAAAATGCTTCGGTATCCTGAAGCATTCAAAGTTCCTTTCACTGGAACTAAGGGGCCAAGCCCAACTCCTGAAAAACAACCCCACATCATAATTCCTCTTCCACCAAATTTCACAGTCGGCACAATGCAGTCCGAAATGTATCATTCCCCTGGCAACCTCCAAACCCAGACTCGTCCATCAGATTGCCAGATGGAAAAGCGTGATTCATCACTCCAGAGAACGCATCTCCACTGCTCTAGAGTCCAGTGGCGACGTGCTTTACACCACTCCATCCGACGCTTTGCACTTGGTGACGTATGGCTTGGATGCAGTTGCTCGGCCATGGACACCCATTCCATGAAGCTCTCTGTGTACTTGGGCTAATCTCAAGGTCACATGAAGTGTGGAGCTCTGTAGCAATTGACTGTGAAGAAAGTCGGCGACTTCTTTGCACTATGCGCTGACCCCTCTCTGTCAGTTTACGTGGCCTACCACTTTGTGGCTGAGTTGCTGTTGTTCCTCTCTGCTCTTCCATTTCGTTATGATAGAGCTGACAGTTGACTGTGGAATATTTAGGAGCGAGGAAATTTCACGACTGGATTTGTTGCACAGGTGGCATCCTATGACAGTTCCACGCTGGAATTCACTGAGCTCCTGAGAACAGCCCATTCTTTCACAAATGTTTGTAAAAAACAGTCTGCATGCCTAAGTGCTTGATTTTATACACCTGTGGTGATTAGGACACCTGATTCTGATCATTTGGATGGGTGAGCGAATACTTTTGGTAATGTAGTGTATTTGCTACCACAACGGAGCGTCTAGATTTCTGGTTAATAGACATATCTTAAGCTGAAAGTTATTATGTCTGCCTCACATTGTCCCACTTAAAGTTGCCACTTGTCCCACATTTTGTCTGTTTGCAGGTGGTCACCCTACTATATAGGCCTACTATTTTCCCCGTAGCCTTGCGTGTTTAGTGAGGGATAGAATGTGGAACAAGGTCCTCCAGGCCGTGTCTGATGTTAAACTGTACTGGGCCATCTCCAAATACAAAAATGCAAAATCTAATGATGATGACAAAACTTCCCTGTGCACAGCCTGAGGAGGAGCAATTTGCAATAAAAGCCCAATAAAAGAACCAAGTGTGTGTCCATCTGTCAGCAGCACATTATTCCAAATTATGTATTTACTTTTCCTTTCTTTAGCTTTTCTGTATCAGTTTTGCAAGGATTAAAGTCAAAGAGGAGGGCTGCATGGATTTTTACTCAGATTTTTAGGGAACTATATTCAAAAAATCACTCAAAAAGTGCTGGCAAGCAATGATCCAAAGCATTGTTCAGAATGTAAAAAATACCGGCACAGATACAATGTTTTAATGACCATCCCAGTCCCTATGCTCATCATTAGCCCACCACGCCTGCAGGCCTCTTATGTCGACATAGGAAGAATGATCAAAAATACCTGTTGCCAGAATTCTTATTCAGGCTATGTGGTTTTTCTTTTGGGTGCGTGGGCTAATAATGCGTTTACTGTTATGCCTGTAATTATGATGCACACTGTTTTTTTTGTTGATTCAATAAATTATATATAACATCTGAAATGGTCTTTCCATAAGGTCAAAAAAAGGAATGGCAAGGAATTTCAGATCAGATTGAAACTGATACAAAGCTTCCATGAAACAGATTTCACATTAATCTAAAAAAATTAATCATTTGAAATATATGTCTTGTGTTTTCTCTATTGCACAGGCCTATTTAGAGTTTATTGGGACAGTCATAATAATTTTCCCTTCGCCACAAGGCGGAAATTGTATTGCACTCTATTGGGTATCGTCATAGAATTTTTAGGTTAACCGTCTGGCCTGTCTGACTGCCTGTAAACGGTGTCCTGCACTTCAGCAGAAAGATGGCGGCAGTCAGAGGTGTAAGGAGACTTTTCAGAATTGGATGCTATGCTACTCGGCAGAATCCAACGCCGAAAACACACAAAGTCCTACAACTGAGGGAGTTCCGTGTTAATGTAAGTTCATGTTTATTACGTGTTAAAACACTGGAAAGACGTGTCACGACAAGCACAATGCATTGCTAACGTTAGTAAGTTAGCTAGCATGCCATTTACTAGCAACAACGTTGGTAGCCTAGGGTTCGTTTTGTACGCGGTGGCCTAATTCTGTGCTTTCTGGGATCAATACAGAACACACAAACAGTTCATAAAATCCGACAGTGATGCGTTAAAAAGTAAAACATCGTTTGTATGTAGTTTGACCTGTGTTAACGCTTACGTTAGCTAAAGCTGGAAGGGCAACGCTGTTATGTTGTCTATGTGTGCAATGTGGACAAACAAAACATAATGTCAAGTTGTTTGTGAAAGAAATATTAGTTGATTATAACATGTTACTCATTATTATGCGTTTTCCATACAAAACGTTTTTGCGTTTTTCATCACAAACCCCTTCATTGGTTTCCCTTTCCCTGTAACATGATTGGTCAGTAGCGGGGGCGTGAAATATTAGGAGCATAATCATACCCGGCGTATTTGAAAACTGGACAACTAGGCCTCCTTTCGCTTTGAGACAAAGAAAACGGCCTAATTTTTTGTGTACGTTTACAGAATTCTTGATATATTAAGAAAACGGCGCCAGGCTGCCAAAGTAATCTGTGTCGACGCAATGCAGACAGACCGGAGGTTTCACTAGATATACTAGTGAATCTACATTTTTCTGTTGGTGACTTCAGGTCAGCTATAACCTCTGACATGATCCTTGATAAGCTGTGATAAGTAGGTGAAAACTGATTTGAAGACATTGCAGCAGAAACTGATTAAAACCACAAAATTTTATGTATTTCTGTTTTTTGTGTAATTTGAACAATTGACCTGTGCTTGTCCGGACCCTTGAATCAAAGAAACATTGGTGTGCAGACCCTCTAGACTTATATATGAGTACCCCTGGCCTATATACAATACTGATCAGTCATACTTTTTGCATAAGGTGTACTATACATTTTGAGAGATATTGGCCAACATAAATATTTGCTAATTGGATATCTGTATGAAGTAGTCAACCAATGGAACTTGAGTTCACAATTTCCACTTGTATTGTCATGGTTTTTACTTGCCTTTTATATAGTTACTTATGGCTGTTTTAATAACGACTGTCAATGCTGCAGGGAGTACAGCGGCAGCAACCCTTTGACTCCACAGCAGAAAAGCCCCAGTTTCCTGGTGCTTCTGCTGAATTTGTTGATCAGCTTGAGTTCATCAAGCCTAATGTCATCTCGGGAATCCCTGTGTACAGAGTAATGGACAGACAGGGACAGATCATCAATCCCTCGCAGGATCCACAGGTTTGTAAACGTCTCTCTGAGAGCTGTGTGTTTGTGTTGGCTTTGTGAAGTATTCCTTTTCAGATTGAAATATGCCACCCCATAAGGTGTTTTTTTTTTCTTTTTAAGTGAAAGAAAATGCATAATTAGGAAGGTGCATTGATAAATGAATTCTCTCTGAATTTGGTGCAGTTTTATCAACACTTCTTTACATTTGTTATACTGGTTCCTTATTGACTGTTTTTCTTCTGACTTCAAATTCCAGCTGTCAAAAGAGACTGTCTTGAATTTCTATCAGAAGATGACATTGCTGAACACCATGGATCGTATCCTGTATGAGTCCCAGAGACAAGTAAGTCCTAACAGAACCAACAGTCACTTTTAGTGGAATGCATACAATCACTAGATTAGGTGCAGGCTTAACAGACCTGTAGGCTGAGTGTTTTCATTATATGGTAGGCAGTGCATGTATGTATTATTATATTGAAATTTGGTAAAGTCTAAAGGTTATTTTGAGTTGTGAGGCATTTTTCAGCAGCATAATGGAAACCAGACAAACTGATTCCAGATAGGCAGACTGGTTACAGCTTGACGGAAGCAGTATGCACTCTGGTCACATTTCAAGTGGTTTCAATGGTTTACATGGTTTCAAGTGCTTTTTAAATCAGCCTTTTAGATGATTTAGGCAAAAACTATATTTTTGCCAAAAAATGACTTGGGTGATTATTTTAGCAAAGTGACAATACTTTAAATTACTATAGTTTAATTGTAGGGTAGCAGGAAATAGGAGTGAAACCTTTAAGGTTCAGTTAGTATAAGTGTCAGTGCTATTAAACAATCTAGTCTGTGGCCAGCGTTAACACAGCACACAGCTGAGACCAGAGACACTAGAGAGGCACTCAAGTGTCACTCGTGTTTTTGTGTGAGGTGGCTTCGCTTGATTGAAGAGATAAAATAATTAAATGCTAAGATTAAGAACAGGTATTGTGACTATTCTGTTCGTGGAGAAGTGCTTATGCAAACAGCTAAATTAAGTCAAACTGAAAAGTGTATTTGTTTTCCCTTGCCTGAGAATTGAATGACTTCAGACCTGATGAACATTTCCATTCATTTGCTACATGTGTGGAACATGTCCTTTGCATGTTAAATGATGTTGGTACGGTTATGTGCTAACTGTGGACTGAGAAATTTTAATGACTGCTCTGTCGTGTAGGGTCGGATCTCATTCTACATGACAAACTATGGTGAAGAGGGAACACACATTGGGAGTGCGGCAGCATTGGACTCCAATGATCTTGTCTTTGGCCAGTATCGTGAAGCTGGTAAGAAGTGTAATGTTAAAAAAGAAAACTGAACCAAATCACCTTCTATCACCTTGTTTTTGTTCCTGCAATGGAACAAAAATTACTTGACTAAGCTAAGTTAACTTACTTGACTTACATTAGGCCAAATCAGTCTTATCCCCAGGTTATTAAAAATAAGCAAAAGGATAATACCACAGAGCTCAAATGAACAGACAGACAAATAAGCTGTCAATCAAACAAAGGACTTCAAGCAAACATCACAGTCAAGAAAGTATGCTCTTCTGAAAAGTCTTGTTAAAAAACAGTTGTCAAAATTCACAGTTGGCTTTTAAATAAAAACAACAAAAACAATGACTGGCTGATTAATTGGCAGAAGGCAAATTTTATATTCTCTACCTTTTTGTTGTAGGTGTGCTCATGTACCGTGGGTTTCCTCTGGACCTGTTCATGGCCCAGTGCTATGCCAATGCTGATGACCTTGGGAAAGGCAGGCAGATGCCTGTCCACTATGGCAGCAGAGACCTCAACTTTGTCACTATCTCCTCTCCACTGGCAACTCAGATTCCACAAGGTAAACATGCCACTTTCTCATACTCTAAGGAATCTTTACAGCAGACAATTCTACTTCACTGAAGTGTATCAAGTGTAAATATGTGGTGAAAATGAATGGGTTGCCACAGTAACGCATATGAGGAGTCAAACATGTTGGTGTTTTAATCGTGACTTTTCTTGGTTCTAGCCGCCGGGGCAGCATATGCGCTGAAGAGGGAGAACGCTAACCGCGCAGTCATTTGCTACTTTGGAGAGGGAGCCGCAAGTGAGGGTGATGCCCATGCTGGATTCAACTTCTCAGCCACCCTGGAGTGCCCACTCATCTTCTTCTGCCGTAACAATGGCTATGCCATCTCTACTCCTACTAATGAACAGTACAGGGGTGATGGCATCGGTGAGTTCCCTGCCCATCAAAACAGGTTGTAGGGCAGTTACTTGCCTCTTTTTTGTGAAACATTGAAGTGGATTTGATCTTTTCCACCTCCTAGCTGCACGAGGCCCTGGCTATGGAATGATGTCCATTCGTGTAGATGGCAATGACGTCTTTGCTGTTTATAATGCCACAAAGGAGGCTCGTCGCAGGGCTGTGGCTGAGAATCAGCCCTTCCTCATAGAGGCCATGACATACAGGTAGGTGATGCTCTGTTTATAGGATTGCGTCTTTCTGTTGTTAATACATTGCCACCAGAGTTTATTTTGGCCCTTCTAGTACAGGTGTTTGTTTTTTGATGTGTACAACCTGAACAAACCAATGACTTGAGAGATATAAGCCTAAAGAAAAAAAAAATCCTAGTATAAAATGTGTTTTGTGATGGACAGGATATATGGACTCAGTAAACATTAATCATCCTAATTAAGACATGGTAGATACCAGTGCTGTCAAGTCACCAAACTGCCAGTCTCCAGTCCCCAGTGTTTGTGTCGAAGTCATTTAAAAAAAAAAAATCGACTCCACAACACACAGGTATTACACATTCACATTATATAGGCTATACAAAAAAACTCATTAATTGCTGATAATGTGAAAATGTAGGATCCAAATCATACAATAAAAAGACATTTTGGGAAAGGCTTTGTAATTCCTATAAGATACCCATGATATTTTGTACAAAAATCGTCGGCTAGTAGACTTTATTTTTTCCCGTTAAGGAAAGACTAATTAAAAGCCTCTAGACCTAAACAATAGTATGGTTACTTGGTAGGACCACAAAATACCAAAATGGTGAAGAAACAGTGGTTTTAGCATATGAGCACCATGCAGCATGTATTTCCACAAGGAACCAACAATCAGACGGACCAGGAACAGAATCAGCCAAAACATTATGTGAAATTTGCGTTTATTTCTCAGCTGAAGCTGCTAACTACAGAATCAGAGATGGAGCTGAATCAGTCTACATCACTGTTCACAAGACCAGTTTTTGAATAAATGAATTTGACTGATACACTGTTGTTGTGTTATATTAGGTTTTCTGATGCACATGGTAACTTTGTGAACTTTGGTAAGTAGTTGAGTGATATGCATGCTACCGTTATATAGCTAAGTAGCAATAAATGCAATGAGGTGATGAGCAGCGATCTGCGGGTTTAGGGAAAAGGAAGTGTAGGGAAATATGTGAATATAGAACAAGCCTTAAGCCCACTGTGATGAGGAAAACAGGGAAAATCCTAGTCCCTCCTCGAGTATGAATACAGTCCAAGTTCAAATCTAAATCATCAGTAAGCAAGTCCCAGTAACGTCACAAGTCCATAGAATTAAAGAACAAATCAGACTTGAGTCTAAGTCCTGGACTCGAGTACTCCAAGCCTGGTAAATACAGGATTAGTTACTGAGGTCATTCTGCTTAAGCATTCCCTCTTATGTCTCCCTTCAGGATTGGTCACCACAGTACTAGTGATGACAGTTCAGCATACCGCTCTGTGGACGAGGTAAACTACTGGGACAAGCAGGACCACCCTATCTCCCGTCTGCGCCACTACATGAGCGCACGTGGCTGGTGGGGTGAGGACGAGGAGCGGGCCTGGAGGAAGCAGTCTCGTAAGCTGGTCATGGAAGCTTTTGAGAAGGCCGAGAGGAGGCTGAAGCCCAAGCCTGACTTGCTCTTCTCAGACGTGTATCAGGAAATGACTCCCAACTTGGAGAAGCAGAAGGATGCCATGTGGAGGCATGTCCAGCAGTACAAGGAGCATTACCCACTTGACCTGTATGACAAATAATGTAGTTGGACGAAGTATGGAATTGAGGGACTGGAGTGCTGGTTAAAATATTGTAGTGATTATGAGAGTGTGTGTTTGTGTGTGTGTGTGTGTTATAACATGATATGAAATGCTGGACCAGGTGGTTGTGATTGGGAAGGTGTTCATGTTTCCCACTAGGGGCCTCAACAACACTGTATTTCTAGTGCCTTGAAATGCATTGCAGCTTTTTCAATCTGGAACGTCTGCTAGTCACAATTTCAAACTTTGTTGTTGCCTCACAGTTGTGTGTTCTTGTGTACCTGTCTCTTTGTTTAACATTCTATGCAGCTAGTAGTCACATGTGGAAACACATGTTGGCCTGAGTAAAGCATTTGATGGTTACATAAAGTCTTCATAGATGGTTTGTATTATTTCCTCTGCTCTTGGTTGATGAGGCTTGTAGGAAACTTTTCCAATGTCAATGAGATATCTTTGTACACTTGTAGATAGTGAAGGCTTTGTCTTTCTCAAACTATTTTGCAATGTCACACCTATCATGCTTTTTCCCCATTCTTCAGCTAGTCTAACAAGTTGCCAAAGTAACTTGCCGGGTGGGTTTTGAATGAGATTATTTTTCCTGTTGAACCCTTCCGCATACATATTCTTCAATCATCAACTGTGTGAGCTTAAACAAAATCATTCTTACAGTTGGATTTTCTTTCTTTAATGAAACTTTATCTCACATTGACGTGTCCTTGTGAAGTCCTAGAAACCCAACTCTACATTTTTCAACTCTGTAACTCGAACAAAGTATCTGGTCAAGGAACACTTGTGATTGTGGTATGCTTGTGGTTGGAGGTCAACATTTGTTAAAACCACTACATAATAGGGATTGGGATTAATGATTTGTTTTCGGAATAAATTACATTCTAAATGAATTTAATCCGTGAGGCTCTTGGCAGTTGTTGTGACACTTATGAACTTAAGGCAAATATATTTTTTAAAGGAGACAAAATAAAAAAAATGTTGCCACATAAATAATTGTAAGATAAAGCAGCATTGTTTTAATGTACTTGTTTTTGTGAAACCCAAACACCCTTCACTACGTTGTTGCCTACAGTTGATAGGATTTTGACTTCTTTTCAGGAGTCATTGCTACGGGGACCACTAGAGAGCAGCACATACTCTTCTATGACATCACAGAAACTGAGTTAAGAAATAAACTCCCAAACATGAGAAATAAGTCTAAAGAACTGCGTGTCAGTTTCTGGTAGATGTCCTCATTTGTGAACATTACAAAAATATTCTTATTTCAGTTCTTTATTTTGCTACTAAATGCTTCTCTTTTTTATTTTTGACCCACTATTTGGAACATTATTATTATTATAATTATGGGTAACATATCTCAAAAGTCCTGATCTCATTTTCTCCCAAAGTGTAACCTGCATGTTGATCACGCTATGAAAATATTTATTTAAAAAATTACCATGACTTTGTCTATGAAGGCCATTGCACTCCACAAAACAAGATGTGTTACTCTGAGAATTCTCTTCAGTCATTCTGTCCTCCAGTCGTGGTAAAATTGCCCATGGGAACCTGGACTCGACCTCTAACCTTGACCATAGTGTAAGTGTTTAGTTTGTAGGTACATAATGACTAGTGAGTGTAATTACAGCATATGTCACACAGGTATGCAACTTCAAAGAGCCCTGGACATCTTGTAATGTTGAGGTTGTGCTTGCATTTTAAAGGTGTTTTTCCTTGGGAAAAGGGAAATATTAGGAATGGTGTTATCAAATGCCAGTACTTCTTGAACAAACAAATCAATGCTTCTCGTGAACAAACAAATCAATCTTGTCAGATGGTGAGTTGTGGCTTGATTCTAGTGATAGAGACAGTTTGGCTAATACGATCAATGAAGAATGATACAATACCAAAGACAAGAACACCATACTTTTCCTTGTATGCTCATACCAAAATAACTAAAATATTTGCATATATTTTAAAGTAACTTTCACCCTGTAATCTGGAAAAGACTGGTTAAGAATGGGGAACCTCTACTTAAAGTCCCGTATATTTCAGTATGTCCCAGCAGTCCCTCTGAACACACTTAGACCCTGTATATCATCTTTAAAGGGAGATCTCCAACCTTTGCCTCTCCTGTTATGCCTTATTAGAGTGGAAGTTCACCAAAGTTGTCTCACATGCATGGGAAGGAGACCAGAAAATACAAAGCTTCACATTCCAGGGCCACGTTAACTAGAGGACAGAGCATTTCAGCCTAGCTCTTGGCAAACACTGACTTTTGCCTTGGCGTCACCCTTGTTGTAAATCAGTGATTGGACTTCAAGTGATATTATTGCCTGAGTCAAATGTTTGCAGCTTTTAATTGCAGAGCAGTGGCATGTCTAATGTCAGAGTAGAGGCTCTTTAATACATGTGAAGGGCTAGCTGGCCTTGAGCAAGGTACTCCCCTCAAGGGGCACAGGTTAGCAGGGTTGGCTTTTGATTTACCCTTGCATTCTACCCATCTGTCTCTCTCTCTCTCTGTCTGGCTATTTAATCAGTGTGGAATGAATTCTTTGCATGCATAAGGGCCTAATCAAAGAATGTAGTTTCTATCCACACATTCACATACATTTAAATATGTTTTCAGCGTGGAATGCATACATCGTAAACACTTTGGTATGGGGGAAAAAAAATCATTATGGGTTTCAGAATTCCAGTCATACAGGTGATGCGTCACCTTGCTGTCTAACCTGAAGTCTTGTGCTTTTGAGTTTCCATGGAGATGGAGCCATCACAAATGTCATACCCCACCCCACTCTTCACTCACTACCATCTCAGCCTGGCTCTGCTGTCAACATGTGTCACCCAAATGAGTGGTCAGACTTTGTTTTAGACATTGTTTTGACGTGTAGTCCAGTGTCTGCATCTTTGAAGATGATCTACATTGTCAAAGCAAAACCCTTCATCTTCTATCTCACATTTTTGTTAGTCAGCAGGCTAAGGCTTTTAGGAAATACTGTGGGCATTCCAGTCACTGGTGGTAAGGCAAATGTGTCTTTAGTCTGTCCACACTCACAACCGTGAAGTGTGTTTAACCAATGAACTCAAGCAATTTAATTTCTTGGAAATAATTTGCCTAACTTAGTATAATATAATATAATATAATATATAGTATAATATATTTGTAACAAATTTGTAACAAATGTAAGTACATTCCATGTCACAATTTTTAAAACAAGCAGTATCTGTTGATTTATGGAAATAATCTTGCATGGAAGAGTATGTGTGTATATTAAAGTTGAAAATGAGTTTTTTGTGACCATGTGTTCATGACTGTGTCCTGCAAAACCACAACTGTTAATTGTCAGTGTCACAACCACACACTCACCCAACAATAAAATGTGGTCTTGAGATCATCTCATATAGACTAAATGTTTTAAAATTGCTCTATTTAGTAATTGAAAATTCAGCCATACAAGTATACATTTTTTTTCATGTTTTTCATGTCATGTTTTAAACAGTTGCAAAGTTTTTTACACAATGGAGGAGTGAGAGTATCCTCCTCAGTGACTCATGTCTTCATACCCCTGCAAACTCTCTCTTTCCATAGACAGAAGCACTATGAGCAAACAGACCTTTAACACTGACTCACTGTCTCAAAGAGCTATGTGTTTGTGTCTGTGGGGGGTGTTTGTGAAGAACGACGGAAGGTGGCAAACTCTTCTCACCTTGAACAAGATTCTGCTTCCTCTCCAAATGAAGGTATATGCCAAAAAATGACATCATCTCCAGCACCCTACATGCCTTCTGTGGAGGACTTTGCCAACTTCCAAGGGCAGAGTTGTGGAGAGCAGGGAGAGGAGACATGTGTAGACACAGCCCTGCAACTTCTTTTTTTTAAACAACTTCATGGATGGAGGGGCCAGGAGGATCCAGACAACTTGGCTGTCGGCTTGATTTCCATTATGCTCACTTTTTGTCTCCTTTTGACTTTTAACAAGATTTTGGGAACCCCCTAATGTGGCACAATGTCAGCCGACAATCTAAAAAAGTACTGCATACGTTCTATGCCCTTTTTACATCCTTACTTCACCAGGACCCAAGAATGAATGTATCCACAACTACAGCAGCTGTATTTCTTTTGTCCACCTGCTATAACAGCAACAAGTCCTTGTGTCCACTCTATCCATTCTGCAATTAGGAAATTTCCTTTAGGTTCAAATTGTGTGATCCAAGGAAGGCTTGAGCCCCCAAACAGTAAATCAGAAAAGCTTTTTGGGTGCAAGATCTGGTGTGCAGTCTCTGTACCTTGTAACTGACATTGTCCAGCACAGTGTTCACTTCATCTGGATTGGTGTGCCTGTTGATTTTCATTTGTTCAAATTATGGCTCATTGTAATAAAATGTCTTTTAGAATAAAGGCCAGTGAAATATGTCTTGGCCTGGAGAACAGCCTTTTCTATTACATTATCACATAATGTGTGTTGTAATGTTGGCAAATGTAATGTCTTGTTTACGTGTGGGTATTCATTATCCTTAACAGCCTTACTGAACATGTATTTACAACAAAAACAGGCATGAAAAAAATGCAGAGGAAAGCTGCTTATTACACCGGTTTGAATGAAAGGTGGTTACAGATTTCATGAGTTTTAAAGCAAGTTGCGTCTCAGAAAATAGTTACTTCTTCCAAGGTTGTCAATGGCTGCTTGTGCCTGGCCTTGATTTATTCATGGCGACTGATAATTGCTAGTGTCTTGTCATCTGTCAGAGAGACTAGGGCGAGGATACTCCTAACTACACACTTCAACAACTCTGTGCAAAACAATAAATCTGCCAAACCCAGTCATAAATCAGCAGCCCTCTGAAGAAGGCCGTATGTGCACCAGAGCCCGAGTTAGTCAGCACAGAGGCGGGGAAGAATGGCTAGAAGTGTGGAAAACATTTCCGTTACAAATTAATCAAAGATGTTTGCAGTCACACATCTACTGTAATGCACTGGGTCGTAATTACAGTGCAGTGGAAAGTGTACCATCAGTGGGGAAACAGATCACTTCCGATTGCTGGTGGTGTGGACTAACCCACTCACGTACAGTTGATTGAGGGAGTCCCCACAGTTGTTCATTAAAAATGGTTGAAAATGACACCACTGGCTGAACACAGAAGGTTTCAGAATCAGTGTTTGTTTTTTTTTTCTTTAGTTTTTTTTAGCTTTTGTAAAAATTACAAAAGTTTGCAACATTGCAATTGTATTATTGATTATTTTATTGGAAAATAAAGACGTAAATAATTGTTACATGTTTAATAATTCACTCAAGTATACACCAAACAGCAGCTGATGGTGGGGAGGCGTAACTGAGAGAGTGGTAGCGAAAAGACTTACAATGTTAGATGCACTTGTGCTGCAGGTTTAATTACTCTGACTGACTGTTTTGTTCAAGGAAGTGGTCATTTGGCAGAGCACTTCAGGTGAAGTGCTACCTGGAGGGCAGGTTTACAACCTCTGACCTCACACTCAAAGCCTTCATTGCTGTTCAGTCCAATTATTATTAGCTTTCTTTTCAGACAGCACTAGCTGGTGAATCATAACGTATTTGTATTGGGCAATATGAGTGAGTAGTGCTTGTGTATTTGCAGATATCCTTCAGTGATTTCAGCATGTAATTACTAATATAATTACTAATATCAATATGAAATCACTGAAATATGAAATCTGTGAATAATATATAGACATACAGGACTTTGCTATGCTTGCATCTTTGCATTACTTGCAAAGGTGAACATCCCCAAGAATCCACGGACTTATTCATAATTCTTCTCCCTATAGGATCATTATATCCCTATAATGATCCTCTGTACAACACACAATCATTGCTCCTTCCTCCTCTGTGTCAGTACACAAAAGGTAGAATATCATCAGTTCCCACGCTTCTCAGCCTTCTGAAAACAAGCCTACAATTAGCAAGTACCAAACCAACCTTCAGGTTGCTCCCCCTTTGCCCTCTCCTCTTATGTCCAACCGATAAACTTTTTACTACTGGCAATTATGCGCTCAGCCCCAAACCACTGTGATAGTCTGGGTCAGTCACATGATTGGGCCTTCAGGGAGACAGGAGCTGTGTGGACCTCAAAAGGAGTTGGTATGGATTGGGGTCGAGAGCAGTTAAGGTCATGGACACAACAGAGCATTATCTGTGCATTTGTCCACCCAGAGTTCCATGGTTTCATATTGATGATTGTTGCTGTTTAATAAATTACAAGATTTACATAAAACAAGATTAGGATTAAGACAAGAGTGTGGTGACAAAGTAGCTATCAGATATATGCGAACAGAAAACATTAGAATGTATTATTCTGCATGATTCTATTTCTGCTTCAGAGTCATAGGCTCCAGCAGTTAGGGGTGATTGGATGTATTAGGTTTATATTCCATTCAGTGCTTCAGTGGAAAGGGTATTTAAACGGGCAGTTTAAGGGGGCAGACTCTGATCCTTCTGATCCTCCATCCCCATGCCTTACTGAGCGAACCTATGATTAGCATGCAAAGTAAACAGTATAATGAAGTGGCAATCAATATGGCAATTCTATATTATCCAATCAAAAAAGCACAACTCAGATTAGTGCAGCACTCACTGAATACACTGAAAACCTCACCATGATGTAAACCCATAGGATTTGTCAGAAAGAACTGCAGTTTCCTGAAAAAAAAAACAAACAACATTTGAGAAGATTTTTAATGCTGGAAAATTCAATGGATTTGTATTTGCCTAATCATAGACTAACTTTTCGTCTCTTGATGCTTGGCATTTTCCTTAACCGTGCTGGGCAGCTGGGCATTGTTCCCTCTTGTCTTCAGTCCAAAACCCCCATGCGAGTGTCACGTCCCAACATGCTAATTCAACCACTCACTGTCTCACCACTATACCATCTCTTGTAAACTTGTTCCTTATCATGCCAGCTCACCATGTCTCTAAGGAACAACACATTGCTTCTCAGACTGAAAACGAATAAACAATGCATTGATATTTGACCTTATTGTGTGCCAGTGACCTATTTCTGTAACCCAAAGAATTCTATGAGAAACCTGTTCTATTTTAAGTTGGTCTAGTTAAAGGGATACAACACCTTTTTGGCCAGTCTACTCACTTTCCACCTCTCCTTGAGTTAAACAATTGAGTTTTACCTCTCTTCAGTTCATCCAGTCATTGTTTCAGTCTGATGGTCGTGTTTTTAGTAGTGCTGTCAATGTTAACGGGTTAACACATGTAATTAAAGTAAAAATGTAAAAGAAAAAAAAAATATACATTTTTTATGCAAATTATTCATGTAGGACAGCGCCGTCCTTACGTACACACACCGCAAGGGCTGTGATTGGTCGGAAACTGAGGAGCGGCACTTTGCTGAAGCCTGCGCCAACCAGAGGCGTGTGTGGCATTCTTTCTTCACAAAAAAATCAAGGAGAATTTTTTGAATGTGTGATTAATTGTGATTAACCATGTACATTTTCTATTGTGATTAATTAGATTCATTTTTTAAATCGATTTACAGCACTAGTTTTTTGCTGCAGGTTGACATATCTCATTGAATCCTTTGGTTGCCACTAGCATCTCACCCATTAGCATCTTGCCTAAAAGTGGCTGCAGAAAGCAATGTGTTTTATATAGGCCATAAAGGGGGATTTGACTTTAATTCTGGCTCATGTGGAAGGATAATGAATAAAAGATCTGACTTAAACAGTTCATAACCAAATGACTATATTTTGTTATTTCAGTGTTTTACATTAGTAGACATCTAAGATAGACCTGTAAAAGCACTGAAAAGGCGTCCTTTTTATCATCAATTCCCATAAAACAAGTGATTATTCAATTACTGCTCCTGTTAGGCTTGGTGTAGTGGTGGCTCACACTTTCTGCAAGGAGCAATCACAAACAGGTATCTTCTTAATGGCCTGCTTAGTAGCCCTGCAGTAAAATGAGTTCAGGAAGGAAGCAATGTGTTCAAATGACCTCTCGTTCAGTGAGAGGTTATGGCACCACCACCCGCTGCTGATATGATCACTGCAGGAGGGAAGTCCACTGGCTGCAGGAGAAAGGCAAAAGTGACCACATGGCTGGCTGTGTGTTCATTATTTCCACAGAGGTGCTAAGAATGCTCATTATCAGAACAAACAGAAAAATATGCTGGAATGAAAAACAAAGGGGCTATGATATTTAGCCACTGTATCATATGTGTGTCTGTGTGTATGTGTGGCATGTGATGAAAATACTCTATGCAGTTTTGATGAATTCAATTCTATTTTAACTGTTATTTTGTAACGATCATATCATAAACAAAAGGTAGGTAGATGTGAGGGTAGGAAGAGGTGGACCAGGGGAAAAGGGGTGGTTTGGGCAGAAACAGTATAATGTGCAGAGGCTAAAGAGAACCTGCGCCAAGAGCGATCATAGGTGATAATTGTAAAATATTTGTGTTCCTCCATCCCCAGGCTTTGAAGTCCAGGCTGCTGTCTGTTCTTGCCCTGATGGGACAGTCGGAACTGATTTATTGGGTTGCAGACACCCAAATTACACTGTCCGTCCACTGCTGCACAGGCAAGGGGGGTAATCGCTTAATGCTACATGCTAATTGTAGTCATGAAGATGATCTGGAGTTCTGTTCCGCTAGGATAAGTGTTTTTCTCCCCTGACCCAGGTGGGAATAGAGACTGGTTAGGGAAAGGAGCATATCTGATAAGGCTGCAATTTGTCTCAATTTTTCACTTAACACAATCCAAGAAAGATTGCCTTTAATTTGTCTCTATTAAAAAGGAAATATATATATATTTTGTACAAGTGTGGAAATAGAAGTCTGATTGATATGAAATTGTTTTCAAACCTGTTTATGATTAAAAAATAATACATTATTGTAAGAGTGAAGGAAAAAAGTAAAAAAAAAAGGAAATGCTGTTGTTCCTGAATGAATATTAGCACAAGAATACCAAAATCTGAATGACAAATAAATAAACAGTCAACACTGTGAACACAACCAACAATCATAGGATCAGTCGATGTAACCCAGAATTTCCTGTCTGACAAAAACAATCTGCATCTCATAAGTTGGACACAGTGAAGAGAAAAGTAGTTGAAAGGAGCCGTGGATATTCTGTAAGCCGTGGGGGTGTGTCAGCGCAGTTGAGAGATGCCTGCTTGAGTTTGCCTGCAGGGAGCTCATAAACACATAGCGCACCTTTGCTTGTAGGCAAGTGTACCATGTGACACATTAACAGTCAGCCTTTAAAAGCACCTCTCGCCTGTCAGAGCGAGTCACAGGTAATCACAGAGCAGACAGACAAGGTGGAAAGGTGGTCCTTCTAGCGAGGAACAGACAGTAAGCTAGTTCTGGGTAAGGATCCCACGAGCAAGTACAGCGTGTTTGGACCAGAGACTTTGGCTGTCAGGAAAGCTAGTATTGTGTGTCCAATTTGAGGACCAGCTACTGTATTTCTCACCTCTGCAACCAGCCATGAGTAGCCTTGCCAGTAACACAGAGTCTGAGTTTTCAGATGAAGAGCTTGACAGCAGTCCTTTGGGCCAGGAGGATGACAGCAGTGGAAATGAGGGAAACTGCAAGAAGTCATCTCCTGAGAGGGACACAACTTCAAGCTTCAGTCAGAGCCAGGGAACCTCCAAGGTGGCCAGTAAGAAGCGGTGTAGGCCAGTGCGCTCCAAAGCCCGCCGGGTAGCAGCCAACGTCCGTGAACGTAAACGAATCCTGGACTACAACCAAGCCTTCAACACACTGCGTTTGGCTCTGAACCACGACCTTAGTGGAAAGCGTCTGTCCAAGATTGCCACACTGCGTCGGGCCATAAACCGCATCTCTGCCCTCTCCATCTTCCTGAGAAACCACCCACCACCCACAGTGGAAAGAGCCTGCAGTCACACAGAGTGCCTCCCTGGCACACACGAAGAGCATGGAAGGCTGGTTCCAGGAAAGGAGAGGGCCTATCAGTCAGAGAAGTACCTTGTTCACCAGCAGCCTGAACTACAAACCCCACAAACGCACAAACCTTACAGTCACATGATGCCCTCAGAGCAAAACCAACTCTACCCGGACCTATCACTGCATGCTGGGGGCGCATGCCCACCCTCTCCACACTATGGCCAGTACTCAACAGACTCCCAGCTGTGCATGGGCCATGGACTCTATGGCCATCCACGTGAGGAGACTTTCAACAGCAATAACAACAGTGGTCAGTTCTATAATGGTGGACCAGGCTACCAATATGGAGTGAAGGCCACTTGTCACCAGAACCACATGGACAATTTTGTAGACTCTCCTGCTGTGCAGTTTTCTTGGCAGTTTGGTTACTTGCAGGGTGCCAGCTACCAGCAGTCTCTTAGTATGCACTGACACAACTGGGACAGGTTTAAAAAGATGCTAATACTTGAGTATGCTGGAGAGGCACTTTCAAAGCTGTGCACCTATCAAAGTATGCAGGATTAAATAGACAAAAAAGATTGTGTATTTTTCCTCTGGAAACAGAATGATCCTCTGCCTTGAATGCTGTGACTGACCTTGCAAAATGACAGTGTGATGGCATGACTTTAGGCTTTATGCTCTGGGTGTGAGGCACATTGAATGAGTTGGCTATATTTTTCCATGGTGAAAAGCTCTTTCAAATGCCATGGTATAAATCTCTTTGAATGCACATCCAGAATGTGCAGCCTGTGACAGAATGAGCTTTTCCCTGAATACAATGTATACAGTTTACAGGCAGAATCTGCACATGCTTTTCCAACTGGGGCTGCTCTGAACACGACCATATAAGAGGTGTCAGCTTGAAGGATGAGAGGCCACTCAGGGAGGAAATGCCTTTCAAAATGGTATGCATGGATTTTAGAAAGCAAAATAGCAAGTGTTAGTTAGAAATTGTCATCCACGTGAGTGAATGTATTTGTGTGTGTGTGTGTGTGCATGTGTGTGTATATGTGTGAGAGAGAAAGTGTATATGAGATTGAGAGCTATTGATGCTCCTCTCCAGACCCCAATATTTCAAAACATGATTTGTCATAAACATTGTTCATGCAATATTTTAGTTTATACAAAATGCCTGAGTTTTGATGGGTAAATAAAGAAAGAGTCACACCTGTATACTGTTTGTTTATGCAAATGACAAAAGATGCTTCAATCTTTCTTCCTCTAATTCGAGGGACATTTTTCATGCCAGTTACAAATACTACATTGGTTTGTTAGTGTCCTGCACTCTGTCTGCAGGAATGTGTGGGTTTCAACAAAACACCCCCTACAACATGCTGTACATATTCTTTTCATCCTGTAATTATCATCATCGGTGGAATTTTTCTGAATAAGGTGGTTTGTTCACTATGGAATGAAGGAGGAACCACTCAACCTGACAATCCAGGGGCAATTGCCATGTCCAATGCAACTCCAAAACAAAATGTAAATCAATAAATACAACATGCAAGAAATACCCATGTACATGGGTAAACATGTAATACCAATACTAAAGGAAACTACCACACCCACACAGAAACTTCATTAGAATGTAGATGGTATACATATTGAAAATATCCAGAGTGTACAAACATCACAGTTTTACCTACAGAACAACAGGAGTCAATGCCATGACAGCCTAAACCAGGTCCAGATTAAACCAAGCCTCAAATTCTCTTAACTCAACTATCACATTTAAGGACAGCAGAGATGGACTTTCAGATAGCAGGAGCCCCAGTATTTCATGAGTCATTACTGTAGTATATGAGGGTGAGTTCTAGTAGCAGTGGTGGTTGTCTGATCAGAGAGTGTTGGGATTAGGAGAAATATGATGCACCTCTACCGAGACTGTTGTGTTAGAGGTGGAAAAGATAAAGGTAAAACACAAACTAGAGGATTGGATAGCAAAGACAGCCTGTATTGAACAGTATAGGTGAGTATGTTAAAAGGAAAGGACTTGTCTGCAAGTGAACATAGAGGGGGGTGGAGTGAGATTGAGTGAGGGAGACAGGAAAGGAGAAGAGGAGGTGGAGCAGCAGGAAGCAGGGATTTGCCTAGAGCTTGAAAGAAGCCTCTTTCTCAGACGATGTGAGTCAGGCTCTTGATCTCATCAGCCCAGACCAGACAGGCTGAGGGAGAGTAAGGGAGTCCTTTCCCACATGGCTACTGTGAGATGACACCACAACAACAGCACAACAACAATACTACTCATGTCCAAGTGTGACCAGTTGTGACCCACAGACTACTTGATGTTGTCTGGTTGTCTTACAAGAATGTTAAAACTGAATAACACTGTTCGGTGTGCAAGGAATTTCATAACAAAAAGAATATTGTATTGTATTTATATTTTGTATAGCTTTCAAAGCAATTGTTGTGAATCTACCAAGAGTGGTTTAAGATAAGGAGCTCTTCTCTCTTTCTCTCTCTCTCTCACTCACTCTCTCTATCACACACACACACCACACACACCACACACACACCACACACACACACACACACTCATTTCACAGCACATTCAGTATAAATGAGGGGTTGTAAAGGCCAACAGGCTAGCTGCTGTTTTTGTCTTAACTGATCTCTAGGGGGCAGCATTCATCTACCATCAGATAATCTTGACTGGCTTGTTGAAACAAATTCCACAACAGCCTGCAACACAAATCACTTCAGTACCTGCATTTATAGTCAACCATTTTAGAGTTCTGTTGTGTTCTTCTGGCTTTTTTTAGCTTTCATGTGAATTTTTTGATAAGATTTGATGTGTCTGGTCAATATAGTCCGTGACACATAATTTCAGCAAGTACCTGCATTTAGTCAACAATTTTAGATTTCTGTTGAGTTCTTCTGGCTCTTTAGATTAAATGTGGAAGTTGAGATTTTTGATGAGGTTTGGTGGGTCTAGCCTTAAAGCAATAATTCAGAGTAATTCCAACCATAGCCCTGCTGAACAAGCCTGCTGAGTTCTGTCAGTGGGAAGGACAATGAGAGAATTTGGAACAACATACCAACATAGACTCACTGGAACTGTCTCTGGTTCAGTGTCTTAGCTCCTATAAGCAACATTTTGAAATGGGAAGAAAACAAACTCACATCATCAGAAAACACAAAGACTGTACTTCCCAAGGCCACTGAAAAAGTTGTGAGTAGACGTCTTTTGGTGCATTTCTATAAAGCGTGAACAGTGTCATCACCTCTTCCATCACTGTCTGGTATGGAAGTTCAGACAGTCGCACCAGAATGAAACTGGAAAGGTTTGTAACATCTCAGGTATCACTGATTGTGACCTGCCCAGTCCATTATTTGTACCCTGAGTACACCTTAAACCAAGCCTCCAAAATAATCAGGGTCTCCTTGCACCCATGTCCTTACATGTTCCAACTCCTGCCCTCTGGAAGACGGTCTAGGTCCATTTGAACAGAGACGGCACGCTTCAGAAACAGCTATAAATGATCTGCTTCTCTTCATTATCTCTTTAATTTTCTCCTTGGACTGAGCTACTTTAACAACAATTGCCACCAACTTTGTTATGTGGAAATAAAGTCTTATCTTTCTATCTTGGTGCATGTGCAGACACACACACACACACATATAGCCATGCCATAATCTTCTCCTGACCTTTGGCAAGTAAACATGTTGAGTGTTACTGAACAATTTGCCAGGAACTCCATCAAGACCAAGATGGGAATGTCTGAGTCAGATTACCACAATTACTCATCAGTCCTGAGTTACACATGTGTGGTGCTACCTCTCCTTGGGAAACCTATGTGTAGCCTTGATGACTTTAGCTGTCATTACAAGCACACATCAGCACAGTAGACATTGCTAAACAGCCATATGAGCAACAAGATAACTGACATCATAGCATTCCTGGCTGAACACCAGGTTTAGTTGCGGGAAAGATGAGGTAAACAAGTAGATTGATGAGTGACATATTGCTCAATTGTGTATGACTGCTATATCAAACTTGGTTGAGAACTCATAAAAATCAATGCCTCATCTATCATAAAGCTATCCCATTTTGTGCTGTTATGACAGTGAGTAATGTTCCAATGTAGTTCAAATGCAATAAACAGAAACAACACTCTAAATGGAATGGAATGGTTGCAAATAGAATGGAATTATTTGCTATTTTAATGCTATGATAAAGGGGGTAAGAAAGTACAGAGTGATATCAAACTATGTTGGTCAAGTATATCAGTGCATCAGAATATGACATGTAATTGTTAAGGAATAATGTGACGATACTGATATCTCACTGTACTGATGGTTGTAATAATAATAACAATAATAATAATAATTACAAATGAGTCTTATGGCCAAAATGGAACTCTTTGTTGCATTTCTCTTGTGGCCAATCAACCTCAAGACACATTCTATTGTTTGTAAATGCATGTAACCTGCATTGTCCCTCATGGTCTATCCCTGAACTTGTCTCGACTAGACTGCAATTTGCAGCACATTGGACAAGGAGGGACATGCCAGTAAGCTCAGCTACTGCCTTTCACAAGCAAGGAGAATGGTTGAGCAGGCCTTTGGTATCCGGGCTTTACAGTGGAGGATGTACCATCAGAAGACATGAGCCCTGAAAACATACAGTAGATGCCATAGGTAAAGTGGAACTCAAATGCGGAACATACCTCCTGACCCATCAGAGGACACCCCTACCAATAACCACTCAAGAGGCCATTCATTTTTCTGGAATGTATCATCAAAACCCTACCCAGGAATAACATGTGGGTTTAGAAGCACTAAACGCTGACCTTCAAAAGGTCCACAACTCTCAGTCAAGGTTGCATGGCAACTGTAAAGTTTTAAAGATTGTTGTTGCAGACACAATCATTACATGCCCTAAATCCCCATTTCTGCTAGACAGTCATCAGAGGAATAAAGTTTACCCCCGCCCATGCCCAACATCAAGGTGAAAGTCGAACATCCGCTGACACACACTACATGTTTGAACCGAGACACAAAAGTGGTGCACGACAGGGAAAATGGAAGTTCCTTACTGCCATACTCCCTAAAACTTCCTCTTGGACCCTTCCTCTTCCTCCTCATGGACCACTTACAGGCAAAAACCAAAGCTTAGTGTAATTGAGAGTAAGAGTTACGTCATAACTTTCTTCAAACGCATTCCACTTCGGGAAGGCGTTACCATGTTGGTAGGTGACACTTGATCAGTTGCCATGGTGATTCCTTACAGTGATATGAAGATAAAGCCATGATACTAATTGATAGTGGCTTACAATTCTTTTACTGGCTAGAATTTTCTTGTGAATACATGGGAAAAGGGATGGCTTAAAGTGGAAATGAAGCAGTGAACACTGCATTTCAGTTCCTTTTTTATTTTGGGAGATGTGTAATAGAGTCAAGCCCAAATCACACCTTTGATAAATCCTCAGCTACAGTGATGGCTAGTGAATTACACCACAGGCTGTCCAAATGAACAGAGATTGAGGCTGTTTCATTTAACAAATTAATAATTAATTGGTGTACATGTCATTTTAAGTAATGTTGCCTTGAGAATTGTGATGTGGGACATGGAGTTTAATTACTGCAAACAGCCATGCTTTTAGTGGCTGTAGACTACAACTGACAGAACACTGCATAAACTTCACCATTTTCAATTATTTTGTTTTGTTTGTTATGCTACGTTATTGCTCATTCTAACCACTGCTATTTGTTTTACCAGTTTACAGCACAAAATCCCATGTTTTCTTTCTTGAAAGAGCTTTGCCTATACTGCTCTATGTAGGTTCTGCTTGTTGGGGTGTGCACATTTTTTTTTGTGATGTTACCAAGAAATCCATGAATGTGGAAAAGGTTGTGGACGTTTTTAGCTTATCATTGATGTTAGCTTGGTGTTAGCTGGACCACTAATTGTAAAATAAATATGGAAGAACATTACAAAAAAAAAGGGAATCATTTTGTATTGTTTTGGGCTGCTCAAATAAGTATTACTGTGTAAAAGAGCCTATCAGGTTATTTTCATGCAGTTTGTTTCAGTAAAATGCTACACAGTTGGATCAGCTCTGAAACCCCAATGTTGTGTGGTACCAGGACAAAGTTATGCAGTATCACTTTGTCATTTATGATTATGTCAAGGAGGGAAGTTTTGATGAAAATTATAGATTTGTCTGGCATCCCACAAATCGTATTAAGTCAGATGCTTTGCCATCAGTTCTTAATTTCATAATGTAGGGGACACCTGTCAGCAGCTCTCGCTCCCTGGTGCAAGGTGCAGAAATCCGCTTGCCAGATATGAAAAGAGGGAGACTTATTCGCTACAGCCACTACTTTAAAACTGACTATCCTGGATTATATACATTTCCAAGCAACGACATCGCTCATTAGTTTAACGCAACCTCTTGATCTGACACGTTTTGCATTTCAAGACAGAAAAAAGGTACTTCAGGATTAACTGTAGCCATTTTCTGCCCTTGAAAGCGTACCAAATTACACTATTTGGTCATTTGGGGTATTGTGGGTTGTAATAAAGGTTGTCCACAGTCAAACTGTTGAATTCATTTATTTATTTTAAGACTATATGAGGAGAATTTATCTTTTTTAAGAGTATAGCAAGAGAATGTATCCACTCAGTGTCGCTCTAACAACATCCCTCACAACAACTGCCTAACAACACTCCTCAGCTGTGCTTAGCAATAGCAATATCTGATTGGACAAGTTGCATTCTATGTGCCATAAGGAGTGAGGAAACAAATCGTTACAAACCGTTGATTAACTGTTGCGTTGCTTGGAAATGGGATATGCAAAACTAAGCTTAGAACTATTTTGGGGGGCCGAGGATAAACAGAAGTTAAAACTAAATGGTAGAAAATACAATTCAGTGTCTTAAAACTTTGTTTGTTGGCAATGGAACTGTTGTAAACCACAATGTGGTTACCTACGGATTAGTTCCTGTGACCAAACCACCCCGTGAGGATATCCAAGAACAACCTCACTCCCACTTGTGTTATATTGCTTAAATATTCTCTTTACCATGGTAATTTGTTGAAGTCCTTTTCTTCCTTACTTCCTAAAGAGACTGATATTCTTCTGTTTGCACCACTGGCACCAACAGTTTCTCCATCCAAGCTTCACCACAATTATATTGTTTTATACAACACATTTCAAAGGAAAGTCTCCTATGGCACCTGACCATAATCAACACCTAACTAATCAACACTTGGGGAAGGGCGCCAAGTGTTACATCTAGCTTCTCTTCATTATACCTACTCCATATACTTTATTACAACTAATTACAATAATTGTTAATATTTTAAATAGGCTTACACATGCAGTGCACAATTAGGCTATGTTATAGCTACACTAGCAAACACCTGTAAAATATCAGACAAACACTGCACTGTTGATTTTCGCCGTTGAAGTTCCTTAAAATAGGTTTTAATTGAAGACCTAATTATTCCTTATTCCTGAAAATGCATCCACTGGCACACTAGAAAACTGTATAATTTCTAGTTAAACACTTTGGGTGACTGGCGGGTTAATGACAAATACACCAGTTATAAGTTGACATTGCGCCAGGCAAGACACCATGTGCCAAGTGTAAGATAGGGCCTTGACGGTCCAGGAAGGATAAGACGTTATCGAAGATAGTGAAATAAAGACATTCTTAAAGGAGACATTGGTTTGTTGAACTAGGAGAGGTTGTGCATGCCACAGAGCTGTCATGGACGTGACACATGGTTGTGCCCTCCTTCATATGTAAATCTTGAACTAGGCAAATCTGAATTTGAAGTCTACTGTAGTTCTACTGAAGTCAACTGTAGTTCAGTTGTGTTTGCCGAAGAGGGCGGCATGGGCCAAAACAGCCCATTTCAATCCCTGGCCTAAATATAAGATTGTAATTGGGTTTGTAAAATTGCATTTAAGTTTATTTTTGAGAAATCAAAGTTGAATATATTTGTTTTAACATCAAGGTCCAATACTCCATCAATATCCCCTTTAACTATTTTCTATGTTAATAATAGAGCATCTGTTTAAATCCCCAGTGGTCTTGTCACTGAGCTCAGAGCAGCATAAAGCAGCGATGAACCAGGAGCCATAGTATCTCACAGGCATTCCCCTACACAACTTGCTCCTAAACCTGCTCTGGTCGTGATGGAGAATGGCGGGTCGGCACAGATGGAAGGCTGGAATTTTGGCTCAAAAGAGAAACGAGAGCTCACGGATCACTGGCCTGCCTTGCACTCACAGTCTGTTTCACTGCCTTGAGTGATGAAGTATGTTATTGCATACGACAAAGATGGATGAGGAATTTAAGAGGCATTTTCTCACAGCAAATTGATTACTAGTGTACCAATCCATCTAGGAACAGGTTAAAAATACTCTACTCACAGGTGATTACAGTTTTCCATCCCACTCATTGGAGAGAGTCTCACAGTAGAATAAGACAATTACGGTCAATGACATCCTCAGTGATATAACAGGCAAATACTTTGAGGGAATAAAAAATCCTCAAAATGAATTACACCGTTCATTACCTGTGATTTTTCACATTTAAAGTGAGCCTATTTAGGATGTGGCCATGGCCACTGTGGTGTATGGTAGAGTCTCCCTCTTTCCTCTCCACACCATCCACTAGGTTTAGCTTTTTGAATTGAGGAGAAAACTGAGTCAGCAGTACAGGATGAAATAAAGGCAATGCAGTTATACATTCACCTAACAAAATATTAGGCACCATACTTGTACCATGATTTTGGACCAACTTCTGCCTGAAGAACTTCTTTCATCATGGCATAGAACTAGCAAGGTTCTGGCAACATTCTTCATATTTATATACTGCAATCATGTAATTGCTGGATATTTCGGTGGCTGGTGAAGGGTTTGAAATATTGTAAAGGTAATGTGTAATTTAAACAAGGAAAATGCTTTATCCATATGCACATTTTATTGTGATCCATGTTGTGTAAAAAGGCCTGTGACGTGAGGTGACAAAGATAGGTATCATTAAAAAGACCCATAGCCTAATTGTTGGAAATTCAACTCAAAGGACAGAAGCTCCACAAATTTAGGATGTCGACAGATCTTGCATTGCCATAGTTTTGATGTCTTGACTTTCTCAACAATCTCATGCAGAGAAAGTTAGCTCGACAGCATGCTGGGTGGACTTAGCAGCAGATCTTAGCTGTCTGGACCGGCACCGACCAGATGTTGGATATGTAACCTAGCTGATGTTGGTATACTATACTTTTTTTTAACTTATTTTACATGATTCATTTAAAAACACTCAAAGTGTTTTTATCTCTTCATATGCAGAGATTGTAAGCTGCTATTGCATTTACATCTTAATTTCTTTCTGGGTAAAAAGTGACATCACCCGGTTGATATTGATGGTGTCTATGTGCTTGGACCTTGATTAGCTCAACCAGGTGTTGTCACTTTTTACAACAGTGGCAGTTCACAAGTGAAAGGATTTGCTAAACTTTTAATAAAACTAAATGCATTTTGAGTGTTTTTAAATCACGCTTATGTAGCTGATGCCAACGTCAATCTTATAAGGCCAACACGTCTCAGGCCTATTGATCCTTTTAACGGCATAACTAACAAAAGCTAGTTATAATTACAAACAAGTAAAGTTGACTATTTAGCAGATGCTTTTATCCAAAACACCACAAACTTGTAATGTGAGGTTTGTGAACTGAACACAGGTCGCCTAATTGTCAGTCAAACACATAACCACTGCTCCACCATGGCCACAAAAGATGTGTCAGAAGTGGGTAATAAACAAAAATCTAATCCACATCATGATAAGTGACTAGAACATAATAGGCTACTTGAAAATTAATAAATAAGACTAAATGAAAATAAACTACAGCAATCCTAGAGTGGCTCAGCCATACTCATGTCCCATAATGCAGACTGAAAAGCCAAAAATGCCTAAGTGAGAAAATGAATCTCAAGTGACACTCAGTAACATGTCAAGTAGCCTAATTAATCAAATTAACAAAGTTTAAACATATTGAGCAGAAGAATGCATGACTGTGTCCAAATCATCCCACCACTGAGGTACTACAAAAGAAAAGAGGCTTAACTTATATCGCTGTAAATGTTATTGTTTGTAGATATTAATGCACTGATTTAAATGCTGTGAATTAACAGTGGTAAAATGATTTCATGCCTTGAAATAAAAACTGAGAGAATGCTAGTTAAAAATCTTTTATTCAACAAATCTTTTTCTAATTTTGTAAGACACTGAATTCAGGGTTTTCTTTAGCTGTAAGCCATAATCATCACAGTTAACACAAATAATGGCTAGAAATATTTTACAGACATTCTAATGAATCAATATGATTTGAGTTTTTAACAAACTTTTCCACAACATTCTAATGTTTTGAGACATACCTGTACTCATCCACACCTGCCACTATGACCTCTGGAGTCCCACAAGGGTCTATTTTAGGCCCTCTTCTTTTTTTCTCTATACATGCTTCCTCTTGGTCAAATTGTTCGGAAACACAACATTTCATTTCATTTTTATGCAGATGATCTGCAAAAGTACCTTCCTCTCTTTCACTGAAAACTAGGGCTCTATATGATGCTCAGTGACTGCATCATGGAGGTCAAAACATAGATGGTTCAGTTTTCTGCAGTTAAATGCCAATAAATCTCATTATTCTATTTGGACCTCCCAAACAAACTGAGGTCCTGAGATGGGCCTCTAACTGTATTTAGCAATTTGATTTGAAATTTGATAAGCAAATTAATGCTGTTGTAAAGGGAAGCTTTTTACAACTTAGATCCATAGCTAAGTTAAAATCATTTTAACTGCATCAAATATCGAGAGGCTCACACATGCTTTTACCTCAAGACTGGACTACTGCAGTGCACTTCATACTGGTATCTGTGAATCATCTCTTGCACATTTACAGTTAGTCCAAAATGCAGCAGCCATACTGCTTACTGGAATTAAATGGGACCACATCACTCCTACTGGCAGCTCTATACTGGCTTCCCGTGGGGCAATGAAGGGCGTGTTGCAAGTTAAATTTGTCCCGACGAATGGTAAAAAAACGTTTTTAAAAGTGCTAATTTTAACCAGTGCTCATCAACGCTCTATGGAACATATTCAAGTGGTGGCATAAGTCACAAAAGGTAAACATCTGTCTATCACTAGCTGTCCCATTGCTGCCGCATGGACCATCAGGCATAACTATTTCATTCACAGTTACAGTCCAGTCATTTGTAAATGCATAAAACATTACTATCTCTGTGTACTTTGTTTTTGCAACTTAAATAATACAGCGTAGTGTATTAAAGTGAACACAATAGTTAGACTACAGCAAAGGGTCGGTTCTCATCACACAAGGAAGAAATAATAAAATCATATGTATATTTTGCACAAAGTAGACTAGTTACAGGTCCAGAAAAATAACGCAGCTTACTCATAAATTAATCGGCAGAAATACACTATGTCAGTGTGTTACATATGCCATCAAATAAAGTTAATATAGCTACGGAGTGAATGCAACATAAGACAGAAGTTGGTCGCTAGCATAGAAGTTCAAGGCATGACACTGATAAGGAAAATGCAGGATGTCTGCAGGTAGATACCCAACAAATCTTGGAAAAAATGTGTAATTTAAAGCATTATGACAGAACTGCACACTCACCGGCAGTCTAGTACGACCTGCAGTGTTGCTTGTGGGTGACCCTGTACAATATCGTTAACTAGCAGCTACAGCTAGATGTCCAGTAACGTTAACGGAGCCAATGTAACATAGGCTAATTGATTAGACCGTGTTAGTTTTGGGAAGATTAGCCTATGCCTGTTATGGCATAACACAAACATAATCCAGCTGAGTCTCATTCCAGCTATTTATATTTTGATGTGATGGCAAGCTACTTATAGCAGCCTATAACCTATTGAATATTTTAGCTTAGCCTACTCACCAAGAATGCCCATTGCCCACTTCAAATGAATTTTTGTTGATGAGAGTTGTTTCTGTAAATCGTTGTCTGTTAGATGCCAGAAAAGTACATAATTATAAATTCAAGGAATGCATATTCTTATGAGTTGATATTTTTGACACCTCCAGTCTCAAAAATGCTGTTATAATCCATTATTCTCAATGCGGAATCTTCAGTGTTTACCCAATGTGACCAAAATTCTATTTTGAAATGTTCATACAGTCAGTTACTAATAACGGTTGTAAATGTTTAATTTGTGTATTTCTAATATTAATTTAATTGAAGATTCCGTTCTTGGTCCATTTCTCTACACATTCATCAAAGAAGTAGTAAACCTGCAACACGCCCTTTAAAATCAATATAAAGTTGCATTGACAGTTTTTAAAGCCTTACATGGCCGTGCTCCAAGCTTAATGACATGTTAAACCCATATGCCCCGTCACGAACTTTGAGATCTGCATCCTAGGGACAGCTGATTGTCCCATGCTCACTCTTTGAACGGGGGCCTTTAGTGTCTGGACGTTTCTAGAACAGCCTACCACTGGAACTCAGATCTGCATCAGATTTTGTGTCTGTGTTTAAAATTTCACTCAAAACACACCTGGTAAGACTTGCCTTTAATTGTCATTGAGTTTGTGGATACTCTGGGATGGAGGCCCAACATTTGTGTTTGTGTTTTCTTATATTTTATTTTGTTTCTCTCTCTCTCTCTCTCTCTCTCTCTCTCTCTATATATATATATATATATATTTGTTTTTTTCCTTTCTTTTATTGTGAAGCACTTTGGTTTTAAATGTGCTCTATAAATTAAGATGACTTATTTTACTTACTTACGATAAGTAGGCTAAAAGTCCCACTAGTTAAACTTTTGGAATTAACATAATATTTTTAATAACAGAATTTCTACAGCAGTAAGCCTACTCTCTTATCAGCAGAGAAAACTTTCTTGCACTGAACTTTGATTCTCATCTTAACCGGCCAGTGCTTCGGAGCCCAAGATCAATAGAGATGCAGAATACTGTGCTTGAAAGCATTATTGGGTCCCTTTTGTACTGTAACTCGTCACTGACAGAAAATCCATGCATTAATTAATACCCTATGTGAGAGAGGATTCTATGCAGGTCAAGGTCTCCCTTGTGATTTCCCTATCCAACTTGCAATCACGGCCATTGATTAGTTGGTTAAAATTTAATTACTCTCTAAACAGATTCATTTATGTGGATGCTGAAAGTGGTCAGAGACCTTTAATATAAACCAAGGCGGTTGGCTGCAGTGATAGACCTAAATAAATAATATATGAAAACTGATGTGCATTGCAGATTCAGGGGTATTGTCTTCAAAGCTGTTGTGTTGTTCACATGAAATCAATACAGTCCTCCCAGTGTACTAACCCTCTCCCAGACTGACAGGTTTTCAGGTGGTTCTGCTTATACTGGCCACTTCAGCAAATGCCCCAGGCAAGATTTTTCTCCACATCAGCAGATATGAATGCAGTTTTTAATCAACATTCTTTGGTTGAAAATCTTGATGGACCATAACAAAATCGAAATAATCTGACAAAGCAACATTTCATTAAAATCCATTACAGCTGAATATTATATTTTATATTTTTATTTTCATTAGTTTCTATATTGAAATGATTATGTACACATTTTTGTACACTGTGGACATGCAACAGTAGTTTGAGTTTGGGTTATAACCACTGTAGCCTATTTTTTTCTGTACATTTTTGTGATTCCCTAATTATGGCTTGTACATTGGTTCAGTTGTGCATTTTCAGTAAAGTTAAGGGGGAAATATGCAGCTATTCCTGGCTTTTTCTTATTACCTTTAAACAATAGATTCTTTATATAGGCCTGTTTTTTAAACCAGGCTACTTTAACTGAAACAATAAAGATATTAAATTAAATTTGAACTGTCAAGTAATATCATTGATGATTTTTCTTATTTTATGGAGAATTGACCATAGGCTTGGCTTCCTTATTAGCTCAATAGAGCATTTGATTGGTAGAGATCCTTGCTGCCATGGAAATATTCATGACTACAACCTCTACATCACTCGGTTGACTGTGAGATACTAATGACACTAATCTCATAAAGAATACCAAACCTTTTTATTCTATAGAACATTGGTCATTGGACAGTGCATTGTCAGGGGGTCCATGAAAAACTGCTAGAAAATTGCATCTAGCATCGAACTGAACTAATGGATATACGCCTGTATGGTTAAATTTGTGTTGTGGGTATGAGGGGTTCTTAATTTTTTTTGCTCCATGAGGGGTCCAGTAACATTTGAGAGCCCCTGCTATAGAGATCAGTGGTGTGTGACCAACCGGTCAAGTGTCATTACGTCATCATTTTGATTGATGCTGCCAGGTTAACAGTAAAATTAGTCTAAGAATTAATGTACATGAAGGGCTCCAGTTGCAGATTGAAGTTAGCAGAGTTAAATGCACACTGTACTTTCAAACTGAAATGCTATACAATGAATAGGTGCGACTACGGCACTCAGCCTTCGGCTTCGTGCCTGTTGCCTAACTGTGAGGATATCCACAAACAACCTCACTCCCACTCATGTTATTTTGCTTAAGCATTAATACAGCTTTGCATCCATGTCACACCTATTCATCTTGGTGAAATATTTAATGATCTCTTTACTCATATAATGATCTCTTTTTATCATATATGGCAAATGGCATATCGACCTAAACAGAAAATCCTACTGGTTCCAGTTATATAGCATTCATCCATATGTTAAGCGGTTCCCGAGTGATCTGGTCTTTAAATCCCATAAAATCTGCATTGTCTCAAATGTCCTCATTCCCCTTCCCCAAAATAAATTATTTCCTTTCCTATTAGAAGTTGTTTTCAGATCCCTGTTTGTAATTTTGCTGGGGCACATGTGAAAAAAAACATGTGTATTGCACCCCTATTCTTCTCTGCACAATAAAATCAACCCATAGCCCTGTTGTTCAATGTCACACAGTGTTGTTCATAGGAGTAAGAATAAGAAAAAGTTAGCCCAAACAGTAAAACGACAGCCACCACTATCTGACTTCATTTTCTCATTTTTCTTTAGCTGCTGCTTCACAAATTCGGTCTGTACTGTACCAAATTTTCTCTTCATTCTCTTTCTGTTGGTAGAAAGAAGTAGTTGTAGATCATTTTATTGTCCTTGTGAGGCAGTTGGATATAAAGCACAATCACAATCACAGGCACTTACAGGATACTAAATATATGACACAGGCAGCAGACATGGTTCAGACAACAGCAGACACCAGCATCTAATGCTAACTGAACAAAGCTATACACTCACTTTCAGGTTCGCTGTTGTACCAAATTCTCCTATTCTTCCTACCAACAGTTTTCTGCAAGTTTATATAATAAAGAGATACCTACACTTGCTGTATTTTCATCCTCATAGATACTTAATACACACAGATACAAATCAATACATCAAGGGCCAGTCTACACTGAGAACCAAAAGTTAGAGGCAAAGGTTTGACAGGATTTTTAATAATGACACTCTGAGGGAACTTTGTGAGGTGAACTTTGATTGTGTTGACTAATGTAAGTTTAGTTTAGAGGTGTTGTATCTGTTATTACTACTTTCATGTATCCCAAAGTTATTGTAAGTCTGAACAAGACATGTTTTGTCATGTAAATTTAAAAGGTCTGCTTATCACACACAGACAGAAAATACAGTGTAAGCTTTCACATTGATGCATGTGTTAAATCCATGTTGTCACAAAATATATTTTTATTCACATCTGAAGGAGACTTCACTGTACAAAGGCTATTAGTTTGGTGCTAGAGTTGAGGGGATGGTGTAGCGGGCAATAAATCATGTTGTCTGGCACACAGAGAATATAGAGGTGGCTGCGTTTCAGGCTGCCAATTCTCCTGGGTTTCATTAGGCACCTCCCCTGAGGTCTCGGGACCAACATGACCGGGTTGTCCTCGACAAACCAACACAGCAGCTGACATTTGCAACAAACTGATGACAAATACTCCTTGCTCTTCACCCCTACCAACCCACTCCCCCTTTTCGCAGGCAAAAAGTCTGCAGGGAAATGACAGGTGAACAGGAGCCAACCTGATCATGGCTACAGCCCTGCAAAATTTGATCCTGGTGGCAATGAGTGTATTTTGCCTCCAGACTGCTATAGAGGGCACTTTGTTGTCATTATCTAATGTTTCAGAGTATCAAAGTTTCAGAGTATTTTATTTCAGAGTGAAGACATAATTTTTTAAAGCAACAAGCCACTGTTTTACCACAGTATTATCTTCTTATCTAGACTTAGATGAGTTAATATGGCAGTTGGTATGGTGGAATAGCACTTGGGAGCACATTGACCTTGGCACAGTAATATCATCACTCCTGAAAACTTCCCCTTCCCCTCTCCCTCATCCATCAATGGAATCTATATATTCACAATATTATTCATCAAGGTTGAAGTGCCTCCAAGTGCTACTCTGGCATACATTATGGTTATTCATTTGTATCTGCCTATAAAATCACCATGCTTGTATGTTTAATTACTCATTAGTTGTTAAATAGTGACGATACCTCCTCGGAGTGTCTCAAGTATACCTTTAAAAATTTATACATGGACCAAATTCATTAAATGGTGCACAGAAACTTACTTTCACTTTCATTTTCCCATGCCCCATTCAATCAATGTTATCTGCCAGTTTGCTATTCGGTCTATGTTGAATCAAATTTTCAGTTTTCAGTTTTTTTCAATACTCAGTAACCTCGAACAACAGGGCTATCACTTGATTCTCACCGGATTTCTGCTCTTTTAGTCATAAATCTTGATGCAATGCACTTTAACTCTCCCTGGTTAGGAGGGCTTCATTTCTATACATAGGCCTATGCATATTCTGTTTTTGTGGACTGCTTTAGTGCAATGTGTTGAGTAATGTCTTACCAGGCAGTCAGAGTAGAGTGAGCCTTAGCACTTAGATGTGTGTCATGCCTTGACAACTACCTCTGCAATATCTTTTTTGTCTGTGTAAAAATGTGTGCTTGGTGTATGTTTTTAAGGCTGTTGAAACAATGGAATTTCCCTTTAAAGTATATCTATCTATCTATCTATCTATCTATCTATCTATCTATCTATCTATCTATCTATCTATATATATATATAGATAGCTGTCATCATTTTTTTCTAATTAATCACAATATAAAATTTAAGCTAATCACACATTTTAAGTCCCAGAATTCTTAATTTTTTTGGAAAGATAGAATGTCACACATGCCCCTGGTGGTTAGCGCAGGCTTCAACAAAGTGGCACTCCCACATCCTGTGTGAAAGATTGTAGTTGTCAACCTCTTTTGGCTTGCAATCTACTTTTGAAATGAGTCGAAAAGATCAATCAAGTTTTTTTTTTTTTTTACAGCCGTCAGTATGCTGCTTGTATTCTGCGAATGATGTCAAAGAGAAACTCGGACAAATCTCTTGAAAATTTAACAAGAACTTGAGACCAAGATTCTGTAGGCTACTTTGCCATCTCACATCTGTGCGCAGCAGAGTTGCAATCAACTTTCAGATAAACACAACAGCTGTCCTTGAACCGGTCTTGGGCATACTCAACTGCTGCATAGTGACTTGTAGGCCTATACTTTACGTTACTTTAAAAGAGAAAAGAGACCAAAGACTCATATATATCGCAAGTTAGGCAGTAGTTTGCAGCAGCTGCTTTCTGTGCTGACTGTGTTATGTCAACTGCATGTCAAAGCCAAAGCGCAGAAGACGCTGGCGACATATGTGTCTGCATGATTCATTTGCGTTAAATTTTTACATTAATCATATACGTTAACTCGTTAATATTGACAGCACTAATATTTATTAAAGTATATCTAGGCTATGCATCTTTAATGTTGCTTTCAAAGCCTAGTCTGCCATTGTTAATGCTCTAAACCATTGTCTTAATTGTTTGTAGTGTCTACTGCTACTGCTGAGGACAAAATTCCTAAAATTTTTATGATTCTTTTAATTAGACCATAAAACTTTGTTTGCAATTTTTAACCTCATTCAGCAAAGCATGAGAATAACAGAAAAGTGATTGCTGCTCCGTGGTGCAGATCAGAAGTCTAGACATGCAGTGTTGACACATACAAGCACAATAAAGGTTAACCACGTGGTGATAAGGCCAGGCCACCCTTGTGTCCTAGTGGAGCGTCAGCACATAACAGAAAACTGACAACAAGGCCTACTCGCAAACTTGCAAATCCTCAAAGCAAACATCTGGTGTGACAGTGGGCAAGTTTATATGTGTAACCTCGTAGTCCTGCTTAGTCCAGCCCTGTATATGCCTGACCTTGAACCTGTGACTCAGCAGTGTCAACGAGTGAGCTAAACTCTAGGGTGCCAGTTTCACTCACTATCTTAGGCTTTTGGAAGGGAGGTTTACCAACGTTCTACTTGCGCAGCTAAGCTAACTGGTATCCATTACACTTGTAACACTAATCTAATTACTGTCCAATTATTGTTTGATTCAAAATACCTCATGTATCCACCTCACCTGATCAGATTTGCTGACTGGATTTAATTTTGAATTGGATTGAGAGAGGTGGTGTTTAAAATCCAATTACTGGCCATATAAACCATAGACAGCAAAAACGTAGTGACGCAGGTGCACACACGTTGCTAAAAAGTAATAGCAGCACCACAAAGTTATTAAAATGACCATAGATGAGTTTGTATGTTCGCTTGTCAGACAAATCTCGCTAGCATGCTAGCAAGTAACCAGCATACTTCTAATTTGCTGCTAAGTGTGGTGTGAAATAGCAGTTGCCTTGTTAACTTTAACATTAGTTAGTCAAGATAGTGAAAGTAAATGTAATTGTGATGATAATGCAAGCTGGTGTCTCATAAGAGGAATGGGATACAATATGAACCTTGTTTATCGAGTTAAACAAGTTTATTTGTTACAGCGTTGTTATATGAGCATCATTTAATCCTTGACTGGCAGCAGGTTAACGGATGCTAGCTAAAATATGTCAGATGAGTGTAAACAATGTGGCAATGATAATGACAATGTGGGAAACCATTGCACATGTCAAAAGGTGACAATTGGATTGAACACTTTAAGGCATACAAAGGCAGATTGAATGGTTCAGGTGGAATATTTAATCAGACTAAATTCAATCTGATAGTTGATAATTGATAGTCATAATTGATGCAAATATGTTTTAAAAATTATGTTTTTTAATCATACCTTTTGAGGCAAAACAACAAATCACCTTCAGTTAGGGGATCATACTGGCCAGCATTAATGTGTGACACAGCATTCAGATCAGTTTTATCTCATTATGTGAAAAGTGCAGTACAACTGGAATTTAAGTGATGAACCAAATGTTATATTCTGAAAACCGAGCCAGGTTTAGTGCTTCAATTCTAAAGTGAAGGAGTGGCATAGGATGGAAAATGCATAGCACCAGGGGTTCATAGTGCATACTATGTGGCAATAAGGAAGATGCCATTCTACTTAATTTGTGTACTATCAAAATGCGTTTGAAGCCATTCGTTTAGGGTAAAAATCACAATGACAGTGTTCTGTGTACATTACAGCTGGTTTTCCATTCAGATCATTACAAGATGTGTCATAAAATTTTGCCAAAGACAATGCCCATCTGTACACACTATCATTTGCTGTGTTGTGCAGATTAAAAATATGCATTTTTCTAATCAGTAAGGAGCTAACAACTAAACAAGAGAGGACAAAACAGCTGTGGGATCAATCAGAGCAATGTTTACACAAACACAAATAAGGGAAAAAAGTAACAACTGTAAATATTTTCAGCAATCTTAACTGGGAGTTAATCCAACCCCTACATACTGGAAATATTAAGGGAGGTTTTATTGCCATGCTTTCATTGTTAGAGTGCCTGCGCCTTGCTATGCAATTACAGGCAGCTTTTACAGTGACTTGTTCATGTTAAATCACAGAATTGTGATCTTTTACAGCTGCAGTGAAAAAACATGTCTAGAGCTTAGGTTAAAGCCATTGAAAGAAACAAGACATTGCATCTCAACCAAATTAGCTCTTTACGGTCTTTGGGTAAGTTTTCTATTAGCAGCCTTTGCTGCACAAGGAACTATGCACTGCAATGGCACACATACTGATTCCATCCACAACTGCTGTTTCATCACAGTAAAGTCAGCAGTATATACTTATGTGTCAACTCTTAATCCTTTATCTTCAATAGGTTAGGTTCATGTCAAGGTTTGGGCACTCCAATGTAGTATGAGTTCAGTACAATGGAAAAAGAGAGGGGAAAGACATAGGCCTAAAGGTTACACTGAGCATTTATTAAAATAAAGTCTTAGTCCAATAAACCTCAGAATTTTATTTCATTTGGGGTAATAGCTTTAGTGTAATTTTGCTAACAACCAAGGCAACAGACCAACCAACAAATAGACAAGCAAATGGAACATCTTTGTGTCATCTGATTTACAATAAAATATGCAAATTAGATTGTAAGCTTGTGATCACCTATGAAAGAAAAGCATGATACTGTGAAGTGTCAGAATGATAACTGTATTTTAGACTAAAGGGGAATCCATACAGCATCTAACCTATGGTGCTCCTCCACCAACAATTCAGTAAAGAAAAAAGCAGTCAACCAGATGGCTCATACACATACACATTATATATCCATTGTTGAATATGTTTTATTTGCACCTGAAATTGCAAAGTTTCAGTTGTTTTTTCCACAACAGCAAACTTGGTTAAGCTTCAATTTGTTCTTCATATTTTCTGTGTGTGTACAAACACCACTTGCAGCCCAAGGGCATATGAGCTTTCTCCCAAATACTGTCTGTCATGTCTGTCTGCCGTGTCCTCACATACTGAAGCAAAACATCTAAGGCCAGTGCAAGAGAGCAAGTTCTTTTATTTCATCATTCACACCCCCTGCACAAATCTCCCCTAGCCCCTTCTCTAGCTTGACAGAACTCTCTCTCTATCTCACTTTGAGCCTCACATTGTCTCCCAGATGTTAGGATTGGGAGATCTAAAAGAGATGAAAGTCTGAGGAGTGCCAAGCTCAGAAGTTTGAAGGTTCTGAAATTGCCTCTGTGCCTGTTAAGTTCTGATGCATTATTATTCAATAGCAACTGAAATGGAACTTAAGCAATGCACTAACTTATGCATACTGTACTGTATGCTTTTTTGCATTTAAATATGTACTTAAGACGTAGTTTATGAAAGACAAGGGGTGAATACAAATACAGTGTTTTCTGATGTTTAATAAAAAGGAAGAAACACAGTCAAACAAAAGGCATAGTATAGTTCTTGATAAGCCCATTGGGGATGCAGCATGTGCACTTATACTGCTGTAGACTACTTTGGATAATGGAAGGATCTTTGAACACCACTTGTGCATATGTTTACAGTAAGAGAGCATTCTATGGAAGTGTTTCTTTTCACAAGGACATTAATCTTTCTTTCTGTCAAGCCTTCCCACTTCATTAAACAGAGAATGGAGGTTCTCACATGTCCTTATTACCACCCAAGAGGAACCCATTATGCTGTTATCAAGGGAAGATCCTGCTTTGGCACTAAGGACTAGCATACTAAATTCTAGAGAGATGAAAATTCCACAAAAACCTGTGGAGAGGAGGGATGTGCAATGCTGTGTGATTAGCTCAGACTGCTGATTTATTGTTAACACCATATCACACAATACAGCCTACCAGCAGACACATACAGTCAACAAGCCCATGAAGATCGGAATGGTTTAAAAGTCTGTCCATCTATGTTTAGTCGGCTCTGAAAAATACTTTTGCAAATTTCCATCATTTAGATTTCATCATATTAGGTGAACAAAACAAGAACACTGTCAACTGAGAAGCTTCAAAAATGCTGAAGCATCTCACAAGAATAAACAACACATTTTTTGAGAATGGTCTGACTCATATTTCCTCTGTGCAGCAATTAACAGTCCAGAGACAGCTGGATAAGAATGCTAGATGTCAGTTAAAATATATGCAGTCGATTGTAGTATCCTCAGGAAAAAAAAAAAAAATAAAAAAAAATAAAAAAAAACGATGAAAAAAATCAGTTGACAGTTCTTACAAGTATCTGCATGTTGTAGCTACTAATTTCAACTGACCGAATGTCGATAATCTCTTGTCGCGAACGTCCATGCACATAATACACTGTTCGCATTCTACGCGAATAAAAAACGAAAATAAACGCTCAGAGCAGCATATGTCTACTTCACAGACCAGCACAAAGACAACGTCAAATCCAACTAAGTCATACATCGCTGTTAATGGCAGACGGGTGTTCCTGCGAGGGTCGCAGAATGTGATAAAAAGACACACGCTGCAGATGACGCATCAGGAAAAGGCCACATGAATCGATCATCATGTTTTTTTTTTTATTTTTTTAATGTGAATTTTTTTTTTTTTTTTTTTTATTTTTTTCTGCAATTACATGTCGTGATCGGACCTTATCCATGGTTCTGAAGCCCAAATAAGCCATCACATCGTGGCCGGCACAGAAAATGAAATGTTTCATGTCTTTTTAAGTTTGCATTGAAGATGAATGCTCATCTGTTCATAATTTAGGCACATATGGTTTACCATTAACCTAAAAAAGAATTAAATCTGTTGATTGCTTATTTTTTCATGATTAAAAAACAACAACAAAAAAAACATCCCCCCCCTGTTTTTTTTGACAAATCGCACCCTGAGTATGCCCACAAAGAAATATTAGTTGAGAATATATGGATGCTGTTGAAATGTGCTGTATACCCACATCCCAAGTATACATTCAGATAATGTACTTCAGTCATCACAATAGGCCTACCTGATTCTGCACAAATCTGATTGGCAACTAAGGTATATGGGGTATATTTCGATATACAAAATTAATGGACAAGGTGGGGCCAAAGAAACTCCACAGTGTGAAGTGCTTGCCTTGCCAAGTTGGGAGACCTTGAAGACCGTTATCCCACTTATCAACCCATTGCAACTTATGAGTTTGGACAATGAGGAGTGAGCTTGATATCAGCTGATTTCATTGTTGCTCGCTAGTTCTGTCGTTATTTACTATTGTTGTTATGGTTACTATTCAAAAGAGCATTGAGGTACATTTATGCATTTTTTTTTCACTACAGTGGTAGTGTAGTGGTTAGGGAACTTGGTTAGCATGCTAGTTGCCTGGAAATTGTGGGTTTATCATTTATTAATGCCTTATTCTGCATGACTTCATTCTACCCATAATAGACCATTAAGAATTTCTGCAATATTAACTCCTAATTACTGTTTATTTACTGTTGCAAAGTTATTTGTTGTATATGTAATATGCTTTGGTTAGCATAAAGTGGTACAGGAACAGTTATTCTCCTTCAGCAATACTTAAAAAAGATGGTCTATTCATTGGAACAAACCAAAAGCTACAAGATCTAATAGTGTCCTAATAATAAAGTCCTAATTACATATTTTTGACTGAGAATAACTGTTCCTGAGTATAACTGTACCTGTTGTACTGGCACCTTACTGAGCAAAGCAAATTTTTATTAGTGTTACATGTCTTGGTAAATAACATGTGTGGTTTGGAAACATCTGAGTCTACACTACCTGACTCAGTATATAGCCTTGGTTTAGAAAACTGATGTGAGCTTTTGAAAACTGAGGGGGAGTAATGAGGTGCACAAGTTTTGCTGGGACAGAGGGCTCATGTGTTTCTGGATTCATGTTGCATATTCATTGGGCTGCATTGGCTGCTCCCCCTCAACAGTAGTAATGAAATAGGAATGACAATTGAACTAGACCAGCAGCTCAGAAATTATAAAAAAAAAAGCTCAGAAAAAGCCTCACATAGACAGACACTCTTGCCCACATTAATGAAATGACATCCCTCCCAGTCCACCCCATAAGATATCTATCTAATTGTGTTCTGTATTTCTGCAGTGTTTTCAAGTCCTACTCCTTGTCACAGACACTTGCCCCTTTTGCTATTATAACCTATCCTTTCCCTTTCTGGCTACATTTACAGTTAATGTTCTACAAGGTAAGCCATGGCTGTGTGAATCAGGCACAACGCTTCTTCTTTTGGCTTCTCTCTATATATTTGTCTACACCTCTCTGTGCCCTCTCTTTTTATTTATTTATTTATTTATCTGAGATGTGGGTGTAGTGAAAGGTATGGGGAGATTCTGGGATGATCCCAAAGCCTTAGGGCTCAGCTCCCTTGCCCCCTGTGAGCAAGACAGGCATTGGATTTCCCACGTAGTGCCAATCGATAAAGACCTCCATGCCAGACAGACAGGCTGGGAGATAACATAAGCCCTCCTTGTTGAGGGTCACTGGGCACAGAGGTGCCCCTGAGCCAACTTATCTCTGTTACTGTAAGTGTGGGGATAGTTGAAACCAGTGCCTAAGATCAACCAACCATTTTCCCACAGTATAAATTATATCCTGTCTAATGCCATACGCATGTAAATTTAAGCATAAACTTTATTCTCCAGATTCATATTGACCTAGGAGTATGTCACATCTCAGTACTGATGGAATATTCAAAACTAAAATGTATATAATTTTATTAGAATTGCCAATACTAGCCTACCCAATATCCTTCTTAAACTGACAGCTGAGATTGAAAATGTGCAAAATCAAATGTCCATGATTCACTATTAAATGAACACACTTAAAGAATTGTATGAAATATGTGGCACATTAAAAATGATTGCAGTTCTGGTTTACCATCAGCCATAGTTTAACATGGACTTTGAAGTGGTGGTAAGTAGGGTGTTTTCTTAATGTAAGTGGTAGACTGTTCCAGAATGTGCAACCCTTTACAGAAAGTACAGTTAGTCCAAAAGTAGTGTGTCTGAACGGTACAGTCTTGTACAGTCACTTTGTTTTGCAGCCCTTGTAAAGCCACCCTCAGCTCTTTTGAAGAATGAGTTTAATGTGGGTGGGGCAAGTCCATGTAAGGCTTTATGTATAAAATTTATATTTATAATCCTCAAAAGAATGCTTTTTTAAAATGTCAGTGATGAAATGACAGTGCTTTCTTGTCAAATATTTTTATAGCTTTTTTGAAAAGCAATTCTATTGGCTTAAGTGTTGTTTTACTAGTTAATGACCAAATTATGGAACAGTACTCAATATGTGAGAAAATAATTGCATGAAAAATGTCCTAATGGCTTTCATTTTGAGAAATGGCCTGATTTTTCTGAAATTCTGAATGTTACATTTTACTTTATTTGACATAACTTTTGAAAGTTAATGTGGAGTCCAAGGTTACTCCCAAATACTTAAACTCATTGACAAGATGAAGCTCTTCTCCTCGATGGAACACATTTGAATGTGCTAAGTTAGTGGCCTGTTTTGAGAACATCAAGCAAACTGTTGTTTTTTTTGCATTTAGATAGAGGCATGATTCAGCTAACCAGTCCTGAATATGAGTCACTGCTGATGTCAAAACTGATGAAACTTGTTGGATGTTTCTAGTATGAGTACAAAGTATAAATTACTGCATCATCTACATACATCTGGATGTTAACATTATGGCAAACATTAGGTAGATCATTTATAGTGTGAATAGAATTGGTCCAAGTATAGAGCCTTGTGAGACTCCTACTAGGTAATCAAGAAGGGAGGATTTGGTGTTACCAACATACACACATTGCTTCTTGAAAGACAGGTAAGAATTCAACCACTGATAGGTTTCTCAGAAAAATTTGAATGTGTTCACTTAGATAAAAGAACCTGGTGGTTAACAATATCAAATGCCCTCTTTAAATCCAAAAACATGGCACCTATGTAAGAGTTGTTATCCAAATAGTATTTTATCCTCTCTAATAATAAGCAAACCATGGTTTCTATAGAATGGTGAGTGCGGAAACCGAACTGCTTAGGGTGGAAAGGGTTATGGTCTGGATTTAGATGTTCAATTAATAATTTAGCAACCAATCTTTCAACTATCTTAGACACAATAGGAAGGATGCTGATAGGACGGTAACTGGCCATTTTGGTTCTTTTCTCCGATTTAAATATTGGTGTCACCATGGCCACCTTCCAAGCTGATAGAACAATGGAATATTTAAAGGAAAGGTGGACCAAATAAGTGATTGGGTGTACTAGAGACTCTTTGTATAGTTTTAAAAAGTGTGTGTCAAGACCATAGATATCCTTAGCTTTAGATTTCAGTGCACAAAAGAATTGGCTGTGGGCTTTCATATCTTGTTGATACCTGCACTTTAATACCCATAAAAGAAATGTCACACATCCTCAAAAAGGCGTAAATTACAACAATCAATGCAATATTTCATGGATTCAGACTTGTAAGACATAATTAAGCACAACTTGGTGAAGAAGACTGTGAAGAGATTCTAAAGACCATTCTAAACACATTCATAAAGTATTATAACTACTGTCATTAGTGTTCATAACTGTTTATACATTTTCATGACTGCACTTATAAGGCATTATAATGGTATCTTACAAGCATTAACAACTTGAAGTGTCACAAAGCCTTAAAAAGGTTCAATTTGTTCATTCCTCATGCCAAATAATTAAGAGTTACAAGAGCTTAATGTATACTCTAAGTAATGTGAGATGAACACATAATTACTCATTAATATCAATAAGGCACCATGTAAAGTGGTATGTTTCCTTAGACAATATGTGAAGTGTCCTTAGGCTAAAGAAGCTTATAAGGATTTCTGACACTTCAAGTTGTAAAGGCTTATATCATAGCATTATAATGTCTTCTGAGTACAGTCATGGGAATGTATAAACAGTTATGAATACTAATGTCATTAGTTATAAGGCTTTATAAATGAATTATAACCCACTAAATGTGAATGTTTTTGGGAAACCCAGACCCAGACCATTCTTACAGAAGATATAGGCTACTTAGCAATGAATGTGTTTGAAATCAAGTCATAACCTTAAGGTCAGCCTCTTGTACATATGTACCTAGGATGAAAGCAGAACTATGAGCACTTCTAGCCCTGATTTAAGATTCTCCCCTAAAATATGCACAACCATATGGCTTCTGCTCAGTGGAAGTTGGTATTTCATCCTAATTTTCTCCCACTCACTCCCTGGAGAATAGGCAGAATTCCTCACAACTGTTGCAGAGGTTATTAATCAGTTTTTTTGCCTGGCCTTAATAGCTCACTGTGTGTGTGTGTGTGTGTGTGTGTGTGTGTGTGTGTGTCTGTGTGTGTGTTTGTTTGTGTCTGTGTCTGTGTCTGTGTCTGTGTGTGTGTGTGTGTGTGTGTGTGTGTGTGTGTGTATGTTTCTAACAGCAGAGGACAAGCACTTTGGGATTTCAGCCTGTCACAAATATTTCAACTTAATTACCGCCTTACATTCTACCTGACTCAAGGAGATGGAATGGGGTGCTAATTAGAGGATGTGCCCCTGCCATGATGAGCAACAGACAAATGAGGAGAAGGATATGATGCTTAGACAGACTTGGCGATTTAGGTAGGACTGCGATAGTCATATTTTCTTTCAGACAGATGCCATAAACCGAGGGTTAGTGCTAGGTGAATTATTTTTGTTTTGCACAGACAGCTGGTACTGAGTTTATAGCACTGCATGACTTCAAAACCCTGTGTTTCCTACAGTCTGTGTCACTAGTAACACAAGTAGATAACCAGTCTTTAATAAAAGACTTGCATTTGACGGTCCACACTTTTGTATGCTTTGATGACCTGGGATTTGTATTCACATGACTGGGAAAAACTCTTGTTCTGTGTAAGGCCTAATTGTGAAGGAGAAGCAAAATAGAGATAGAAGAGTTAGATTCATTTTCTGGGCTCCGTGCTGGGGTAGCACTATCATTGGTGAAGTGCAGCGGCAACATGTATGTATAATTCACGCCATGGTGTCAGGGGCTGAGACCAAGGGAGACAGGCTGAAAGACTGGGGGAATGCAGTGAATTACACAGAGTGGGAAAGAATGTCATCAGTAATGGAGTACAGTGGATGCTCCATGGTTGCAGAGTAGGAGAGGCAGGAGGGGGTGGGGGTGGGGCTGGCTATTATACTATCACACATGCCTGGCAAGGACACATCCCTACTGTCTGCCCTTGCCATATAAAAAATAACCCCCCATCAGACCCAGGAAACATTCCATTATTATATTTTACTCAAGCACATCAGCAAAATGTGGGAATTGTGAAATGTTATAAAATATAATAATATAACCACAGATTTTTTCCATTTAAATGAATACATTACATGACAAATCTACAGATTTCTGCAAAATTCAACATGTTTTTCATGTGTAGTATTACTTTATATTACATAAGCCAAATTGGGATATCCATCTAAATGACAGTCAGTGTATAATTAGGATTATAATTAGTCATTTGATGATATATGAGATGTCAGTGGGCAGTTGTACCAAATTATTTGCGTTGGCAAGTTCCTTCCTCTCTCTGTACAGGCCATGAGTCTCGCCCATTGAGCATAAAAGCCTCTTTGGATTACAGAGCATCTCAGCAAAGTCACTGCAGATCCAAAGAAAGATATGGGTGGTGGTGGGATGGGGGTTGCAAAACATGAATCCCCATGTAACTACTGTCATTCTTAAAACACAGTTGGCTTGAAAAACAAATAAACTGGAGTTAGTTGTGATTTATATGAATGATGCAAATTCAATTATGGTTGAAGCATTGTTCCAAGTTTTTTTTCCCAGGCTAGAGAAAATGCCACAAAATGCCTGCACTGAAAGTCATGTGGCCTCACTGAAGGAGACTAGCAAAGGGAGTTTATTGATAAGGCAGTTGTCAATAAATTGATCTAGTGTGGCCTTTTTAAAGATGCTCCTCTGACCTTGCTGAAGATTCCATTCCTCTAGATGTTAAAAAAGATTTCAAGAAGAGATCTCCTTGGTCAGTTTGACATTGCTTTTTTATACTTAAAACAAAGAAACTATTTGCAATATCTCAGATTTGACAAAACTTCTAAAAGTAAACTTGCTTTTACTCCCAGGAAAAAAAGACTTTTGATGTCTTTCTCTGCATGTTTATCGTATATTTGGCCATTTAAACAGCCCATTTGAAATGAAACCAAATGATTATGTTAAATAAGCAACAAAGGTGATCTATAAGTCAGTTTTATAAACCATTAGCAGGTAAATAATATTGCCCTGAACGAACTTGTGTGAGACAGTAATTAGTTCCATCTGACAAGATTAGCTTGTTAGATCACATCTATAATTTAATGCCAAAAAACATTCAATTAGAGCCATGCCACTATGGAATAAGGCCATCTGGCAGACAGCACAGTCCGTAAGCCAGACATCACAAGCAGTTTCATCTTTGTGGGAGAAATATTCACCCATCACTAATGAAATATGTTAATAATAATTTTATTAATGATATGTGGGGGAGAATATGGCAAGAGTGAGAGTGGGGTTGGTAAAAGATTACTCAGGGCTGGACTGAAATAATTTGTATACATGCTGTCTTCACATATTCCTTTGAGCATTTAGTCCTACTCAAATGATTCAATAACTGAACTCTGTGACCTGACCAACGTATCTGATATTGGACACAGAAATGACAAGTAGCGCTAAAGAATGCAGGTGGGCGTGTCCTGGGGCCTGTCCACTCATGGATTGGATAACAGGACATACTCAGTTATTCAGGTCACTTCTTGCCAACCTGTCTGAAACTTGACAAGCCACCATCTTATTTTTCACTAATAAAGTCAGAAATAGAGACTTCTGTGATGGGAAAAGTGAAAGACCTTGGCATTTGAGATTATGTAACTCAGATTAACACTAGTAACGTATGGCTAAAGCAATGGTTGGGTAGAGATCTACTTTTGCAAGACATGATCTCACATGCTAGCCTGAATCTACCCTGCCAATTTGAGGATTTTTTGTTTTAAAAACTGCATTAAGTAGTCTATTGACATATGATATGACTCACTGTTTGACCTTCACTACTAGAACTGTTAAATTAGAGCCTACACATAAGTTTTCCAGGCAGTGATAAATCATTAAGTACACAACAAACAGAAAATACTGAACATACTGAATCAGTGGGATTAACCCAAGTCTACAAGTTTGGAAAATAATTTACATCACTTACAACATTTTGTGGCAAATAGCTCTCCACGCTCTCTACAGCTTTAACTGCACATTTGATGATGATTGATGGCTGTTCTGAAAAGTACACATTTACTAATATGCCCCCTGCCTCCATTGAGAGGCGGGCAACCTTGGTCTTAGACGTCGCTCTCGCTAATTCATCATATGGCTGATCGTGTTTTTTGCAAAATATCTCCTCACTCATCTCATACTAAAACTGGTTAACACTAAGCTTCTGTGTGTCTGTAAAAGGGTGCATTGAAAATCTGCACTAAAAGAGATAGTGTTATACATTTGTGCCCATTTAGGGATTAAATAATCCAAATACCCAGCCAAAGATGACATCCTGGCCTCAAATCTGTACATTGATCTTAGTTTGCAGGATGCCTGCTCTGTTCCAAACATTTGGATTTAGTCAAAGGCCAAACTATCTTTTTCTACCCTGGTGCTCACTTCATCATCACTGGTGGTGTTTCTGGAGAGTGTGCTACCAAGTACACAAACTTATCCATATCCGTAAGCCTTTGGCCCTGAACGTTGATGTTTATCTTGATGTAAACTATCCCAGGGCTAGTACATCACCTCTGTTTTAATGTTTAATGATTGTGTGCTCAAAGTTGGCGCAGGCATCATAGAAGGTGTCGATGATATGTTGCATGTCTGGCTCAGAGCTGACATTAAACTCATCTGCAAAAAGGTGATCCAAGACGAGTCCCATCTCAACTTTGGATTTGGCTTGGCGTCACCTGATGTCAAATAATTTGCCTTCTCTGCAGTGCTGGATTATACTTCACTACATTATGAAGGTCAGGGTCAAATAAAATTTGTACCTGTTTGCTGTAAGCATGATCACAGACAAAAAAATATGACAGTGTAGAAAAATCATGCCAAAACAGCTCATGTTGGTGTCTTAACTGGTGCAAACTGGTTTCACCAGGTTTAGATTTTTGCCAGCTTAAGGTGTTTTCATATGAAATTCAGTGGTTTAGTTGTTGACCAGCACAAACTGGTTTCCAGCTTCCATTTACCAGCATAACCTGCATGTCTAGTTTGATAGTCTAACAGACATGCTATTGGGACCAGCTTGACCAGCTAAAGGTGTGTTTTAACATAATATTTGATGTTTGAGCATCTACCACAGCAACAGCATAAGCTGTTTTTTGGATTCTTCTGTGGGGGAGAAATAGGCTATACTTATGCCTATAAACTACAGTCCTAGTTATTTCTATCAGTGTATATGTGCCCTCCAGAGCGCATTCCTTGTTCAATACAATACACAAACCAAAGCTTGCCGTCTGAAATTAGGGTACTGTTTCATTCTCCTAGCCTTACAAAACTGGGGTTTGAATTTGCCTATATCTTCCATGAAGTCTGACAGGAAGCAAGACCTTCAGTGTGTGCAATTTCAAAGGCACACTTCATTAAAATTGCTAATGCAGCCTTTCATCCTGTCTAATTAGTGCTTCTGCAAAGAGGGTGTTGGTGTTTGGCAGAGTACAAATTAGGGGCTCCAAGGTTTTAAGGCTCACTGGTTTCCAGTTTTCAGTGTTGTTGTAAGTGTATCTGCTCACCAATTGACAGTGTCAGAATGTCACATACATGACCTTTCCTTCGTGAATAGTGATAATTTCATGCCACTGACTCGTGTGTCTACACCAAACGTTTTACAAGAATGTAAATATTACTCTCTTCTGATGTAACTGATGTTTTGTGAAAATATCTGGATGATTTGGGGTCCAAGACCATGTTTTATATTTGGTTACTATTTGGTTAGATATAATGTTATTGTGCTTACTATAAACATTGACTATGTTTTAGCACAGTCTATGTAGCAGCACTTTTGTTCTGCACAACAGTAGTTAATTTAAATTCAGCACATCACTTCAGACCAGGGTACCCTCAACAAACAGCAAAGAAACATTTCTTTAGCACAGACAGAGTGGGTTGTTTCTTACCCAGGTGCTGAGTCACTATTGAACAGCAAACATGCGTTGCTTAATCAACAAAAATAGACTTATCCTGATAAGGGTGTTGGGTTACAGTTGGGTTACCCAGACAATAGGTGTGACATTTTGACCCAATACTGGTTTATATCGACCCCTGGGTTTGTTTGACCCATCAGTTATGTCATTATTCTCACTGTTTTCAGGATTTGATTCCAGCCAATAAATATCTTTGTTGGGAAAGGGGGAAAGAAGTTTACAGAATATAGCAGTAAACAGCTATTACAACACAAGAAATTTGAACAAGAGATAGATGGTATGTCTAATAAAACACTCATGGTGCTTTGCACATTAACAGTGTTATGCACACTTGTAAATTAAATGTCTAAGTAGGCTGCTTTGTTAAACACTAGGCAAGCTTACACTTGTACCTATGTCCCTTCCAAATATGGTCTATAGAGCAAGGAACTGTTAAGAAATGTCCTGGCTGAGCCACTGTTGGATCTATGGCTGTAATCCATAAACTGTGGCAAGCACGGGTTCTCCCCATGATGTTATTGGGGAGAGGGTGATTGTGGAGATGGTCGTGGACAGATTTGTGTTCCAGCAATGCTTGTGCTGAGGATTATGAAATGTTTGGTCATAAAATGCTCATAAAATGCTTCTTCAAAATCCCATGGAAGATACAGAAATGTAAGAAGTTAAATGCTATGCTAAATGTTTGACCCTAGAAGATTTTGTGAGGTTGTAGGCCCTCAGATTTGAAGCAAAATTTGATGTCATTGATGGTGTCTGCTTGTCCCACACAGGCAATTTCTAAATGCTTGAGCCCAGGGAGAAAATGACAAAGGTGTTAGGCTTGTTGTTTGTATGCAGGCAAAATGGGTGACACTTTTGGTATTTTTCAGAACTTCAGATCAGTACACTAAATCTACCTGGGAACTTTCAATCTTTTCAGTTTTAAAAATGTACATTAATGTACTAGTCCTCAATAAATAAACAACACAAGATACTATGGGTCAATGAACAATAGAATACTTACCAATCCTTCATTCTCCACTCCCATGCCGTCCGTAGACAAACCGGGCCAACTACATCTGCATTCTTTTCTTCAGCCTAAAATGACAGAACAATTTAAGCATTTGCATCCACCTTGCATACGCCATGCTGTGTAACTAGCAGCTACCGTATCAGCAGACATTAGCAAATAGTAACATACTAACTTATTTTACTGTCTTTCACTATGTGAACCATCTTCAACAAAAAATTACACAAATTCTGTTTAAAATAGGCATGACATAGAAATGTACTGTAATTTAACACCATTTTGAGGGTGTAATATTTCTATTAAATTGTTAAAATGTTCAACAAAATTTTTAAAAAACTGGGCTAGCTCAGTACAGTCGTTAAAGTGATCTTGACAGAGGGGTAAAATACTGTATCTCGGTTAAAGATGTAGACAGACACAGTTCTAAACTACCAACCAAAAGGCTGGGTCAATCAAAAGACCCAATATGGGTTAAATAGCCCAGCATTTAGAGTGCATCAGAGGATGAAAAGTTACTTATTAACATGAAAGTTCAAGAAAATCTAAAATTTGACTCTATAAGTGAATAGGGGTGAATAAGGGTAGCCTGTGGTAGACTCGTTTTTTGCTTGTTATTAATTAGAAGAAATGACAGCAATAACAAAGAGAGCTTCTCCCTAAGTTCTGTCATCAAAGCACGAGCGGACCAGTCTGTGAGAAAAAGCATATGATTCTGCCGCAGGACTTGTCTCAGTTACAACCGGTAGAAAAGTCTGTAATTGCCCATTAATGTAATTATGAGTTCCATATTAATTTTGGTTATCATTTGTCTGATCTGCATTTGTGTTAGAGAAGCTGCCAGCACTATCTTATCTCCATTCCACTCTTAAATTAAAGCTAGGAAAATAATCAGAGCTAATTAATGTCATCACCATCACTAATTTAGAATTTCTTTATGGGGCTAAATGACATTTTTAGTATAGAATGTTGTTTTACCCCCACATCACATTTCTCCATATGGCCATTAAAACAAGAGAGGCAATTGTATATAAAAAGCCAAACCTGTTCTAATCCTGCCTAGTCTACAGTATATAACAAGGCAGTCTTTTCAATGTACTTACATACATTGACATACATTGAATAGCATACTGATGAATGTAGAGAGAGGAGGATGAAGATTTGTCTGCTTCCATTAGACACAGTGAATGTTTGCTGCAGGTCACTGCTCTGCTATATTTCCATGTTATCAGACAACTGTGTTTCCCTTATGGAGAGAAATTGCCTGGCTGTTATCGTCCACTTTTTGTGCCCCAACCCCCCATGTTTATGCTGAATCCTGCATGCTTTAAATCTTTGGCAGACAACAGTGGAAGCATTTCAGCACACAGTGAAGCACAAGCCCAGAGATGCCAGGGTTCAAACCCATAGTACAAAACCCATTTCCCCCTGAGTACAGCATCATCTTTTATTCATATTGGAAAAAATAAAATAAGTCGTGTCTCTTGCTGTTTTAAGTCATGTGCTATTACATTCACAATATCTGAATAATTCATTAGCTGATGTATTTCTTTGCACTATTAACACAAACAGCAAATTTTTCACATATTCAAAGAAAATGCTTTTCAAGCTTCAGATTAAAAGGGAGCAGGTATAAAAACACTGAATAAAATAGACTTCGGTTGTCAGAATGGCACCCCGATTTTGACAAACCACACATATTCAGTGCTTTCTTCTTTTGTTACTTCTGTTTAGTTTATTCAGTCTACTTCCGTCTTGGTCTTCCCACAGTGTGTTTTGAGATAAACAAATGTGCATAATGTATACTGCTTATTGTTTACAGAAAACCTTCTATGGGAAAATTCTTAATGACACTGAATTATATGCTACAGTTTCACATCATTATATTACAGTCCTACCCCAACCCAGCAGTCTATACTGCAGTGTGGCCTATGTTTGCTGCATTGCACAACAGAGCTCTGTAGTCCTTTATTCTTTAATCATTGCTAACTGAATGCTGTTCTTCACTGATTATTTTTCACACTGTTGTAGGTGTCCTGGTGTAAGGATGATGTATGTGAGGCAATGTGAGGCAACAGGATGCACACCAAAGCAGTATAACTTTAATTCAGTGATATTTCATTTTTTTTTGTTCACCATAGTGCACCACTAATCATTTTAATAAGACATCTGTTAGAGAAGGAATAACATACTTCATCTCCAAAAATCATTGACCTGTGCTATAGGGACTTAACTATCTTGGTGATGTATTAAATGTATATGGTCAGCTGTTTGTCAGAGACAGGGATGGTGATGCAGATTATCAGAAGAGGCCCACCTCTTCACTAGTTTTAGTTTACTAGTTTTCACTAGTGATTGTATACTACCTGTACTAAGTCTTTCATTTAACACCTTCATCGTATTTTACTGTGGCTGTGTATGTAGTAGAATGTGGAGCTTGGATAATGGGCTTAAACACTGGCCAATAATAACCTCTCTGACTATTCTCCTACTTCTCTCCCTGTCATTCCCCCCCTGTCACTTATAACTGAACCTCTTGTTGGATTTAACACTTCAGAATCAGAATCAGAGAGCTTCGTTAATGGCTGTCAGAATCATTCAAGCCAAGATTGCTCCCTGTCTCGATCCATCAGCAAAGCTCTGGATGGTCTATCTCAGAGAATTAATGGTGCCCATGCATTTTCCAACTGAGTCTGTCTCAAGCTGACAAGCCCTGCCGTAGCCATTACCATAGCCTCTCTCTCTTAATATAGGACATTCATCAGTTATCAGCCAGCAACACCCAGCAACTCAGGGTTTGCCAACAAAGTCTGGAAATAAGGTCTGTGATTGATGTGCAAATTACATAACAGACACAACAAAGAAATAAACAAGCTGGAATGGCAGAAGCAAGAGCAGCCCCCAGCTGAGAAAAGCTCCATTATTCCTTCCTTGTGCAGGGGCAGTGGTGTGTGTGTGTGAAGGAGACAGACGGGGTATATGTGTGTTGGAGAGAATAAGACAGAGAGGAAAGCATGGAGAAAAAGAGGGAGAGGGAGAAATAAGGAAAGGAGAAAATGGAGGAAAAATAAATGCTCTTTGAAATTAATCCCATGCAGAGAGAGTTTGAGTCTCCTGAAAGCACAAAAGTCACAATGTCAGATGAACAAAAACAGCTTGGCTAGCTGCTGCATAAGACCGTGTGATTCATTTGCTGGTGTAATAGCCCTAAGGATTGCAAGTGGAAATCTAGGCCATGTCGACTGTGACCAAGAACTGCCATGATGTACTGCATGTTGATTGCCAAGTTAAGTCAACATACTTTTTTGTTTTGGCTATAGGCACTGTATTAAGCCTCACATCAAAGAAACATGGGAAGGTGTGTGGCTCTTGGACTCTGCTGAGCATGGGTTAGACATTGTTTGGCATTCATCAGCCTTTTAACACTTTAGATATTTTTAAGCCCCTAGATATTTGCATAAACCTCATTGTTTATGCCAAGCTATTCTTAGAAGCACCTTACCCACTAGGGAATGGCTTAATGTGTACAGAGGGTTTGGTCACTATGGACACCCAGGGGGCATGAACGGCTGGAACGAACCTTCTGGATTGAACAGAGTTTATAATGTACAATATGTCTACATGGAGAAGTCTCAAGTTACAGTTCAAACAACTGTTAATGAATCTCTATAGATATATCATGCACTCAATTCATTGTTTCACCCATTGTGTATTCAGGGAGATTGACTGTTAGCATTATGGTTTGTGCAAGCACCCATGGGAGTATTGTTGATTGCCAAAAATTAAGATACCTACTAGTTTCTTTGAATGGACACCACAGGGACATTGTTAGGCCTGAGCATTTAGGGCTATTGCCCTGGATCTTTTCACAATAGACCCAGTTCATTTCAGGATTTGAAAATTGTATTTATTTATTTATTTTCACTCAGCTTGGGCTCATCTAAGGCCCTTCGGTTGAGTTGAATGCAATAATTGGAAATATTACTGCAATCACAATACTCGTCTGACCATGAGAAGTTGCTGACTCCTCAATTTATAGGAAATTGTAAATTGAGTAATTCATGCTGTTGATTTAGCTGGTTTACTCAGCTAGTAAGCTAACATTAGCTGGCGATATTGACAAACTAACTTTAGTATCAACAAGTTTTGAAGACATGCGTTGTGTCTCTCTAGGTTGTCGCCCACTACATATGACTAGGACTTACTATTATTACAGAGATTCTTATTGAAAATGTTGTAAAACTGTACATTCAGACCGAAAGTGGAAAAAGTGCCAAAAGTGAAGGAAATCATTCATTTTCTATTGATAGACAGCGTGATTGGAAAGCATTTTTGGCGGAGCATTTTGGGCGTCTAGAGTGTTAAACTTCAGTTAACTTTATGGTAATGAGTTATGACATGGTTCGGTGGCAACCTATGTTACCTATGTTGGAATGTTGCTCTCGGGCATGTGTGTCCTCGTGTAATTTTGGTTCCCATCATTCACATCATTTCCTATCAATCTGAAATTGGTTCATCATGTGTGTGGCTCTAACCAATTGTAATGTAGCCTAACTAAACTGTAATGTAACTGAACTAATGTTTTATGTTTTAAGCAAGAGGGCAATTGATTTGCTCTTCATAACACCGGTCTAGCTAACTGTAGGCTAGGCTTTGAGAAAAGCCAGTTGTTAAATTTGCAAGACACATATTAACGTTTAAGATGAGATGGCAATTAAATCCATAAAAACGGATGATGTGTCACTCTGATTTAACATTGTTCATCAGCGGTTGCACTTACATAAGCCGCCATATTTAGTTTTTTAGCATTCAGCGTATGTAGGTTTTTATTCTCTTTTTATTGACCAAATGTAACTTTTTGTTCAAAGTTCAAATACAGCGATGTGGAGTTTTGGGCTGAGCAACACTTGTTTCAACCGTATGATTGTGGCTCCTTTAAATGAGAAACAGGATTGACCGTTTGAACGTTTCACATCATTTCTTTGCTTCTTTTAGCACTGTGTCCAGCATAGTGTTTTGGACCTCTTCAGCTACTTGAGCACTTTTAACCTCTTCGGTCTGAACACACAATAACTGTAATACTCTTCTCTGTCTGTGGACATATTATGTAAGAACAAAGGGCCTCTGAATTCAATGATTCTTGAAGCAACGGGGGGAGATGCACATAAAATAGTGGAAGGGAACATACTTTCTTGAATTAGTTTAGTGGAAAACATTCTCTAGATTGGCAAGCCCTTTCATTTATTTTTGCACTATCATTGACATATAAATGTTAACAAGACAATTATTACAATATTATTATCATTACATGTCCAACATTGTATTGATTACATTTAAAACTTTTTAAGTAATTCAGAGGGAATAGCAAAGAGGACAGTAATAGAGGATGAAAAGAGTTCAGCACTGGGGTCATAAGTGCTCTGGTCAAAAGCATTACTGAAGTTTGTGTAATACATTGTAGGATGTGTTGAATAAATTGAATCATATTCAGAGCGATCTGAAACATACCTTTCTTCATGTAGAGCTCATACTGTTATACATGTTACATGTTACATAAGTTATTTGAATCCCCACACACACAAAATCTCTGCCTGTTTATATTTTGTAAAAGGAGAACAGCTTTATCGCTACTTGAATAAAGACATAGTTCATGTACAGCCGTATGTTACACATCTCCATATCAGCTTACAGTTTTGTTTCTACTCAATATAAAAGTTGGTAGACTATACATATCAAAGTTAGCACACTCATGAAGGCAGATTATCTGTATGAAACACTTTTCCCCCTATGAAGCATAATGATGGCTCATACTTATTTTTAGAGATGAATGCACAGTTAATTTAAACCTTTTTGAAATTAATCTGCCATAATGTCCCATCTCTTTAATAATAAATTAGAGACAATTAATGAGCAAAGTTCGTGTGCAAAAGGCCTGCTGCACTTGACTCCAATTTGCAGACCTTCAAAAGGCACTTTCCAGAGGGAGCGTAATCTCATTGTACTGCATGTCACATGTGAAGAGGCAAAAGCTTTTGATTAAATAATTGCACTCTGTTTGCATCAGCACTGTTCCTGCATCTTGGGCATCTCGTCTCTTCACACTCCAGCTGTTTTGAAGGCATGCATGAGGAACAAATCGAACCAAGATGCACCCGTGCAGAAGACTCAGCTGCCTCAAATGAGCATGTGCTGTGAAGAAGCACTGCCTGTAATTACTTTAGGTAGATTGATATGACTGAGAAAAAAAATTATATAAATAAAAAAAATATGCAGAGAGTATGACAGAGGGGGAATACACAGATAGAGAGGGAACACTGATTCTTAGATTAATAAATCTGCTTGTCAATCACGTAACCAGCTAGACAAACTCTGCCCCTCTCTCCTAGCACATGTACCTTCAGGGAAGTGTTTGTGTGTGTGTGTGTGTGTGTGTGTGTGTGTGCGTGTGTGTGTGTGTTACCACTTCTTTCCCTCCTTTCCAATTCTCTTTGTTCATTCTTTCTCTGCCTCTCTCTTGCACTCTGAGAGACAGACTGTGCCCTTATACTTTTCTGTAAACTTTCATCTTCTAGTGGTCCTCTGCAGACTGTTAAAGCTGACCAAAACTGTTTAGGGTATAGAAATGCACAAGGGAGGACAGCCACATCTACAGTCCACCTGATCTTGCTAGTGTCAGTGGTCTTGTTACGTTGAAGAGTCTGAACCAGAGTGAAGTTGTGGAGTTGCTGAAGGTTTCTGTTAGATGCTGACCATGTCTCCCTACAAGTATGGCTATGAAAAATGTGAATCAAGCATATTAATAATTGGATAGGGAGAACATGGAAGTGAAACAGATGTTGATGCAGCCAAGAAGGAAAGCATATTAGAAAAAGTCCATATAATTCTGCGTAGTTAACACAGGTATGCAGTTTAACTGATAGTGTATAATATAAATATTAAAATACATATTCAGCAAGCAAAGGGCTTTTCTGCTACTCTGGGGCAACAACAACATTTCATTAAGTAGTTGGTCATGTTTTCTTCAAACAATAGAACAGCTATTTGTGATTCATTGCATAGGGCTCTATAAAGGCCCCGGTTATGAGCTGGTTTTCTTTGATATTAGGGTATGATGAATGTGCATGCAAAGCTATAGTAAACTGAGAAGACATTATATGGTAAAAACAAAAGAATATGTCTAATAGTAAGTTGCAAATGGCAATGGCATTGTCAGTCCTGCTATTGTTTTGTTATGAAAGAAAGAAGAAGCCTGAGGGGAAAAGATGTTGTGTTATTAGATCCATGCCTGGGGGCAAAATACAGTTTAAGATAAAACCAGGCAAAATATACCAAAAAATGGACTGAAAAAAAGTCTGTTGGAGTTGGCAGAACTGCGCACATTTTTCTGATGTCCGGTCGTCTTTTCAATGTGCAGAGGCCTCAAAATGAACATAGAAAGATGGTGGTTTAAATAAAACCCCTCTGTTTTCACTGCCTGCCTTCTATCTCTCTTTTTCTTACACTCCCACTTTCTCTCTCTCACAGACACACACAAGCACACACACACACACACACACACACACACACACACACAAATATGAGTACATATATCCTTGGGGAGCACTGAAAGGCCTGTGGTATCTTAATTCATTTTATTCACAGGACAAGTGTATAGTAATTACTTTCATCGTCACCATATTCTCAGATGATCACTTTGAAATTCAAGGAACAACTTGAAAGGTAGTGCAATGAATATGCAAATAATAAATTTCTCCACAGAGGGATAAAAAAGATTATTAAAATTTATTTCCACTGTTTGCATATGCCAGTACAATTAATTTAAGCCAATTAGTATAATTAACTGCCACCCACATTTCTATAAATTAATGAACAGGGCTGTAATTACAAACAAGGCAGTAACAGTTTTCAGTACCAGTCTCAGCTCCCTGAGATCAAGAAGTAGTCAGATGTGTGGTAATTATTTCTTTATCTCTATCTTTAAAGACTGAATACCAAGCAAGAATTGGTCACATTCACTGTACCTAGAGTCTGAGACCCCCTAAAAGTATGGTAGGACTCTGAAATGAATTTGTAAGCCATTGACTTGGCTTATTTCCACATTCCTTTTTTTATAGCAAGATTGTATTTTATGGGTCAACAAAAGTTGAATATTTGTATGGTGAACTGAAATGGTGTGTGGTTTGTTTACGTGTTCTTATATCAAAGGTGAGTCCTTCTATCCTGTCCTTATATCAAAGGTGAGTCCTTCTATCCTGTCCTTATATCAAAGGTGAGTTGTCTTCTCAGAAACAGATAGGATGAGGGGGTGAAAATGCTTATCCTCTAATTACTTTGGCCCTTACAGGAGGGCACTGAGAAGGTTACAGGTAAAATGTGAAATGGTTTTGTGTGGCCCCAGAGCGAGCAGTAATGGAAATGTACGGCTAATATCATGTGAAGGTCTAAAGGAGTGACAGACATATCCAGAGGTGATTCCTCTACTGACGGTACCTCATCTTCTCTAATGATTCACATAACTGGGTCTTGCCTCAAATCACCAAAGGTCCTGTCTCATTTCTTTTTGCAAATCTCCCTTTTCCATACTCAACATTGCACTGTGCCACCGTGGTGAACTGGGACATCTTTGTGCTGTACATCTCTATCCAGCAGTCCAACTCAATCCCCTCCCCCCACACCTTGCAATATACTCTCATTCCCTTTTTTCCACCCTCATATCAGCTGCCCTTCCCACAGCTCTGTCTTTCTCATTTGCTCTCTCTGCCTCTCTCTCTCTCTCTTACTCACTCACTCACTCACTCACTCACACACACACACTCACTCACTCACTCACTCTCACACACACACACACACACACACACACACACACACACACACACACACACACACACACACACACACACTCACACACTCACTCACTCATACACACACACACACATACACACGCTTGAGGTCAAACAGAAGGAGCTGTCCTATGGCTGCATCATAAGCCAACATTTGCATTTTCACATCCAAAAACATCACATGACTGTTTGGCCAGAGCTCAGCAGCATCTCTTTCTCTCTCTCTCTCTTGAGATATGGTTGCCATGCCAACTCCAGAGTATGCACTTGATGAGCTCTGAGATCACTGTGTTCCAATGCAGTTCTCATTAGTCCCTCCAATAGAGTGGTGGCTCATTGTCTGCAAGTGTTTGCCATCTCCAGACATCTTTTTATTAAATATAAATAAATTAGGAAACAGGAGAAAGAGGAGAACATTTTTCTCACTGTTCACTTGCACATGCTTTGCATTGCCTTTGACAAAGAAAGAGCACGATGGCATGGTTTAATTTACTTAAGGTTATCATTCTCAGATGCTCTTAAGTTTTGCACTAAATGAAGTAAAGACTCTGTTTTAAGCTTTGTCTGGTAGAGAGATGTGATATTTAATTGAGCCCATGGTGGTCCCCAGGAACCCACGTGGAGTGACTCTCTATACATCGTGGCATTTTAAACCTCATTGCCATCTGGCAGTCTCATGAATGTGACTTCAGTCTTTGTGGCTGTTGTTGCATTAAGTCATGGAGTGTGTGAATGGAAGAGCCTCAAAGGGAAGTAAGAGTAATCATTAAAAATGTCAGGACAGTATGACCTGTAAAACAAATGTCAAGAAACCCAAAGGGCTGCCTCATAATCTGCTATGATGACCAAGTTGTGAAATGTTGGTGGATGCTGATGCCAGGTGAAATGATGATAAAGACGACCTTGATGAACTGAAGCTGCTCTGACGTACCACTAACGTTGCAAGCAGACTCAGACCGGTAATCTGTGAAATCTAGGAAAATGCCAGATGGACTGACAACGTAGTCAATGTAGTCACAACACGTGGGGGGAAATCTGATCGTTTAACCCAGCCATCTATTTGAAAAATCCCCCTATAAACAGCATCAAATCTCGCCTGGTATCTCTGGTCTGTGCACTGTGGTATGGTTAATTGCTGTCTTCCTGGGCATGGAAGTTCATGTTATATGGGGTGATTTGTCATCTGAACTTGCAATAATGTGGTGTTTATAGGCCTCCCAGTATACACCAAACAGCCACTAGTGTTGCTCTGTTTCCTTGATATCGCCATGCTGAACTTCCATTCAGAACAAAGTCCTTTATCACCAACTAAATCAGAAATGGCAGCTGACAATTAAGAAGAGGGCAATAGCCTTATTCCAGTTAGCACATAAGAACTACTCACTCAGGCCTCCTGTCTGTCTCTCGCAGTTTCTTGAAGCAGCAGATCACAGCTGCTCAGACCCTATGCCATAGCAGCACAGTTCTTGGGGAAGGTGATTTTTCATGTATTTAATAGCATTATATCATTTATTTTTCAGAATATTTCAGGAAATTCAATGATTCTGGTTGTGCCTGAAGGATTAATATTTCGTATTTCAGATCATTATGAAAATTTAATTACTTGTCAGTGTTCTTCCAATTCAAGCCTTCCACATGGGAGTTGTGAGTTGTGGGCCACAGTCGAAAGACTGAAATGATATTGTCCTCTCCATTAACAGCCTGCTTGCCTTACACTACAAGAATTGACCTCCTGCGTCATATATTCGTCATTTACACACATTTGCCCACCACATTTGACAAGTGAAAATGAATTGTTTTCACACAGTACATAGCCTGGTGTTGTGGAACTAGTGCTGTAGAAGGCTTTTGGACAAGACAGAGGTGTGATAGTGACAGGTGTGACAGGTGAATTGTGCATAGCAAGCAAGCTCACTGAACACATAGCATAAATTAGGTCATTCAGTTATTTTCTTGATATCCAAAAACGTTACATACGGCTATGAGCGGTTACATTGTGAAATAGGAGTCTCTGTTGTGCAACTGCACAGAGCTTGATGGCTTGGTGTGAATAAAAAACCTCAATACAAGGTGTTCTAAACACACAATTTAAAAAGTCCATATCAGGTTAGTTTGAGTTCATGTGAAATTATAGCCTATAGGTCTACAGGTTAGGTTGAATGTAGAACCCATAATCCCGCAGTGAACTGGACATGTTATGGTCATATATCTCCTCCTCTTTGGAATACTGCTTGGACATATTTTCAGCGAAAGATGCAGCCCATCTACAAGTGCACCAGCCTGGTCTTCCACTTTTATGTGAAAACACGTTGTGTAAACTAAAACTGTATGTTTATAATTTTATGTTTAATGTCGTGATCGTGTGTGTGCACGTGCTTTGTCATTTTAGAGGGGCCCCGAACACCAAACATCTACTGGGACTGTCCTTTCCTGTCTGTTCTTACTCTACTTGTCTTTTCATTTGAGAGTCTACTCAGCAGTCAAACCTACCTCACTGTTCCAATTACCCAGCCCAAATGGGGGGTTGCAGGAACAATCTTAATCGGTGCTGCCCATGGGGACCACTGGCAGGCAAGAAATGAGTCACGATGAGTGCGCCCTGCCATCCCTCCCACTCCCCATCCTAACACATACAGTCCTCCTGGGGTGGATAATGATCACAGGGCCTCTTTGTCAAGCTTGACTGGTCTAATGTGCTGTGACATATTTCTTAGGGTTAGGTGATCCATAGACTTCTGCATTAATCTAGAAATGGAGTTGGATCATGGGAGAAATGGTACATGCAAGCACACACACCAAGGAGCATCTTGGTCTGGGTAATATGGGTTTGAAAGGCACTGTATGCAGATGTGTCCACTCAGTCATGCTCTTGCTGATTTTAATGTATGTCTCAATTCAAGGCTGACATTACACTGCATAAAAAAGTTAAGATGATAGAAACAGAAACATAGAGATGCCAGAAAAATAATCATAATCAGTACTGTTCACTGCTTAAGCATCCAGTTTGTCTTCAATGTCAAAATGAAATGCTCTTGAAATCTTCTGTTTTTCTGCACACATGATGATAATGATAAAAGAGTATTTGGATTGAACATGGCTGGATGAAGCATAGCTTATTGCCACAATACTTCCTTTTAGTATATAGTTTATGTCAAGATGCCATATTTATTTTGACATCCTGCCAGCAGACAACGATTTGGATGATGCTTGATAGACACTTTTAATTTAGAATTTTACTGGTTAAGTGCTGACTACGCCTGCTCTAATAAATGTAAATGATAGCAGCAATCATCTTGGATAAAACACATCATCTGTCCAGCTGGGTTGGGATATGTTTATGACTGAAAATTAATGTAGATATTGAATCTCATGGGGGTTACATCATCCATTGGAGACAAACCATGTATCATCAGAGGTTAAGTGCATGAATCAGTTTTTTTTCATACTATTGACATCCCATACCCTAAGAAGTGAATACATCATCAGTTTAGGAAAACTGTGATCTACTGTGCTGTGCTTTGTGAATCCTGTAAACTATAGCATTTACTGTAATGGCAGTACTTTGATAAGTGTATTGATGTAGACTTTGAGGGAAAAAAAATCCCTGGGTTGTCATGCAATGATCGAGGCATCAGGTGTGGTAGACTTCTCACTATTAGGCATTCTTGCACTTTTGTAAGGGAGGCAGCACTGAATACTGTGTGCTCTATTCAAGCCTCAAACCCTCTTGTAGGTCTATCCTGGTTGGAATTCATTGCAAAAGAATTGAGGCAGCAATAAAATCCTCCAATATATGAATTGATTTTAAGAATGAAAGGTAACATGATATACCATCCATCACATATTTCATATTCTCTTAGACTAAAATATTGTCGCTGTCTTTGCTTATTATATTCTAGATAGAGTGAGGTTTCATGTATGACAAAGTTCAATGAAATACACTGTACTACAACTAATCCAACTTGCTAGTAGCACCATAAGTACTTACTGCCATGGAGTACTCAGTACAACTGTGTTTTTTTATTCATGTATTGCTCTTTTTAGGTCTATGCAATGAAGTTGACTGTCTGGCAGCATGAATACGATCTCTTCACCTGTACGCATGCGTCTGTTTATGTCTATAAATGTACAGAAACTATGTAAGAGCACTCTCTGAACACCAGACATAATTAGACGTTAAGCAGACCAGTGGTATTTCTGAACACTGCTGAACTGGAGATGACATATCATTTTTTACAGAAATATTTCATATCAACCTGCACCCTGTCGGGTATCACCTGAGCCTACCCAAATAAGCTCATGTGTATCTGCATCTGTTCAAATTCATATACAACACAGTTACTGAAAATCATGCTACATCAGATTTTGTGCCCTGTCATGTCTCATTGCTCACAATATGTGGACCTGACATACCTAAGACCTTACCCAAAGTTATGTCTGTAATGTATTTCAGAGGTAGCCTTTTGTTTCATTTCATTGTTATGTTAATGCCATCTTTTTTCTTGCATTATTAATATACCTGAAAAAAGAATGACATCACAAACTGACACTGGTGTTGTTTTGCTGCTAGTGAAATGCACACAGTGATTTTCTCTTGTTTTCTGGCTCCCCAAGGGCTGGCTGAATCCCTGGAAAAGTCTCTGAAATGCTGAATGCATAATGCACACAGTCTAAAAGCTTAAACGAGGCTAAGCAATTGCTCTAAAATGACATCGTATTCAATGTAATAATTCATGTTGATAGACATCAATAGTCACTCTATTTTGATCTAATGAGAATGTTATCATTGACTCATCTCAGAGCAAGAGCACCTCTGGGAGGAGTACAAGTACTTTCACTACTTGCATGCTTGGCACATTCCCTCTTGCTGATGCATTAGTCAAAAGCAGTTCCTGTGGGCCACCATAAACCCTTCCAGAACTGGCTCTAGTTCTTCCCATTCAGGTCGCAGCTGCTGCACTGATGCTTGTGTCAAATAACACAATCAGACATAAATGTTACAACAAATTATTAGCTTTTAAAACATGCATAGGCTACACACTTGCCTGATTTTATCTTGCCTCTCTTGAAATATCTTGAAAAACTTTTGAGGAGTCATGGTGGCTACACATCTTCTCAAATTCTACCATATCCTCCTCTATGGACTTATTCAAATGCATTTTATCATAGTCCAGTCCATTCAAGTCAATTCAGCTGTATTTATACAGTACCTTTTATGACAGTATTTTCTCATGGCGCTTTACAGATGGAGCACCCAAGAGCAACAGGGGCAAGAAAAACTCCCTTATGTTTAGTTAGTCTAGGAAGAAACTTTGGGCAGATCCACAACTCGAGGGGCTAACCCAACTGCGAGGGGTCATGCAGGAAAATGACAATCAGTAATAGCCATGATAGACTACAAGTTGTCTATGGTTTTAGCTAAGGTTAATAATTCTAATAGTTCTAGAGTATTATTCCACTTTACATACATAGTGTTAAACTCAAGGAGTGAGATGGGTCATGGGAGTAACAATAAGGGTCCATTTGCCATTGTGAGGGGGGTCAGTCACAAAGCCTCAGGGAAGGGGAGTTGATCCTGGCATGGGCATCTAGGAAGGGCCTCTATGATGGAGAGTTGGTTCTGGCATGGGTAGTGTTGGTTGCAGTGCACTCAGGAAGGGAGGGTGAGAGTAGTCTGTCGGAAGGAGGCAGGGATGACACTCAGCAGAGATAATTGTGGACAGAAGCAAATGAATTAGGCCAGGCTCACACATCAGTGAGCAAATGTGTCATTTGTGCATACATATAAGTATAGAGAGAGAGGGAAAAGAGAGAGAGGGTAAGAGAGAGAAAGAGAGTTGTACGGCATGACACATGAAAGTTTTGTGGCAGTACTAGGCTATAGCAGCATAACTAAGGTATGGTGCAAGGCAACCCAGCACCACTGCAGGGATGGTAAGTGGCTGCCATGCCTCATAACTGGGGGCGACAATAGAGGCAGTCCCTCCCAAAAGACTCATGAGAAGTGGTGATTTGCCATGCACCATCCATAACTATGGGAAAAAGTAAAGAGGAAGGTTTTAAGTCTAGACTTAAAGGTATTGAGAGTGTCCGCTTGTCGAATGTGGGGGTGGAGATTGTACAAGAGGGGTGCACGGTAACGAAAGGCTCTTCCTCTTATCATAGATTTTGATATTCTTGGGATTACAAGAAGACCAGCATTTTGGGATCTTTCAAGTAAGTCTTTAATATATGTTGGAGCATGGCCATTGAGGGCTTTGTAGGTTAGGAGGAGTATTTTAAAATCGATTCGACTTTTAAACTGTCCATAAACAGTGGACACATGTTCAACAGGAAGGATCTCAAGGGACTCAGATTGGTGCCAACATTTAAATCAGTCTACTAGTTTAGACGGATTCTACCAGTTCCTCGACTAACTAACATAAGGGAGTTTTTTCTTGCCCGTTGCTCTTGGGTGTTCCTTGCTGTAAAACGAGACAATACTATTGTAAAAGGCACTGTATAAATATAATTTAATTTAATAGTTTAAACATCACTGGATTATCCCATACACAGTCACAGAAATCTTCTGGTTTGCCTATGTGGGCTTTTTAAAAGTATAAATCCCAAATGTCAAAGCCATATTTTTCACATAGTACAGAGAACCATGCACCCAGTATTTCCTTATCTTTCCCTATCATTCCTTCATGATGTGGATTCTTGAAAAAACAGACACTGACAGGACAGGGATTGCTTGTGATTTTCCAAAGTAGCACAGTGCAACAAAGTGGCATATGCAATCTTACATAATGCATAATGCAAACCTACTCCCTAGCATGTCATTAATGGCAATAAGAATTTTTATTAGCTGTGGGACAGGATATTTTACAAGTCCTTTAGGCACTTTGTACAGGTAGGCCAACCTGGAGGTACCAGAGCCCTCCACCCACTGAGGGATAGCGGAGGCAAATTATAGCCACTTGACAGCATACTGGGGAGAGATCAGCACACAGCCTCCTTGCCCTTCAACTTCTCTCAGCCTTAGCGTTTAAGGTGCCAGTTTCACGAGGAGGCACCATATGGTGACATTTACAAATGTATTCCAAAAAGGCCAATGCCTTATTAGTCTTTTATTACCATCTGAAAGGCAAGGCAGCAGAAATGTCATTTCCTTTAACTATGATCTTATCTATCTTTCAAAATAGCTTTTCTCCCCTCTGAGTACTTTGCCAAAGATCGCAAAAACCTCTTCAAATGTGCAATGTGAGGTGAAGTCCTTTCGCCAGTTCTCAAGCTGTTTAAGCATACAGCGTGATGTTTGCAGTGGATGTTCATCATGCTAAAGCCATGTTTTGTTGTCTGCATTCCTCCAGAATGACCAGAAATTCTGTCATAACCTCAGTCATATTTCTTGACTTCACAGTATCGGTGGCAAGACTCAAGGGTCACTTTCCTCATTGCTGTGGGCATAAAGTACAGTTACAGCTGTTTCAACTCAAGAGACACTAGTAGGACTGGAATTAAAAACAGTGTGACATGGTGCATGGGCTGTGAGGCTCAATGGCACTCTCATTGGTTCTTGGCAGTGTCATAGACAATAAGAACCGGAGCACTGAAGAGTTTAATTGAGGTTTGCTGCAATAAACCGGTATTTCATGGTTAAAAGGACAAAACGTGTCTGTGTGACATTTCCTTAATTACACAAATAATCCAGTTCTTCACTCGGGAGTGTTTAGAAGTGGAATTGAATTCAACCAAAACATTGTTTTTTAGAGAGTGTAAATTGTAGCATTTAAAAAGGAAGGCAATGATCTGTTGAAACTCATTTGGAACGCTTGTGTTTTGGCACAGAAAGTGCTGGTGCTGTCAGTGAATGAGAAATGGAAAGTGTGTCCTATCCTATTCTATTTTCCACCCTTCGCTTTCTTTTTGATTGGTGTTTGGCCTCGCTCGTTAAAAAACAGCTAGCGGTTCACACAAACTCTGTAGGCTGCCCTATGCTCTGTCAACTTCAGTTCACCTGAATTCACAGAAGGCAGCTTCTCTGCCCTTCAATAGATTTGGATGCATAAAGGTGAATCTTGGTAATCAGTCTTGGTGAAATACCAGGTAACATTCTCTTGCTATTCTATTCTATTTTTTCTCTTCCTTTTCCCCCCACCTCAATTTTATCCTAAGGATTATTAGTCACACACATTGAAAGAAGGAATTTTAAGGAAAACAAAAACAAACAAAAAAACCCACATGATCTCAATTCTTATGTTTGAGCCTTACAGAATCTCCTCCCTGCTGTTTCTAAAGGCTTCTGTGGCTCTGGACAGGAGAGTAAGCCCAACCTGGTGGTTCTACTACATTATGTAGCATGACAGGTCTTTGTGATTCAGACTGAGCCCCTTTTTCACAGAGCCAGAGGAAAAAAAAAAATATATATATATACACAGCTCTTCTTTACTGCAGGGCTTGCCATGTGTTCTGAATCTGACTGGGCTGTAATGCATCATCTGCCCTTGCCTTGACCGTGACATTTTTTAAGCCTACTTTAATGCTTGAAACTCACAGAGTGCCTGTGAGGGTAGTCATACTCTTGGGAGAGAGAGGCTGGACATAGCGGTGATAGAAATGTTATGGTCATCATAAACTATTCAAATGGGATGATCCCGTGTCTGCAGATTTACACTGGAGCACAGTGGAGTAGGGGGAGACCGGCTATAGATGTAACGCTTCTTTCTTCAACATCTACACCTCAATCACATTTTACAATTCTGAAACCTTTATGCAAAGTTCCCACATTTGTCTACTACAGTGGTTGCCAAACTGGGGTACGAGTACACCTGGGGGTACTTGATTCAAATTCGGTTTCAATTTTAGAGGGGAGACAAAATGCACAAAAACTGAAGGTACTCGTGATGTCCAACAACAACAGATTTAGTGACCACAACATTAAAGAATATATGTGCATATAGAGCTCCACTGTCCCACCATTGTCCAAATCAAGTTTTGGTGCAGGAAATAAATTTTCCATTCATTTCCTCCATGCAAAAGGTGCTTAGACCTTTGACTCAGGTGAAGTTATAGAACTGTATGTTTACAGGTTTTATTATCCTATAAGGCACTGTGAGCAGGGCCCAGGCTCAGGGGGGCATGGCTTTTGAGGGGACTCTGACAGGGGTCCTAACAGTAAAACCGTACAATTTGCCACTCATATAAGTACAATTCAAGTTTAAAAACTTTCCATAATGATCCTCATCATTGATCCTGTCACAGACTTTGTACATTTTATTTCACAATTCGGCTTTCAAAAAAAGTGTAACATCCTCCCCCACTTCTGTCAACCATTCTTTTCTAGACATATTAGCACTGTGCTTTGAAATTAGCAGGGAGAAAGCTGCACCATGTTTTACTAGAGAAATGACTGTTTCACCTGATATAACTCATACAACTTTATCTGTAATGAAAGAGGTATTAAACAAAAAAAATATCCTTTAAAAAATATACTTTCTTGCCTCAAAATTATATTTTTTCACTGTAATTTCTGGAAACTCAGCCAAACTGACTGTATAACCACCATGAATAAACCTCTCATAGAAGAACTGGGAGTTTAAAATACTTAAAATGTTACATGACTTGCTTATGACTTGCTAAAAAAAATCACACGCACACACACACACACACACACACACACACACACACACACACAAACACATCTTCATTTCCTGTCTCATATGGCACTTTGCTCTCAAACATGCTGTAGCTATAAACCAGCACTGCAGACCAATCCATTTTATTCCTTTGATGGGACTTTGGAATCAGTTCTTCACTGACCTTGGATCTGGATCCAGTGGAGAGGCTTAGGATTTTCTATTAAAAGAATGAGTGAATTCCTAGTTGAATGCCATTAATGCTAAGGCTGTTATGAAATATCCTGTCCCACTATGAAAATGAGCTTTGGGCAGCAGGTATGATTATGTATTACACAGGAAGCCAAACTGTGAAGGTCGATATGTGATCAATGTATTCCAGAAAGAGTTAATTCCTTCAGCACTTATGAAATAATACTCCCTTGCAAAACAGGTTTTATAAATGTGAAACTCAGGTGTTGCAGGATGAGAGACAGGGTATCAGTGGTATGTTGTGTTTACACATTTAAAAAAAACAACAGATGCCCAGTATCTAAGCTATAAGAACACATTTGAGTATTTTCCACATGGAACCTTGGAATACACTAAAATATGTAGGAGTTATTTCAATCATTTCCAAACTGGGAGAGAAATCGTGAGGGTCATGATTCCATTAACACATCCTTGAAAGTAGATTGGATGTAGCACCACACTACACACCACACACACACATTCCCTCCCTGCGGCAGTCATGCAGTCAAATGCTTAGCATTCATTAGCTGCAGTTTCACCAGTAATCACAGCAGAGATCCATCAATTACAGTCAAGTCACTTGGCAGTGTGGGTGATGTCACCAGCCATGCTGGGGTGCTATTTTGGGCTCTTCACTGAACTGCAGGCAAAAATGACATGGAACTGTACAATAACTCCAGTTGTTTAAGCTGCACTTGTTTCTGTTCTGTCTAAAAGCAGCCCTGGAACACAATGCATGGTAAACAGTAATGTTATAATGAGTCAGATGAAAGAAAGCATAACATCATGGTCAAACAGCTCTATAAAGGTTATCAGCCTACTAATAACGATAATAATCAGCCTACTGGCAAATAGTATGGGTCATTATTGCACTGGGCAAAAATAATATTTCTTTAGATTCTTTTGGCACTGATGATGATCTGACTGTGACTGAAAACGTTTGGGACTTCACTTGGTAGCACTTCACTTTTTTTGTTACTTTCTATGCATTAAAAGTATTTACTTTTGCATCGGCATAAGTGGTGTTCGAATTCTTGCATTACTTATTGGAACCTACGCATGCGCTTATATAAGTTATATAAGGCATGATACCCCTTTGGAATATACGTTTAGATTCTGTATAGAATATGTTTCTGTAATACTAGCACAAAGACATAACCATACTGACTCCTTATAGTGAAATTAAAAGGCTTTATATTCTGCACAGTTTTAATGAATCCACTCCAGTAGTCACCTATTGTAGGTATGGTTTAATCCGGTGGATGGCATTTCTGTGGACTTGTGGTGTTCTCCAGACTGATGGATCCTGCACTCTTGAGTGTGTGAGTGTGGGCGTGTTTCCTCCTCTCTGATGTGGTGAAAACACAGACTCCTTTGTAGTAAAAAAGGCTTTGTTCTGCTGTAATATGCCACTCAGTGAAAGCATTTCACTGCCACTGCAGACTCCAAGAAAAACCTCACAGCAAGCCACAGATGAAGAGTGTGAACAAATGTAAAAAGAGGAAGAGTAAGAAAGATAGAGGGAAAGGTAGAGGGAAGATCAAGATGAAGAAGAGCAGCTGCAATAACTGTCTGTGGAGTAAACGAAAAAGAAAACACCTAAGGGAGTACAGGAAGACAGAAAGCGAGAGCTGATCATTAGTCCAATTTTGGCACAGCCTCTCATTCAAGAAAGGCCTCCACATGAGAAAAGGCTACACTCAACTGTGTTTACCCTAGGCATACTGATGGTGAGGCATTCAGAGAAGAAAAGCATCGGCTGTACACAATAAAGTGAGCACTAGATGTGCATGCTGCCAAAAGACAGCATTTGTGGATACTACTGAAGATTATTTTTGCAAGATGAGATGCACATTATGTTACACACATCTGTTTGTCAGGAATGTCATAACTAGATACAGTACTAGATTAGTAACCTGCGTTAGCTCCCGGTTAGCAAAAATTGTAGTTCCCTACTTAACAGGCGACAAGGATAACAAACATCAAGAGGGAAAAGATGAGAAAAGTGTGTAAGTAAAAACGCCTGTATGACTGAATTGAATTTGATGTGTGTTCATGGAGCGCTGAGTTGTCAGTACTGCGAAGAAACACTTCGCAAGAGCAAAAATATGCTATTGTGTGTTAGGGCAGCCTATCTGGAAACGCATTCTCATTCTTTAAGTTTACTAATAAAAGCATTCCCATGGAAATAGGTAGCTTACTGGATTAAACCATTGTTAAACAGTTGAGATATTAGCCTACAGTAGGCCTATAAATACATAGCAAATTGGAAGTTGCAATTTGTTGGTGAATTAACACTCAGTATTTGTATGGCATGCATCATAAGAGGAAGTCGTCTATCATTAACTATCTCTTGCATGGAGCATCAGGCACCTCTGTCTCATCTACAGTGACGTACCATCATATTTACAATGCATAAAACATTTTCTGGTTTCCTTACCAAATAAAATAATACAGTAACCTGCTATTCAAATAGTCTCTAACAACTCAATGGTCAAGTTTATATTGACTAATATTTCCATCACAGTGAGGGACGAACAGGCACTACAGGGCTACAAAAACTACAGCTAATTCACAGAGTAACGGTCAGAAATACACCATGCAATCAAGCCACGTAGCCTACCAAGCTATATGGGTGTGTATGGGTGCTACGATATATGTGGTGCAAACATAACTTAAGTCTGGTTACCAGTCAATTTCACTAGCTGAGTCCCAGAAGGGAAGACTGCTCCTTCACAAAACATGAACGAGCCGTAGGCTATAACTGGTATGTCAGAGGCAAAACTACAAACTGACCGTCTGGTGTTATGCTGAACATTACATTGTCAATTACCCATTAATAACACACCCAGCATACTTTCCATACTAGGCTACGTTAGTAGTAAATTTAGATGGCTCTAGTTTAGACCGTTTTAATTAGGTAGTAGGTGGTGGTACAAAGGTATTCAGTTGCTTTCTACTGCTTGTTTGTTATCCTACTGCTAGCTAACACAATCCTGTGGATGATGCCTTTACATTAACGTAGTTGCCTGTATGTATTCACTAGCATTAAAGTTTGTTATCTTATCCTCTTCTCTCCTCAACCAAATTAATTTGCTGATGGTGGATGTTAGTTCTCCGAAGAGGCTCATACTTATTATTTTACCTACTTCGTTATCTTTTTTCTCAATCATTTTTTATGTAACTTTATTACCTATTATTCACTGTTCTTTGCCTTTATCATTGTAAAGCACATTGAACTGAATCTGTGTATGAAATGTGCTACATAAATAAACTTGCCTTGCCTTGCCTAGCAATATGGTGGCCAACTTATCATGCTGACATGAAAATTTGGCAAGGACCATTGGTAGCACTACAAACAGTATGGCCAACCACTGGAACTCAGTTTCTAACCCAAACACATGAGATATGAGCCAAAACACATTTCTGCTCATTATTGCACCCCCTAGTAGCCAAATTGCATCAAATTTGTTATGCTCCCTTGGGATGGGGTCAGGGCTCATGTGACAAAGTTTGGTTAACATACATCAAAGCATTGTCAAGATATGAGCTCACTTCCTGTTTGGCGACTTCGCTGTTGAATACGATAGGCTGTGATGGCCGAATGCTTTTGAAACTCTAATGGGACATTACAGAATAGCATAACCAGACATTCAAATTTTGTTGCTAACCCTAACACAAGATATGAGCTAAAACACATATTTGCCAAATATAGTACCAATTAGAGGTCAAACTGCACCAAATGTGGGGTGACTTTTTGGAAAAGGGTCAGGGATCATGTGACCACGTTTGGTTACAATATGTAAAGTCGTTGCTTAGATTTGGTTTTAAAATTAGTTCTTGCTTTATTTCTCTACACATTAATGAAAAGGGTTTTTTAACCTTCAAATAGGCTGGTCTTTAGAATACTTGAAAAAGCATGTACTTTTTATATTTAAGTACACTGCTATGGCAGTGAAAGTACACCTCAACTCAAATGCACTTTGTCAAATGAGAAATCCAGGTATTGATCCAGGTCATTGAATGCTGTCGGTAGGGAGAAGAATGGGAAAATGTGATGCAATAAAGACCAATTTGATGCAACAGCTAACGTTATAGGGAGGGAAAGTGAAACACAGCGATACTAGTGGTAACATTCCTAAACCAAGAGCCATCCAACTGAAAATCCTATAGGTCCGATTTTTAAAAAAAACCCACAAAAATATGACATCGAACTTGTACATCAAAAATAATTTTCTTTGTATATACTGGGATGATCTACTAACTGTGAAAGTGTAGGGTGAATTCCGCCTTCTTTCTAAATTCTAATACTATTTGCTATTTCTGTATTCCACTACATGGAGGTGGAACATGTCCAGACTGCCCAAGATGTATAAATTGTTCACCTTTGAGGCACCTTTGCTTTTTCACCAAGACCATTAGAATGCTGCCAACTGAAGGCTGGTGGGTAAGTAGCCATTGGAAGGTAAGTGGCCATTTTGAATGGAAGTTAATAGGCTATTTGATATATGTTACATTTTATGTCTCATCTCAAGTGTCTGGCAAATGAGTCCTCTTTTCACTCTGTGTTGCTTGTCCCTTAATATGGAGGATGGTGGAATATATTTTATGCTGTATATACTTATTTTATGTGATATCCTGTGGATATATACTTTTAGACATGGTTTAGGTTGTTTAGCCACTTTCCCCTTACTAGTACAGGCCAAAATGTAACATTTGGACACTTCTTAAACTTACTCACCTTGTTTTGCACATCCCTTCATTCAGGACACACTCCCTTTGACACAGTGTATGAGCCTAACTCTGTGTGTCTCAAAGTCATGTTTATTTATAATGCACTTTAAAAAACAATAACAGCTGACCAAAGTGCTGGACAAGCAAGGTAATCCGGCTTGGTAGGCAAACAGAAAGGACAACATAAAATGAACAAAAAATACAGATAAATAAATAAGACATTCATGCTGTATTGAATGGCAGGGCAAAAATGGTTTTTAAGGTGTGATTTATGACAGCCGAGGAAGGAGACCGGCGTATGTGCAGTGGCAGCTTGTTCCAGAGATTAGGGGCAATCACTGCAAAGGCTTGTTTGATTTTATTCAGACAGGTTAGTGACAGGAGGAGTGAGACAGAGACATGGTGTGGGAATGGGAATGGAATCTGACCCTTTTATGATATGGACACCATAGCCATTAAGTAAGGCTAACACACTAATTGCTATGGTTTCAATAATAAAATAAGAAAAATGTTGTAAAGGTTATATTTACCACAGCAGGTTGTCTTCAAAGTGCTGTAACTTGTGATCCAGGGCACCTAGAAACAAAATCCAACTGTTTTATAAAATTTACCTCTGTGTTATTTATACTAGAAGGGTCGTGGAAATATATATAAAGATTTTTTACTCTAGATGTTAACATGCGCATTATCTTTCTCACATTTAAGTCCTACTTTAATTACATATATTTTTCAGTACACAATAAACACACTTCATGATAAGTAGGAAAATTATGAGTGTGCTTTTTTATATTTACACTCAGGTATACTACTTTTTACTATCATATATTGCAACCCAGTGTAGTTATGCTTTCAATTATGAAGCATATAACAGGAGCTGAGCGGTAATTTGTGGTATCTGTAAAATACAAGCCAAGAGAATGTTATACAACATGTAACTGCATCAAGTTCCTTCCGGTTATTTTGCTAAATTTATCACTGCATCACTGCAGCTTTGTAAATGCATGCTCATAGAACAGTGCACGAGACTGGGCTGATGTGTCTCTTTTCTGTGATTATTAGAGATCACCACCAGGTGATACAGGTGATAGCCTCGTGAATTATATTAGTTTATCATAACATTATGCTCAGTGCTGAAAGTAGCTCTGATTCTGACTTCTTGGCAAGCTTATAGTTGTAGCAATAAGACTCAAGGAAAAGTAATGTTACCAGAGTCAGTCTTCCGTATTAAACACTCTCTGACGTTGCATTGAGGCTCAAGTGGGTAATGCTGTCCACATGTTAGGTGCCCAGGCTGTCTAAAACTACAGTTTTTTTACACTGTTTGGTTGAATTACCAGTTGAGAAGAAAGCAGTCAGACCCTTTTAACATCCCAGTTCTCTTTTCATCTGCGAGAAGCAACAGTATTCTGGCTACATTGTCTTTTCTTTTCGGTTAATTGTCGATGACCTCCTTCAGTTCAGGGTTGTTTTTCAAATTTCCTGGCAACAGCAAGCACCAATCATCTGTCTACCCAACCCTGCATTGCTCTGCTGCCTGTCATAAAACCACAAATGGTGAAGCTGTTTCTATCAACAACTCCAAGACGAGTCAAAGGTCAAACCTAAAGCTTTGGCTGGTCAACCCAAAAGGCACTACATGATGTTACCAAATTATTTAACACACACAGGCTATTGAAGCCATCTCTGTTGAATGTCTAAACATTATCTGTCATAGTTCACATCCAGGCTTCAGGACAGCCCAGGCTAAAGGACGTACATTTTTAAAAGGATACCAGACAACATTTTCAGGTTAATTTACTAGCTTCACAGTCACAGATGGTTAAAGGCTCATTACAGGGCAAATGAAGGCACTTTCGGCACCTTCTATTGCTTAATTCTATATAACTTTGAAATACAATATCAAATGTGCAGTATTGATCAGGAGACACAATTAAAAAATAATTCATTAATTGATTTGATTTCAGATGCAAGCACGACAACAACACGTCTATTTATGCAGATCGGAACTGATCACCACTTTGCTCCCACAGACATGTACTACTAACTATCTTTGCTCTGCCTATCTACCATCTTTGACTCAGCACACCTGAAAGTTTTATTTTGGGAGATTCATGGAAAGTTAATGGAAAACCTTTCAACCGCATTTTAACTGGAAACCACGAGGACTTTGACAACTAGTGATGCCATGTACAGAGAGCAAAAATTAGGCTAACATACGTAAATTACCCATAACTGACTAGGCTTGCATACCTCACCCTAAATGCATGCATTCATCTGCATGATCATGTGAGATAAAAGATAAGATAGGTGGATCAACTTTGCTACTGCTCCATGATGGTTAATAAAGTCTCTGTATGAAATCAAAAGTATAGGTCTTGTGTTTGCACTTGTTAGTGTGTTTGAAAGTGTGGGCCTACATTATATGAATACATGCTACTGCAAATCAAAACCAAATCTGAGCAATCACGGTAAGCCAGTATAATCAGCTACCACTGGCCAACTTTAAATTGTATATTGTTTATACAGTTTATACCCTCCACCCCTAGGCTCAGCTGGAGTTGTATGTGATGAGGGTGTCTTTGAGACAGGAAAAAAAGCTGATTTTGGAAGTATTATGCACCTTTATGTCGCAAATTCTAGGGGCAAGGCCTCTACATTGAGAATATTTTTGGGCATGACATTTTAATTATGCTCGTTTCAGCCGCCACATCAACCAACACCAGTTCTTTCTTCAGCTGATATTGGAGTAATATGAACAGCCTCATAAATCACACGTGAATGTTGTAAGATGATACCTGCGCTCAAACTTGTGCTGGTTTCCATGTTCGTTTGAGAAATGAGGGTCTATGTCCCTAAATCCCAGCCACCAATCACATCAGTCTGATATAGGTGGACTCAGAGCCATTTAGAGAGGAAGATGTTTTTGCTGTTTTGCTTGTTCATTGCTCTGACTGGTTGTTGTACTATCCAATTGCATGTGCATTGTGCATTGTGATATGTTGGTGCAGCCCCTTGGGTGTTTTTCCTGCTGCTGCACTATGCCTGCACTAGTAATCATTTAAGTGTGTTTACTATCTGCATTACATCCATGGCACCTACCTCCACACATACAACACATTCTTTACCTAAAGACTGTAAAGCAATCTCATTGCATTCCCTCCACTTGTGCTTTCTACACTATAGTCAGTTCTCTATGTGAAATCTGAAATTTGTTGAAGAAACTCACATCACATGATTCATCCTTACAGTGTTGTTCATCCCAGGCACTCAAAATGACATCCCATAAGACTCTCCTAAAGCAAACTATTGATCCTGGAACATATCACCTTACTGACTACACTTAATACCTGGGCACATTTCCCAACTGCCTGAAGCTATTAAAGGGCCGACCTTATCACTACTCAACTAGGACACAGAAAAACCATGGGGCCATAATAGGATCCTGACACCAACCGAACGGGAGCTGGCTGGACCTCAGTGTTGTAGATTAGGTGCTGAATATACTGTAAGAACAGTTAGGAGAACAAGATTTTTTATTTTTTTTTGCCTGTGCCATCAGTGTGTGTGTGTGTGTGTAAGAGAGAAGACTACACACAGAGCGGAATCTGGGCCTGTGCAGTAAAAAGAGTCATTTGTTTCTTGTAGGTGCAAAAACAGTCCAAAAGTAGTGTGAGTTGAAATTGCATGCTGAGGTTGCAGGTCTAATGAACGCATTGTTTTAAGAGGCACTGCATATGTGTGTTTGCATGTTGTTGCCAAATTATTTAACACGCACAGGCTACAGAAGCCCCCTCTATTGAATATCTTCTAACACCTCCAACTTCATAGTCACTTCGATGGTTAAAAGGCTCATTACAGGCTCTTTTGGCACCCTCTATCGCATAATCACTCAGTTACTGTAATTTCCCAAATGTTAGATGCACTGTGATTCAACCGCACAACAGTTTTTTATGTAAAAAATAAAAAATAAAATTGTATAACAGCTGCAATTATTTATTAAAATACATTTTAAAGTTCGTCAAAGAAAACATTGTTTAATCGAAGTGGTTAGTCACCTAGCTGTTGGCACTCGTAGCATTCTCGGAGCTCAGAGCCATGTTTTCTCCTCAACTATCACTTCTTCACTACAGAAAGATACGGCACCTGAAGCCAGATCAGATAAAACTAAATGCGAGAATTATCAAAAAGGTTAGAATGCCGAATAGAACACTATATTGTCATATTGTAGAACTGAGTCCAGTATGAGGCCACCCATTCATGGGAACATGACAATCCTCGTGCATGTAGTTGTAAAGATATATTACTTGAAAGTAAAAAGTAAAAAAAATCTGAATCTCAGGAAGCAAACTGACACTGAATGAACCAGACACGCACAAATGGGGTTGACTACATGAACTTTTGTGAGCTGTAAAGTTAACTAGTCTGAGACGGAACTTAGCCAACGTTTTGCAATTAAGCATCACAATTAAGAGACAGACTGATTAAACTGAGTCAACATAACTCCACGAAAATGATCACTGCTGGTTCCTATGCTTTGGTTTGCAAACAAATCCACATGGATTTTTTAGAATGTATAATGCTGTTGCAATTTTTTTTTTTAAATCAGCGCCTGTAGGGGAAGCTCCGGAGGTAAAAAGAAAAATCACAGGCTTGCCTAGTACAGCTTTAACAGACACTTACCCATGGGCTGGTGTGTGCTGCCATGTTGTTGCAAGATCTGATAATGACCTGTGGTAACAAAATACAAATACTTATGTACTATATTTAAAGAAAAAGTCTGGCGTCACTATTGCTTGAACTCACAGAGTGCTGTCAGTAGGAATACGAAAAAAAAAAAGGTGCAAGGTAACTGAAAGTGGCACAGAAAACTGAAAGTGAGTTACCCTCATTATAGTTAGCATTCATTGCCAGTTAGCCATTCAGTCCATTCCAGTCCATTTAGCACTCGCTAAATTAAAGCAACAGGGATATGGGTTGAGTTACAAAGGATTTGTTCTTTAAGTAGAATTCTCAGGTGTCTGTAACTTTGACATTTCTGCCCGACATTTCAAGAGAAATATCTTTTTTACTCTTTTACTCTCTCACATTTTTTACTCTTCACATGATTAACATAGGCTTGTTACTTTTACAGAAATGCTCTGTCATTATGCAGACCTAACCTCTGTTTATGACACACATGCAAAGAAAGTCCCATTATTATTGTCCTGTCCCTTAATGTTGGAATCTGCCTTGATGTTGGAAAGGCAGGCTTGTAATTGCCATAAACAGAAAATATTGATTACTTACCTCAAATGCACAGGATATGTAGAAAAAATGTCATTGGTTTTGTTTTTTGTGTAAAAAAAATAAATACAATTCCAAACTAAGCCTATTCTGCCAGCAACCTTACCTAAATAGAAAAGAATATTTGTTTTTTCCTGTCATCCATGAAAGAAGTCATTAAGTTTGCATGAACTTGAACATGAACATGAAACACCATTACGACAGTTAAATAATTGTTAAGGATTGTTAAAGCGGTTAATATGGAACTTGGCTCGTTTGCTTACTAATTGAAGAGTGTGTGTTTGGTGTGGTAGCTGGCCTTATTCCTAGAATTACTTAAAAAAGCATGCCAACTTTTATGAAATTAGTTTATTAACCCTGGAATTACATGTGGGCAAAAGCAATTGGGTCTTGGTGCATGCATTTTCCCAGTCTGGTAATTTGCAAAAGTGACCTGATTACTTCTTCCGACCTGTGTATTCATAATGAGTAGTTATGCAAATTAAGATGAGCCGATATTAAGCATATAGAGATGTGGGTTGGATGAGCCGATATTAAGCATATAGAGATGTGGGTTGGATGAGCCGATATTAAGCATATAGAGATGTGGGTTGTGAGTTAGTGGTCATCTCTATGGGCTCCTCTTAAACTTTGTTTAGGAAACAACATAATCTGTCCTGTCCTTCAAACATGCTAGAGTAATTTTACTTGTTTGTGATTTACAATGTACATCCATTTCTTTTTTACTTAAGGGGTTGAGTCAGTACTTTTACTAGTCTTTTCACAGAAGGTGAAAACCCACATACCCACATACAATACAAAAAATCATTTGACTTTGTCTTGCTATCATTTTGTGAATGTGGCTGATAGTCACAGCACCTCTCAATAGCCAAGTTATTTATGAGCGGAGAGGTTTCTGCTAGCCAGTTCTCCTGTCACCATATGAACTTCTTACATACCTGCCTACAAAGTACTGCCTGCTGACAAGGTGCCGATTTCAAAACTTTATTAAAATAATCGAGAATCGAGAAATCCTTCCATTGTATCCAAAACAACATTTGAGATTATTTACAAACCTTAAACTGTGAACAAGCATGTTGCTAACTATGGTGGGCTGCAAAAGCCAACACAAAGTGAGTTGACCAATTACACGCTTGCACAATTCGTCATTTTGCAACTGAAAAATTGTTAAAAATTGAAAAACTGGGGAGGTTATTGGTCGAAGACCTATTTGGAGAACAAAAGACTAAGTTGACCTCTTTGCCTTCTGTGCAACAGCATGCATTCAGGATGACCAAATGATGGTGGCTTGTTGTGGGTGACTCTGTCAGCTGCCCTTAAAGCCCCAGATCCTCTCAGTCAGAATCTTCCCTCTGTTACTTTGACTGCGCTGCAATGTGTTCTGCACAGATATGGAGCTCACTGGCACGGCAGAGGAGCACAAATGCCCAGTCTGACAATGCCATGAGGAAAAGCAGAGGGATAACAAACAAAACCAAAGCAGACATAAATCAGGAAGAGACAGCCACCATTTCCCTTTGATCCTGAGCAAATACATCACTGTGCAGCAGGTGACAACACTGTACAAGCGAAACAACAAAGAGAAAGATGCTAATTTTACTGTGATCTACTGAATGACCTTGTGTGTTTGAGTGTAATGCTATTATTCTATTAAATAAGAGTGCAGGTTCTTGCAGGCTCTTCCTTGTGTGAAAACCAACTATGAAACCAGCGAAGATTAATCTGATACTGTTGACACTGTGGTCAAGGATATTTAGAAGCACTGTGCATAACTCCTGACATTTGCTTTTACACATCTTCTATTCCCTCTTGATTCTTTTCATAATTTGAATTACCGTCAGCGATTACCTTGACAGAGACCGAGTCAGGTACTGAACTAACCAAGCTTTTTAAAGCAATGCTATGTAACAATTCACAACTGTTTAAGGTATCCTTTTTTATCAGACAAATAATTTTGGTACCATCTTCAAATTAGTTTAGATGACACAGTCACTGAAAGAGTGGATGAAAACGTTATTCAGTCATCCAGAATATTATACATTATGCACTTTGCAGTTCTAGATATAGGGTAAAAGCTACGCAAAATAAAAGAAAATCATGACAGCATGACTGTCCGACTATATTGTCATCAAATATCAATTAGTATGTTCTAGCAAAACCAATGTTCTGGGAAGGTTTTGTGTGTTTTTGAGGTAGTGAGTCCACTAGTTTAGGCAATCACTGTGATGTTGCTTTTAATCTCAAGAACTCATTATTTCTTGCCATGTCAGGACCGACACTCCATCATAGAGGCCCTTTCTGGACGCCCATGCCAGGCCCGACTCCCCTTCCTTGAGGCTTTGTGATTGACCCCCCCTCACAATGGCACTGTCAAATGGACCCTTATTGTTACCCCCATGACCCATCTCACTCCTTTGCATTTAACACCATGTCTGGCCGCTGCTACATTGTCCAGCCATAATTCCTGATAACCACCTATGGACTGACTACCATGTAATGTAAAGTGGGATAATACTCTATTATGAACTATTATGAACCTTAGCTAAAACCATAGGCAACTTGTAGTCTGTCATGGTTACTACTGATTGTAATTATTCTGCATGACCCCTGGCAGTTGGGTTAGCCCCTTGAGTCGTGAATCTGCCCAAGGTTTCTTCCTAGACTACCTGAACATAAGGCAGTTTTTCCTTGCCCCTGTTGCTCGTGGGTGCTCCTTTTGTGAAGCGCCACAAGACAATACTATTGTAAAAGGCGCTGTATAAATAAAACTGAATTGAATTGCATTGAATTGAATTTTTAAGACCTCCAACACCACCTTGCTGGACACAGGAGTCCTTTAAGGCTGCGTGTCTCTAATCATTGATTTCAGACGATTTCCAGGCAAACACACCCCACGGTCCATAAACAACCTTCCAGTTGAGATTGTTCTGGACAAAGTTTCTGGGAATTCACATCACAGACCACCTCACATGGACCAAGAAGACCACATACATTACAAGGAAAGCCCAGCAACGTCTCTATTTTCTGTGGAAGCCCCACCTCCCCTTCCCCATCCTAACAACTGTCTACGGGGGACTATTGTGAGCATCCTCAGCAGTGACATCACAGCATGGTTTGGAAACTGCACTGCTGCAGACGAAAGGCCCGGCAGCGGAATGTGAAGACTGCTGAACAGATCACTGGAACCTCTCTTCTCTCCCTCTCCAACAACTACAACACCCACTGTCTGCGCAAAACCATGAGCATTGTTAAGGACACAACACATCCGTCACATGCACTTTTCTCCTTATTGCCATCAGGCAGAAGGTACTGCAGTATAACTGCCTGCACCTCCAGAATGGGAAGAGCTTCTTCCCTCAAGACTATTGAACAACAAAACATGACATGTTTTATTCACACTGAACTGAAATTCACTCCTGTACTTTTTCTAAACTGCTAACTCACCTTACTTATAACAATCAGTGCTCTATTACAAGTCTACCTACGCCCTGTCTTTTGTTGTATTTTGTCTGTCTTAAATGCTCTACTTAAGTATGTGCAAGTATGTATATCTATAATGTGTGTGCACTAAATGTAGCCTAAGTGTGCACTAAATGTAGCCTAAGCGTGCACTAAGTGTTCCCTGTCTCAAATGTCTTTTTATACATCTTAAATGTAGCACCACTTGAATCCATGGTGAGATGTTTCGTCTCACTATATACAGTGTGTATGGCTGAAATGACAATAAAACCCACTTGACTTGACTTGCAATCTTGTGCGCAGCGGAGGAACAAACACCTTCCTATCATGTGTGCATGCATTCTGTCTACATGCATTCTGTCTGCATGCATTCTGTCTGCATGCATTCTGTCTACATGCATTCTGTCTGCATTATTATGACCGAATAGTGCAGTGGGCATATAGGTGTTGCTCAAGCTCTCTTTCTTCATGTTTTTATTTTTTTTTTCAGTGATGGGGACACCAAATCACTGGTACTGGTTTTGTCCCGCGCAGGGGCGTTTTAACACCATCTGAGGCCCCTGGGCTACAGACTTTTTCTGGCACATTGGCACTGATACCATCGGATGAATTGCAGGAGCATCAATAACAACACTACAAAAAATGAAAATCTTTCATTTACTTGTCGAGGCAGAATTATTTGGCTTGTTTTAGTATGTTTTGTCTTGAATTGTCTTAATTAGATAATACATCTAATTTAGTGGTAATTTTACTTATTTGATGCGGGAAAATCATTCTCAAACTCATTCTGTTGTCAGACAGATATTGAAGGTAGTTTTACTTGTTTCAAGTTATTTTAACTAGACAAGTAAGCCTGAACTTAACTTATTAAGATAATCACTATTGGTGATTTCAAACAAAATTATTTATCACTGCAGCAAGACAGTGGCACTTAAAAAATTTTTTCAACATTTGTCTGCAAGCAGCAATATGGGGCCAGTGGCGCCATAATTGGACAGCATTACCATAGACATTATCATAGTCATGTTTTTTTTAAATGCCAATGTGACAAATGCTCACACTATATTTTGTGGCAATCAGTCACAGATTTTCCATGATATGACCTCACATGGTGTTTTGTGACTGCCTCAAAGTTACTGTATTGTGTTAAAGGTTCAATGCATCAAAAAGACAATAGGTAGCTTTTATGAGGCTTGGTCTGAACATTACATGAGCCAACCTTCATGAAGAATGGACAAAATTTGTGGTCTGTGAAGTGTTTTTGAGAAAATCCAATATTCCCATTATTGCGAAGGCAATGACATCACAAATGTATGGGCCCCAGTCGGCCCATAGTGCACAGTAAAGTTTTGTCCCCAGAGACTGTTCCCCCCTGTGCTGGCCCAGAACACAGGTTGGTCAGATACAGTTTTCGTGGAATAACTTGACAATCGTAGCACCAGAGCCAACAAAATTTGAGTGGCACATAGGTCTCAAGGACCCACATCAAACGAGCCCTCATGCACCTATGTGTACTGTAACGCCATCTATTGACACACGAAGATCTTCGGATATTGATTCTTCGGATATTGAAACACTAGGTCACTTCAAACTCACTGGGCATAGAACTCTTGTGGGCTCATATGGCCTAAGCTATTTTGGTCCCCAGGGACAGTTTCTTTCTTGAGCTGGTGCCCCTGCATGAACTGTAGTGCTTTGGCCAAAGAAATTTTACTGGTACATAAGTCTCAAGGAGACTTATCCAATGAGCTCTCAACCACCTTTGTGTAGTGTAGTGTAGCGCCACCTACTCAGAAACAAGAAACACATGCTTTTTGGAGGCAAGTCCCTGATGGTTGCAGGGACAGCGACACATGGGGCCAATGAAACCTGGTGGGCATGTGGCCCTACTAAGCTAATATCATGTTAAGCTATTTTGGTCTCCGGGGAATTCTTTATCCGTTGTGCTTGATTGCACAAATCGTTATGTTAAAGAAGGAATTCAAGAGTAACCAAATTCAGGCTGTGAATATGTGTAAACTGTGTAATGTATGTATGTATGTTGACATACATGTATAATCCATAGAGGCAAACCTGTAAGACATGCAGTTCAAAAGCTGTCAAGAGTATCTTCCTGATTCTCCTGTTCAGTGTGCTTTGGTTATTCCAATTTCCTGTGTTTCCATCATTGGCTCCACCTGTGTCTCCTCCTGTTGCCTCAAGGTTAAGATGAAAAATTGTTGCAAAGCATTTTTTATGTTACCCATAGTAATAAATGGAAACTGTAGCAAAACGTTGCGTCTGCAGAACTTGGTTTGCTTGGTTGTCTAAATTGATTTCATCTGTGTCTTGTTGTCTCTGTCCAGTGGTTTGTGACCTTTGATTAGTTTGCTCCTGTATTTAAGCCCCTCTGTGATCTTTGTTCTTTGCTGTGTCATTGTGTATGTACTTGCCATGTTCCTGTGTGCCATGCGGTTGCATGTTTGTTCTCTTGAGGCTAAGTAAACTCTCTAGTTTACAGTATCTCACAAAAGTGAGTACATCCCTCACATTTTTGCAAATATTCCACAACCATGGTCTTGCATTCTGTGAACCATATAAGAAGATATCAACTCAATAAACACTGGTCAATGATTGTTTTATTTTTAATCACTTTCTTTTTCATTTTATGTCCTTTTATTTTCTCTTATTCACTGCTCTTTGCCTTTATATTCGTAAACCACATTGAACTGCCTCGTCTGTTTCTAACACATGCAGAATTGGTCCAATGTGGGTTTGAGCTGTTATTTTCTGTGTAAAAGGTGCCACCACAAGTGGTGGAGGCAAGATGGTTCTGGGACGGGTCACAGTTTGTTGGGTAAAGTGGGCTCCCTGACATACAGTAGCTGGTTATATTTGCTCTGGAATTAGCATAAGGCCTAGTTGATCCAGGGATTGTTTTGTGTGTAGTTGGTCTAACATTAAAACCCATAATTGCACATATGGTCAGAAGACCTAGCAGTTACGTTGACTGTTTCCACTTCATGTGACCCAGGTGCCGAAATTACTCCTGTCTATCAAACTACTCACAGTGCATCTGTTATCTAAGGAGCTAGACACAGAGGGCTTAGTACAGATGAGAAGAGTGTGCATCAGGAGGAAAAGTATAAGGCTACTCCAAGTGATGTGTAATATGGTGATTTTATGGTACTACTTTCAAAAGCACTCGGTTTGTTTTCACTCGGAGTTGGCTTGTTGGAAAAAGGAGATTGCAGGTCTCTGTGTTTAAGTGTTTTCTCTAAACACATCTGTAACATGTGTGGATTTGGTCCAGTGTGGGTTTGAGCTCTGTTCTTCTCCACAGAAAGGTGGTTCATCAGTGGTCTACAGCTGTTTGATCTCAATCACTTTAAATGTAATTTTATTCTATTATTCACATCTCTTATGACTTTATCTTTGTAAAGCACATTGAACTGCCTCAGTGTACGAAATGCACTATATAAATAAATTTGTCTTGCCTTCCTTTGCCTATTGATCGATTGTAGCAGGTAAAGCCTGTCTACTTGCTCTCTGCTCTCCTGGTCTACCCCTCACCTGCCAATTAGGGGGCGTGGTTTGGTCCAATTATTCAATCATGGTCATCAGTGCAGCTCTACTTAAGCAAGGCAGTGGCAGGTAGTATTGCAGACTTTAACAGTCTGGCCCTGGAACATGCACTGCAGTCTACCAACAGCTCTGCGGCTCACTGCCAGCACCATGGCACTGGTCATGGCTGCCTACAAGTCTCCATCTTGACTGCTAATGTGGGTTGTGCTGCTGTCTTGTCTTGGTTTAGTTTTTGTTTGTCTTGGTTTTGTTTGGAATTTGATTTACTGGTCTTCATCCTTTTGTTTTGCTGTGAATTTTTATTTAGTTATTTAGTATACTGAGGTGGCTCTGAGGGGGGCTAGTAACTTCATGGTAACTACATGTTTGGTGTTAGTTTGGTTTGCTGTGTCACAGGTAAGTCACTTTTCCCCTGCTTGTTTGCACATGTGTGGTGTGGACCTTTAGCTAACTGGCCTCCCTCAGGTAGACTTACCTGCTACACCCCCTAGAGCTGATATAGCACAATGTTAATTGTAGTTCCTATCATGCACGCATGGAATAATGAATAAATATTTATTTTATTATAATCCTTCTGAGTCTCAGGTTTCGGTTGCCATATTTCTTTTTCTGATTAATAAAGTCTTCCCATTAGTGCTTATTCGAACCTGTAAGTTCTGGGTGTTTCACCAGAAATTGTAATCTCATAAAGATTCCCTGAGGCATTAGGTCCCTAGGTAGCGTAGTCAGGCTACAGTGATCACCTTTTGGCCTCTTACCCTTACCGCATCGTTCCATATGACCAATGACCTGAGAAATACATAAGTATGTGTGTGTATATATTTATGTACACTACATTACCAAAAGTATTCACTCGCGACATCATATTGAACCCTATGGGTTAGGAATGGGATGGCACTTAAGTTCATATGTGACTCAAGGCAGGCGAGCGAATACTTTTGGTGATATAGTGTATATATAAGTATAATGAAATGTTAAGTGTAATGAAATGTTCACTGATCAGGATTAAGGCCTTGAATAACACACAGCTATAATGCAGGTCAAGATACCAACATAATTCTTGAAGAGTTCTTTTGATCTATTCTAAGATTACATTCAATGAAAGATCTGCCTCTTTCTACTGTAATGAGAGGGGCAACTCCACAAAGTTATGCTGGAAAATATCTGAGTATGTATCAGTAGTTGAGGTACCATGCCATACAACACCAACCCTAAAAAGGTCCATGGGGATCCATGCACTTCTGTCCCAAACAATTGGCATACAATTCATGTACTCTTCCACAAGTGTGAGTACATCCCCTCTGCCCAATAGTGCCCATGCTAAACGCTAAATAAATGAATTAACAGGTATAGGTAGGCACCTGCGTGTGTGCTTGTGCATGTGTGTGGAGTATAGGACCAGGTAAATTGCCCTGGTAGAGAAGGCTTATTCCAGAACTTTTGCATATTACCTGCAGTAGCCTACCTTAAACTCTTTCCCGAATTGGAAATTGTGTGGTCATCCCATATCTGACTGCCTGAAATGGCTGGTCTGATGGTTGTAAATACACTGCATCTAGCCGACAGTAAATCAAAGCTTCACTGCAGCTCTTCCATGAACTCAGAGAACACAAACTCAGATTGATGACCTCTGACTATAGCCAAGATGTAATGACAGGCAAACGGGAACGAAGAGAAATATTTCTTTTTCCCAGTTGTTGGTATTAATGATGTTACAACCTCGGTGCTATTTGAAAATACTTCTGTACATGTAAATTAAATGTTTAATTAGAGCCCACCAGCAGTCACTTGTCTTTATCTACGTGTTACTTCATCCATTTGTTTGTGGTAAGAGGCGCTGTAGGTCATCACACCGCCTGCTTCCAGTGTTTCCTGACCAGCGAGCATGCGCAGTTATGTCCTGCTCTCCGACTTAAAAACAGCTGGGTCCGTAGGATTCTAACGAGAACAACGTGGGACTGCTAAATGAAGGGGGACAGCGCGGATTTAGACGTACGGATTACAGCGTTCCTGATGGCTTCACTGCTATACGAAATAAGAAAATGAAAGAGGATTTATGGCATACATCACGAGAGATTGGCTAGAGAGACAGAGAGATAGCGCGTTAGCCTGGTAGGGATGTAATAAGAGCGCAGTGAGAATAGACGAATAGATACGTCTGTTTAGGTTACAGTTTAGTCTACATCCTCAGTACTTGTCTCCTTTTCTTCTTTACACAGACACGGAGTGCTCCTGTTAAGGTAAGTAAACATGCAATCGCCCAGGCAGTGACTAGTTCATCACAGTCGTCTTAATGTAAACTCAAAGTATTGCTCACGTATAGGGGTAGCGTTTCAGTTCAAGTTTAGATGAAGGCTTTTGTGGAGAATTCTCACAACGTTATTGTAATGAAGAATAAACTAAGGCTGTGTTCTGATGTCCTTATAGTAGAGCAGAGGTAAAATTGCTAACACAATCTGTAACGGATAGCTATTGGTATTTTACATAGCCTACCTTCTCCATTTACACATCTCATTAATAGATAGATGGATAGCTAGATAGAATTATCATGAGTATTATCGTGATGAATAGGCTACAGTCAACACTGCCTCAGATGACAGATGTTGCCTGATGTATTTTCTGGAGGATCTGCTTTGGGTGAAACTGAGTTGATGGTCAATGGAATATTATCAGTTTGCTTTGTCTTTTTCTGTTTCTGTTCCATTCAAGTTGTGCAGTCTGTATTCTGGTGTGATGAATGTGCCATCTGTCAGTTTCTGAGACACTTTGTGTTGACCATGGACTGTGTGATATTATATAGGCTACAGGTTCAGGACCACCAGAGCCAGAGCTGCAGCTCCTCAGATCTTTTAGAACAATCACAGGCAACCTGTATGTCTATCTAATCATGGGTATGGTGCTGTTGGTGTCAGCCTAATGTTGGTATAATGTATGCCTAGCAGTAGCATCTATAGGATTTAAATAGTAACTGTTTGAAATTAAACCTGAAACCTGAACCTCTCACCAGAAGTTTGTCAAAGAATTCAAAACATTGTGAGTGGAGCAGAATGTAAAATCTGGTTCAGTAGTTGGAAGTGTGATGCTGTGACACAGGTGTTGGTGTCCACTGTTTAAGTCTTTTCAGTCATATGTCATTTGGAGTGACTGGTGCACGTTCCTCTGTAGAAGTAATGATGATGTGGGCATGTTTCCCTCATTTCTTCCTTGCCTACTCATCCTCACCGACCCATCAAACACATGGGACATCAAGTACAACAGAGCAACACTGCAGGGAGCTATGGGGATGATGTAGCTTGTTTCAACACTCCAAAATTAGTGTATCTCAGTGCAGGTCAAAGGCTCTTGAGAGCAGCCCACCTCAGCTGTGCTGCTCTTCCAGTGTGTCAAGCCTGTAGCAGAGGGGTGCATTAACAAGTCACTGCTGATTGATGTTGTCAGAGTGGAGCTGCGTGCTTGTCTGTAGGTTGTTTTGACACCATGTTTCTAATGGTGTCACAAATATATGTTTGGAATCAAGCATTTGTTTGCAACAGTCAGTTCAAGTTTACTCAGTTCAGTCAGTTTTTTTTATGTGAATCCAGAGTTTCTGACTGAAAAGTGCTTGCTTTGGAGACACTCCCAAATGAATAATTAACAAAAAAGAGGCTGAGTTATGTTGTTTCTTCATTTATACTCTATGCTTCATCCCCATCTTGCATTTATAACTAATTCAACAGAAAACATGGTTATCAGTGCAAACTGTGGTATGTAGAACACAAATGGACACGCGCGCGCGCGCACGCACGCACGCACGCACGCACGCACGCACGCACGCACGCACGCACACACACACACACACACACACACACACTGACGTGTGCTTAGACATCCTGGTTTCCATTTTTTTTAGTCTGCTAAAATCCTTTGATGGTACATTGCACCCATATTATAAATAAATAAATATTTTCATCATAATACACCAATGTAGAACATGACACCGGTAATGCATACATTCTAATTATTACATTATATATATTCATGTGCTCCACACTCCTCAGACAATGCAGCAATGCAGATTACAGTGTCTGTGTCTCACTTGTGGAAATGCTACAGTAGAAAGATGTGCCAAGTGAACAAATGCCTTTTAGATACCAGACTGTGTGCTCTGATTAATAATGTGAAGTATGAGTTGGCATTTCTTTGGTATTTATGTACAGTAGTGAAATATGTGGTGCCCTCCCAGTTATGGTGGAGTATTGGTATTCTCTCTTTATTGTCTTTGTGACTATTTTGATCAGGATCTGATGTGATTTATTTCAGAATAGAATCAGTAAAATGTTTTAGAGCTTTAAGCTTCTTGTTTTTTGGAACCCTTACATTTAGTGACACCCCCTCAATATCCTGACAGTAATTGAAAAAAGTTATATAAAAAATAAATAAATACAGCCTCTTCAGCTCCTCAGTATTCACCATTTCCATTCTACCTGGTCTTTAGCCAGTCAAGAAGGTTCCCTATAGTGTCAGTTAATGTATGGTATAAGGTTCCCTGTAGATTTGTATAAGCAATATAGCTGTGGAGAGTTACGGCAGCTAGAGGTCACATGCAGTAATCATCCACAGGAGAAAGATAATAACAGGTTCAGGTCAATGCCATAGATTCGACCAAGGTTCAAGTCAGGACAGTAATATCAGTTCTTCCGTTACACACTACTTATAGATGCGTGAGGCATGGTCAACTGAAAGATTGTTTTGAGCGAGGAATGTGTCTGGGGCTTCAGACCTGAAATCGTCTCAACATGCAAATGAATCAAGTGGGAACCCGACAGTATTTGCTGGTGGCTAAAATGGTGGATCACCATAGTGGTTTGCCCCAGAGTGAGACAGAAGCAGTGCAATCCAGGGAACATCATTTACCATAATTCTTAAGTATTAAATCCATTATTTTACTATATGATCAGTAAGGCAGTCCTGGCTACATGATGGGGACTGTGAATAATGACAGGCTATTTTCAAGCAAGGTGGTAAATGAGCAGGAGCTTTGTCTAATAAGCCATATTCCATGAATATCTTCACAATTCCCTTACAGGAATAGTGAAAGCCCCTACTCAAAATTTTGTGTACACCATGTCCAGACTTGATGTGGATTTGACTGTAGACACTGCTTATTTTTGGTCACATTCAGATTGATAAATACCTAGTTTTGTGTGGGAATGAGCATACACTCATTTTTCTGTCGTGTGATTGTTTCGTAAATACGAGCCTTTGTGCTATTACCAAATTACCACCTCAAATGTGCATTCTGGAATGGAAAAAAATCGTGTGCACAATACTCAGGACCATTACCTCATTAAAGGAACACATCACCTTTTGGGGAAATATACTCATGTTTGACCTCCCCCTGAGTTAAACAATTGAGTTTTATCTTTCTCCAGTTCATCCAGCCATTCCCTCAGTCTGATGATGGAGCTTTTAGCTCCAGCCTAGCATTTAATAGATCATTGAATCAGATTAGACCATTAGCATCTTGCCATTTAGCATCTTGCTCAAAAGTGGCAAAAAATTCCAATATTTTTCCCATTTAAATCCTGACTCTTCTGAAGTTGCTTGACCAACAGAAATGGAACTTTCCAACCTACAATGGGATCAGTGGTTTCCACCACTTGACTTGGAGACATGGAGGGGCTCTCATTTCAGATGTTGTAGCAATGTTTCATGTCGTCCTCAAACGGGCACTGTCTATATATATATATATATATAATAATACAGAACTCTATACCATTTGATTCTATTCTACTATATCATATAAGTTTTTACAGTTCATACTTGGCTTCTCCTGGCCTCATCATTACATGGCCCAGATGCACAAAGCATTAGAATGCAGATACAATGGATGCTATTTTCAAATAGCCAAAAAATAAAAATGGGCTAAACTGTTCAACTCTCAGCAGGTTAAAGTGGAAGTCGAAATATTGTGTCGTAGCCAACATATTTCTACCACATTTCTACCAAACACAATGGAAATATGGTGTTGTACACAGGTCTACAATAAAGGAAAACTGTTATTTTTTTCTTTCATTGGCGCTGCAAGAAGCTTTCGTTTTAGTGAAATGAAATCATTTGATGATGATTAAGGTATATGTCTGCAAAAATTCTACACGGGACTGATGCTCACACTCTCACTTTCTCTTGCTCTCCCGTCTCATCGTCGCTCACTTGCGCTGCTTCCGCCGCTAGTTCTGACTGCTTCTCCCACTCGCAAATGAAATTTGCGCGATCGCACGACCTACGGGAGATTTTATAACACTCGCGGGCGTCCGTGAACCACTATCTAAATAGCCTATGGGAGACTCTCGGCACCTCCGGGAGACTTGGGATGTCTGCCATTAACCTATTCATTTCGGACAAAACACTACTGTACTTGCATGCATGTATGGTTCAAGTCAAGTAGATTATTTACATTTTTTTTTAATTTCACACCATAACGTTTACCAGTGGCCAGTCCACACACGCCGTCACTAGCAACCGTGTTTATCTCAAGGGGAGGTGGGAAATGGGTATCTTTCCCCAAATGGTGGTGTGTTCCTTTAAAGGACCTTAGTCCAGTCACTCTTTCTCATTCCTCTAAACTATAAATAAAACACTAATTTATTTATTTACTTACTAAACATGCATCTACCTCATAAGCCATAATGCATGTTTTCTATATAGTGTTACAGAACAGTTGATATCTTAAGTAAATTTGGACCAAATGTATTAGGCTACCTTTAGGTCATACATCTGCGAAAGATATAAGCGATATTCAATGCCCCATTTTGTACCTCTTCACCAGTGTTGTGAAAATTGACCAATTTTGAATGTTGTGCTTTCCTGCTACCAAAGAAACCAGCAGGAAATGGTCACAGGTGAGAGCGTAACACCCTTGGCATAGGATATATTAGAGATCCAATGAGCAGAGGTATGTGCTCCACTCAGTATTCATGTGTCTCTCATATCACTGTAATCTCCACCACGTGCCAAGTCTAGAGCTTTTAAAATAATTACTTTATGTGAGATGTTTCTGCCACACGTTTCATTACAGACAAAGAGATACAGACATGACCATGTTACATTTCAAAAGCATCGGTTCTGGGCAGGCTATGGTCCCGCTAGATTATCTCTTTATCCCAGCGTGGATGTACTGTGTCTGTTCGTGAGGAAATGTCTCATTGCTTAAGGTTGACCCCAAACATGCGAATGTATGTGCGTGCGCACACACACACACACACGCAGACAGACACACACACTCAACACCCACACAGACATGCACACACACACACACAATAGAAGGTATCAGATGTCATGAGTTAGTGCAGCTCGGCCATGTTTCTGTCTTTCCCCTTCTGCCCATCGTCCTTTCGTACCTTCCCCTGTCCTCTTTCTTGAGTGCACTCACATTTTATTTTAGTGCTCAATAAAGTAGTGTCCACAGACTGCTGGTTGCAATCATTTTGCAAGACCTTTATTGAACAGTTTGTAGTAATAGTGGCTTTGTTTATGATGCCACTGTAAATTTGCAAATGTAAAGATGCCTTTATAAGGCAACACAGAGCATAAATAATCATAGACTGTCCATTTCCCAACCAAAATGCAGCACTTGGCTGGACCCTCTCTTTCGTTTCTGTGCAGTGGTAAGCATTGACTTTGGAGAATGACTGCTTCTTGTCACGCATGAAGTAACCTTAACAGTAGAATGCTTTCCTGCTTTAAAATGTGGATAAATGTTTGGCCTGTGGGCATGTCACAGTTTAAAAGGCTTACTGTGCTCTTCAGCTAAGTAGAGTATAATTAAGATAAACTGGGTCTACTGGTCCATTGTGGAAGGACGTCTGTCTTTCTGTACAAATGAATTGCTTCCTGACTAGTCTTTTGAGATTTGAGGCACATCACATTGAATGGGTGGGAGGGAAGGAGGCATTTAAATCAGATGGCTGTTGACAAGACAAGCCGATGTACAGTAAGCTTCTTGGAGCTCATGAGGTAAAATGGCATCATGATGCATTTTATGATCTATGATGGGAAAACAACCAAGGGGAAGACAAATGTAGAATGACCTGTCTGGATCTGAATGTGATGAATCAGTGTTTGGGAAAATACCAGAAATAGAAATCTGTCATTTCAGATAAATGTCATACTGATCAGGAGGTCAGTGACCATAAGGACACCAAGGGAAATGTGGAAGGTCAGAGGTCTATGGCTGTAGGGGCTCTTGCTCAGGTAATGAGACCACATAGCTTACAAATTCCTGCTCAGCGATGGCTAGAGAACCAGTTGTGTACAGCAAAAAACACATCCCCAATAAATCATAATCATGTACTGTATAAGGAGTTGGGATCAGTGAGGAATCTGGGTCAAAAGTCAAACACCTCAGAATTCTGGGGTGAATGATTACCGAGGGCCTGGATGTGAGGGGACAGGGGAGACATTTCCCTGGTCACATTCCAAGGCTGCCAGGATGAGAGGCCTCAATTTTTCCAAACCTCACACATCTTCATGTTTCATTCCCTGTCTTTGTGCTAGAAAATTCTGTAGGTTTAGTTCTTTGGTGTGTGTGTGTGCGCGTGCGTATAGGTTAGTGAGAATACACACTGAAGCTCATCATCTCATCCTGAAACAAGGCTATGGGCATTGTGCAAATGTTCATATTGTGTATTACAAATGAGACATGGAAGTGCTTTATTACTGAAAGTCAAAACCATCCAAGCCCCGGCGTCATTAGTGCTGCTGGGGAATGAAGTGGTCATCATTCACCGTGCTGTTTTTCATTTTGATTTTCCTATCACAATGTGATCTTGAACTAACAGATGAATCCAGCTTTTTTTGTTTTGTTTTGTTTTTTCCTTTTTTTGCCAAGTTTTTGACATATTTGCAGCGGAGAGGTTGAATGCTAAAAATGCTTCTGTCACTTCTGCTATGGTACCTTTGCTCTCATGATCAGTTTAGTAAAGGCAATACACTAAAAGTGCTTGTTCATTAAACTGCAATCATCTGGCTGGCAAAGTGAAATGTTTTGGTTTCACTGCTATATCTCTGGTGATGTAGTCAGTCTCAGTTGGGTGTAATCCACTGAAAAGAGCACACAATGGCTCTCCATCAATCAAGAGTGAAGCTTCCAATCTGATTGACATTCTCAGCAGATGCTCAGCTGTGTGGTAGTTGCCCATGGTTTTGGCAAGAATGCCCATCCATGCCTCAGGCTTTTGTGTGCTGTTCTGGGCCTTGAGCCAAATTCTTGTGTGGGTCCCAGTGAGAGGTGGAGGGCTGTGGAAAGTGAGAAAGGGGTTTACATTGGGGGAAACTGTCATGCCGTGGGGCTGCAGTGGTCAGGCATTGATCCCATGGAGCTATTCTTGCTGTCTGGCAAATTTAGGAACCTGCTTGTTTTCATTGCGAGTAGTTAAATGTTGCTGTAGTCAGTTAAAGAGCTAAGCGTAACTGACAGTGCTTTTGACTTCGAGGATGGGAATGCTTGCAGACTTTAAAGGTGTACCAAATTGAGTTCATGCAGTATTTGTATTCAAGGGACCAGGCAGGTGATTAGGCTGTTAACATTTAAAAAGGAAAATCAGTACGCCTCCATGGTCTGATCCGGTCCCTCTGCTGAGGGCTCCTGAGCCTACACGATTTTTCTGATGGATAAAAAACAGAGAAATGTGGGGCAGGCAAACACGCTTCATCTGAGCGCAGCGTCGTTTGATTGGCAGTGCTGGAGCGCGCCAGGAGATGTCCCACCCACCTCCCTCCCAGGTTTAATTAGGCTCTTTACAGGGTTTGTTTTGTGAATCTTTTCCAGACCTCACATCAAAATTCTCATCAGAGCCAAACTAATGATGGATCTTTTCCTTTTTTTTCCTCCTCTCCTCGGCACAATTGAAACAAGCTGAGTTGTAGCTGCCGTTAGCTTGCCCAATTAGCAAAAAAAGAAAAAAAAACTTAACAAACTCGAGTTTTTTTTCTGCTCTCCTGATTGCACAGTGCTTTTGTGCTGTCACTGCCATATGGTCTGTGCTGACAGACACTCTGAGGTTTATTGGAAATGATGGTGCTGATATTGGGGAACTGTGTCAGGCATTTATAAGGTGATTTATGGCGGGAGATGTTATCAGGCTATGCTTTATGGTTTGATGGGAAATCAGGACAGGCATTTGTGTGCGCTGTAATGCTTGTTGATGCAAGCCTGTGTGATCTTAACCCTGTGTGGGAAGATATGGGAGGGGGAGCTGCCATAAATATGAACCTCTCTGTTCCTCGCCTCACTCACACACTCTACACATCAGCAGCTGAGGCAGGAGCTCACAAACCCGACCCCATGTCTCTCTCACTCTCTCTCTCTCTCTCTCTCTCTGTCCGTCAGACACACACACACATACAAACACTCACACACAGTCCTTGTCTCTCTCCCACTGGATATCACTCGCTCTTTGGCTCTTAAAATCCCTCCCAGTCTACTCTTTCACTGCCTCCTTTTCGTATTCAGCCCTAGCCTTTGTTCATGTCTTTCTCTCTTGCTCTCTCCACACACACACACACACACACACTAATGGAGACATAAAGCAAAAAAGGGGATCCATCATATTTTTCTCTTGTACTTGTGCTTTTTCCCACCGTTTTATCACCATAGATAAAACACTGAAGGATTAGCCTTGACTTGAATCCCACTTTTCTGCCTGTTCTCTCTGCAGGTTCACTAAGGGCTCCCCCTCTGTGTGAAGACCCAGTAATCAGGCGCTTGCTATGGAGATGCAGACAGCAAAGGGAGAGTGACAAGCTGCTTGGCCTCGCATCCCCTCTCTGGTCAGGACGTCTAAGGACAGGCACTGCTGGGTGCTGCCGAGTGGACGTGGACCCTCCATCTCTCACGGCACAATCACAGCAGACAAGGCATCAGAAAACACAATGCTGTGACTGTTCCTTCCATCCTAGGGAGACTGCTTTTGGAAATGAACTACTGAAAGACAGCCAGAAATGTAATGCAGCTAATCATATCCCCGATCTTTCCCTTGGTCTTTTTGGTTGTTAGGGAGACGTTCACCTCCAGTTGTTAAGGAAACAGAAAGGAGAGGTGGGGGGGCTTGTCATGGCGAAGCCGTTCTACCGCCTGCAACGCTTCTTACGGCGGACTCAGCTGCTCCTCCTCTTCTTGGGCGTGGCCTACATCATGGCGGGCAGCGTGCTACTGCTGCAGCGGGCAGCTCTGGTGGTATCCCAGCGGGGACTCTCCCTCACGTCCAGCTTCCTGCCGCTGCCCTCCCTACCAGCCCCGCCGCGGGCACTGGGTGGCACGCCAGTGGTGCGAGCAGGCCCAGTGGGCGCAAGGCCGCCAGGGAGTGTGGGCCGCTACCAGGCGAGCCAGTCAGAAGACCGAGCTGGCCCACAGTGGCTGCTGTCCCGGAACCAGGAGATCCGACAGCTGCGGCGCCGCTGGTTCCACAGCCTCATGTCAGAGCAGGATATGACCAGAGCAGACCCCATCACTGCCAGGAGGAAGGCTCCACACAAAGGTACAGTAGGAAGGCTTTCTCCAGACTATTGCATGAGCAGTAGTTTTATATGACTGTTTTAACAACGTTGTGCATTTTATACTTTGGTGTAAGCTATGTGCAGTCTAACATTTGCTTGAAAACATCTCAAACATTTTGAAAACATTTGCTGTTTTATATTGATATGGATTGCATTTCATGTGAACATCTTAATATTTAAATATCAGCAAACACAGTCAGCCTTTGTTTCATAAAATGTGTGTTGTGTAGATGTTGATTTAAAATACATATAAATAATAGACATTCGCACAATACACAAAATGATTGCACAGTAACCTACAAATGTCAAATGCCCTACAACCAGTTAACAAGTTAGTATTCAATACACCCAATACAGAAATTATTGCACCATGCCACTACATATTGTAGTCTTTACATGGCTATGCTATGGCTGATTATCAGAAACAGGATGATAACACTAAAAACAATGTCACATTATAAAATTATAACCTATATACCTTTTGTGGTATAGAATCTTTTGTGATGGGTTCTGATTAGAGAAGGTGTCCAGGCAGTAATAATTAAGGGATTAGGTAGGTTAGTTATTGATAAGGGGTGTGACTATTGATTGGGGTTCTAAGACGCTCAGTAAGTTTAGTCAGAGATGAGAAGACTGTGAGTGTGAGACGTGTTGTTGAGTGAGGTGTGTGTGAGAGAGGTGATTTGTAGTAGTTGTTATTTTGGGACACCTATACTGGCCATTGCCTAGATTGTAAGTTTTATAGGCAATAAAATTGTCTTGGTAGCTTCAGAAACCCTTTACCGCCGTCTCTGTTACCCATCCTTCAAGTTGCTAGCCATTGGCATTACATGTTATCATGTGGTTCATATAATGCAGTGGATAGCTTAGATCATCATTTCACCCCACCTTATTTGTACACTGAAAGAAAAACAAAATTGGAGCTATTTTTCAGCATGTGCTTCTAGATGTAATGTAACCTCATACTCATGTAATGACATAGATGAGATAGTCTTTGTTCACCACACCTTGCTACATTTGAAAAATAGTCATGTTTGTCTGGCTTTTTTTTGAAACAGGCACATACATTGGCTGCTTCCTAGATGATGCCAAGGACCGGACCTTGAAAGGCACTGTATTTTATGATTTCCGCCGAATGACCACTAGCCTGTGCCAGGACACCTGCTCTGAGAGGTGAGGCTACCCACCTGCCCACATGCGTCTGCCCACATGCCCCCACATTGCTGCCCTGAACTTCAGTGGCTACCATGGGCAGATGGCCCTCTGTTTCAATAGACATCTAGTCTATTCTTGACTTCAATCAGAGAGTAATGAGACAGAGCCTGTTAGGATGGGCAGAGAAGGTACTTTATGTTTGTGTGCGTGTGCGTGTGCGTGTGCGTGTGCGTGTGTATGTGTATGTGTGTGTGTGTGTGTGTGTGTGTGTGTGTGTGTGTGTGTGTGTGTGTGTGCAGTGTAATTCCCAGTGCCAGCTGGCAACATCCAAGGCTGGGGACTTGGAGATTAGCCAAATCAGCACGGCCAAGTCTTCTGTCTTTAAAAGCAGATGTGTGGCTCTCTGACAGACTGTGCCTACTGTGATTGTGTGTGTGTGTGTTTCTGTGTGCTTGTTTGAGATTGGATGGTATGAAGTACATCTGTTAAAGCCATTCTTTTTCTTTGGTAATTGACCACCGTTTGAAACAGGAGGTTAAATGCATCAGATAGCATTAATCCAGTTCAAATTTTAGCTGTTGCTCAAAAGCAGTGACGTTGTTTCTCTCCTAAACGATTACCATGAAATGACGTTCTAATCTCTATCTGTAAAATAAACATCTGAATAAAAGGGTTGGTGACTTAATGCCATCATAGCTGTAGTAGCCTATGTGAGTACTACCAACTCCAAGGTCTTTTTATGAATGTCCTCTGTTACCACATGACTCGGCATGATCACATTATGATCAAGGTTTTCTGCTCAGGGTGCTTGGTATGGGCTTTAAGCTGAAACACACACACACAAACACACACTGCTCCTCTCAGAGCAAGGTTCTCAACCTTCAGTGTTGTGAATGTGAATGTGAATGCCTGGCAAACAGCATCACACATTTGCATGAAGGAGGGAAAATGGATTACTTGCATGGTTGCCATGGAAACACTCAGATGCTACATCCTTATCCTGCTAAAGATCTGTGAACTAGAGAACGCAAACTACTCAAGTCTCATTTTAAAGTGCCACTGGCTACAGCGTGGAGCACAGCCTGCATTGTGGCTGTGCCGCAATAAGCAACAAAGAAAGGAAAAAGGAAAACAGCCACTTTCCACTCAACAATAATTGGAGCTCTAAGACCAAGATTACAAACAGAAGATGTGAGTGGGTAGAGGTGGAGTCACTGACATGTGTGCAGTTTTAAAATGGGCTCCTCTTTTCTCAGAGGCTCAGTGAAATGTGAGCAGCACAGCGATGGATTCAAGCGGCTCGGTTTTCAGCTCAGGTTGATATAGGGAAGCAAACAAAAGATCAGATCAGGTGCACAGAAGAGTGTGGGAACCTTTGGCCGTCCACTTTCACTCTGCGGTGTTGGCAGTGGTGGCTGGGTTGTGGCTCGTGCTCCGTCACAGTAAGCACTGCCTCTGAGACTGCAGCTGTGTCTGTGTCTGTGCCGCCGCTTCCCAGGCTGCTTGCCACTGAAGATAAAACTGTGTCTCACTCACCGCCCAGGTGTCCACGCTTCCTCCCCTCCTCCTTTCCCCCTCTCCCCCTCTCTTTTTCTCTTTTGCTGTCACTGGCCCTCCAGGTGGCTTGGCTGGAAGGACACTCAGCTCATTCATTTGATAGCTCAACTGGCAGCCCCTCTAGCCTGGTGTGGCATGTCAGCCTCTGGGCTTTGACATCCAGACAGATATGTGTTTCCCCCTTGAGCCTGCCGCATGGTGACCTTTGGCTGGGTGGGGCAGGGGGGTGTTGAGTGAGCCATGGGCACCTGGGGCCAGGAGAGTGGTAGCAGTTGGATGGTGAGGGAGGGAGGTAGACACACACACACACACACACACACACACACCGCAGGTGGGTCAGATGCAGACAGAGAGAGAGAAGTGGAGCTGACCTCCAGCTCAGTCAAGCTAGAGACAGGCTCCCATCAGCCACTGCTGAGAGCGCTGCCTCTGTGCGCATGGACTCCTACAATGCCTGGGTGTTTGAGTACATTATGGGCGGGAGCTGTTTGGTTTGGGGGTTTGATATATAACATTGCTCTGCAAACAGTTTGTGTTTGGGGATTTGATATGCTGTGAACATCCAGCTGCTATGCTAATAAGGAAAGAAAGATGGATGTTCAGTCCTTCAGAATGCAAAGTTTCTCCTCTAGTGGCTACCAGTTTGCTGGACTGGAGTATGGCTCGGAGTGTTACTGTGGCAACCGCATCGCTGGCCCCCGCATGAGGGAGGAAGAGTGCAACCTGGACTGCAAGGGTGAGAAGGGCTCAATCTGTGGGGGTGTGGCCCGCCTGTCCATCTACAAGGTGGAGGAACTGCTCCCGGGTCAGAGGAGATGTGAGTATGAACATGATGATGGGACCTGCTTTGACTGCTTACACTGATGACCAAACACACCCAGACCTGTACTCACACTCACCACCACATCCAGTAGCCTACGTACACATCATACAAATAAACATGGATATATCCTATACCCTATAAAGATGCATATCAGTGATAGAGAGGCATGTGCATAGAGAGCTATAGTGATAGAGAGGCTCTACAACAAAACAGTACACATCTTGATACATTGCGAGTGATATTGTACATTAAAAATTCATATGAACCAGCCACTAATGTGATATGATACGGTTTTTACTATCCACTATCCACTACTGCAACACAGATCACTGAATCAACTAGAGTGCGATTCAGTGGCATACGATATGATGCAAAAAATATGATGACAATGCAAGCAAAACTATATCTGCCTCTTTGCCTTCAGGCTGTCTTAAAACTGGCCGCCTGCTCTGTTTGTCTATGTGCAGTCTCCATATCATCACCTTCCTAAAATAATCGCCTAAGTGTTTTTTTTCAGGTTTTCAAGAATCACAAAAAAATTAAATGAAATACTTTTTTAGATGATTTGGAAAAAAACTAAATTTTAGCAGGTTCACTCAACAGGGTTGTAAAGCTACAAATTTAAGCAGCTTGTTCTCATGCAAACCAAATGAAGTAGCTATGGGCAGTCATACTGTGTAATTTATGACAACAATCCTTGCAAGATTATTATAATTTATTATTTTTTATGTGTACGCAGATGAGTCCAGATCTGTTGAGAGAGAGAGGGTACGTGAATGAGCCCATACAACTTAGTTCTAGTTTCAGTAATCAAATGTTTTGTTTTTTTATTTCTATTGATAAAATAGGAATTTATCTAACATTAACATTAGCCTGCATGAAGATATTACTGGACGACAAGTCAATTCATGGGAATCACTGCATTGATAGTTGAGACAGTGGTGCATTCTGAACTCTGAAGCATGAACATTACAGTGCTTCATGTGAGAAATTGCAGTACAGTAAGAAATGTGAGATGTTTCATTAGGTTACTTGTTTTTCTTTTCACAGGCCATGGGGTTGCAATCTATTTCACAACGTTTTATGATATTTTACTTATGTGAGGTTAAAGGTCGTAAACGTTGTGCTCTCTCCCTTGTTTTAGTGTGCTGTCTGCCATATCCCCAGCTCTGTGGCTTTCAAAATCAGATTCAGACAGATTCCTCGATACCCATCCCTAGTCTTGAGATCAGCTAGTCTGTGTTCATCTCTCTGCTGGCTACCACTGTGTTTTCTGGCTGAAGCTCCTTATGCTACACTGTGGTAACCCAACAACAAGGCCCGTGAGAGAGAGCCAAGCGCAGCACAATTTCCCATATGTGGACTAGCATGTTGCTGTTCCATATGCCTGCCCTTTCACTGGCTGTCTTTGTCAGTGGATAGAAACTGAACTCTGCAGCTTTGTTTTAAGCCAGTGGAGTCAACAGGGGATAGCTGATTGTGTTTGTTGCACCAAACAAAGGGTTTCTTGCCTTAATGATGGCAGTTGAGGAGTATTGAGGAGTAGGATGTAGCGTTGGTGCGGGGGAGGATGGGGGGAGGATGGGTGAGGGGGGGTATGAGGGAGGATGCATGATGAGAGCAACAGAGAGTGTGTGTGTGTGTGTGTGTGTGAGAGAGAGAAAAATACAAGCAGAAAGAGACTGAAGAGCTAACACAAACAGGCTTGATGTGGCTGTAATTATGCCTAATCACACAGATTTGTGCACAGAGAGGCATCAGTCAATTAGTCGATTCGCATACAGCATGCATGCACACACACACACCACACACACACACACACACACACTCCAGGATTTGTTTGTCTACTGCTTGCTGGAAATAAAGGTAAAAAGGTTGGGAAGACTGTTGCTCAGGGTCATTCATGCTGTTGTCTTCCACACAACTGAACTGGTGTACTAAGCACAAGAGGAAATTTATGGTTCATATGAGACTGGTGTTACTTTCATGAATGAATGAATATGCTGTATAAGATTGTAACATCACTTCATTTTCTGTCAATTTGATGGAGGCAGTGACTTCCAAATATACCAGACTTGTTTAGGTGGAAATTGCATGTGAAATATGTCCAGTGAAATATAAGTGTACTAGGCTTACCTTTGAACATTTCAGATCCCACATACTGTGAGGCTTCTCTTTCTGTCTCTCTCTCTCTCTCACTCTCTCTCTACATGTATATCTGTTTTGCCTTTGCTCTCTCTCTCTCTCTGTCTCTATTTTACTTTGTTCTCCTTGTTCCTCTCTCTCCCTGTCACTTACTTTCTCCATGGCCCTTCCCTCCCTTCTGGTGCTTCCAGACAGGAATGTGCGTTACCGTGGCTGCTTCCGAGCTCCTGACAACATGACGGCTGCGGCGTTTGTCCGTGCTGTGAAGCGCAACCTCACGTCTCAGGCCTGCATAGAAGTCTGCATGGACCAGGTCTGCCCCTCCCCAGCTCCCCATACTCCCCTCTCCCTCATCAACACTCAACCAATCAGCTCCTCAGCTCCACACATAACATCTCTCCCTCCCCTCCCCAGCACGCTCCATATCACGCACCCAAACCCGCACTCATGCAAGGTGATTCCAATTGATTGTCTTGATCTCCTTTGGCCCTGTGCAATGGCTTGCTATGCAGACTCCCGATGAAGCTTTGATTTTCCTACTGCGCCTGAAAACAATCTGGCTGTTTAAACTTTAATGTGTCCCTAAAGAGAATCAATTGATTCCATAATCAATTGTCTTCGCTGCTTTGCTTGTGGTGATTGCTGCTTCACAGCGGGTGCTGGCATTTCCCCAACGCCCTGCAACCCGCCCCTCGACTTCCCCCTCCCCCCTCCCCCCTCCCACTGTTTCCTTTAATGGGTCTGTCTCAACTGCAGTGTCTTAATACATGGGGCAGATACAAGCAAGTCAGACACCCCTTTTAAAATTATTTCCGATAATGAGAACTAAAAATAACTTATTGACACTGGAATGTATTGATGATCAGTGTATTGATTCCAGTGTCTTGTGGGTACTAAGGACGTCAGACAGTTTTCCTTTTTTTAAAAGTTTGCGTTCAGGCTGATGTGATGAGTTATCTTAAGGACTGCATGTGTTAGAAAGGATTGACATTGGGGGAAAATGACACTTGCTGTCCCAGCTAGAGGACAAAGGATAGAAGTTATAATCAGCTTCAGTGTAATTCTGAGCTGTGACTGCTCAAAGACCTTATAATTGCAGAACTGTGAATTTGAGCACTCTCTGATTGGCCCATAACTTGACTGGCCTAGGGGTTCTCAAATGTTATTGGACCAGGAACCCCTCATGGAGCAAACATTTCCAAGGACTCATAATCAGAATCGCAATACAAATTTACCATATAGGCTTACATCCATTTGCTCTGGTAGATGCTAGATGCTATTTTGTAGCAAACTTTTTCACGGGCCCCCTGACAATGCGCTGCAGACCCCTGGCTGATCCAAGGCTGAGACAAGGGCCTGACCATCCCTCCTCCTTGTGTTGTGCTCAGGAGTATCCTCTGGCCATCCTCCAGAGGCCCCACTGTTTCTGTGGATATGCCACACCTGTCTTCAGCCTCCATGAGCCAGTGGGGGAGGAGCCCTGCGCTCCGACTAACAGCACTAGCCCCACAGTGACAACCAATCAACTCCACTGCCAGGTCTACCAAACGCCCGTGCAGGGTAAGGTCAACAGTGTGTATAGATTAGCGATAATAAGTCATCTATATGTAAATGATGTCCAAATGAAATGTTGATGCGTCTTTTCCCTCAGAGTCTTTTGCTGCTGTGCTGAATACATATTTGGGAGGAGCATGCTGCAGATGATGATGTTTAGGTTGAAATGTAGAACTTTTATTAGTTCGCTCTCCAATTTTTGAGTCACTGATATATCATTAGTGTTTTCAACTGCAGATCATTTTAAAATCCACCATCATTCTAAAATGGTAAAACATGTACAGACTGTTTTTATGAAGGCAAAATAACAAGATCATTTGTACCATGTACCAAGACAGGAAGTACACTCACTTAGTCATTGAAATCTGTATGTTCTTCTCAATGTCCTTCTCTCAAGGACACTCATTCAGGCAGCAATACTACAAAATGGAATAAGCAATGAAAGGCTGTGTCATTGTCAGTATGTATTTACGACATTCAGCAAAACTGTTATTGATGCAAACTCACTAGCAGTGACAAACAGTTGGCGTTGACACTCCTCAGACTAATGAAAGAGACTGATGCTGTGATGAAGATGAAGTCCTGCTGACTGATCTCAGAACAGTTTCAGTTTAAACATCTGTCTCTCCTCTTCCACCAGACTCCAGGTGCACAGAGCGGAAGTTTCTGCCAGAGAAGTCCAGCTCACTGGTTGCACTGTCCAGCTTCCCTGGTGCGGGCAACACGTGGGTGCGGCACCTGATCGAGCTGGCCACTGGCTACTACACTGGGAGCTACTATTTTGACGGCACTCTTTACAACCGAGGTAATTCCTTAACTGCCTTAAAGCCAAGAGCCACTTTAGGAGAGGCAGCTAATCAATCACTTGAATTAGCTCCATTCATTATCCCGCCCTGAGAAGAAGACAGAGCTTTTTTGGGCTTGGCTGGCAAGGTAGAAAGTAATAAATGTAGAGCTAATTGTCATTGTCGGCATTGTAAAATACTACGAAGCTGCCTTTAGACATTCAAAAGTCAACTGTTTTGTTTGTGTGTGTGCGTGTGTGTGTGTGTATGTGTTTGTGTGTGTTTGATGGTGTGTGCGGGGGGATGTGCAGGTTTTAAGGGTGAGAAGGACTACTGGAAGAGTGGACGCACCATCTGTGTGAAGACCCACGAGAGTGGCAAGCGGGACATCGAGATGTACGACTCGGCCATACTGCTCATCCGAAACCCTTACCGCTCACTCATGGCCGAGTTCAACCGCAAGTGCGCCGGACACCTGGGCTACGCTTCAGACCAGCACTGGAAGAGCAAAGGTAGGAGGCCCACTAGCACCTCCTCTCGTCATCGCCTTACTGTCAATCTCGGCTATGCTCAATTGACTTTATGAAATTGTCCTTGTGGCTGTCACATGAGGATCATGTCTTTCATAGGGCCAGTGCTGGAAGGCTAATAAATAATCTTGTATGCTGGAGGTGTCTGCCATAACGCACAGTGATAATCGCCTGGTGCGCTGGTCTCCTGCTTCCTGCTGCTTGAATGTTTACCATCACGCACTGTAATCGTGAAAGCAGAGCTTTTACCTGAGAGGTGGCTCGCGGTGTGATAGCATTCTTCTCTGTTTTATGTGCTCTTTTGGGAACTGCTCCCTGACCTCGTCAATGCATCACACAGTAATTGGTGTCTAAAAATAGTCAGCAAAAAGATGTCAGCTCAACATTAGTTGTGTGTCAGTGAGGAAAGTGTAGATAATTATACTTGTTATTACCCTGTATGTTAAGGAATAGATTATTGTTTAATATCCCTTTCAGCTCTTACTACATTTATTCAGTAAATTAATATTATGTATTTTTTCTAATATCATGAGCTAAAAATAGATTGTTTGACTCACTTGCTTTCCTCCCCCATCACAAACACACACACACACACACACACACACACACACACACACAGTCTTGTATGGTGCAGTCAGCATGTTTGAGGTAAGAGTGTAATTGTTCTGTTTGTCCCCCAGAGTGGCCGGAGTTTGTGGGCAGCTATGCGTCCTGGTGGGCATCTCATGTGCTGGACTGGCTGCGGTATGGGCGCCAGGTCCTGGTGGTGCACTATGAAGAGCTCCAGGACTCACTAGTGCCCCAACTACGCACTGTCGCCAACTTTCTCAACGCCAGCGTTACCGAGGAGCGACTACTTTGCGCCGAGAGCAACAAGGATGGCCACTTCAAGCGCTCAGGTGCCCGCCGACCGACCTTTGACCCCTTCACACCAGACATGCGGCAGCTTATAGATGGCTACATTAGTGCCGTGGACCAGGCCTTGAGGGAGAGTAATCAAACGGGGTTGCCGCAGGAGTACCTGCCCAGATGATCAGAGGAAACTTCTAGAACTCTGATCCATCTCTCCAGAGGACAAAGACTGTCTTCTCTCTAAACCTTTTTTTCTCCATCATCACTACCAAGAGAAAACTGATTCCCTGAATGTGTGTCAGAGGACCAGTGTATGCCCTCACTCATTGCCTTGTGTGGCCGGGCCCTCCTGTGAGGCAGCCCTTGGAGGTTTTTTCCCCTACATCACTGATGCTTTTTGTTGATTTGTGCTGCACGTGTTACGGGATGAGAGTGTGGGTGGGTCTCTGGAGAAGGGCCATGTGACCCTGACTGACAGTTTGGTGCTTTAAGATTTATGAAAGATTAAACAGAACAAACTGACGTTGATGAAATCCCAGATAGCATCTTTTTTTTTGCCATTGTTTGAGATGGAGCAGAAAATTAATTTGAAAGCCTTCTTCCCAATCTCCTCACCCATAAAATCAGAGGCTTGATCTTTTTTATTGTTATTACATAAGCCAACACACAGTGCAATCAAAGCCCTGCCGCAGCTTGCTTTATTAGTGCTGCGTGGTTGTCGCTGACTCCAGTACAGACACTTTGCATCAGCCCACTGGGAGTCCACAGGACTCGTAATGACCCAGCAGGCCTCTAAAGAAGATATGGAGCCTGTTTCACATTGACTGGCTGTCCCTGGGAATGGCAGGCTGCAAAAGGCTCAGCTCAATGCTACATCGCTGTCCTTCCACTGTGAGGGTAACGCCCTGATGGAGAAAGAGACGGAGAGAGAGAGAGAGAAGGAGCGAGAGAGAGATGGAGAGAGACGGAGGAGCAGGAAAGTGGGGTGAGACATGATGAGGGAGAGGGATCTCCTGTAGTGTAATCTTTTAAAATAACCCTCTCTGAAGCCATACTGTGGGAGCTGAAAGAAAGAAAATGAAGGGAAAGGGAGGAAGAGGACAAAGAGGTGAGAGAAAGAGAGTGAGAGAGCAACTAGCATGGTGACTTCTACAGAGGAACGGAAGAGAGCAGAGCCCATCAGACCTGACCAACTAAACCTACTTCCAACTGCACGTGGGGAAAGGCCAGCATGGGCTTGAATGGCCCCCCAAAACACACACACACACACACACACACACACACACACACATGCACGCACACACACACGCACACACACACACACACACATTTTCCCAGTGTACCCAGTGGTATGGTGAAACCCTCCCCCTCCGCTCCTCTTCCTGCGGTCTCTAATCTCTCCTGAGCTGATTATTGTGGTGCACACGGGCCCAGATGTGACTGGCTTTGGCAGCTCTGCAGTGGTGAGCACCACATGGGTGTCTGTGCACTGGCTGGGCTTCAGTCATGGCTTTATTGAAATAGTTACTGTAATGTACTGTGTGGCAGAACCAGTGGGTCGTATAGATGAATCCACAGCCGAACACGGATTCCTTTAAAACACACATATGTATTTGATATGTTTGATCAGTCAACAGATTGTACAAGCTCCATGAAAACAAGATCCACATATCTTCCAAAACCATTGAATTAGTGTGTGTTTATCCCAGTGACAAAGCAGCCATGTAACAGTGTGAAGTCACAGGAGTGGAACAAAAATGACTGTCAGCAGACGCGCTTGAGGTGGAGAGAGGCTGCGTTCCTCTCTCTCTCTCTCTCTCTCTCTCTCTCCTCTCTCTCTCTCTCTCTCTCAGAGGTGAATGAGCGGCTAATAGGATCCCTCTGAGAGCCCACAGCCTCCTCTCCCAAAGGTCACACCATCTCACCCTGGAGCCCCTCTGACAGATTACTGGCTAAATGAAATGGATGTCATCGCTCTGTCTGTGTTGCAGATCACACCTCGTCCGTAAATACTGTGTGCTAATACCTGCAGCCATGCGCCTGTGAATGCATTTGGGCACCAGGGACTTCATGAGCTGCAGAGACTGTAACAGATCCATAGCTTATACGTAAGGATTGCTGGTGCCAGGTGTACATAATACTTGTTGTTCACGTTTTTAAAGGACCACAGGGGGATGCTGATTCTGACTGAGATTCACAGGCTTCAAATATGTAAAACTGTCATGAAAACAGTTTTTGGAGAGGGGCAGGTCCCCAACAAGGTTTTGATTGTGAGTGTTGCTTTAATAAAACTTCATGAAGCACACTGAGTGTCAGTGTCTTGAGTCTGTTCAGTCACAAGTGGAGGTTTCTGGAGGTAGAGATAGAGTGTAAAAGAAAATATCCATGGAACAAGTTGATAAATAAAACAGAGTTCATCCTGCAAGGACATACAAAAATGTCTCCTTTTTATTACTTGCTTAGCGGCAGTATCAAGACATGATTCCAGCCACAAACACACGCACACACAGAGTCCACATTCCCCTTTGTTTAATTAGAATATAAATTGATTGAATATGCATGTGTCCCTGTGGTGAAGCAGAGCGCTGTCATGGGACGGCTGACGCTTCCAGACAAGTTATAGCTCCTTAATCGTCTCTGGCTCAGCCAAAGCCCTCAGAGCATTGTAAACACAGAGCAATCTTTCCTTTCCTCTGCCCTGCTTTGCTCTGCTCTGCTTGTCCCTCTTGTGAATGGCCAAGCCTGGGGGTATGCACAGATCCTCCTCATAAAGGCTAAATGTGTGCTCATCCCTTTAGTGCCCCCTCAGTCTTCCAACCCTTCTTGTTGCATCATCCTTCTCTTGCCAGTATGGCTTCTGTCCATGGCCCGTGTCAATGGGACTGTCCACAAACACACCCGGAGCCTTTTCTTTTCTTCTTTTTTTTCCCGAGGGCGCTGTGACCTCTTCGGCTCTGGTTCTGTGTTTCTTCTCTGTGCTGGGCTTCTCTGAGATGGCATGCAGGGCTGAGGCAGAATGGCAGGCTGGGTAAGTCTAGATGTGCTGTGAGAACATGTTCATTTCCATGTGCTCTGCTTTAAGCTTCACATCCATGTACATTGACAGATGTGGTTGCTGCTTTGAAAAGCCTCAAGGTATGTGTTTGTGTGATGGAGCTCTTTTGATGTAAAAGAAGGTCTATATTCCTGCAAGGCAGAAGTCTGAATAATAGTGGTATGGACCTCTGTTATAAATAGCTAGCAAGCAAAAGATATTACTTCATGATGATGTGTTTCAAACTTACAACTCCAAAAATATATATATGTGTGTGTGTGTGTGAATGTCTGGGAAATGGAGAGCGATTTAGAAGTGTTTTACCATGCCTGCTCTAGCTTGTCAGAGTGGAAGAATTGGCTTCTTTGAAGCCTAATAATAGCTTGGCCAGTAGTGTGCAGCCACAGCCGAGTCAGTTCCAGTGTCAGGCCCAACTAGAGGGCTGCTGTCAGAGAGAGTGGCCACTGACTGGTGGAACAGATGGGTGTTGAATTCAGTTTTCCTTCTTCAAAGTGACTGAGGGGAAATCATGGAGGATAGCAATCTGGTTCTTCCACATGACCATCAGCTTGTGCCACAAAGGAAGCACACACTAAATGTAGCCTACTGAATATAAAATCAGTTGCATATTTTAACTAGTGACAACATTACATTGTATTAGTGTATGTATTTTCAATATTATTGTAGATTATTTCATAATTTTTTTTCTCAATATGTTCATGTCTCTTTCTGTAGTCAATACCCACATGTTTTGTCATGAGGAAAAGACCCTTGTAAGAACCCTTGGAAAATCTGGAGGAATTACATTTGGCCACCAGAAACTCTTCAGAAACTCCTTCTTTCGGAGTCCTCCAGAGCTCTCCTTCTTTTCACTCGAATAGCACATATGACAACATTGAGTGTTTCTGAAGTGGCCTACCAGCAAAGTGCCATACTGGAGTAGCCAACCATGCAAGGGGAACATTTTGATACCAAAATATGACAATGACATTAAAGTGACTACCAGCGAACACTTGGCCCAGAGTGCTAATCATACCATTCGTCTGCAAATGCTCATAATTATGCACATGATAAAGCCGCTTTAAAATGGCTTGGAGGACCCTGAATAATAATTACCTCACAGCATCATTGAAATTCTGAATACTGAGGAGGGCCGCGGGAGACAGGTATTAAAAAGTCCAGACCATCTTTGAAAGTCTAATTTCACAGAAGGGAGCGAAGACTTTATCCTGAACCAGCATCTTCTAGGGCCAGCCAGGGGAAAGAGACGTGTAACTCACTGTACAAGAGGCACCAAGCAAAGCAACTACTTTGGTCTCAACGTTTACTGAAAGCCCTGTGGCATGCATGCCAGAATACTGTATGCAAGGAGACCCCCAAGGCATTCAACAAAGCATGAAACCATCTCAACACGAGAGAAGCATCACAAACCAAGCCTGAGGTGTGTGCTGGATGTAATCCAACAGGGAGTTGAGCTGTTTTTGTTGATCGTCTCTGTGTGCGTTGTTTACGCCATGGGGGGAAGAGTCTTCCCTCTGTTACAGACAGAAGTCGCCTTGAAACCACAGCAAATTACTTTTTGTGGGGTAAGATGCACTCAAACATACTGTGCTAACGCTCTAAAAGAGAACATGACCATTTCGGGTTGGGGGAAAAACAGTACAAGGATTCCCATAAAGTAGCAAGCATCTGAAAAATATAAAACTTTAACAGAAGAATTTTCAGCCATAAATAAAAGAACAATGCAACAGTGGTCTCTATTCAATTTCTGTGTCTAATTTAGCTAAGAATATCAATATATTTCATATATTTTTGTAAATAATAACTGTAAATGAGTGGGATGTGTACAGTGTTAAGTGAGCTGGAGTATGCGTCACCTCTGTGGTGCTGTTTTTTCCCTTTTCAGTGTGTTAAAAGACAGCCTGTGACAGGAATAGAGGAGCTCTTCTTCAGGAGAAGCATACAGATGGGAAATTAAAATGAGTTGGAATGAGTACTTTCCAGGTGTTTTTGAAACTAATCTCCTCAATAGCTTCTGATATGCTAGGATACAGTGCTGGCTCTAGATGGGATGCACTGCCAGTCCACATATTTGTGACTGGAAGGGTCTGAGCCCAGGATTTAGAGTTCCACTGCGCTCATTGGCCCAGATCTCCGGGCTCTCTGACCATACTGCTGATTTCAGTGTTTGTGCAAATGGAAAATCAATAGGCTCTTGAAAAGCACACTTGAGAGAGAATGAAGATTAGCTATCACAGATACAAGATTCTTTTGTGACTGTAATGTAGGCCTATGTCAAGGTGTAAGCCTGGCTCAGAACTGTAAGCCTGCCTGTGTGATTAGCATGTCTGTTTGTATTATTCATTACTCAAAACAACAATAACCAAAAATCCACCCATACTGTATAACAACTAATAAATGGAAAGACCTGACACACAGGGTTTTGGGGGTGGGGGGTGAGGGAGGTGTTAAAGTGGCAGACGTGTGTTTAGTCAGAATGTGTTAAGTGAGTCCCTGTGTGTCAGTTAAGTATTTAAAGATTGCCTTGGAGCAGTAGGCCAGAGGCAGAGCTACACTTATGTGTAAAACAAGCAGCCTTCGAAACATACAAGAGCTTCTGAATTATGTAAATGCTCCAAGCCTTTCAACTAGGGTTAGCCATGGAGGAGCGGATGATCTTCAGAGTTCTGTCAAATGTAAACTAAGTCTATAAATTAGTAATGTGCTGAAAAGGAGTTAAAACAAACCAAATGAGTAGAAAAAGAGAATTTTCAAAAATACATGAGATTGGCTTGGGTCAATGCTCACAGGATATAAACACTCTCACTCTCACTTTGTGCTGTGCTTGGTTTGATCATCATTGCCTTCCTATATCTACATTGTAACTACATCATCTATGTGAATATATGTTGTTACAGCATGACAGGAGGAGCATCATAGACTGACCCACCTTCCCAGGCCTCACTCAAACAAGGCTCACAAACAATAGCTGGAGTCTGTGAGTAGCACTGTAAACACCTTGCATCCAAACATCTCTCAGTCTGTGCTAGAGTGACGACATCCAACGACCTAGTTGGCTTGCAGTGATAAACCTGTCCTGCTCCGTGATAAGGAGTTGATGAGTCTCAGTCTCCAGAAAAAAAAATTGTCTCCTCAAGGCAAGGGAAGGCCACTGGTGACAAGAGGAAAGGATTAGATCATCTCATTTCAGACAGGAGGACTGAGACATTTACACAGCGCTTCAAGATTGGACGTTTAGCCTGGACAATAACACCACAAAGACCTGGAGCACAAAGAGTTTCTTCTAGCCATACAAGATAGTGTGAGATCAGTGTGTAAATATGTGTGTCAATGCCACACTATGTCAGCTCTCCTCTGAGTGATAACAAGGAGGCTTACAGCTAAAACTAACAATAACCATAGCAGGTGTTATCATGTTGTAGAGGCACTGTAGAAGCACAAAAAATGTGCTTCATTATTTATACATGGTAACAAGGGCAATTAGAGAAGAGGAAAAGACAATTGGAATAGGGAATGTGAATGCAAATACCCACTTAATATGGTTGTGTGAGCTTTGAATCTGTTATCACAAGAGGCATTCTGGGAAATCAAGGTTACTTCCCTCAAAAACTGAACAGAAAAACATTTTTACCATGGCTTTTTCAAATTAGGAAAGGTTGTATGTCTCATGTGTATACCTGCCTCATGTGTATATCTTGAATTTAGAAATAGCCAGTAAAAAGGATGACTAAGACCAAAGACCAACTGTGATGCAATATCACATAAATATACTACATTTCACCTGTTGTTGCTAAAGAGGGCTCCATTTAGCCATAACACTAGAACACTAACAAAGCACAAAACACTGTATTTTGGCTTGTAAAATAGCATTAGTACTTTTTTATGAAACAACGTTGCTTCTATTCTATCAAAGAACAACAATACTCCAGCCATCTTATAGCAACTTTCAATTACAGTGAATCTTGCTTGTCATGCTATTTCTACTGACAGTACACTCATATAATAATAATAATAATAATAATAATAATAATAATAATAATAACAATAACAACAACAACAACAATAATAATAATAATCATAATCATACTCATAATCATAATAACAACAACATTCCTCTTCTTCTTCTTATTATTATTATATAGCCTAATATATAATATTTTAAACTAATTATGCACTCTGCAAATGGGATGAAATTGTAGCATTGTGTGTGTGTGTGTGTGTTTATGCACATCTATGTGTTCATATACACACACTATATTGCTGTTTCCTGTCAACACCTGCCCTTAAGGGAGAAAAATCTTCCAACAATTATTTGAGGGATTTTCTGCTGTGTGCAAACTCCCACCTAAGGCCTGCCCTCACAGTGCACATTTATCTCTTAATCTCTATCCCTGTATGATCCAGATGTGTGGGTCTGAGGTGGGATGGTAGGCCCGGCCCTTCGGCCCATATGCCCATCTGCTGCCTCTCATGAGTGGTTAATAAAGCTAACCATGGCCACTCCTGGTAAAATTAGCCCTCACTCACCACTCCACACATCACCAGGACCCTACTGCAAGTAGAGAAAATTACTTAACAATAATAGATCTTTAACTAAAACTGAATAAAATGCATATGAGATGTTTGGTCTGATGATGACCTGTTTGCTTGCTTGGGCTTGGACACTAACAGAAGTGTCACGAGTGAACTCAAAATGCCGTCCGATGTCCGTTCCAATGACGTCCGATTACATCAATTTATCAAGCTAAAGATAGCTACATTGCACTGGTGATAAGTGAAGATAGCGAGTTAGCAGGCCAACATAGCTGACAGCTTTTAGCTTGCTAAGTTGCTATCTTCATATATCACTAGTGTTATGTGACTAACTTTAGCTTGCTAACTGGCATGACTTGGCTTCATGATTGAGTCATGCCAGTTAAGTCTTTGAAGGCTCAAGGCTTAGGGACACTGGAAGGCTTAGGGACATTCATCAATTTTATGTAGGTTACTCTGATTTTAGAGGTTGTAATTCATTCTCAATTGCAGCTTGCAAAATTAGCATAGGCTAATTTATCATTAGCCCGCCCCCTGAAGTAGTTCCACTATGAGTCCATTTGTGACTCGTGTCTGTCAACACTGTCAGTGTTACTGGAATTAACAAACTATTGAAAACTGATGCTAATCCTATGGCTAGCAAAGAAGCAGATCATCATCAGACCAAACCAAGCTAATCCAAGCAATCAAACAGATCATCATCAAGCCAAGCATCTCATATGGATTTCATTTGATTTCATTTAAAGATCTATTATTGTTGGCAATTTTCTCCACACAAAAGTTCTTCTCTACTGACTTGCATGATAAATCGACCATCACTTTTCCCCCACGCTAACCCCACCTTTGCATTCTGGGCAGCGTTACACAGACTTGCCATCTCTATCTACGCTAGCATGAAAAAAAAACAGCTAGAACCAGAATGGAATGCCATTGGAAAATGGCCTTTACAGATGCATGATTGGTGTGCTCAGGAGAACTCTAATCCCACACATGGCACCTTTAAGTGAATTGTGCCAGAGTTTGCAGATGAATGCACAAAGCAGACTGCACAACTTGTCTTTGCAAACATGTACACTCAAGACATTCAGCATGAAATATGCATTCCTAGTTGATGTTCCAAAGGCTTGCTACCGCAGGTGGCCTCTTGTCCTCATCATTCATCTCTTCTCTTCTCTATCTGTCTCTCCATTTTCCTCTTCATTCTCTTTTTCCAGCCCTTCTTTTCCACTCACCCTCTTTGCTCTGGATCACGGTCGAGCAGTGAGAGCTGTGCAGCCTTTTCTTTGGCTGAACAGTATATGAGAGGCCAGTGAGCAGGAAATGATGCGATGAGCGCCTCTGTCACTCGAGTGTCTACAGTGGTGGGTAGTCAGTTAGAGAGTCATTCCACGGTCACCATGCTCCAGCCTCACCCCCACCAGTCCCTCACTGCTTCAGACAGGAAGAGGAGAGTAGCTTTCCTTAGAGCATTATCACATATGACACGCATCAGGTGAATTTCACAGAGAGTGTGTATGTATGTCAATATTGTTCTACCTTGAGCTCATGTATGAATGAGTGAGTGTGTGGATGTCTTTTGATGTAAGGGCTGTGTGCGTATTTCACTTGATAGTCATAAAATATGGAATATACACTACATATGTATATATATATAGTGGCACCATTGTCTCCCCACTACCTTTCTATTTTTCTCACGGGGAGCAAATTAATGATGTATATGAGTCACCCCCTGGAGGACTGATCTGATCAGGTTCAGTGCAATTTTCTATTCTGTCAGGAGGAGAGAATCTTGACTCACACCAGATGCCTTCCTTTTCATCATCCATTGCACTACAGTGGAACAATGACCTTCACACTCACAATCATTCTGTTTATATCTCTTTCTCTTCTTGTCAGGCTCTGACGCACTTGCACCTGTGTGCTCTCTCTCTCTCTCTCTGTCTCTCTCCTCTTTCTCTCTCGCACATACACAGTCTGTATTGGTTTTTCTTTCTCTCTCTTTCTCCACACAAATGCTCACACTCATACACATTTGTGTATTTCTAGTCCCTTCCTTTCTATCATACCATTTCATATCTCTGCACATTTCATTTAGTTTGGAGGGCTACTTCTCTGCTCAGTGGTGAAGGCCACAGAAAGCTCATTTGGAACTGGCTTTTATGTCAGTTTTCCACTGGATACAACTAAACCCAACTCAGCTCAACTCAACTCGATTCTACTTGGTCTGGTTTTGGATGTTTAGTTTTCCACTGCATAAAAGTACCATTTAATGGAACTGTTTACAGCAACACTGAAGTAAACTACCCTTGTGTCACCAATGTGGAAAAGAAGGTAACAACAATCACCGCAGTGAATGGAATCAAGAGGATTTTGTTTCATATTGGTAAGTGTCTGTTTACCACATTCAGACACGTTTTCTGGGGGGATGTCATGATCCTCTCGTGCTAACAGACAGCTAACTGCTGAGCTAGCTGCTGAGGGCTTGTTCAGAATGTTAGCATAATGACGCTAGTGATAATAATGAGCACTCAGTAACTTCCAAAATTTACATAGGCCTATTTTGGTAATGGACATGCAAAAAAAGCAAGTAGAGTTGAGCCGAACCAAGCTGGTCAGTCAGTGGAAAAAAGCCAGTAGACAGCTGGAGCTCTGGACCCATGGGGGAGCTGTGGCCAACTACAGCAGGATGCCACCATCTCGCCACACCCGCTTGCCCTTCAGCTGTCACCATAGACAACAGTAGGGTGCTGCTGATGTCAGAGGGACCAGTCCCTGTGCCTTGAGGGTAATGTGGTGAAACACTTCTCAATGGCCATGGCTGATGATGCTAAATGAGTGGGCGAGAGCAAATGGAGATATGCCTGCTCGCTTCATTTCTGTGCTGGCTGACATGATGAATGTGACCAGCAGTGTTTATTTGCTGAGTATAAATCATAGTTTTTCATTATTCATTTATAGAGCACCATTAACCACATTTGCACAGAGTAACCTCACTGTATTTGAAAATATATAATATGCAAATGAAATGATACAGTGTCATAAAAGAGCACAAATGAAGCTTTGCATTAGTTTTCACGGGCTGCTTTCCCCCACCATCTACTGTATGTTCATTATTATCATGAATGAGAATTTGTTAAGACTCAGGAAAGACTTGGCATATCTGTCTGGATAAAAATTACTACTCTGATGTCTACTCATGAAATTCACTTTGAACTTCATACTGTATGTGTGCTAGGTCTAAGAATACATCTCCTTCACAGCCAAAATGTTATCTGATTGTTTCAAGATCAAAGTAAAATCAGAGCTCCATTCAAACTGTGTGAGGAGCAATCATTTACACTCTTGGAAAGCAACAAATGACACCATAGAACTTTTAGGGAGTTGATAACCTAGCTTTGGTGGTACCTCAGCCAGACACTGTATGGAGAAGACGCCTCACTTATGGGAAAATAAATGGGTCTCTATAAAGGTAATAGTTTTTGAACTGGAGTTCTATCCTGGAAAGAAGATGTAAAGAGCTGAAAAGTGTTGAAAAAAAACCCCCCAGAAAACTGCATGATTGACGTTTTGCCCACAGTTTATCTTCCTCATCACCATAGCAATTTGCCATGCTGCAAAGGTTTGTGCATGCACAGTGAAGACGTTGATGTGAAGAAGAACACCTAAAAAGTTACCTGGTTAAATTCAAATGTGAGCATAGATCTACATGATGTATGTTAAGCCATATTAAGCTTCTGATTATGTATCTCTTTCATTCATTTGTGTGCGTTCCTGAGGCCTCATTTATAAAATTCTACTTGGAGGAAAATATTTTGATCTCCCAATTTTGACCTATAGTGGACATACTGATCCCACAATGATACTGTCATAATGGCATTAGTATTAAACAGTGTGGATGTACATTTTCTTGGAATTTAAGAGAACAAATGCATTTAAAACAAAGAATGATATAATATGTGTGCTGTACTTGCAAAACTGAAGTCTGATCTCATTACAGGTTACATCTCTTAGAAATTACAAGTGGACTGAGTGTCCACAACTATTCTCAGTTTAGAGCCAGTTTGGTGTTAGCCAAACAAAACGACTGCTTGTATGCAGTGCCATACAGACAGAGGGAGAGAGACCAACAGACATGGGATTGCATGTGGTGGGGGAAGAGAGAGTAATCAGCTACAGGGAGCAGCCAATCAATTCAATCAAAACTTGAGGTTGACCAGTGACTTTAAAGCGTCCGCATCTTTTTGCAGAACCCCTGGTGAGCCCTATTAGCAAGCTTCTTGGGTCAGTTAGAGCCCCAGGTCTTCAGACACATCAGCGCACTGATGTAGACATGGCAGTGACAAGCCCTGCTACACTCTGTGAAAGAGAGGCATATTGGGATTGCAAAGAGAAGTGAGTTAGCTTTATACCAGCAGCTGACAGCCAGCCCTGCAGTGGGAGAGCACTCTGCTTGCCAACACCCCCACACAGGACTAGAGTTCCTGTCAATAAGCAGCTGAGACTTTGACCTGTATCTCAACACTATAGCACTCACAATTTATTTCCTTTAATTCTTAAAAGCAGCAGGAAAACCCTTGACCAGAAGCGCTGAAGTTTCCCATGACAAACAATTAAGTGCCAAGAATTTATTTCGTTTTTATATGATTATTACTACTACTACTCTAATCTGTTTTCCCAGCAGTCCCTGGTTACTGACTCATTACCATGGTGAAGGCTAATAAAGAGGAATTTAAGGGTGCTCTATAGAGGACATGGCCTAGTGAATGTGGAGAATGTGGGTATGGAAAAAACATGTGTTGTGGTTTTCCTGTGGTGCAGAGATGGTGTGTGTGGGGGGGTGGGAGTGTCTTTCATATTTGTAATTGTGTCCCTGAACCATGCAATGCACATCCTTAACTGTGCAACTGATGGACTAATAAATGAATATTGCTTGCTCATGTCAATGGATGGTTCAGAATTGGTAATGAGGGTCGAGTGCTTCATTAAAACTGTGCTTACCATCTGAGGCATGAAGACAAAAGCACTCAGATTAAATTAACTGTGAGAGATAAATCTAGAGAACCTAATGAAATTGTCATCTCTGTCGGACACAAAAAGCTTTTACTTAAGTCACAGTGGATAGATGGTACTTGTGAATAATACTGCCTCAGATTTGATACAGAAATTATGTGCTTCTATTTGTTCCAAGGATATCAAACAGTGCAAATTCACCCCTGTCACAATTGTAGAGTACACCCATGCAAAGTTACAATACATCATGAACTATGAGGTTCAGTTTGCAGTCAGAGGCATTCAACATTTTCTACATTCTGGGTTTTGTCTTTGTGCATAAAAAGATAAAAAATGTGCTAAACTGAAATACAGAAAGGGAAAAACAATTTTATCATTCAACAATGAATGAGATCACATGAAAAAAAGAGAATTCAAGTGCCTACAAATTAGCATAGAAACCAGAGAAAGGGGGGCACTGCTATAGCTTAGGGTTACGCCAGGTAAGTTACACATTAAGCAGACACTTTAATCTAAAGCGACTTACATTTTGTCAACTATCAATTGGTCAGGGCTAGTGTCCCCAAAAGCAACTTAGGGTTAAGTGCCTTGCTGTTAGAATTTTATATAGGTAAGGTGAACAGTGACTTCAGGTGTAACCAAAATCTAACATTGCTCAAGGGCACAACGGTGGCACCCAGATTAAAACCCACAACCTTCTAGGCCATTAACATGTTAGCCAGGTTCCTTAACTGCTATGCTACCACCACCCTTGTTACTGTTACTGCAGCATTGAGTTCACATCAAAGACTGGTACTGGAACCTATGCAGGGATGTCATGTCTGGTATTGTCAGTTTGATTGATTACTAATTGTTTTGGCATGTGTGACCCAAACTTAGTGCTTCGGTAGTTACCCTGTGTAGCCTCCCTTGTACTGGGAGTAGGTGCAGTTCTTACCAAAGACCCACTGTAGACACATGGTATATTACTGCATTAAGTCACATCAAAATTAAAATTGGTTGCCATGGAAGCTAACTGTTGCAGCATATGCAATGCAAACTGAGTGCTCAGTACCTTAGTGCTTATAACTCAGAGGTAAGCCACTTCTACACTCAGACACTCAAGAGGTCTGAGAAACTGTGTTCAGGGATCATCGTGACAACAAGACAAACACTGAAATCATGTTTACTGCCATTCTGCGAGTGTTGGCAATGACAAACAAATCTTGAAGTCCCCTGACAGATATTCACTGGCATCTAATTGATTAGCTGCTTCTCTTAGGCAGCCATGGGAGAGCTGAATTAAATAGAGGCTGTGTTTTCCTAACCAACACACACACTGTCAGTGAAAGGTTATTGGCTGTTTTCCCAGTGTTTCACTGCTTGGAGAATTTGACCAGGAGCATCAGAACTGAAGGTTTAATAGGACACATATTCACGCATACCGAGTTGGAAGCATAGTTTTGTGTGTGTGTGTGTGTGTGAAATGAATGTGAAGGGATAGGGTTCATTAGTATTCAGAACAAATGCAGGCAATATAGGCTACTAGCCAGTGGCTGTTTGCTTGTCTACATAAGTAAAGAGAAATTGCCTGTTCTGCAAGACAGATAATTCACAATATAGTTCTGGGAACTGTAAAGATTTTCATGATGATCTTTGTGACATCTTAAAGAGGTTGCATAGATGGAATTTGACTTCTTGTGACAGGGATATATCAGTATAAGACAGCCACTCATCTTCAATAATTCAGTTCCACTGAAATGCTGTGTATTCTTCCCCATGCATATCATGATGCAACAGTAAATGTCCTTGTGTTTGGTCACATGTTGATACCATGGCTGGCATCATCTGCTGTCATAACCAATGTCTCAGCTCCTTAAAATGTAAAGATGCGCTGTCAGTTTTAACTCATGAGTGTAATAATGTACGACTGTAATATGCTAACAGAGGATTTAGTTAACACCGTATATTCCCATGCCCTTGTTACAGTGTACCTACACCATGTCTCAAAGTGTAATACTATGTACTTATATTGTACTGGAATTTGTATTACTGTACAGATTGCTGGTACATGCATGTGTAAGGAAGCACTTGTTGCAGTGCTTGTTCAGCAGTCAATTTCTATTACATATGTAGACCCATTAAGAATTTGTAAGTGCACAAAGTCCCATCAAATAACACAGTTTGCAACACTGTAATTCACATACTGTAACACAGTAAAGCCCATACATGCACATACATATCACTACTTGCTGTCAACATTTAGGTAGCGTACTGTAACAAAAGAGACATTGTTATAAAATTTAAATTTCTGAATTTTGATGTGTGGATACAGCTGAATTGTTGCTGTCCACAAAGAATGGCCCCTTACCTTTCAAATTCACATTTGCATAGATTAGTTTAATGCTAATATGCCAATAAGAGGAAATTTTAGCTTGAGCTCTAAGCCAGTGTGATTTGCCACGTGAATCTCTATGTGCACTTGTGTTGTGGTGTGTGACAGAGGGCCTGTGTCTGACGTGGATAAATTTGATTTAGCATCATGACGTTGAACTGCTGCACAGAGTGAAATTCCACCTGAAACTAGACCACTAAATCACCCTGATGCACTTTTACAGGCTGTCAATGCAAGCATGGTGAGTTTACTTGGTTAGATGGCATCAATAAAGCAATGGATTCAATAAGTGGGCAGAGCAGATTGGAGAATTGAATAAAACAGGACCACTTACACAAACATATCCTCTTGAAGACAGCTACATATAATTCAGAACACTGCTCATTTGTCATGTACGTCAGATGTGTGACATTCACAACAACCATTTAATTACCTCAAAGAAGACCTGTCCACTGCAGTATTACACATATGAAGTTGTGTGTACAGACCCATGAAAATCAGAATACTGGAGGCTTGTGCATTAGCATGCCACTTTGCCCTTGAAAATCCCTGGTGATGAGATGAAGGAACACACATTTTGTCTCTAAACAGCAATCGCATAAGTTTCCTGTCCAACTATGTTTAACTGGATCAATTTTAAACAAGAGTACTGAGACAGCTATGATATTTGTATTGTGCAGACTGTGTATTCTCATTAACCCTGAATGCAGTGAGTAAGGCCATTGTATGGTGAATATATTGGAGATTTGTTGTCCCTTTGTGCTCTTTGCTATCTCAATTTGTGCATGGGAGGCGAGTGACCTCACAGATCCCTGTCGACCAGTGAGATGCAGTTCCTACTGTTTTCTCTGTGGCAAGACAATTCCACTCAGGATTACCTCTGAGGTCCCCAGCCAGCTGTGACTCTGGCCTCATTTCAGCAGTCTTCAGTAACCCCTGCCATATTGGCTCATTTTTTTCTTGGGCACGCATGGGCACAGACAAGCCAGAGGTGAAATCGATGTAGCCCTGGTCTCTAGCTGAAAACTTTCACCTACTGAGAGGAAAAAGAAGAAATACCCAAAGCAGCTCAGGCAATCACAGAAGCATGTCTCACCCATGCAACCTTTGGCCACAGACCTGTATAACATTCCCTCTGTCCTTAGGTTACATGCTGTGCCCTGCTTACAATAACTGAAAAGAAACATCGAGGTCAAGCTATACAGTCTGTTTGAATGCAGAGTGTGTGATATTTAGTCAGTTATGCTCAGCAAAACATATTCATGAGTCCACTGAAAAGCACAGTACAGCCATGGTACCAAAACCTACTACTACTACTGCTACTAGCACTCCTATTACTACTATTAGTACAAACTACACATAGATTAATAGATTAATGATAGTTAATGGTTGTGGTTATAGGTTCTTTGCAGACGTTTTTATCCAAAGTTCCGTAAATAGAGATAATATATAAACAAAGCATTGACTAAAAATGAAAAATCATATAAGCCTAAACATTTAAGTAATAGTAGAATTAGCCTACAGATGGTAAAAATACTGCTGATAATGATACATAAAGGCTAGCAATATGAGACAATAACTTACAGACATCATAACTTACACTACATTGCTATATGGGTGTATATATATATTTAAACATGCTCTGGGCCTGCGTAATTCACTTGTGAGACGGAATGTGGCTTATGCACCAATAGGTCAGAAATGCATGGGCTTAACAAAATAGCTCACTACATTGTGCTTAAACAATGTATCTCTTCTAGACATGTCAATGACAAAACAAATGTTACAGTAAGAAAACGAGCAAGACTTTTTTTCTGCACTTGAAATTTGTGAGGAGGACCCTTCCTGTCAGCACTGTTTGCAGGCCAGTGACTCAATTTAGTATAAGTACCCTAATGCAGTGGATGTGCACGTCTACTATAAATTAAAAACTATCTGGTAGGTTATTTGATAGTAGTAACCTAACTGTTGAAGAGACCCTTTGTGTACAAGTGATTCACAGTGGGGATAAGAACTATCAGTAAAAACCTACCACTGTTATAAAGACCTCCTATATATGTGATTATATTATTTTACTTATTTGTGTTTTTATTTCAATTACTTACTTTTTTCATTTTAATTTTCTTTTCTTTTTAAAAAATTTTAATCATCATTTTGTTTATTTGACCTACTTAGGTTTCTTTTTCTTTAATAATTTTTTATGTAATTTTATTTCCTATTATTCACTGTTCTTTGCCTATATCTCTGTAAAGAACACTGAACTGAATTTGTGTATGAAATGTCCTGTATAAATAAACTTGCCTTGCCTATTAGCAAAGCCATTATGAAGACCTGTAATGATAGGCTTGTTTACTAGAAATGCACAGAGCCAAGCCTTCATTTAATATTTCTTTGTGAAAAATTACTTGACTGCAATTGGCATTATTTGGACATCTGGACATGGTATTATTAAGTTCTCCATTTGGGCATTATGTGTTGGGTAGGGCACCAAACCTGAATATAAAAGATACCAGAATTTAAACATGCCTCTGTGGCTCGGTCGTGACGTTTTTCCCTATTCAACATAAGGAAGATCAGGCCGTACCTAACCCAACATGCAACCCAGCTCCTGGTTCAGACCCTGGTTATCTCTCGTCTTGACTACTGCAATGTCCTCCTATCAGGCCTACCAGCCTGTGCGGTGAGACCACTACAGATGATCCAGAATGCAGCTGCACGTCTGGTCTTTAACCAGCCAAAAAGGGCACATGTCACACCTCTGTTCATTGAACTTCACTGGTTGCCCTTGGCTGCTCGCATTAAATTCAAGGCACTTATGGTGGCCTACAGGGTGAATGATAGCTCTGCTCCCATCTACTTGAATACTCTTCTGAAGCCCTATGTCACCCGACGACCGCTACGCTCCTCTAAGGAACGTTTTCTTGCACGGCCAACACGGCCACTTGTGCAGGTCAATCCAGACTCTTCTCATATCTGGTTCCGCGCTGGTGGAATGACCTCCCAAGTGCTACCAGATCAACTGATACCCTCTCCACCTTTAAGAAACTTGTGAAGACTCAGCTCTTCCAAGAATATCTCCTGGCGTAAATTTTGAGAATGCACTTAATAATTTAATTTCTCTACACTGTGTTACACTATTGCACTTTCAACTTAAAATAGTGCAGATTCTATGTTAGCAATATGCACTCCTTGTTAGTTCTTTCATGTGTTGTAGCTTGAATGCTATCCTCTTTTGTAAGTCGCTTTGGATAAAAGCGTCTGCTAAATGCCTAAATGTAAATGTAAAATGTAAATGTAAATCAGTTCATGCGTCACTTTACTTTTGTCCTGAGGAACACTACACATAAACTGTCCTTGGGACAGCGCAGCATTTGCAACATTGATGGCCTATGTTGACAGTGCAGCTAGTGCAGTTGACAGGTGCTATCATTGGAAGTAAAAAAAAATCAAAGCAGTCTAAAGCTGTGGAATTTGGAAGAAATTACTGCAGGATAGTGTGTTGTTGTCTTAGTGACAGTGCACCATTTATCAGTACATATCAATAAGGTACTAAGCTCTTAATGAGCAGCATTACTTTGAATGGACTATCAAAACATGGGCTACAAATGATTTTATTTTACTGTAGTTGCTTGCATTTAAACTTTTGCTATGAATTAAATATTGTGCAAACAAAAATAGGCTAAGCATTTGGCAGGTACCACCTACCAAATAACCAGCAGCAGCCCTGTTGTGGCCAAAAATGAAAGTAATCCAAAGTATCTGGATTAAGTTACTCACATAGAGTAATGTAACGGAATACGTTACAAATTGCATTATTGAGGTTTTTCACCTAACTATGTCATAATGCTCTCTGGTAGGCAGCTGGTAGGCAGAAGCGTTACCATAGTATGAACAGGAATTACGAGCTAACGTTAGCTTCATTGTGCCCCATTAATCTATATGGACTCTGTGGTCGCATTTTTTAATTAAATGAAGAAACAACAAACAAGCTGTTTATGTCAAGCTGGTTGTGCGGTTGTCTGGTTGTATCACACTGTAGTGGGAAAATTATTGTTTGACTGCTAATGTTAGCGTTAGACGTGACCATGATGCCTGGGGAAAATGCTAAAATGCTATGCTAAATTAACCACATGATAACTCTGCAAATGGTAGTTAACCTTTCTTACAAATTAGAACTTAAATACTCACAAGCCCATATTTTGTACTTTGCAGCACATGTCAGTGATGAACTTTAAGGTAGTTATTACATTGTTTTGAACAGATTGCGTAGCAAGTTGCACAGGTGATATAAATGGGCATTAACTCAACACTACTAAGGTAACTTATCAATACACATACACACAACACAAGCCTACCTGGTGAACACCAGCATTATCCAGTGTTTCCCCAAAAATGAAATAGAAAAAATCCAGCGATCCTACGTGGATAATTTAAAATGTTTATTAGGGAAAAACTATATCTTGTGATCTCAGAGATCTCAGGGTTATCCTGAATTCATACGTCCAGCTTGTTGTTGGAGCCTACTGGCTGCAAGCAATGATCACTCAGTCTGCCCGAAGTGTAATACATTTGAAAAGTAACCATCCCAGTACTGTACATGATGATTAACATCACACTTCACAATTCATAAATACATAAAAAACAAAACAAAATAAATAAATAATGAATAATAAGCAAGGCCAATAATAATGCCTTGGCGCATCAACCATACCCATGTCCCGTAATGCAGACTCTAGGTATGACAACAAAACAAAAATTTATATTAAAAATTATTGTATTACTTAAAGAGAAACTGATTAAGCTCTATTGCTATAGGTTTGACATCCTTTTGTTTTCCAGTCTAGCATCGGATATGGGCATAGGTGTGAAACTAAGCCCTCCGCCACCCCTGTGTAACCGGTCATGGTGAATTTATCTGAGCAAACTCCCCTGTGCTGTGGAGACTAGAGTTTTGCAATGGGAATCAGATGCTTTTTCCTCAGCTTTGGAGACTGAGGTGTGAAAGCAGAGGGCTTCCATCTCCATCTTCCGCCAGCCAATAGATCAGTCTCTATTCATCCAACTGAGAAGATCAATTCAGCGCCTGCCCTCCAAACACCTTCACCAAAATGACTGGAGCGCTCTGCTGCCCAGCAGGTTGTATATTTCAGGCACAGTGGTGGGCCAAAAGCCATGCTTATAGATTAGGGTTGCCTCACAGCAGACATGAATTCATTTTTCCTATCCTCTCTTCATTCACTGCAGACCTCCCTCATGCTCCATTTTGTATTGAAAGGATGTCATCAATGCTGCGTTTTATAACATTTTGACAACATAATCACCATCGTAAAGGGGTCAGATTCTGCTTTTACAGCACATGTAAAATGTAAATAAAATAAATCATTCAAAGCCCCATTCACTGAAGACAAGGCCCCTGTTACAAAAGCGCTGCTTCTTGGCCCTTGGGAAGAATATTTTACTACACGCAATAAAGAAGGTGAGATACGCATTAACTGGAACCGATTAATTGTGGAGCTTTTGTGTTGCACACATTTTCCAAGAATAAAGTAAGCCCGTGTACAAAGAGAAATTAGCAACTCAAAATTAATGTAACATGCAGAAAAGAAGGTGAACGCACTGAGAATGAAGAGAAACATCTCTCTGATGTCTCCTTTGTGCTTCTCCACCCCCCACATTCCATATTCTGCAGACAGAGGAGCCTCTGTTCTAGAGGAGATGGTTTCACCTCTCCCCCTTCATCTCATCCCTTCTGCAATTTTCTTTTCCCATTTAGCATCTAGGCCAGAAAATAGATAGACAAGATAGGGTCTCAGGGCCATGCCAAAATAGCACTGCTGATGCAAGCAGGGCCTGACGTCAGTTTTTTTTTTTCCGGTTATACCAGACAAACATTGTGGCTGTGCTGAGCCACGGAGTAAACACATCTCATGCATGTCAAGAGCACCGATGATAATAGTAAACAAAACCCCAAATGCCCCTTGCAGTGTTATTACAGGATCTTTTATAATGCTCCATTCCTGTAAGCAATCCATTCAACTCCATGCTGCTGCTTCAGATCTTGGCATTCCTGTCAATAAAAAGACATGTCCAATTCGCAATAAAAAATAGCAATTAATAAAAAGCTAGCCAATCAGTGATGAATATGAAACATGAGCACAACATGTAGGCTGCTGCAATCTAAGGCTATAAATGAATAAGATAATATAAACATGTACCTGCCAGATTCAATAATAAAACTGTGTGGCTAAGTAATACGACTTAAATGAAAGTGGCACTGGTAAAAGATCCTGTCATGGCTGTAATCGGCCGTAGGTGCAAGGCTGAAGGCCATGTCCCAAAGGTAATGAATGAATATCCAGACTATAACCTCGGGTCTGTGGGGTAGAGAGTGAGATGGGAATCATCCTGCTGTCATATCATTGATTTGAACTTCTCAAGCTCAATCTCTCTGAAGCAATGAAGCTGCTTTTGAACCGAGGCCAGAGCTTGAATGAGGAAACAAGGTGAAGATTCTCTCCTTCAGAGGACCATGATTATTTTCGTAACCAAGTGTTCTAGGTCAGTCACTGTATGTTAACCAATAAGTGGACATATACCACATTGTATCAGCGACTAACACTGGTTTCATGAGGGCATGCATAGCATACCATTTCCGAAAGTGGGTTGCCTTGTGTGGCAGTGTTGTGTTTGTATTTGTGTAAGACAGACACATGTTTGTGTAAGACAGACAGTGTTGTGTTGACAGTGGTGTGTCAGTGCTGGTGGAGTGGTGCTAGCATCACTGGACTTTGTTGTGGAGCCACTGGCTTGGCAGCAGAGTGGATAATCATGTTGTGCATCAGTGCAAGTAGGGTTCTGGCTATCATTATACAGTTATTCTTACATAGTAGTAAACTATGCAACTATGAGCCGTGGGGTTGTACATGAGGAAGCTTTACTGATGGGCTGACAGCACAAGGTTAGTAAGGGATGAGTTGACCACATTAAGCTGGTCAAAGGTATTACCCGGTGCCTGGCTCTGGTTGATAGAAATTTCTTTCCATGCAGCCCACAATGTGGCCACACCACAAGGCGGCAATTGGAGGTGCCTTTGGCTCAGGTTCACATCAACAGAGGTATGGTGGTAGGGTGAAAGGGGAGACACCACTTCAAGGGACCAGGGATAGACAGGCCGCCGGGAAGTGGTTTCCATAGATGCTTGCTGCTTGGCTGAGGTGCTGGCTGGGCAACTGTAGCTGTGGCCCAATGTGAAGGGAGAGATTGCAGTTGACTCAAAACAGCATTGTTGCATTATTAAGGGGAGCCTGCCAGGCATTCATTCATGTGACTAGAAGTCAGAGTGCCCGCCCTTGTGCAATGGCAGAGCCTTTGACTGTGTTGAGGGTAAAGTCAATTGGCATTTGCAACTTGAGGAGGATATCTCCTGAAAGGATACCACCATGTTCAGGGAACTGCATGTCTGGGTCGCACAGACATAGGAGTTTGTGGTCAGAATTTTGGTTGCTTGACTGGTGTCTTGGAGCAGAGGCCCATTGGTCATCAAAGTGACGGTGGCATAGCCCTGTAACAATGCTGAATTTTAGCAAAATAAGTTGGAAATGCAACCAGAGGTCAGTCTTGTTTCATGCATTGAGCATCAAAGAAGCAGCCATCTATGCAAGTTGGGTTGAAGGGCAGTGGAGGCTGCCAGGGGATCTCTAGTATAGTGCTGATACAGTCCAGCACACTGTGGAGTTCTTTAAGGAACCAGGAGTCCGGCTTGGGTGAAATGTGGTGCTAGTGTTGTAATCAGACTGAGTGGGAGGGAGCTTACAGTCTTAATTTTTAGACAAAAGGATGGACATGCCTCTGTTGCCAAGCCTGAACATACGCTGAAGATACCTAAAGGCCATCACCCACAAGATGCGGCACATCAGATATAGGTTATGGAATGCATAACGTTCTGCTATTTCCATTCCGTTAATTTGCCATATCAACCATATACTACATTAGTTAATTTTGTTTTCACAAACAAAGCTTTTCTTACTAAGGGAAGAAAAGTAATGCTTTTAACCAGTACCAGTACCAGTACCGGTAACTTCAGTCAAAATAGTTGAAAACAGCAAAAATACATGAATTTGTTAGAAGCCATTTCTATGGACTTGACACACGTTTTAGAACACTTTTGTAAAAGTCCACAGCAGACACGTGTCAGATGCTGCCAGTGGGCTTTGCTCCATTAAAATGTAATGGAGTCCTGAACATTTTCTCTTGGCATGCTGTAGACGTGCCTGACAGAGGGCAATGGTATTTAATCAGATATATCTCTAATTCTAGCCTGACCAATATGCCCCGTTGAATACCTACCGCATTTTTTACTAAATGATAGATGGATGGATAGATTGGATTTGTAAAACTAAATTAATATTGCTCCAATTGCAATACAAAGTTGGGATGTTACTTTGAGGAAGAGACAGTATAATTAGGAATGAAATGATTAGCAACTTGGTTTACCATTTAATGCAAGGGAGCAGAATGAGGTCAGTGAAAAAGAATAGCATTATCTTTTTGGTGTTAACATGACTGTTTTCCTGCATTTCCATACACAAATAATCTGAATACATTATACTAAGGTTAGCCACCTCTCTCTCTCACTTCCCCGGTGTTTATTTTCTTGGTGTGATGTTATCTGAACATACATCTTAGTCATTGGGAATGTTTGCATTAATCTATCATTAGAAGAGAATCTCCCACTAGATTGCATCTCCAGGGCCCAGAATAATTAAATGAGTAATTATGGGAGTATTGTTCTGGGCAAAGGGAAAGAAATGACCACTTACTTAGGTTACTTTAGCATGCACAACAGCATCTGGATTCCTACAACAAAATGATGAATCAACATTTCTTCCCATTGGAGATTTTTTTATTGATGAAATAATCTTTACTTAAATTGACAGAGTAAATACATTTGTTCCTGCAACTGAATTTCTTCAACAAGCCTCCAGAGCTAACAAGTCATTAAAATGTACAATTCATAAGCTTCCTTGAGGGTATTTCAGTTTATTCTGAAGGGTATTTAATTTTTACAGACTATGAGAGTATGGAAAAAAGAAACAGAACAAGAGGTAAGCATACAAATGTATGACAAGACTGCTCACCTCAACAAAGCTCCTGGAATTGAGGGATGTTAGAGATTCAAATAATAACAATGTTGTTATCAATTACTTCTTGTGATATGATACACTGCAGGAATATATCATGTGACTACAATGTTTTTCTTTCAGTTTTGTGTTGAGTTTAGTGACTTGCTACAGAAACACATAGGCTATGTGAACATAGGTCATCACATGGTGGATAACATCTGAAAAGAATACTATAACACAAGTTGAAATTTTACTGCATAAACATAATAGGAGGGTTATGATCAGGTAAACTGTTTTTGCTTAACAAATCAAACGTACTGCTCCCATGGTGCTGTCATGGACTACTATGATGTATTTCCTGTTCTCATGCACCACTGCAAGATCTGTGATGGTTCAAACCATTTCACCTATCCCTGCCATCTGTGAGATACCATTGGGTGAAGGACATTCACACAGGTCCTTCGTCCACTGTTTTTCTTTTTAATTTGTGCTTGCTTTTCTGTGATTACAACAAAATTGAGTTTGAATTAATCATGAAATGCATTAGAGCCTATTGCCATCCTTGTATATAAAACTGAAAATGATAATACAGGTACTTAAAAATAGATCCTCTTCAAAGCAAAGAAAATAGAATGAGAAGACAAAATGTGCACTGCCATGTGTTTAGCGACTGCACTGATGGGAAAAAATGGTTCCCCACCAACAGCATTCACACAGCTCATTAACCTGAACTTATTGCTTCCATTATTCAGTCTCTGGCAATTACAAAAGAAAATACAATCAGGGAAAATTTTGTTCACGTCTGTTGAAAAGCATATCTGATGATGGCTGAAGAATAAATGTATAGCCACAGCCATTTTTGAGGTGCTGGCCTCTATCTTAAGGTTTTCTCATTTTGCTCTTTTCATGAGGGCAGTTGCTGTAATTAGTTAAGCTAATTTCACATTTTCACAAAGTCATTTTTTCAGCTCTCTAACAACTAAATGATGGAAATGGGTTTTCTTCACAATTGCCCCCTCAGAAAAAAAGGATGAATCTTTATCATTGAAGGACAGGTGCTTAATGTCAGTATTTTTTTCACTTAGTTTAAATAGCCTATTGGTCACAGGATCCAAGACTGACAATTGTCAAGGTAATTGCAAAAAGTACTGCTCGAATTGACAGGAGACCTACTTCTTAAGATTTGATTTTAATTTCTTTTGAAAGAAACAGTGTGCAATAGAAACATTAAAGTTGTGGAGAGATGTATTGCACCATTATTTAATGCATTGACACGAAGCAGAGTGCCTTTAAAGCCATTGTGAAATCATCATCCAGCATGGCCTTGAGTGGCTTATTGCTTTTTTAAACCAGTTCCCACATACAGTATACCTGTCACCTATTTTTTGTTTTCTTTTTTGTAAAAAAAAAACCTGAATGCCTAACAACAAGAAAGGTAGCAAATGCCTCAAAAATAAATAAATATTTTTGACAAAAACACTTGTGCCACAATAACTGGCGCTCTTACAAAAAAATGATTAATAATAATGTAACTGAATATTTTTAAGTCAAATTCCATAGTTTTTTTTCAGCATGGGAAAAGCAATAGAATAATAGCATAATACATATTCCACCATCCTCCATATTAAGGGACAAGCAACACAGAGTGAAAAAAGCACTAATTTGCCAGACACTTGAGATGAGACATAAAATGTATCATATGTCTAATAGCCTGTTAACTTCCATTCAAAATGGCCACTTACCTTCCAATGGCTACTTACCCACCAGCCTTCAGTTGGCAGCATTCTAATGGTCTTGGTGAAAAAGCAAAGGTGCCTCAAAGTTGTACAATTTATACATCTTGGGCAGCCTGGACATGTTCTACCTTCCTCCATGTAGTGGAATACAGAAATAGCTAATAGTATTAGAATTTAGCCAGCCTAGAGATCACACCACATTGCCACATCGCATAGAATCAGAATGTCACTGACAACATGACAGACCCCCATGTTTCAGTAAGCACAAATGTTTAAATCCTGGTGGGACAGGTGACTCACTTGATGTGCCAGTCTACGCCACCGCCATGGGCACTTAGTCAAGAACAAAAGACTGAATGTTGTTTGTGCAAAGACCGCTTGCTTGAAGGTTACTTGGCTATGCTCAGCATGACACATGGAGTGACTAGCAGGATTCAAGAGGCAGCGTGCCGTAGATGTGACAGCATTGTCAGAACATTACAGGATACAACACATGAAGGGGCACCACTGGTTAGGGCTTCGGACTTAAAACCAAAGGGTTGCCAGTTTGATCCCCAATCAGTAGACCACAGCTGAAGTGCCCTTGAGCAAGATACTTAATTCCATACTGCTCCCCGGGCACAGCTGTAGCAGGCAGTATGTGCTGGGTTAGTGTGTGCTTCACCTCACTGTGTGTTCACTGTGTGCAGTGTGTATGTTCACTAATTCACAATTAGGATAAATGCAGAGACCAAATTTCCCTCACGGGATCAAAAGAGTATATAAACTATACTGAAACAACTCGCATGAAAACACTGTCTGAACTTTTCAGTTTTACTGACATGTCTTCCCTACTGTTTTTCATTACTGTTATTACTTATTAGTGTTGTAATTGTAAAAATCTAAAATGCATTTTGTCATGCAAAAATACTGAATCAATAATTTCCTACTTGCATCAAAACATCGGGTCCTAGTCTTTTGGAAATAAGTTGTTGAGTTGAATTATCTAAGTGCATTTAAACTTCTGTCACATCTGCAGAGTTGGATATGCCTTGTCGATTAATAGCAATACAGTCCCTGAATTTATAATGAAATGCTGAAAAGTGACAAGGTTCATCATGATGTAGAGGTATGATACAGTCTCTAGATCATGTATTGGTCAGAGCAATAGGAGAGAAGACTGGAGTTGCATTCAGTAGCCATTCCCACACCCCATACCCGAGGTTACTCGTTTCAGCTTCCACAAAGAATCCCTCCAGTTTGTGAAATGATAAATAAAAATGGTGAAAAAAGAAAATATAACAAAATAATAAAACCAAGGAGCACACAGCTGGTAGAGGCATGGCCTGTCTGCAGCCTCCTGTTTCAGGGTCATAATTATTTAGCATTCTGACATGACATTTCATTCATAAATATTACAGTACAGTGCGTAGCCCTGGGGCAGAGCTCTGTCCTGCCAGCCTATTTGAATTCCAAAGCCTTCATCTTCAGTTAGAGTGACATGGCAATTTTGAACGGGTCAGATACATTTGATCATAGCCTATCTGCAGGAAAACAACAGAGGAGAGATTGAAAAACATGTCATTTGTAAATATGAATCACCACAAATGAAGGATTTTTTTTGTTTTGTTTTTTTTTTTACCTGAGGGTATTTTGTTTTGTTCTATTGCCAGTGCTGTTTGCTTCTAATGGGATTTGCTTTGTGATTCAGTCATCTCAGACTGCACCTATGAGAGAGAGAGAGCCCCTTTTCATCCAACTTCACAGAAATCAAAGGGCAATATCACATTGCAAACCTAACAAAAGAGGTGAGGTCTCAGTAGGATTTAAAAAATAAAGCTAAGGGAGAAATGACCAAAAAAGATGCACCATTTATGTCATAGACGATGGCAAGAAACTGAAACTATTTGTTGCACCTTGTAGACTCTTGATCAGCTGAATTGTAATATGGTGTCCAGCTGTTCACACTTCCTTGATTTTATTAGAGTTACTTAGAATTTAAGTTTAAAGAATGGGACTATAGTGACTGTAGTTGAAATGAAACATCTGAATGATCCTTGCAGTCACAACCTGTAGCAGTGTATAGTCCAGGCTGTCAGTCTTATCTGTCAGCTTTGAAACTGCAATAACAAAATAAAGCAATAGAAAAGAGAGGCAGGCTGCCTTCATCAAAACATCCTTTAAGGATGTCACTGCAAAGATGAAGAAAGTGTTTCAAGACATCCAGAGAAAAAAAGGACATGTCCAAATGTATGTGTGCACTGATGCACCCATTTAACCATCTGACTGTGAATTAGACATGAGGCATTACCTCTAATGACTATGCTTTAGTCATTTTGGATGTTTCTGGAAATAAGAGAATTCATCTAAAGTAATAATGACCTTGAAGGAAACTGGAGCTTTTTACTGTAGGACTTTAATTGCATTAGAATTCCAACACTCCTTTAACGTACAAGTCTAAAGCAGGTTTGGAAGGAGATACAAAGACATAGCTACATGCAACTCAAGCTTTCTCAAATGTTGTTTTAAATTACAACATTGATTTATTACCATCAGAATACCAAGAGAAACAACAAATTGGATTCTGCATGATGGATTTAAAACTGATGATGTTTCTTGCTATGGTCAGTAATCAAAGTTCATCCACATCAAGCTAAGCACCGGCCTTCACATAAAGCCTAATGGGAAAATACAGTCACTGCTAATCCAGTCAATGTCATTTTGTGTCACTTTAGAAGGGCTGCCTATATGGTCTGTAGCATTACCTCACCAATATACACCCTTTCAACACTGCTCTCCTTGCTGCAGAGGGACCTGGCCATTATTTTTTTAAGCAAAAACAGATCCACTGTGCATGTTGTTATTGTGCCATAGTTGGAATGGTTCCCTAGCCTGACAAGCCTGACCAGGCTCAATCGGCGGAATCACCGATTGTCTTTCAAACTGCCTCTGCACGCAATAGAATAGCGCTAAGACCAATCAGAGGAATGTCGCAAAACCACAAATGCGGCATTCTTTGAAACTAGTAGCCTGCCTTTTTAAGTTCAACTTTTAAAGTCTAAGCCCAAGTCTAAGCCCTAAGCCCTAACTCTTTCAAAGTCGATACCATCTAAGTTGTGTGCTAAGCCTGCCCTATGACTCTCTGCAAAGATAGAGTATTGTGATTGGTCTTACTAAGCTTTGGTAGAAGATCTACTGAGGCGCTATTGTGCGTGGCTAGACTAACCTGCTGAGCTGAGTTTTCCATCCCAGAAGCATTCCAAATGTGTAGGCTTAGATAACATTAGAATGCCTTATGAGTATAATCATTAGAATGTATAAACCATTCATTAACGCTAAAGTCATTACTTAATAATAAGGCTTCATTAATGCATTGTAACCCTCTATGAATGTGTTTATAATGCTTTTACTGGGTTCAGAGAAAGTGTTGCTCAAAGGACATTTTACAAATTTATTTATAATGCTTTGTGACACTTCAAGTTGGAAGGACTTACATGATAACATCATAATACCTAATGAGTACAGTCATTAGAATGTATAAACAGTTATGAACACTAATGTCATTGGTTATAAGTAGTGCTGTCAATCGATTAAAAAAATGAATGTAATTGATCACTATAAAAAGTAAGTTAATCACGATTAATCACACATTTAAAGTTCCAGAATTCTTGCCTATTGGTGACCACATGATTTTGTAACCCCTCGTCCCCTGCACACACATCCCAGGTGTCCATCCCATTTTATACATTAATCACATTGACAGAACTAGTTATAAGGCTTTATTAATACATTATAACCCTTTATGAATATGCTCATTATGCTTTATGAATACTGGGTTCATGGAAAGTGTTAAAAACAAAAGCTCCAAATGTTTTTGTAATAAACCTTAGACTGCTTTGTTCTTTGTGTGCAATTCTGCAACATCACACATTTATTCTTTTTTGTTATGGTTTAGTACCACTTATTATGTAGTATTTCATGTACAATATGTCACAGAAATTGTGTTGGTCATGTAGGCTGGCTCCCTTGTGTTGGGACAGGCTTTCAGCATAGCTTAATTTGGCCTTGAGCCTCTGTTAGACCTGTTACTAACAACTATGATACTGCTGAATGTCCCTCTGGCAAATAGTGTCAGCTGCTGCTAGAGCTATGTGTTTGTGTGCATAATACAGTCATGTAACTGTTTACAAAGTATGTCACATTTTATGTGTGTATATTCACTTAAGTAAATAAACACAATCCAATTAGGCCTCTCAGTGAAATCCAGTTGCGTGTGTGTGTGTGTGTGTGTGTGTGGTGTGTGTGTACATGTACGCATGCATGCTTGCACTTGTGTATATCTACAGTATGTGACTGTTGGGTTTCTGGTAATCTTGTGTTAACTAAATATTAAAGGGGAATAAATATCACAACAGTCATTTTGCCAGCAGCAAATTAAAGATTTGCAAGCACAGCCACTAAAATGCACCCACAGGAATGCACACTGTGGACTCTACTTACAACACCTCAGTCACCCAGCCATGGCCACCTGCCTGGAAGTCAGGGAAATTCAGTTTCAGTTCATTTTTGGGATTTGACTCATATATTTAATCTGACAAGAAACAAACTCCACTCAGAGATAAGAAACAAGGGTTGGACAAAATAGCATGTAACTTTAGCATACATATAGCACATAACGTTTCATATTTACGCAGAGACCAGAAAGCATCAGTGTAGACTTTGAAATTAATTTCCACTTTCATCCATAAGGTCCGCTTCTTGTGTTACCACAGCATCAATCTTTTTCTTTTCACTACGCAGCTGTTTTGGTGTGCATATGAATGCCTAGCTATTCATAACCCAGCTGGGTGATCAAGGTTGAATTACGCAACCATCGCAGCAGTGCTGTAGGAGAGGCACAGGCAACCTGTTGACCTTGCTTGTTTTGTGTGGACCTGATTGTTGTTTTCGCACACTGAACTTCAGTAAAAAGGAACCACACTAGAGTCCAACTCACACTGGCTAGGTCTTGAAATCCTTTGAATGTACCCTTAGTTGCTCTTTACAACTCTGTTGCACTAAGGGATGATAGAAAAATGGAGCACATGACAGCATACAGCATACAGTAAGTTGTGTGTGCTGTCTGGATCACAGCTGCTCAGCACATCACAAATAGCTTCAGTTTTAATTTTGCTAAGTATAATTTTAGACTCAAAATTCCAGGGATGTCTGCAAATCCTTTCTTTGATCTTCTTGAGAATCCAGTTCTTAAACAACCCCCCCCCCTCCCTCCCCAGAGTAACAAAGTAAAAAGCCCACTCCACATTCATCTGCATTGCAAGGTTTTTTTTTTTTCAGATAAAAAGCAGTAGCTGTACTGTCATGAATATATTTAGATGTAGTTTTAAGGGATCCTTCTTCCACTGTGGGGATAAACAGCTATGACAACAGAGCCCCAGTGAGTATTTCCATTTTTATGAGCACCTCAGTAGTCAGACTCTCTTGGTATGCCAGAGTCTGACACAATGTGCCAGAATTCAATTCCCCTATGTCCTGTTTTCCTAATAAAATAACACTTCCTGGTAAACTGTATACCCGCAGGAGTTGGGCAGTCAATCAGCTGTGTTAACAAAAAGCATCAGCGCAGAGCTTGACTAAATACACATTGCTAGTTACCTTACTTTCCCGATCAATTAAATCAGATAAATCACCGTTAATATATGAATTCTGCAAAATAACAGCAGTTCTGAGGTACTCTGGGACATAATTTTGTCATCGTCCTCTCTGATCAATTGCTTAATTCCCTCTTTGAGAAACCTGAATGTTAATAGGCCTTAATCTTTACGCTGGCCAAAAGGTGACGGTAGTGCACCGACTCTGCTCTGGGCTCCCATACGGCTCTGTTTACTACTAAGTAGGAAAACAGGCAGTGTGTTTGTCAATTTTGAACTACAGTGCTGATTGAAACATACAAATAAATACAGAGAAGTTGATTTTGTCTTACTTATTTGTAGAACCACATGATCTTATGAACAATTTGAATAAATGAAATACATACTACTACTACAAACAGTAGTAAAGTAAGCTACAATCATTACTGAATTCAAGAAGTTAATGCTAGATGCTAATTTAACCGTGTTGCAATGCCCTAGTCATTTGCCAGTAAGCCTCACAATTTAGAGACAGAAAGCATTATAATGTTTTTGATGAGTGAGGAGTTATGTGAATGAATTTGCTTACCTTTGTAAACATGCCCATCTGGTGACATTCTCATCGATGTGTATCTTAATTGTGAGGCTTGTAAATGACTGGGGCATAGCAACGTGTTTAACCTAGCATGTAGAATTTGAGCTGTGTCTCAGACTAACGTTACAGCTCACAAAACTTCATGTAGTTAAACAATTTGTGCATGGCTAACTCATTCAGTGTCACAATCTTCCGATCTTCTTACTTTATTTATACATAGCGTTACAACTACACGCAGGAGCAACGTCCTGTCCTGTTATTGGGTGGTTTCATACTGGGCTCAGTTCTAAAGCATCACAGCATAGTGTTCTATTCAGCATGTTTTTGATAATTCTTTACAGCTGTGCGGCATTTAGTTTTACCTAAAAAGGAGTAACATACTTTCTGTGAATTCTATTATCAGCCTGTGTGGGAATTTATGTGGTTTATCTTTCTGTAGTGAAAAGTCAATATGACGCTAATAACTGCTTCAACTGAATGTTGAATGTTTTTTGATGAATTGAACCATTTTAATGTGCTGTTAATACACGATTAAAATATACATTTTTTGTTTATACATATATATACAGCTATTGTACAGTTTATTTACAGTGCATCTAATATTCTGCAAATAATGGTAACCTCTTATTCCAGTTAGTATAGTTTGCCAGCTGAAGCACACTGACTATTCTAAGAGAATTCTGTATTTGGAACTTTTAATTTAAACTTTAAGTTGTAAAACATTTCCTATTCAAAATCTGCATCACTGCTAGTCATTGGCATTGAACACATATCCAAGGATAGCTTTGTCATGGAGACCTGCCATGTAGTCTCGAGGGCAGACTGAGCTCAGAGCATTGATGAAAGCTCAGTGCCCTCTGAGGCAGAAGCACACACTGAGCAAGTGGGCCAGTGCACAAATATTTAATCTTCATTCGTTTTGCACACATCAGTTGAAACCTTAACTAAGTCTGTCTGCAAGTCTCGGTTGTTAAGGTGCTGTCTCAAAATTTGATTGAAAATTCAAATTCAAATCTCCGAATGGATGTCATGAATTGATTTCCCTCCCATCCACAGAGGGTGACACAGATCTGGTTTTGAGGTGACATTATGGTTGACATCAGATACTATTGGAAACTCATCAAAATCAAAAATCAAATGAACAGATGGATAAATAAATAACATGGGCTGGAGAAATGGCAAGAATGGATGGAATATAGCAGAGCATTAATGCCTGTGGATTCCATACACCGAAATATGTGTCAAAACTGCAACAAATTCTTTGAGGGTTCATCTAGTCCTGTGATGAATTGTCTGGGTCTTTACAGGCCAAAAATGTTTTGTTTCGTCCAGACTGAATTTGTCAGCCATTCACAGATACTGTACTTCAAACCACACTTTGGATACCTATTCTGTGCAACCCTGACTTTATGTAATGTTATCATTTTTAAGCCTTGACTGAGCCTTGACTGATGCGATGTGGGACAATACTATTGTAAAAGGTGCTGTATAAATAAAACTGAATTGAATTGAAAACTGAATTGAAATGGTTAGCAAGGACTGAAAAAATTAGACAGGAAATATAAATATTGCAACTCAACTCAATTTTAAATGTATGGAGAGATAGAAAATGCACCCTCTCAGTATAAAATTAAGATGAAAACACATAACATTCTCGAATATACAATGTAACAACAAATCAACGGCCAGTATTTCAACTCTGACACTGAGAATATCTCACAGAACCACGGATTCTGCACAGATTAATGAGATGTTGTCTCAGTCCTTATCACTACATAGTGTCTATTTGCTATAAAAGAATCATCCTGTTTTGTGCTTGAGGTAAAATGCGTAAGGAAAAGGGCAGTGGGGGAAAAAGGTGTGTGACACTGAGTGACACCCAGAATGGCCCCATGCGCCATGCTTTGTGCTCTGCTGCTCCTGCCCCTGTCTAGGCTCCTCAGCTCTCACCTCCTCCTCTGCCTCTCTGACAGACAGCAGCAGGAGGCAGCCAGGCGCTAGCCTCCCCTCAGCCAGTGATGGACAGCTCATTAAGGACTCGCCTTAGACACATGTGCACACAGCCTAAGTCAGTCTTAGTGTCCCTTCCCTCCTGCTCTTCTCTATTTGATGGCTTTCCCTTACTACTACACATGGCTATAGTCAGGAAAGAGAGAACTTTTGCCTCCCAGGCAGCGCAAGTCAGAAGCAAGATTGGGGTTGGGATCTGATTAAAAGGCTGACGACTTCATCTATGGTTCTTACGAGATATGAATTATTGTGAAGCAAAGGACATGTGAGGGGAGAGGCCATCTTTCTTTTACAATGAATCCTTAGGTCCTTTGCCAAAGATGAATTCAATACAGCAGCAATGAAGGCTGTAATGACTCAGCATGGTCAGGCCAACAACTAAAGGAAATAAACCATTTTCATGGGCTCTTTTGAAATGTAAACGCCTTTCTCCAAACAAAGAATTGCACTCCCTTTACTGGAGCATGGCACATAGCCTTTCCAAGTAAGTGAAAACCAACAAAAGTCAGACTGAAAAGCAATAAACTGAAAAACCAGCAAAGCCCAGAGTCCAGGGGTTGGAGGTGAATTACACTGAGTGCTTCAGCTTAAATCCTGAAGGGGGCTTAAATGGAAATCTCTTGAAGGGTACAGAGTGATGTTGACTGACAGGGATGCGCTCCGGAACCTCTTAGGTAGCTAGGAATAGAAGGGAGAAGCTAAGGTAAATTGGGAAAAGACACTTTGCTGTGTCTTCTGGTCTCAACTGGCCATGTTAGTCATTGGCTCAGACCTTCAATCATGGTGACTTGCCGCAGACTGGCTATATTGCATACAAAAGTTGTCATTTTTTAATGTCACGTTATGATGTTTATAAGACTGAGGAAAACTACAAAAATATCAATGGGTCAGCATTGCTATGAGTTTAACAGAGTTAGCAGGAAACTGAGTTAGATTATCAGGTAGTAGGGAAGTGCTAGTGTTGGAGCTGCTATTGGAAGACAGAGATGGCCCTGCTCTGGTAGAGCTCAAAAGGTCATTTCACCAGTATGGATCACAACACAACACAACACAAGAGTCTGGATTCACTTGTGCGTGGTGAAGGCACTACCAGACAACTTTCCTTTAATGAGCAAAGTAGTTGAGGGATACCATTAGTCTTTATGTGAGTTTAAGTAGTTTTGAACAGAGTTAGTGTATGGCTGCTTTTAAGGCGTGTCCTAATGGCTGTGTCCACCTTACATCTCCTGACTGACCATCAGTCTTTATCATACAGAGACTCATCTGCATTTGTGGGAGTTCCAGGTATGATGTATGGGTACTTGGCAAACAAATAAATACAACTGTAATGGTGATAACACATAATAACATATCATATAACACTGCGAAAAAGCAGAGTTCACAAATGGATATTCAATCTGCATCCACACTCCTATAATGATAGTGATTTGAGCTGATGATTTGTTTCCTGTCCTGTTTAATCTGAACAATTTTCACACATATCAAATGAGAACATTAGAGTGCGGTTGTCTCTTCAGGGTAGAGTTAGCAAGGTCAGTGAGGCTTATTAAGCAGGATCCAACTGATAATACTGCTGCAGACCGGATTCAGAGCACAACTGTGGCACACGACTAGCATTGATGCTCTCCACAGCTCAGTCTGGTCTGCATAAGAACTGAGCCAAGGGCTTGAAATCTCTGTGTGTGCATGGAGCTCTTACTTCTTACTGTGGAGCTCATGCTCTGAAGGAGCCTTTCTTCTCTTGCCTTAGGCGTGTTCTTGAGACAATAGACTCTTGCTCTCTGTGAAGCTGTGGGGACACTCTAGTAAGTCCATTCTATAAAAAGCCTGCTAAAAATTTATAAAGCCATAAGGCACAACAGGCAACAATTTATGCTGTTTTTAGGTCAATTTACCAGCTTCGTAGTCCCTGAGATGGTTAAATGGCTCTCTTGGCCACAAGGCTCAAGGCTCTTTTGGCCACCCATATTGCTTATTGGTGCAGTTATACCAATTGCAATTTGACACCAATGTCATGGTGTAATAAAACTGAATGAAACCAAAATGGTGTTTATTTCCCTGTCAGTCAAACATAGCTCTTCGATGATCATCACTGGTTCCAATTCTTTGGTTTACAAACAAATTTACAATGTTGCTATTAGGTTTTTTTTTAATTGGCAACTTTAGGGTGGGCTCAGTAGGTGAAAAAAAAATCAGGCTTGCCTGGTATGCCTTTAAACTATCTGTTTAATGCTTTTAATCATAGTCTGTTACTTTAATGTTACAATAAGGAAGTACAGATTTGATCAGTAAGCTAGTGACAATGTAACTCGGGTAGTTACTGCATTACGGATACTCTGGCACGTAGGCCTACTCCATCTTTACCTATTGTCAGTGTGAAGAGATATATGTGTGTGGACGTATGTCACAGGGATGCTAATTCGATCTGCTCCTTCAGTAGCCTATCTCCTCAGCTGCCCCCTCCTCCTCCACTCTCTCATCGCCTCGTCTGTCAGCGTAGAGAGGTGATCCAGCGGCTGCCTTCCCAGCAGGACGAAAAGGCCATAAAACACCTTTACCCACAAACACTGACATGCCAGTCCAAATAATCTGAGGAGATTTATTCCCTCTGCCCCCACTAGCATTACTACCATATGATCACAATCAGGAGCTCCAAGAGTGCCTGTTCAACCACAGCTAATAGCAATGTTGACATGTCCATAGTGATTGTATGGGTACTGCACCACTATTCTTTGTACAAATTATTTAATCAATCATATTCAGGATGTGTGTGTGTGTGTGCGTGTGTGTGTGTGCATGCGTGTGTGTCTAGATTGTGGATGTTGATTTGCCGTGCTCATCATGTGAGCTGAATAGAAGAGGTCGGGTGCAGGCTGATGGGCATAGGAAGACAGTGCTGAAGAGTGCTGGAGAAAGACATGTAAAGGGAGACAGAAAGAGAGATGTGCTCTTAGCTGCAGCTGCTCCATTATGACAGGAGCACGATGGAGTCTTTGCCATGGAGAGCATGAAGGCTGGAACCTGGAGAGGTGTTTATGGGCCCTGGGTGGGGAGCCACACTAAGGAGAGTGGCCTCGAAAATAAAAGATGGCCAAGCAATGGCACTCATTCATGATTCAGGAATTCAGCTGGATTGGGCTTCCACAGCTAAATAAATGAAAGGGAGAGGAGAAGTGAACAAGCCTTAAAAGCCATTAGTCCCTTAGTGCCTTTGAGCTGAAATGGAATGCAGCAGCCTTAGTGGTGAGTACCAGCAGCTATTCTTTAGATGAGACACAGAAGGAACTGGAGAAAGACACAATGGCCGATAGAAATTGTTTTAGAAAGGCATTGTATGAACAACGGCGAGGAGGGAGGGAGGGAGGCAGAGAAAAGGAGCGAGCCTGAGCGAGCTACCAGTGGCACTCTATCAAATATGATATGGGTGGCAGGTGGAGACAGACTGGGGTGAGATTGCATCTTGAAATGATCTGGGAGCCTCTAAATGGAGCTCTGAAATGAGTTGAACCTGTAAATAGCAACCGCTGTCTGTCCTTGAGGAGTCCCGAAGGCAGCCGAGGAAAGAGAAGGACTCTTATCCCTCTCTTTCTCTCCCTCCCTCTCCCCCAGTGAGTATCATTCTTCTCTTTGGCAGTTAGACCCCTGCAGATGACAAACTTATCTTGAGTGTGGTTCCCATACCTCTCAGCCTCCACCTCCTCATGTTTTCCATCCCATCAATGGGCCTTTCCTTTCCCGCTCATTCTCTGTTTCCCCTGCTCTGCCTTCCCTACTGAGCCTGCTAAATAATGTACTCCCATGTTCTTTAAATAGAGTGGAAGTCTGTGTCTGTGCTCTGCATGGCTCACGGCCTCTCAAGTGTCTGAGTGAGATGTCTGTTAGAGGCTGTATGGCTAGCGGCACGACTACACTGAGCTGATTAGGAATTTTAATGATGTCGTTGGAAGCAGAGAAACAGAGATTTGCAACATATCATGTCCTATGCAGTACATCAGCCCAGACCAGCCAACCCAAAGAAGCTTTACTCTGACCTACTGTAGGCTCAGTCTGTAGTGCTGACTGTGTGATGGAGTGAAAACAGAGGCGACTCATTTGGTGTTGACAACAACCAAACAAACAAACAAACAAACAAGCAGATAAACAGAAAAAAACACTCTAACATTAGTGCTGAAATTAACATGAATATTGTACTAAAGCAAAAGTAATTAAAATTAGTCAAACTTTCAAACCAGTCTTTTTATGCCAAGGTCAGTTTTAGAGCCAAACTAAAGCTTTATTGTAGCTTCACAGTCAGGGAGATGACTGGGTCATAAGAGGGTTGGAGTGGAGAGAGAGAGAGAGAGAGAGAGAGAGAGAGAGAGAGAGAGAGAGCAAGGCAGTGTGTCTTATTACATTCTCTTTCTGTCTTTGGCAATTCATTTCCTCTCCAGTTATGATCGCCAGATGACAGTGATGCATGACCAGTTGACAGCTTCAGAAATATTTGTGGAAACAGAAATATGGAAATGAGAAGTGGAAAATTAATTGTTTTGATTATCTTGTCTGTTTGTTTTCACCCTAGTCAGAAGCAGAGAAATCCTTGCCAAAGCTAGAAAAGCTGTCTGTTTGGAGTATTTTGTAATGTATTTGTGTGTGTGTGTGTGTACATATTCCCTGACATACACATTCCCTCTATCGCTGTTTGACTATCTGTGTTTTTTGGCTCAGGGATAATGCAATACCATATAAGGCTGTAATCATTTAAGATGAGGCTTAGAGAGAGAATTCCATCAGCTTGTTTGGCTTTTGGTGGTATTGCTTCTGACAGAAATCCTCAAACTTCAACTGCCAAACAAGCAGAAACAGGCAAGGCTGTAAATCTGTACGTTTGATCTGGCAGATCAATCTGATGTATCATTTTAACAAAGTTCCCTTTGTGACACTTTATCCAATCCACAATCCATGTGTTTTTCCAAACAGAAGATATAGTGAGGATAAGCATTTATTCATGTTATTCATTCAGTTTTTGCAGTTTCATCCTTTTTGGTCAGGTGCAATGCTTAGTAAATACTGCCATCCTGTGGTTGCAGTAACAAACAGAAATACAAAATGCAGACATATCTTTTTTGCATAGGCCTATATCCTGTGTTAGTTGTGGGGTTAGAATGGCAAACATCTTACTTTGACCCAGGGTTTTCAAACTAGTGTCTGTTTTTGCACACATGCCATGTGTAGGAGATGGGCCATTTCCTCTGTTGCTTAGCCACATTTGCCAGTTTCATGTGGTTTCGATATGGTTATGACTCACAACCTTTTGACCCTGCCTTTAAAGCATGCTCAAACTGTGTTAAACTAAAAGGTGTCTAAGATATAGTGACACAATGTATTTAGGATCATTGCATAGTCTTCTCCCAGGTGGGCTAATAGACACTTGAGGGCATCACTGTTTATTTAGCCCTCCTTGCCATAGTTTAAAAAGAATCTCCTTTACATGACTAAGAACCTGACACTTCTTTCTATTGTGTTCACATGCCTGTGGACAAAGCAAAAGGAGCAAGTAAACTATTCTAGTTTCTAGATTCTACTAGTCTTTCTTAATCTCTTTCTTTTTCAATTTTCTCACTCTTTCCCTAGTGGTTGTCAAACTGGGGTATGAGTACCCATGGGTACTTGGATCAATTCTAAATCTGTGACTGGGTTTTCAGATATGGAAAAAGTTCTTACTCTCAGACTACCCCCAATACAACCCAATTGCTTCCACTTTGTTGTGTACCATATAATATGTGCTCCATTTTATGTAGCATTTAGTTTATTTATGCAAAATTATTCATTGTTATGGCAAGTGGTCAGTAATGCTGGAGGTAGCCTACGTGGTAGTCAGGGTACTCGGTAGGACTCAGGGTGTCACGTGTACGCAACAGATACATTTTTGGGAACCACTTTCCTAGAACATATTTTCACTTGTTACTTAAACACTGTGAAATATGTAAATATTTTCATTTATACAAATGGAGTGCAACATCACTGATTCAGTGAGCAAGTTTTGGTATGCAAATTGAACTTTACTTATGTTTCAGACTAAATATTTAAATTTCATTGTCATAATTTGTTGCACGGAATGGCATAGGCATCAGATACTGCAGCTGGTGAGGTGCAGTGAGGTGTTACACAGTGTGACAAACCACTCAGTTTTCCAGTGGACCTGCATAATAAAAGCACAGATGTCACATCTTTAAAAATAATATATTTTCATTTTGTCATTTAGTCTGACATAACTATGTACTAAAATAGCAATCTGTTTATGTTATATTCTTTTAGCCTGGTGGACCAGGCTCTTTCACTTCACTTGGCATACCTTTACTTCCTGGTGGGTACATACTTTCTGACAACTTTAAAATGATTGGTTCTGTTCACTGATTGGATGCCAAAAAATTTAGTTAGCCTTTGGAGAGTTCCCTGAGTAGTACTGTAGCGAAACACAATATATCTATATCAAATATTTCTTTTACGTTCCTCAAAAAATGAAATGAATCAACATTGATTCTATGTCCAAGATGTAGACTTTATTTCATATAATAATTAAGGTAAGCAACCCCTTTTTCTCAAACACTGTCATTTGTTGTTTCAGAATTACATGACATTCCCATCAAATAGTTGGCCATTGTTGGGTTAAAAAGTTTTCAAGGGCTGGTTAGCTACTTAGAAGACAACTAGAGGGCAGCATGACTACATATATGGGGATACTAGTTTAGTGTACATGTGTAATATTCTTTTGTAGTGTAATGATTACACACCCAAGTACAAATGTTGTTTTTGAACAAAATTTTATAATCAGCTATTATCTGGACAAGCCTGACAAAATCTGTCTTTGGCATATGTTCATGACCATGAGTTCAAACATTCTTTTGTCTGATGTTATCTACATTACTCAATGGTGCCATCTAGAGATGGGTCCATGTTACTGCAGTCAGGTTCACACTCTGCATTCCAGTCAGGCAGGCTTCCCTGGCCACGCTGCCATGGCAACTCCCAAAGGCAGTGGAGGGTGTAAGGACAGAGGTGACCTCTGCACACTGCCTCCCATATGGGCCTGGCCTTGGAACAAGGGCCTGTTTCTCCCACAATCTTTGTTGTCTGACAAAATTGCAGACTTTTTTCCCCCACATACAACTGAGGAAGCAACTGACACTGGTTTTGGTCAGTAGAAAAGTATTTTTAAGAGTATTTTGTCAGTAGCAAGTGTGTGTTTTGTATGTTTTGTTTGGCTTCAAACTTCAGGAAATTTGACATCAGTGGTGTAACACAATACAGGATAGGATGTTTGAAATGCTTTTTGGGAGCCAAGTTCACATTCAAAATAAAGTTCACAATGTTATCATAAACATTTCTCTTTTTTCCATGGAAGAGAGAGAACGATGTGCTTTGTGTGCAAAACACCCAGCAGGCCCAGAAATGTCAGGTTAGACGTCAGCAGGTCGGAGAAGGCAGGAGGAACAGGGCGCTTATTTTACAGCCTGCAAATCAAAGTGCTCTTTGTGCTGGGCAGGTTGGGAGTTTGGGGCCCCAATTGCATGTTTGGAGCAGATTGACTGAGTTCAGAAATTGGCCTGTGTGTGTGTGTGTGTGTGTGTGTGTGTGTGTCAGTAACACATTCCATCTTTCCTGGAGTCAACCACTCCTTAAAGTTAAAAATATTTCTTGGATATACATAGTACAGAGTAGCAGCAACTAAATTCTTGTCTTGTTTTGGAAGTGTAACTCAGGGGCAGTTCTTCCATGGTCTTCATAATCTGAAGCTTAGGTCCGAGAAAGCAGGTAGACAGTCCTCACCCAACCTATAGTATGGCAGATGTGCTGTGTTGCATGCTCACACAGGGGCTCTGGGGCAAGTGTCCACTCCCACACACTGGTGCACAGTCAGTCCAGCTTCACACTCCAGCCAGTGGGGAGCAGAGCTTTCACATGATGGGTGGATTTGTACTGATGTGAGATTTATTAATGATAAGAATAAATGGAGTGTTGTATTTATTGGTGTTGGAATTATGCTAATTCACCTGAAGATGAGTTTCACTGCAAATACATAATTGCTTGACTGGAAGGATGACTACACTTACATAGTTGTAGAGTAGCTCATCAGACCTGACTGCTTCCAGTGTGTAATGACTAGCATGCCCTCAAACTGAGTGAGAGAGTGTATAATCGAGATATCTCATTCTCATCTGAAAACTGGTAAATGACTCTTAAAGGTGGTGTAGGCCTGGGAGTGGCTAGCTGTCCTCCCTGTCCCATCTAGAGGGGTCTCTGAGAAAACGAAGCTGCCAAGTGGAAACTCTTGATTGCACAACACCGGACAGGAGGGAATGAGACGCCTGCTCCAGTCAGCTGCTGGAAGGGGGGCGGGGCATGTTCCTTGGGCCTTGGTTCTGAATCCAGGGAATTCTGGAGGGCTATCCAAACACAAAACCTGTCCTGGCACTCAGAGAGGACGCGGTGAAACTGGAGTACAAAAACAAATGGAGCTCACACACACACACACACACACACACACACACCACACACACACACACACACACACACACACACACACACACAGCTGCCAGCTGCTGAGTGCCTCATCTGCATTCCAAACCATTTGTTTTTTTGGATCTGATGGCCCTCAATTACATACTTGATTAACGTTGGTCAGTGTATTGTACATGTAAATAAATGCATTGGAGCCTAATGAAGATCCCCTCTCATGGCAAGGTCACACATCCCATTTGGTGGACATTCCCCATCCATCCCTCTCTCTCCTCATCCAGTCTGAGGGTGAGGATGAGAGCAGGTAGGGGGCTGCGGGCTGCTGGGTGAGAAAGGTATAAATCTCACTAATAGGTATCTTCACTGCAGGTAAGAATGGCGCTTTTGTTATGGTGTCTGGGCTCTGTCTGGCTCTCCCCTCCCCCTCTCTCCTCTCCTCTGCCTTCCTCTCAGTCTCCTGGGCTTCAGGGAGCAGTGGGGGGAGCTGCTGCTGCTGGTGGGGGTTTGAGTGTGTGTGTGTGTGTGTGTGTGTGTATGTATATGTGTGTGTGTGTGCTGGGGGGAGTTGATGGTGGCAGAGCACAGTGACCCATTGCAGCACATTAGAATTCAGCTCGTGTCGTCTCCTTGCGCTGCCTGGCTCTGGTGCGGGGCTCGTCGGGAGAGTTAGGGACGGACAGAGGCGGGGAGGGGAGGGGAGGCGATGGAGATGGGGGTGTGTGGTGGTTGTGGGGCTGCTGTGACAGTGAGATGAATGATCTTCTCCCTGGAGGACGAAGAAGCGAGGCAAAGCACTGTTCGCATGCTGTTGGCCTCCTGCTCTAACTGCTGCATGAGTCGCAGCATGCATACACCTACCAGACACACACACACACACACACACACACACACACACACACACACACACACACACCCCTCTGCCTACACATAACATGCAATGTCTTATGCATCAACACACAGAGACAACACACTCACATACACACAAACACACGCATACACACACAAATATACTAAGAAGTCCATTAACAATAGACACTTGACTGGTGTGTGTGTCATTGACACATTGTTGAGACCGTTTTGGCATTTTAATTTTAATGGCTTTCAAAAAGAAAACACTTGGAAATAATTTCAGCATCTGTAATCTTTATTAAGAAGACAAAATGCACAATCAGGCAATAACTGTCAATGACCTGTGAGTATGAAAATGAAGGCAATCATATTTACACTGAGCCTCCAAAGAGACGTTTACCTTTGCCACTTTCTGTGGCTTCTTTGAAATGGCTATGGCAACAGACAGTCCAAGTCATTCCTATTGGATGGTACCTGGCTTTAACAACCAATAGGGCGGCCTGTTCCTCCCTGTTCATGCTGGAAACCAGTTAAGCAGTGTTGATACACCACCAGTCTGAAAGGGAAATACAAAGCTTTAGAACAAAACTTATCCACAAAACAACAGCACAGACCCCGGGCACCCTGGGTAACTGGGTTACCATAAAGAACAAAACTTCAAAAGGGAATAAGAATTTTCAGTTTAAGCAATACAGCAATTTAAGCAAATGTGAAAGCAACATAGCAAGCTGCATTTATATGACAGGTTCTATGGTCCTGTTGCTCGCAAAGATGGGCAGTGTAAGAGTCCTATCTGGTTCCTTGCCTGTTATCTCAAATGATGTGTTATGGGTGGGTGCGAGGGAGGGAACAATCCTAGATGCAGCTCAATGTCAAGAAGAAGGGGAAAAAAGAAAGTGTTGCCATGGAGATTGGTTGGCAGCCAAGCAGCAGAGGGCGCAGGGGAGGCGTTCTTCTACCTGGGTGAGAGAGAGGGGAGTGGCACCTCACAAGGCTTTCTGTCTGTCTGTCTCTGTTTGTCTGTCTGCCGCCACCCAGTAAGAGCAGTGAGCACATTAGCAGGGTCAGACGCTGCCAACCAAGAGCTTCGTAAGCACACACGCCTCCTCAATCTCCTCTCTACACACTCTTCATCACATGAAAGTTCATACACACAGAGAGTATGTACAAACATATAATGCATGTGAACATACATACAGTGCCTACAACACACATACACACATTTATACATTAACCATGTCAGTGTTCATTCATTTAAGACGGTGCTAATCATATGCCTCATTTACAATTACTCTAACTGAGTATCGTGCTTATTTCTCATTGTAAATGAAGTGTTATGCCAACAGGTTCATGGATTTCCAAAGCTCTTGCATCCATCAGAGATGGCAATTTGACTTGGGTCTGACTGAAGAGAAGGAAGACAGTGAGAGGGGCGAGAGACCGATGCAAATGGTAAAGGGGGAAATGGCTCAGGTGACTGTCTAGTCCCCTGCCGCAGTGTCTGAAAACCCAGACATCTGCCACCTCTCTTTCTCTTTCTCTCTCTTCTCTCTCTGAGTGTGTGTGTGTTTGTTCATGTGCATACGTTTTCTATTAGCCAACCTCCCTCTGTTCTCTTATCTTTCTCAATAAGAGAGCTGCCAAATCCCTTATTGACAGCACATTCAATTACAAATTTGAGATAATGAGCTCTTTTCTTTTGCACTACATCAGGCTTGCTGGCAAAGTCATCTGTCTAGATATTAAACAGATAGGCAGCTTTTGTTCCCATTGCCTTAAACACATGAGAGCCCACTGCCACAGATTAAACTCCAAACTGAAATGGAAATGGCAGTGCTAATTGACCATGTTAGCATGTTTTAAAATGGTGCTCTATATTACATGCATTTCTATGCTGTGCCATGCTTTATGATCAGATGCACATATGATGCGACAATTTAAAACCAACGATGCCCACGAGTTTAAACTTCAACATTGAAACATTGTAGGAAAAGGAATATGTACTTCTCTCTGTGTTACCGTATGTAAAAACAACACTCTATTTTTGAAGCAGGAAGAAAAGAGATTCCAGGTGCAGCCGTGTAATTGCAGCTGGTTTAACACTTTCCTCAGGTACACTTCACACGGTTGCTGTTTGTAATAGTAAAGTGCAGCCACAGGTATACTTCCCACATGGGTGCTGTTTGTAACAGTAAAGTGCAGTCACAGGTCACCCTGGGTGGATGGACAAGAGATTCGAGCCCCACTGAATTAGTTGCCATCCTTTGCTTAGCGGCGAAGGCTCCAAGACGGACCTGATGAGTTGCCCACATCACATGTGTATCCCACCATTGTCTCATCACTCACTCTGTTATGCCTGGCTCTTTGGTATTCATGGAGGATGGCTATTGCTTTACTGTTGCTGGGGGCTTTGAGGTACAACCCACTATTAGCTGAAAACTGCCACCACTGAGAATGAAGATTAAAAATAAATAAATAAACAAACAAACTACGTGCAATGCATAATAAGACCGTGTGAGCCAATGGGGAAAACTTATTTTGTTGAGGCTGCATTTTCTGTCACAGTTCCTTTTTTAGCGCAGGTTAAAAAAAAAATCTCATCAGTTTGGGACAAAAAAAATCTAAGGAACAGTCATATTTCAGCCAGCTCATCAATTCCAACATCAAGATTAATTCTGTTTACTGAATGAATCCAGAACCACAAATCCATGGAAAAATACAGACTCCCTTGATGGGAGTAAAGACATGAAGCCAGAACGTGAGCTTAGGAAGTATTCCAGCTTTGTAATAGATGGACTATGGACTTCAAAGCTGTTTCATTTCATAAAAGCAATATGAAGTTTAGAAAGCTCTGTCTCAAATGTTTGGACTCTTTTGATTAGCAAACCTTTTGGCAAACATCTGGCCAGCAGACCTGATTCATATTGGATTATCTCCATCGTCCAAAAATCTTGTTCATTTTAGAGAGCATTTCACAGTCTATTCCATTCCATTACAAGTATGCCATATGTTTAAAAATATTTTAGATATATTACTATACTTGTTTTCCATGTAAGGTAAATGCATAAAATTACGGTGTTCTCTCAGTAAACAATTACAGATTTGCAAAAGAAGAAGACCCAACTAAAAGGAGAGTGGGGGTACTAAGCGGCATCTCCGTTACTGATCAACTGTAGCAGCCAGTTGGCTGCAGGATCATCTAAATACACCCCAGACAAAGCAGATCTGACCAAATCACTGAATTATTTAACCATGATGGTAAAAACACGTGTTAAGATTGAAATCCAAATGATTTAAATCCAAATGATGATTCAACAGTGTAATCTGTCCACAGACTTTTATTTCAGGATCCCTTTACTCCACATGTATTTGAGCATCCCTTTAACACTGATTTCATGCAAGCAGCTTCACAGTAGAGCAGATGGAAGTCCTGGTAGTCAAGGATGCAGACATTTACTGGTGCGCTGGACCAGGACTTTTCATTCATATCTTAAATGAGACAGACAGGATTGCGCTTGGATTAAATGTTGAATGAAGAATTGCTAATAGCATAAAGATGAACATTTTAAATGATTACGTTCTCCCTACATCTTAATAATGGTGTGTTAAAAGAAAAGTCCAAGTTCAACACTACCTAAATTTCTATAATGCTCATATTTTCTCCATCTCCCCTGCATTCAGAGTCTAACTGAAGCAATACAATACTAATGGCAACCAGATGCTTTGGCAGCTAACAAAGTGAATGTATTACATTCATATTACATTTGCAATAAATTCTTCTGTTGATACACTTTATAATGCATTCACCACGCTTGTGAAATGCCTACAGGGCATTACTAGAACTGAAGAAAGAAGTAGTATTTTTACAAATATGTTCATGTGGGTTCATGCGTGTGTGTGTATGTGTGTGTGTGTGTTTGTGTGTGCGTGTGTGACTTCTTTGAAGGGTATAGCTTACAGTATAATCACATTTAATATCTAATGGCCTGACAGACTGATCTTTGGAAGTCAGAACTTTGTTTCTTTGTTCTTCCAAATACTAGAATAGAATTCTCATTTTTCTCTTGGAGCTTACAGACCATTCTTCTTCCAAACCTTTAGTCCAGTTAAGAGTACAATGCATTGTAAATGTCTCCTCTGAGTACCTTGGTGATGGACTCCATATTTGTGGAATAAAGAATGAACCTCTGTGGGCCATACGGGCCTGTCTGCCAGGCCAAAACACAAAGAAGGCAAAACAAGGCTCTGGACAACGCCAGCCAAGCCACACACGCCTGTGCTGTTGATATGAGGAGCTGCCGACTCTTCTGTGGTTCAGGGGGCTGGACATGTCCCGAGCTGCTGGTGCCCTCCACCCAGGTCCCAAGAGCCTCACCCGTGATCTTTTGAAGCCAACAACCTCACGAGTTAGGGTCTCAGGGAACGGGAGGAGTGCGGCTGCCGGCAGAGGTCCAGACACACATGCACGCACGCACGCACACACAGACACACACACACACACACACACACACACACAGTCCAATTCCTGCATAACTGAACCGGCGGTACAACCAAGCGCAGACTAACTTGTCCTGCCCCGTCGAAAAACACCACAATGGTGGCTCGCGTTCCTGCTCTCGGGACCCCCTGCGGCTCACACGGGAAGCCCACCCTTGTAGCTGTCTGGCAGAGGTGGATACTGAAGCAGGCTGCTTGTCTGCTACACATGGGCCACTCGCCGGCTCCGTCTCGCTGTCCCCGTCCTACCTCTCACCCCTGTGCACAGAGCGAGGGAGGGAGGGAGGGAAGAGAGGAATCAAGGGAGGGAGGGGAGAGAGAACACATACACATACACACAGACACACACACACAGACACACACACACACACTAAAGAGAGAGAGAGGGAGAGAAACAGAAGAGCAGCAAGTCTTTGGTCTCATTTCCCTCCGTTTCGAAATGACAAAAGATAACTTCCTGACTGATCCATGCCACACTGGGGCTGGTGCGGTGCGGAGTCCGGAGCTGTGCGGCTGAAGTTGGTCCTGGCAGACGGAAAAGCTCAGCGCCAGTCGGCGGGAGCCCTGCACTGCTCGTGCTCAAGAAACACAAGCCGGAGACGCAGCGCTACTTCAAATCACTCCGCACAATGAGGCAAAAAAGAGAAAGGAACGCCAGAAAAAAATGAGACCACAGAGGGAGGGAGTGAAAGAAAAAGGGAAGCGGCGTGATGGGGACGAGCCTTACTATCGGAGTCTCCAAAGACTTCTCATTTCTCCCGTTTTCAAAGCAAGCTGAAGAGTTTGGAGACTGGAGGAGCAAATGCATCTTGCTCAGCTGGAATAAGGCTTTGTGTGCCTGGAGGAACAATCCAGCCCTCCCCACCACCCCCTCTTCCACAAGGCAGACAGTCAGACCTTCCTCTTTGTCCACACTGCAAAATGCAGGTCATCAGTCCACATCTCTCCCAGCCACACTGACCCACACCTCCCCCTCACACCGTCCGACCGCCCAGCACACTCATGTTGGGACTGCAGAGGGCAATTCTGTCCCCCCAACCCACACACAACTAACTGGCTTCAAATATTTTTTTTTTATTGAAGAACCTTCTTAGTACATTGTATGTGAAAATACACTATGGAACCAGTTACTTGAACTGTGAAAAATAAAACGATTTCGATGATAATTCCAGTGAACACATTTTGACTTCATCTTGTTGGAATGCACGACCAGCATGACTCCACCCATTCCAAACCAAACACCAAACCTCCCTCCTACTGACAACACAGAAACATATCCTCACACTTTCGCAAAGCAGCTGCACAGGCTACTCAGGAGGGACGCTGGAGGTGGACGAGACCTCCAATACAGAAAGAGCCCTCTGCATACATTTGTCATTTTAATACAGACATGTGCATCAGACAAATGAAAACTCCAGGGAAATCACATAAAACCAATCTCCTGACAATCAACCAAGAATATAAATGATATCCCATCAGCTCCTCTCCCATCAACCAGAGCCCCACCCCCTGCCCCCCAACAGCACCATGACCAGACGTCCACAGGCCCTTGTTGATCCCATGAGGGTGCTGGACTGGGTGACAGAGGGTGAAGGGGGGATAGACAGACACAAAGCATTTGATAACATCCCAGAGCTGAGTAGGGGATAATCAGGGCTTTTATCATCTACCTCTGACTATTCCAACAGCCTACAACAGTGCAAAGAGCCTTGCTAATGCCACCGTTTAGCACCATTGGCAGTCATGTGAGGGAAAGGAAGAAGCTGGGGCAGAACCAGAGGGAGACTGGGGGCAGTGAGGTGGAGGAGGAGGTGGGATGAGGGGAGGGACATGAAGAGAGCAGGGAGCAGGTGGGGGGAATGCAAGTGCTCCCTTCCTCGTTCTCCTCCTGTGATTGGATTGCTGGCCACGTCCATCATTTCTGCTCTATGCTAGCCAAGCATAGGAGTGTGTGCTGGGGAGGGGATTTGACGACACTGCTGCTGCGTTGCGCCAGACACAGTAGTGCTACCACTCTGACACAAACAATGACGGGAGACATACAGCAATGTAATAGACCAAATAAACAATTACAGAGAGAAAGAGAAGAAATTATGATCCTACCACGGAGGGGGTTAGTTCTTGCCAGCCATTTCCAGGCTGGGTGGAGTGAGTGCCCCAATGCTGCTGTAGTGAACTGAGTTTCAGACAGTAGAAGACGGCAATGCAGCACAAGCTCTCCACTTTCCAATCTTCCCCATCCTCTGCTCACTATGCTGATCAAACTCTCTCTCTCTCTCATTCTGTCAGTCTCTTCGCACCTCTCTTTTCCTTCCCTTTCATTCTCTCTCTCTGTGTCCACACAGCTCCCACTGACCCTTGAACAATCAATGGTTTCGTCTCACGAGGAGAACAAAGCTCCTTTGCCTGACTTGACGGAAGGCAGGGATAGTCACATGTCACAGGAGCCCAGCTTGACTGTATATCCTTTGTTTACCCCCATCCCCGGCATTCTACACAAACAATGCAAAAGATTTAGCAAAGACAGTGCAAGCTGTGGTGCAGTGATTGAAAATGAGCGCAGATTGGTGTGTATTCCACTGTGTAATTACAATGTAACAAAAGTTGTAATTACTCATTATTGATCCATAATATTTAACAAATGCAATTTAGTTTTGAATATTACCAAATACTGTAAACAAACTCCTACAGCCTACAATAAATCAATATATATAATACTCTTGAATACATGTTCAAGTAGCCTACATCTGCTCTGTGCTGTGTTGTGCAGTTTAATATCTCGGAAAATCTTTCTAAGACGTTTGTTTTCCGAAGCCAAATAAGGAAGAGTAATCTCTGCATGGGCTTGTGTTTCAAGTCCAAGTCCGTTTGTGCTTGGGCGGCGAGAAGCTCGGGGAGCACAGGAATATTAAAGCAAATGAAATCAATAGAGGCCTTAAACTGACGGCTGTAATCAATCAACTCTATTACCACTGCTGCAGAGTATGGGCTCTAACCGTCATCCCCTTTCACCTCCACACATTTATATGCTACTGCTTTTATATATATATATATATATATATATATATGTGTGTGTGTGTGTGTGTGTGTGTATGTGTGTGTGTGTGTGTGTGTAGTGTATATGTCTACTATTTGTGTACTCCTGTTCGACCAGATAGAGTGATACACAGCTGGGGCCCAACAAATTGGAAAGGGCTGTCCAAGACAACAGGATTTCCACCCTATTTCCTCATCTGGAGAATGATCTAAATGTTATAGGAACATTTGTCAAACCTAAACCGCCTTAACACTAATGACAGCACTGACAGTGATCTCCAAAAACAATGGACAACGATGAGTAGGTGAAGCTACCTTTTTCTACTTGCTTTGATAAACAGTCCCCCTCAGTACAGACAGTGCAGCTTTCACAGACACCATTTTAAGTTAACATTATTAATGCTAAACTGAAGTATGATTTTGTTTAAGGGTCTTGCTCTACCCCAAACGGAGCTTATGAGTCCATAGATATAGAATCTGCAGTGCTGATGATTACAGTTGAACAAATACAAAGAAAGAGTTTTATAGGTCATCAGCAGCACCATCCAGACAGCATCTCTGTGTGGGAGGATTAATAACCATCATGTTTTGTCACACCAGACAACGGTCAAGGGCCATTTTGTTGATATTGGCCTCCTGTTCAATGTCATCGATCTCTCCAGGGGGGTCAGAGGTCATGGCTGCATTGATTGGAGAAAGTGCCTGACACAGCGCAGGAAGGACTCAGACCAGACAAATCAATGTCACCTCAGACCAGCATGTATATATTATGGTTATTTATTGGGCATAAAACAGCGAGCTGTTAAGCAGTTGGCCACTTCTCTCTCCCACACACACAGCAAAGTTAAAGCTTGAGGAGGATGAAGGTATGCACCACTAGCGGCTCATCTGCATGGGCTCCTCTCTCCAGGGCACTGCCCATGAACACAGTTCCCAGCACAGGGTTTAGCTCCCACCTACATGGGTGTCAGCTAGCATGAAAGATGTGTCTGTGATGGGTGAAGGTCAATGACGTCCCCACAGCTTTAAGAAGATAAATGAGCTGATAAAGAACTGTGGGCCTGTGCATGCTGTGGACCTTGCAGACAAATCTGGCAACATTCACAAAACGGATTGCACTGGTAAAGACATGAATAGTGTCACAGGCTAGATGGAACAGTAAACAGAGGCTAATGGTAGGTTCTACCAGGGCAGTAAACATAAATAAAATATTTGTAATCAATTATGCAATTAAATATTAAATGTAACTTTAATTAGTTAAAAAGTTGAAAAAACTCCTTTCAGAGAGCAAAAAAACAACCACTTCTATGAGTTAAACAGAAACAACATTTCATATCTAAGCATTTATGAATGTCCACAAATAACTTCAGCGTTTGAATCATCTAAACTAATGAAAACCTGTCATCTCAAATGTTTTACAGTGTCTCACATAACACTGCAAATTGCAATTTATAGTTAGGGAGTCTGAATAAAAGATCCAAAAGCGCAATCATGACACTTAGATGAGGAGAATGAATTTGACACTGCATGACCAAGTTTACAATACTAGAGAGGAAAGTGATGGAAATCCATGTCATAAAAGGAACGGAAATCTATGTCATGATGCTTTTAAAAGTTGAGGTTACTATTCAGAATGCAATGCTATGATACAATACTGACACTTCCAAATGCATCCAACTGTTACCCTATGCAAGAAGAAAAGAAAACCATACAAACTCATGTGGACACTCTCTAGAGAGGAACCTCATGGAATTTTCAAATAAATATCATTTGTATTTGAAATCTACCATGCTCTTGTCAGAAGACTAGCCAGAAGACCAACACAAAAGCTCTCCACGACAACAGCTGACCTCAGGGCAGCTCTGTCCTGCTGGGAGTAATGACTCTGAATCTGGACGTCCAGCTCAGGGACAGATCTATTCTAATCAGCAGCTCCACTGGATACAATTCACACAATCCTGTACAATAGATTAAAACACACACACTCATATGTAATTGTGTATGGATTCAGTAGCTGAAGTTGTACTTTTGGCCTTCCCCTGAAGGAGCCTGAATGAATTCTTTTGAAATGGCCTGTTTCCAGTAGCCCTCTCTGGGCCAGTGATTTTCTGTTCTGCCTGATGATGCCCCAACTCTGTGTGGGGGTCAAGGCCAGTGAAAGGCCAATGCCTAAGGGTGTGTGTGCTGGGTTTAATTGATCCTTGGGCTTGATTCATTTAAGTCATTAAATGAGGGTTGAGGATTGTATGTTTTGCGGTGTGAATAAGGTGGTAATTGGACAGCACCTCAATCAGAGGCTGGCTCAGAAACACGAGAATGCTCCTCGTCCTAACGAACAACTTTAATGAATTGATTAGATGCAAAGGAAGTGGTAAATCAGTGGACAGTGTATGCCTTGAAAACTGGGCTCCCAGAGTCCTGAAAAACAGTTCTGAGGAGGTTCTCTGTTGTGATCTCATGTCTGTAATTGATCAAGCCTCAAATATCTTGTCATTATGAAGCATTTCATTTGCTTCCAGAGTTTAAATAACAATTATTCTGGGGACCAAATTGTATTACTGAGGGGTTAGTGTCCATTTCAATAAAGGAACACAAAAGAAAAAGAGATCTTGACCTAACTCAACCCCATGGCCAAAATGCTTTTGGATTCCCACTTGTATTGCTTAGCTGAGGTCTTATCCTGGATTGAGTGCTGCTGGATGAGTGAGGTGAGTTCCAAGGAAAGCTAGAAGGTTGTACAGTTAACTCCCAGGGTGTAATTCTAAACCATACAACCTACTACCTCAACCCGGATACACACAACTTCTCATTATGACTGTGGTTTGTCTTGCAGTTGAAATGTAATAAATACAAATAAAAGCTTTCTTTAGAACTGCTTTTCTCAGTCATTAGAAGTGACAGCCACATTGGGACCCATTTCCATTCAGTGGGATTCATTCAGTCCCACTGGAATCTCATCAATAGCAAAAAACAAAACCAAACACATCCATAAAACATCTGGCTAAAGAAGCTATTACATCAGCTCTTTGAGCAGAATTATTTTTTGACCCATGAACTTTGCTTACATCCCTCTGAAAACGTATTCCAGGAAGACACTGGAAAACCCTCCCTAATACCCCAATAAAAAAGCTCAAAACAGACTCAAGACACTGTCTGCCTACAGGACATTACCTGGAGAACTTCAAAGGTTGGAAGGAGTTATCAGTGGCCTGACATAATCTCAGGGCAGGGACCTGCTGCTCTAAGGAGCTCATTGCCATCAAGGATGTATGACACACCACAGAGACAGAGACCCAGAGACACGAGCTTGTGCGCTTCAAAATACCACAAGTTCGGATCTACGGGTTTATGACAAGTGGCTCATCCAAGATGCTGGCAAGACAAGCAGAAATAATGATGAAACAAAAAAATATACACCACAGTGCCTCTGCCACAGTTTTAAAATACCCCTTTACTGGTCCAAACATTTTTGCCTGCGTAAAGAGAGCTATCTTACCTAGAAATATGCCTTGTCCCTCTGGGTTTCATGTAGAACCTTGAAGAAACAGGAATGCTAAAAGAAAGAGAGAGAGTACAATCAATCAAGTGAACGTTTAACAGAGTAGAATGCCAAAAACCTAAAGAAAAGATGAAACACCAATATAGCACGATAGCTACTGTTGTCATTGTTACAGGCATACGATCATGCCATGCCTAAAAGTACTAGACACCATTCATTTAGAGTAAAGTGATGTTCAAAGGAAGCATTTTACTGAGTAGTAAAGAAGAAAAGAAAACAATCATAATTGGTAAATAGTAGCACATAAACGATGATGAATCCAACAGATGCACATGTGCAGTACCACACAAATTATAGCCAGAAGGTCACACGCATGCTTGACCAACAAGTGCTTTCCCGAAGACCCAAAGTCTGGCTTCAGCGTGTTTAAGGTGGAGAAAAGAAGCAAATGAACAAATTCAGGCAAGCATACCACCTCAGGTGGCTGTGGGTTGTACGATCTGGGTGCCATGGAAACATCCATCTGGCCTTCCGCCTGTTTCCCCTGGCCATCAAGACAGATGAAATTGCACTGGCTAATGTGGTGATGATCAGGAATGCCTACTGTATCCAAAGTAAATATGATGCTCATGTTGCATGCCTCCACTTGCCTTGGAGACAGAGTTCCCTTTCATGTAGAGGTCATCAGGGGCAGGCTGAGCACATACTCCAAGAGCAGCTGACCCTTACACAGTGTGGGCCTCAACCAGACCAGGGGCTGCTGAGCTGCTCTCAGCAAAACTCTCCCTGCCCCAACGCTCCCCTCCCCTCCTCTGTCTCTCTGCAGTGGAATTAGGGTGCTCCTTAGGGGGGCATTGTAAAAGTAAAGCTGTCCTCACACAATGCAGCAATGCCAGTAATGCAGCAAGGAACATTGGTCGACGAGGACAAATCTGAACACTTGCAGTGAGGACCAAAAGGGGAGACATTGCTGACATATTTGTCAGGCTCTCTCTCCCTCAGAGTACCCACTTCCATTAACTCTAATCACCAGCAAATTGTGACTGAAGTCATGCCAGACTTCTGAAAGCATAGCCAGGCTAAGGTTAACTGTTGGCCCAAGGGAGCCTCAGCCATTCCAGAGGGGACTGGGCAGCATACAGAGGTAAAACAGGAGATGGGTCAGTGGTTTTGCTTGCAAAAGCCACAGAGCATATCTGAGCTCCATATCTCAGCTAATGTTTGTGCATGCCGCAGACATAAATATAAAGGTGAACTGGTGGTCATGTCATACAAAGCATTCATTATCAAGCTAGAAATTACTTATTTGCCTAGTAATTTCCCAATGATTAACCAAGGTTAATAAATTGATTTAGCTAAATGTCTTCATCTATGAGGTTAATAAATGGGGGTGGGCTATATATGGGAATGCACTTATTTTCCTAATTCCACTTTCTCATGAAGTAATGATCTGATCCTGACTCCTAAGCAATATAATAAACTGCGGTTAATATATGGATAAATGAATACACAGTGCAGACACGTTTTTATTTTAGTTTGCATAAAACACTTAGCTGAAGTTTATACATGGTGCATTACTGGTATGAAGTAATAAACACAGCTGTTAGTAAGTGGTAGTAAGGGTGTGCTAATCCAGTGTAAGATATGAGTCAAGAAGTAAGAAATTTCTACAAGTTGGGCCGAGTAAGTCAGACTTCATGATTGCAAATACACACACTATGTGCTTCATTTCAGTGTTGAGCTTCACAAGAGTACAAGCTAATATTTTGAGATCTGACTGGTGAACCTTAAAGGGAAATTTCAGAATTTGTCATCACTGGATGTTTGTAATCCAATTTTTTGCAGGCACACAAAACAATCATAACCAGTCCAGCATTTAGCTGGAGCTGCATTGCAGGCGATCTAAACCAACGCTACACAGTGGAGTCACAAGCCACTTGTTTTTCGCTCCTCCATGTAAAGTGTTGCACAATAATCCCCTTAATGAAATACAACTGTTTCTGTCTACCTGAATGAATGTAAAATGAGAAAATTACAGCCCTCTCACTCTGATTTGCACCAGCATTAACTGATTACAAACAAGCATTTCAGCAGTAGGACACTTCTTGAGAAAACTTCTTGTGAAACTTAAGATCTCACCCTTGTTTCTGTCTACTAAATAACACAACAGTATAAATGGAGAAGAAAGGTGAATATTTTTTAGGACCATAAGCTGAGCTTCATTTCAAGCTGGGCTACGGCAAGAAGGGAGGGCTATTTCACAACTCAACTCACTTGGTCTGAGGATACATTTTCAAAAGACTTTGAGGCACAGGAAGTCAGTACAATGTAAAGTACAGCTATGACCCAATTACTTTTAGGTAGACTCTGCATACTGTTCACATGTGGTTTCAGTGGGCCATGATCCATAACTCAAAACATTTTGCTGATTAAAATGCAACTTGCAAACAATTAAAAGACAGATGGCATGCGTATAATGAACAAAAACACCATGAATGACCAATACTCAGCACAGTAACTAGGCCTACTTGGCACTGCTAGTCCACTTGTTCATGTTGCATATGTAGAGGCTGGTACAAAATACAAAGCAAATGTGATAAAACAGCAGGTGGTGCTACAGCTTGACTGTCGACCTGCAAAAGAGATTGATTTGTCTTCAAATCTCCACAGAGACGGTTATGTTTTTGGTTCAGTTTGTCAGCAAAACTGCCTATTGGTACTCACAATGTGACACTCCCCCAATGATATATTGTATATTTACAGTCAACCAGAAATAAAACATGCATTCAGTGTTTGCAATCTGCCCCATTTTAGTCTTCATTTGATGCAAATTAGTGTAGGGAACTACTGTGTCTAACTAATTTAGGTCTGCCTCAGTTCATTGAATAAAATAACAGATGTAGTTTAAACATGTCCACACCAATTTCCAGGTAAATTCTAAATAAAAACCACTGGAATGATGAAAACCAGAAAGACATGCTTTAGCGTCGTCATTCTTTGAATTTTGCCTCAGAGGCCCTTATCCACAATGAATTATGGGATATTCAAAGAGTGGCGCTAAGCAGACCATATCAGCAGCTCTCTTCATACTACGACATGACAGGACTTTTGACAGACTGCAAAAACCCAGGCCAACTATGTAAACAATCTCCTCCCATTTCACACACATGTGATAGTCCACAGAAAGTCCATCATACAGTAAATGCACTCAAAGCTGAAGAAAACCATAACACACAGAGCCACACACACAGTGAGAGGGGGAAATCAGATGACAGTATGACTATGGATGTGTATTATTTACATGTAACAAAGCACTGACAGGACAGCATTGACAGACAGTGGAGGTTGATGGTTGGTAATGTCTGTGTGTCTAGTGTATGTATGTAGTGTAGTGTATGTCTAGTGTGTATGTGTGTGTAGTGTGTGTCTAGTGTGTATGTGTATGTGTGTGTAGTGTGTGTCTAGTGTGTATGTGTGTGTAGTGTATGTCTAGTGTGTGTGTGTGCATAGTGTGTGTTCAGTGTGTATGTGTGTATAGTGTATGTCCAGTGTGTATGTGTGCGTAGTATGTGTCTAGTATGTATGTGTGTGTAGTGTGTGTCTAGTGTGTATGTGTGTGTAGTGTGTGTCCAGTGTGTAGGTGTACGTAGTGTATGTCTAGTATGTATGAATGTGTAGTGTATGTCCAGAGTGTATGTGTGTGTAGTGTGTGTCTAGTGTGTATGTGTGTGTAGTGTGTGTCCAGTGTGTATGTGTGTGTCTAGTGTGTATGTGTACGTAGTGTGTGTTTAGTGTGCATGTGTCTGTAGTGTGTGTCTAGTGTGTATGTGTGTGTAGTGTGTGTTTAGTGTGCATGTGTGTGTAGTGTGTGTCTAGTGTGTATGTGTGTGTAGTGTGTATGTGTGTGTAGTGTGTGTCTAGTGTGTATGTGTGTGTAGTGTGTATGTGTGTGTAGTGTGTGTCTAGTGTGTATGTGTGTGTAGTGTGTATGTGTGTGTAGTGTGTGTCTAGTGTGTATGTGTGTGTAGTGTGTGTTTAGTGTGCATGTGTGTGTAGTGTGTATGTGTGTGTAGTGTGTGTCTAGTGTGTATGTGTGTGTAGTGTGTATGTGTGTGTAGTGTGTGTCTAGTGTGTATGTGTGTGTAGTGTGTGTCTAGTGTGTATGTGTGTGTAGTGTGTATGTGTGTGTAGTGTGTGTCTAGTGTGTATGTGTGTGTAGTGTGTGTTTAGTGTGCATGTGTGTGTAGTGTGTGTCTAGTGTGTATGTGTGTGTAGTGTGTATGTGTGTGTAGTGTGTGTCTAGTGTGTATGTGTGTGTAGTGTGTATGTGTGTGTAGTGTGTGTCTAGTGTGTATGTGTGTGTAGTGTGTATGTGTGTGTAGTGTGTGTCTAGTGTGTATGTGTGTGTAGTGAGAAAGTGAGAAGTAGAGAGGCAGGGACGGGAGGGCAGAACAGGAAAGAATCCAACAAATGGCAAAGAGAGAGAGTGGAGATGTGAGAGGGAGATAGAGAAGGAGAATGAGGGGAAAAGAGACAGACAGAGAGAAACTGCAGGAGAGACAGAGAGTGAGAGAGAGAGCACAGCAGTGCTCACGTGCCGCTTGGCCACAAGGCAGCATTACATGCATGGGGGAGTCAGTCGGTTCATAGCAATTACTCAAACATATGACAGAACTCATGACTCACGCGCAGGGCTGCATTTTGCCCTGCCAAAATAAGACTCCCAGTCTGAATTCTATTAAAGGCGCGCACCCACACACACACACACACACACACACACACACACACACACATGCACGCCCACATACACACACACAAAATCCTCGTCCTTCTGACAGATGTGCTTCCCCTCCTCCAAGTTCTCTGCTCACAGCTCTGCAGAGCCATGTTTATGTAACCAAACCTGCAAAATTCTGCGCCTCAGATCCTTCCCCTCCAAGAATAATAAAGCAGGATCAGAATAACAATAAAAACAACAGCAGCAGTGCAGATTGCAGCCAACTCCATTTACTCCATTTACCTCCTCCAAAACATTTGGGAGATTCCATTGTTTTGTACAGGGGAGAAAAAATGTGAACTGAGTCAACTGTGCTATCGATCGAGGGCGATATTCCTTCTACATACAGTTTACATACTACATGTGTTATCATGCACTAAAAGGAACAGCGATATAAATTGTAATAGCAGAAATAATTACCTGCATGCATAATGATTATACAGAATTGTTTTTCCTTCATTCTATTGTGAGATCACGATTTAAAAAACCCTTAGTAGGCCGACAGCCTCAGTGGGCTGAAGTTATTAGATCGATCACACTTGCCCTTCCATCCACCAAACCCCAACCCCCTTTTCCCAGTGGATTTTCTTTCTAAGGGGCCAGCAGACTGGGGTCAAAGTTCACTAAAGCTTGACCGAGACTGAACACATGGAGAGGGAACATTGCGTACTGATGGGACTGTTGGAGCAGCCATCTGTGTGGTAATGACAATAACTCCAAACAAATAGCTAACAAGTCTCAAAAAAACAGTATCACAAAACTTTCATCAGCATAACTATTAACACTGTACACAACACTAACTACCATACACAAGTTTTAACATGTTGACATTTTGACACAGCAATCGTATAACTTAGAGATGGTTAAGCAGTGTGACTGAGTCACCTGTGTGTGTGTAGGTTGTACACAGAGGGGGTTCCTATCCCATGCAGTGCGCGCGCACACACACACACACACACACACACACACACACAGCCACCAGCTTCCTCTCACTTTTCCAGATGTAAACCTGTCAGAGGCCAAAGCCCCTCTGGCCCTTGATAAATAGCTAAATGTCTACTCTTAACGTCACACTCACAGCAACAGCAGACTTCTGCTTCCTTGCTCTTAGGGCCACTCATATTCCATACTTCCTAATTCAGCACTAGAGCCACACATTTCTATCTCCAGCATTCTCAGTTTAGCCTGCACAAAGTTTCAGCCGTTCTTACACTGATCTATGTGACACTGGATTCCAGAGGGAGGGGGGGGCTTATATGCGTCGATGATTTTTGTGTGTGTTTTGTTTTGGTCCTAGGCAGGGCCTTAGTGGAGGAAGGGGCTTGGCTTGATACCACCAGTGAAATGCACATAGAGATTTGCTGGGAAATGGGCCAATGAAATGACTTTGTTTGACCCATCTGCCAATCACTTGCAGCACTCAGTGCCAGACTAAACACGGACACCATTTTAGTGGGACTTGTTGGCGGCAGCTGCTCGATCTGCAGCCGCAAACGGGAAGGTGGAGGGCAGAGACCAGGGGAGCCGCTGGAGACAACAACTAACTCACACAGAGCCATCTCAAACAAGGCCTGAAAAACATTACACACACACACACACACACACACACACACACACACACACAGACTGTATCTGTGTTTCCAGATATTCCTCTAAAAGACAATTCCAAACTCTGTTGGTGGACTAGAACGGAGCAAATTATGGTTGGCGCCGAGGTCACTGAAAGTCAATCAGCACAAATGATCGCTCCCAAAAACCTAACTATGATGGATATTTAGTAGGAGTCCAAGCCACACCATGTTTTAGGTCCAGAGTCTCCAGGATAAATAGTTAGTGCTGGCCCTACTTTTATCAAAGCCTTCGAGTCTACATACAGATAAATTTGCTATCTGAGAAGTGACAAAGAAATTACCCTGATGATGAAAAAGAAAATTGCACAAAAATATTTCCCATTTGCCAAGATAAACCTCGTTTGACAGACTGGACTAAAACAAATGCGCAGCTGAATGAGAGCCGAAAAAAAGAGTAATTGCTCTTGACTTGCATACCTTGAGGCCAACCCTCTATTCAGAGGAGGAGAAACCATCACACAATCAGCATACTATGCCTGTGGCTTAAAGTCATTGCACTCCTCTGGATGGAAGAGATGACCAGTACACTGGTACTCCCAAGTTCACAATGTAAAGTTCATAATGAGTCCTGCTCTGTGACTTTGGATTGTGGTAATGTATATGAAATAGTGTCTGTATGACCTGGATATTCCACATAAGGCATAACTAAAATGTAAATATATGTTCTAGAAACTGAATCAAGGCAAAGCTTATGTCATATTTCTCATAAAGTGAAAATTCCCTGTAGTAAACACATCAACTGAATTGAGATCTGCTGTGTGCCAGTTATTTGTTAATCAAGATTACAAAAATCATAGTTCACCACAAGACAAATCAAATCAGTGACACAGATTTGACTACTAGACACAACACAGTCATTCTGTCAACACAACAGCTTTTTGATTCATAAACAGAACACAACAGATGAATGGATTCCCATCCACAAAATCTCCTTGGGTGTCCAACAGCGCTCATGTATATTTCTTTTACTTTTTCTCTTTTCGTTTTGTTACTATGTGGTTTATTTTTCTGATTTGAAAGTGAAAATAAATAGCAGAATGAAAAAACAATAATATGCTGAGTCATGGGCTGGTAGTTTTCCTTTTCACACACACACACCTATTGGGGAAGAGAGACAGAGCAGGAGGAAGACAGAGAGAGAGAGAGAAAGAGAGAGAGAGAGAGAGAGAGAGAGCAAGGGGAAGAGTTTGATTAACAGTCTATCTCTTTCAACCTCACTAAATGATGATGTGAGAAAAAAAAGCCTTTATAGCTTGGTTTAAAATTGACCAAATCTGTTCTGGGTTTCACAAGAGCAAATGATCAGCCTGTGTCTACAGTGGCATCATATTGGATTCTGATAGCCCCAGATAAGGTGCAGTCTAGTCCTAATGGCAGGTGTCAATGGAAACAACAGTGTGGCAGCAGCATTGCAGCAATCTACCTTGCGTGGTAGTTTGGATTTAGAGGAAAAGAAAAAAATCAATATTTTATGAATTTCAAATGATCAAGTCTACAAAATAAACATAACCCTCCATGTGACTAAATAAGGTATAATGCCAGGATCGATGCTTCTGGCATTTCACAAGGCGAGTGAGCACATTCTCTTGATTGGCTTTCTGAAAGCATTTCAAATGAATTCAAATAACATTTTAGCTTAATTACTTTTCTTGTTTCTGAACATGCAGCCAATATGGTAGAGAATGACAAATCATTCACAAAGCTTCTTCAACATTTCAGTATGTAATGAATTTGAACTGGGCGTTTTGTGATATAAGGAGATGATCATAACTGTCCATTTCTATGTCCAAGCATCTACCCACTGTATTGATGTGTCTAGGTGTGGTTGGTAGGACCAATATGAAGTGAAATTGACTCCTTTGTAAACACAGAAAATAAGCAACCTCAGACAATATTCATATGAGGAGAAAATGGAAAAGAAAAAAATTGTGATATTGAGAAACTTAATATATAATCTCATAATCTCCATTCATTCTTTCACAAGGTTAAACAATCATAGGTAAAATGTAACTGTTAAAACACCAATAATTCTAAATATCCTTGATAGTTCAGCAACCTGTGCAAAACACATAGATGCCAAAACAGAATTACAAGCATGACTGTTAACAGATAAAACTCCACACATTGGACAATGGTACAGTATTGGGTTTGGAACACTAGGAGCTTTCACGCGGATTATATACCAGCCCAGCCTTTTGTTGCACAGACTGGATTTTCCACACAATATACATTCAAAAGGAAATATTATTAAAAAAAATGTAGTAAAAAGATACTACATTATCAGTGGGTTATTTAGAATTTAAATGCTGTATTGTGGTCATGTCCACATGAAATCCAAAGGTCTACAGTGTTTGCCCAGTAACAGTTGCTTCCTGACCATCAATTAAAACTCTGCTAGGCTTACAAACCCTGCTGTATCACCACAGACCCAAACACAGAGGTCATGGGATAATTTTTCCAAGAACTGTCCGATAATAAACAGAATAGCAATGGGGCGGTCCTCCAACGGCACAACAAAACCAGGGAAAGAAAAGGCAAAGCTGGTCTGGGGAGCAGCAGATGCCAGGCGAGCTGCCTGACTCCCTCAGGGCAGAGGCACACAAAAGGCAGCATGAAACTGATAACCCAATCTTGATGGCCGAGGCCACCATTCATTGCCATTACCACAAGTCCTTTTCATGGAAAGGCAATGTTGTGTTTTTAAATGGGAAACCAAGGGAGAGAGAGTGAATGCCATTATCACCTTTTACAGGGGATTACACTTCCAGAAACCTCACTTGGCGAGCACCATCATCATATTCCAATCCACAATTTGCTATTTATTTCATGATGTACAACACATCCATGGAACTGTTGTGTAATTCAATCTCAACGTTGTCAAACACTGAAATGACATGCAATATATATTACTTGACTGTCAGGCTGACAATGTCTTTTGCATAATCAAATAAATTTTCATTTTTCAGTTATTTCAATTAATTTTATGCATAAATTTGATGTAAAATATTTTTAATTAACTACACTATCATGAGTGCAATGGATAAATAGTGAATGCTTTAAAACATGCCATGCAGTGCATTACATAGAGACTCCAGACTGAATCACGCACAGAATAAATCAGTCCAAAACTAGAGGCTTTGGTGAATAAACACTAGTGAGGGGGGCTGAAGAGGCTTTTCAAATACTACACAGCAACTGAGAGTGAAATGTCTGGCAGTGCAGGCAGAACACAGGGTACAAACTCATAAGCTGACAAAAGAATAGGTAGACAGTGACGAGGCATTTTCACAGTAGACTGTCCATAAAATAAATCAAATCATAAATACCAAACAGAGCAGCTTAGATAAGGCTGAGATGGCAGACAATAAGAATACAAAGTAGACAGACCCTTGGGATGAAGATACAAAATTATATGTAATAAGCAACTATGATTCCTTAATAATTGTTCTGTGGGCAACATAAAAATCACAAACATCAGTGATTTATGAATTATAACAAAACACAAAACTTACTGACTACATTCTGATTAACAGCATAGTCATGACATCTGTTTATTTCTAGAAGATGTGTATTAAGATAGGCCTGCAAGTGTCTTCAGACATACATGAGCACATATAACCTATAAGCAAACCTCTGTGTCTAGCATACAGCTGTTCATTTATCTGTCTAATGTGTTTGAAGCAAACATCCAGACATATAAAATGAAAACACCTCTTCTGCCTGCATTTAAATGATGAGATTTCTGAATCATCCCATTTTGGAGAGGCATTTTTAGTCTTGATAAATTGTTGTGACAATTGTGAAAAATGCACAACTGTATAAAATCACTGCAGAGATTTCCATCTTCTTAAAATTATTCACAAAATTCTGGAGATAAATAGTAGCGGTTTCATGTTGATGGTTTCATATCTGATGTCTGTGGAATTAAAAACATACTCTTAGGGTATCGATAATGTAAAAAGCAGAGACACAAATGCAGAAATCAAAATATCTGAAAATGATCGCTAAAGAACAGTATCTGAATAATAATGCAATATTGACAGGGATGGCTAAACTATCAGTGAATATTCATTTGATTACAAACAAACAAACCAATGATTTAAACTGCATCTGAAGCCAATGGAAAATATGATATTCTGTGTATCCAGCCCTGTCTGAAAGCCTGTGACACACATTTCAAAATAAAACCACTATGTCATGAAAGCTGCAGTGCTCTAGTGTTTGGCGAGAATGATCAGAAAATATCAGAACCCTATTCTGTCACACAGACTTTGTGTTGCTGTGTTGTTTAAATTGCACTGCCTTTTGCTCTCAATTTGAGATGAGATTTCAAGAATGAAATCAAACTAGAGAGACACTCAGAGCTCAGATTTCTGCTATGGCCAACATGCATCTGACACCTTTAAAACATGATAAAAAATGTTATAATCCAGCTGGCAACAAAGCAAACTGAATTATATTCTCCTGAACAATTCTGACAAGTGGCTGTAAATAAAAGGCAAACATTTCAAGCGATCTTTTAGTACACCACAGTTCAAGGCCAGATCTCTGTCAAGTCAACAGATAACACAACAGGGACAATGACTCTCCAATCTGGGTTTCTGCAATACCCAGCATGGTGACTAAAGAAAGCCATCCCAAACCACACAGTTTAACAAATGCACAGGAAATGGGAGACGAATTGAGAATTATTTAAACACACCCATATGCAGAAATACCATTAAACACCACGCTGACTTAAGCTGAGAAAGAGAGCGTGGTGTTGGCAGGTGTATGTGGGTGCAAGTGCCTGCATCAGGCAGGAGTGAGGGGTCAGAGCAGACAGAGGGCTTCCAGTACTCTGCTCCTGCTGGGTCCCATCCCCAGAGCTCCTTTTGTGTGGCGTTAACCCATCAAATCCCACCTAAGTGGCCATTCACTGGAGTGTCATCTACCCCGGGGGGTATTGTGACGGGGCTTTGTTTGGAATAATAGTCCTAAAGGAGTTAGACATCAATAGCACTTCCCAGCACCTCCAGGCTTCCTCTTGCTTTCCCCACTTTTGCCCGTGTGGGTTTTAACAAAGAGGTGCAACTCTGCGCCACCTTGGAACAGTCTGCATGAGTATCTTTTGGAGTCCATAATGGGGGCAATATAAACCTATAAACCTCCAGAGTTGTGATATTTACGCACAATCAGTGAAGCTCTGAGAGACACATTTAACTGCGTTATCCAGGTTTTCCTCCACCACTGACCTCATGTTGAAAATGAATGGAACTTGTTTAGACACACAGTCCATCACCCATCTGTATTTGACAACTGCTTGTTGTCAAGAAGAGCTGGCTATCCTCTGTCATTTCACCTTGTCAACATGTTGTCATGACAAGGCAGCATCCTGTTGTTTCTATTAAAGGTGTCATCCTCCAGCCCTCTCTACACAGGAGGACGTATGAGCTAAGAGGAAGCAACTTCCACTGTTTAACTGTAAATAATTTTGGCTCATGCGTTTCCTTTAATACCCTAAAGAGACATGACATCTTAAACATATTCAGTCAAATTAATTGAAAATTAAACAAAAAAAACATGGTTGAAATGTGATGAAATAATTAGGATGATATAGCCTATAAAAACCTTTCAGTTTTTATGTCGTCTCATTCTTCTTCGGCAGTTTGCATGGAGACACTAAATCTACAGGTGATTTTCAACATTACATTACACTTCATTCATGTTGGACTCAACTGATAATATCAACTGAACAAGTAAGAAAGTTGGGCAAATGTATATGGGCTAATGGTGATAAAGTGGTAACTGCCCTGCCACTGAAATCTCTAGACCTGGTAAGATAACAAAAGAACACTAATAGATAAAAATGTTTATAAAAATGCCTATCTAAATGTAAATGTATGGGGATGAACAAAGGAACAAATAACTAGATTAGTAACCACAGATTCAGTGTCATCGTAAAGACAGAAGCACATTTATATCCAAAGCTACATTTACAATTCATTGTGGTCTGGTGCTAATAAATGTTGTTAAAGTTTTAGCTGTGCTCTGGGATGGTAATTTCTCTTCAGAAGCAAGAGTTCCTACTGCGAGTGAGATTTGTTCCCATTTTCTTTCTTTTTTTTACTTCTCCGCCCTGTTCTGGTCATTCTAAACTTCTATTCAGCACGGGTCATTGCTTGTCAAACGCTGCTTCAGTTGTGGTCTTTCTGGTAGCAGGTGAACTGAGCTGAAGACTTTCCCACGCTCCTAAGCTAAACCTCCAACACTGACCCTTCCTGCGTGACGGCCATCTGTCTGTGTGAGGGAGACACAGAGGGGAATGGGGATGTGTGTTGGGAGGAGACAGCGTCAGCTGCGCCACACATACACACACACACACGCACACATGCACACACACCCGCTTAACATTCCTAAACAGCACTTCTAATTTCCTGATTTTGTCGAAAAAAAAAATATATACATTAGGATTAGAATTATTATTAGAATAGGAAATATTAGTGAAGATATATTAGTGAAGATATAACAATTGTGGGACTTCTATTATATTGAAAAAAGAAAATTATAGCACATATTTTAAACTTCAAAAAATAAAACTATACCAAAGGCAACTTATAATTGTTCCATGTGTATCACACCAAACACAAAAAAGGTAAAAAATGAAAGGTTGGACTGAAGTACAAGGTGAAGATCGACAATTTAGTATTAATACACAAATAAACAAATAGACCGTAGACAACAAATGCTTTCCACTGAAACAAATGTCTGAACTGAGACAGAACAACCTGATTTGTCAAATAATAAAAAAAAAAAAAACCTGCAATGCTTGCCCAAGGAGGGGCAAAAAGAATATTTGCCGTTTGGAAACAACTGCGTTGAGATTTGTGATCATGTGACACATGGACACACACACACATACACACACTCTCATCTCCCCCCTCATTTTTCTTTCCCTTTTTGAGAACAGCCATGTGCTGTTAGGTTTCATTTCAGTCCCAAAGAATGTTGTCACCAGAACCATGGAGCATCCTAACACCTGAGCATGCTGCCTTCGTACTTCAGAAACTAAAACATAAAAAAGCACCCCACGAGATTATTGCTTGGCTGACGGCGTTATTTCGGAGCCTGAGAACCAACCCTCTTAAATGGGGAGCTACTCATACTTAGCTGGTAACCATGGAAGCAGATGCCTGCTCGCACCGAAGCTCCTTACCTCCCGGTGGCAGTGGGCTGTTCCCGTGGCTGAAAAAAGAAGAGGGCACGCCTCGCCTTTCTCCTCCTCCTGACCCAACTTGTCTCGCACTGAAAGGGAGCGCTTCTGCAGGGTCACTGGTCTAGACTTGTTTGCGTGGTCCGCGGAGCAGCCTTGAGGTAACCCTTGCTCTCTGTATGCCGTACTAGCGCAGACTGCAGGGGGGTAGGGACTAGGGGGGGACAGGGGGACGAGGTTGGGGAGGACGGGAGGGGTAGAGGGGGGGTGCTTGAAGTGTGTGTGTGTGTGTGTGGAGGGGGGGGGGGGTGGCAGAGATGTGGATTTGAAAAGGAGCTCCCATCCGATTTTGCCATTGTGCCTTTTCAACTCATCGATCGAATGAGTATCGAACCTTCTGTCAGTGCATGTGTGTGAAACTGATAGCTTAGCAAGCATTTTTGTGTTCAAACCTGTGCCGTGGGCCAGATCTCTGGCGCTCACTCTCCCACTCCTTCTCTGTCTCCCTCTGTCTGTCTCTCGCTCTGGCTTTGCACTCACGCTGACTTCTCTTCTTAATCTGCTTTTTTCTTTGAAGTTGAAAAGCATGGATCTTTCACAGTGCTATTTTGTTCTTTGAATTATAGACAATTAGATTTAGTTCTTTTCTTCTCCTAGTGACAATCATCGTGAGATTTTGGAGGGAAACTTCCTCATTCAAGATTAATGTTCAATGAAAGACTTTTGAATTACAGAGTGTAAAGAAGATTATGGGTTCTTATTCATAAACCAGATTTACTTTGGATAATTCTGTTTTTCTGCGTGCATTACTTTTGTCTGCTTTTTGAGGCATTTAACATATGTATTCATTGAGAGGGTGAATTATTTCAGACAGTGTCTCTCTCATTATAGCCCCCAGTTAATGCATGTGCTGTTATTGCTGGCTATCTGCAAAATACATTAATTTTATCAAGTCTGGCTTTTAAAAAGATAACCAAACTATTATTCAATCCCTATGACAATTAAACCAGAGAATAAATATCTTCTGCTCATGGCAATTTTGATGTAATTCAACCGCATGAATAAAAATCTCTTTAACCTGTTACACGTCTCTTTAACCTGTTATTAAAACTATGAATTTATCTGAAAAACATGAAGTAGAAATAAAGCAACTGTATGACTGTGGCCGACAGGGACAGGCATTTGTGTAACAATTACAGGATTAATACATTTATTAAAGCTGTCTTAAAAATATCAGATTTTGTCCAAATATTATCCATTATAATTATGTTTTTTTAATGTAAAATGTAAATTTGTTTGGTCCAGATTTTCTTCATTATCTGCAGTATTCTTTGACTTTGACCTGAGTCTACACAAGAAAGACGTAAAGATAGAAAGAAAAACAACATGAAAGAGACAGAATTGTCACTGTTAGCTATTCTACTTATGACATATAAGGTACTAAGACAGTGGCTAAATAACTGAATGTATTATAAGAACTTAATTAGTTTAAGCACACCAAAAAGGACATGTTGGTACATATTCTGTATTTTTTTTCAAATTCAATCTCCTCAAAGAAAGTAAATTGCATTAAACTCCGTTTAATTACATAGTAACACAGTTTGTTAGACATTAAATAGCTCTAATGACTTTCAATTAGCATGAATGAGCTACTTCAAACCGTATAATAAAACACACAAGTGAGGATTCTCCAAGAACTAATTGTGCGGTAATTAACATCAACTACAGAGGTGCACAACCCTAATATTTGTAGCCTGAAAATGACTATTGACCCTAATTGCTCAGGCCCAATAAAAAATAAATTATTTCATAGGAGATGCAAAAGAGCAAAGAGCCCACAGCAAAACTGTCATGACTGTAAGGTCAGCAGAATAATGCAACTTTATGCTCCACTTTTGCCAACTTTTTATGGGCTTCACACACATGAAAATGAGCTCCAAGCATTGTAGTGTGTGTGTGTGTGTGTGCGTGTGTGTGTGCCATGACAGGGGATAGACACCTATTGTATTTTGTCTAATGCTCCTATTCAGTTTAACATGTTACTGAGTATTTGAATATATATCCATAACTGTGAATCCTGATCAATGTCCTCATTTTGTACTTGCCAATAAATGTGCAACAGGTAAAACAGCACAAGACCCCTCAGGACAAGTAAAACCAGCCTCCTTGCTTTATCATGAAGCCAGAACTATTCATCTAAAAAATGCTTTGCTATTGTTTTTGTTAGTGGGACAAAAGGACGTGGGACAGTAGAAAGGGCTGAAACGAGTGGACGGTGGTATGTGTGTGTGTGTATGTGTGTGAGTGTGTGAGGGGGTTCACAGAGGCACCACCCGCAGAGTACCACCCAGGAGCAGCAGGAGGGAAGAAGCGAGCAGGGCAAGGGGAAGTGACAGCCCTGCGGACGGAGAGCCTGTGTCTGTCCACACGATTGTTCCACAACACACTTCATAATACAGCACGCTTCTCATGTCTGTGTCCAACCACTTTTACTGAGCTAAGATTAGATGACGCACAAAACATTACAAATTAAAAAATAATTATAAAAAGTGGGGTTGGTATTGATGTGATGCATTCTTGTGTGGAACAAGAATATATTTATAATAATCCTTCCAGAATTCCCTGAATTTAAAGCAAAAATATTGGACTACTAATTTATGGAATTATGTATATTTCAAATCAAATGGACTAAAATAGGTAATTGGGCAATATCCATCACATGTTTGAGGGAAACTGTAGTGGCAGGATTAGCAACTATCACACTTATTGTAAGACAGAAAAAGTACACAAAATGCACTGAATATATGTGATTCAAGTGGTCCATTTGTTTATAAAATGACTGAGATGGCAGAGAAAAGGTGAACAGTGATGAATAGTGACCTGCCACTGTATAGTGTGTTTGTTGTTATGGTTGTCATCTCGCAACATTGAGTTGAGAATCATTCCTAGTGAGTGTCATGAATATATGCACACCCTCTAAACTACTTTGTGTTTTGTTTGTGCTATCACAGCCCTGAAGTCAAATCAAAATAAAATCTTCACATTCATATCAGCTGCAAATGGTCTTGTTTTACAGAGCTCACACCTCCATCTGAGGACGCACAAGACCATACACTACAGCATTCATCATGTTCATGAAGCTATCCCTCCTTTCTCTCCAACAGACAGACATGTTCCAGCACCTTCCACACACACACACACACACACACACACACGCCGAGAGGAGTGGCTCACCAGTCCCATACTGCCAGGACCAGCTGTGATTTTCTTTCTATCTCTCTCTCTCTCTCTTTCTCTCTCTCTCTCTCTCTCTTTTCCTGTATTGTTGGAGTGCAGGCTTGAGATTGCTCAATACATTATTAATAGCCCCCATCAGTAGCTTGGGCTGACCCTGCCAAAGCTCACTCTCCCCCGGCCTGCCCACTCACAGACCCACCAGCCGCTGCCAAGCAAGCCCACAGCCACCACTGTCTCCACAAGGCCTGCGCCAAGGTGCTCACGCACACACACACACACACACACACACACACACAGCATATGTCTCCTATTACTATACAGTGGATTTACACTCGAGAGCATGTTGGGTCACAAAAGTAGGGGAATAGTGAGCAGACAGCACTGTGATGGTTTTTACATAAATACAAGCTTCTCAATGCCAAGACCAATGCCACACCTTTAGCCATACACACACACACACATGCGTGCACACGCACGCACGCACACACACATACACACACACACACATACACACATTTGATTTCAGAGTTGGTGAATTTTTTTTTTCAATCACAGTAAAAAGTTTTAATAATTATTTTCACACATTTACATATATTTATATTTGTTGTTGATATTTATGTAACAACCTTGCTGTTATTTTTACCTTCAGTAGAAAATAAAATATAATACTGCTGCCCATATATTGTATGTCAATACCATTTTAAAGTCCATAACATTTGACACTAAAATCTAAATTGATCATTCACTTTCACTTTAAATTATTACAACACACAAATGATATCTAGTTTTTTTCTACAATTTTTTTCTACTAATATTATATACAAGTAAAATCATTTGTGGAAAAAGTAGTACTTCCAGATTTCTTGTCTCACATTACGGAGCACTCACAGAGAGAAGAGGAAACAAACCATGCTATCACTACCCTCGTCTCCAGAGGAGACCAACAAATAAACACACACACACACACACACACACACACACACATACACAGAGCCCTTTCTGGGGTCTTAACCTAAACACAGGGAGTCTCCCTAGTCATTGTCTCACATTAAGCTACATTAAGCTACGTGCTTAACAGTGTGAAAAGCAGTTAGAGGCCCAACATTTACATGACAAGATGCCGCTTGTTGTGAAGTGTGGCATGGACACAAGATCAGACAAAAGCTGATGGGCTTGTAGTCTGTGTCGTCACAAACACCCCATACACCCCATACAGACATCCCCCTCTTCTCCATCTCCTACACACACACACACAAACACAGAGAGAGAGAGAGAGGAGAGAGAGAGAGAGACAGAGAACTCGTCCCATGAATGACAAATCTGTCTGTCTGCTTTGTTTTTAATAGGGCTGTAAATGGCTCCCTATTGTTCAAACACGGGAGAAAATAACAATTCCATTTTCAGTAATATCCACACACTGAAATGCTCAATTGCTAGTAATGTAGCAGTCTGATATGGGAGAAGAATGGGCTCCTCTAAATGCAGGTACACACACAAATGAGAATTTAAAAATCTCAATTAATATACCTCATAAAATCACAATTAGGTTCAAATATGAACTATGAAAGCTTGAGTGGGATGAAAAACCTTCAGACAAAATTATTAATCTGGCATTTAGATCCTCTTACTGGTCTTTAAATATATAAAGAAAACATGTTGATTTTGATCTGCTATGTCTATCTGATACTTAATAAATCAAAATCAGGAACAGAAAAGGTAAATTAAAAATGAAACCAAAACTCCTTCCAGCTTATTCTGGGGCAACAAATCTTAGAAATAGGAAATGCGGGTTGGTGGGAGAATGAAGATAGCATTAGGGAGCCAAAGACATTGTTATTCTAGGTGGACTGAGAGAGGTGCATTTTATTTGATTTATTTAATTTTTTTCTGGCAAGAGTGTCCCTTGATAATAATCATTTGATCCCCCTTTCAGCAGCATTAGATGGGCTTCAGAGCTACTAGGAAGCAGAGGGGGTGAAAGGTGGGCTGGGCTCGGCTGGGCTCCACAGACACAAAGGGCAGGAGAGCCAGTGGAGGAGTGAAGGTAGACACCAGGAGAGGAGCCACAGACACAAATATGAAGACTGGGAGAAATGAAGGGCTGCGGGGAGAAATTGAGAGAGGGAGAGAGAGAGAGCGATCTGTTGCTTTCTCCCAGAAAGAGAAAAGCACATTTCTCCCCCTCCCTCTTTCTCTGTCTCCCTCTCTCTCCCCGTCTCTGTGTGCAGCACAGGAATGTGCTTGCTTTTCATTTCTGCCTTTGTGTGTGACACTCAGGCTCTGACTGGCCCAGTCTTACGCCAGCGCGGGGTCAGGCGGAACACACAAGCACATTCATGAGCAGATCAAGTTGATGGGAGAATCCAGTCCTCCTCTGCCCCCCTGCTCCCCCACCTTCATTTCCATATCAATTGTTAATAAAATCGCAAAGCACCACAAGTGTGCTCTCCCATCAGTGGGTGAAGTCAAGCAGAGGAAACCTTGGTTGAGGAAAAAAGAGGAAGAAAAAGGGAAAGAAAAGAAATGGGGGAGGAGGGCTGGGTGGGGGGGGGGGGGTGCTCTCATCTCTGCCTTGAATAGGATCAGCAGCTTGTGCAGTCCCACCACGAGCAGACCAGCCACTGTCATATGCAGACACGTCACCTCTCCCTCACCTAAGCCCCTGCCGACCGCTCAGCACAGCGCAAAGCTGCCCAATCCCAAGCCATGGCAGAGGGTCTGCTGAGGCAGGGGAAGAAAAAGGCCCGGGAGCCACATGGTGCAGGGCCCGGTGAAAAATGGCCAAACACTAATTGTTCCACCGGCCCTCTCACGGCCAAGCTAAATTGTTCAAATTCATTCTCCTTTTGGCTGCGTGCATGGCATAAATACCAAGGGAATACAACTCACACTCAGCTCACACAATAAACACACAGTCTCACAGACAAACCCCCTTTCCTCATCACCTTCTCCACACGCCCACACACACATAAACACACACACACACACACACACATGCATAATGTATATCAAATAGATGCAATGGTGCCTCTGCAGCAATGGTTGTGAGGGATTGATTGGATGTAAATAGAACTGCGCCCATTCCCCCCCAACACCCATCTGAGGAAGAGGAGAAGGAGGAGGGGCGCTGGAGCTGGCCCTCTCACAGCAACGCTTTGCTTTCTTTTCCAGCCATGTTTCCTCTGCACCCCCACCTCTGCCAAACCCCACCATGGCAGAGGAAAGTACCGGAGAGAGAGCGGGACAGAGGGGCAGAGGGAGACACACTGCAGAGGAGGATAATGATACACACACGCGCGTACACACACAGAAAGCGCAGCAACCCAGAGCGGCCAAGGAGCCCATCACCCCCTCAGTCTAATTACCAGCGCCCCGACCCCCACCTCTCCAACTCCCCCCGTCCATTTGGGACAGGCCAGAGAGTTGACCCTGAGCGAGCCCAGGCGCACGTGTCTTTTGACCCTGCACACTTTCCTATGGCTCTGCCGGCCGCTTACCACCACACACACAGAGACACTCACACACACACACACACACACACACACACACACACACACACACAACCCCACCCTCCAATTCTCCCTTCACACACCCCCTCCCCAGCCTCCAGCCTTTAACATGCCGCCTGACACTGTCTGTCTCCCACTAACACACACACACACACACACACACACACACAACAGCAACAGTGGCAGTGTTTCAAACAGGACCCAAAGACATCAGCTGATCAGCACAGAGGTGAGAGGAGGGAGGGGCTCAGAGAAGAGGAGGGAGAAATGAGATTGGACTGAGTGAATCTTCACACTCTCTGAAATCCTCCAATCAGATATGTTCGTAAGAATTTGTCGTCATCCGTAGTAAAGGACTACCTGGCTACTGTGCTTTTGAGAAAGTCGATCGTTTAGTACATGCCATGCTCTGTACGCCCATCCATCCATAAGGAGTGCTCTTCATCTTACATTCCCATGGAAGCGCTTCACAGATCACAGCACATGAGAGGAACATCAGGGAAGTGAGAAATCTGCTAGCTTTATCACACAGAGCTCATAACATAAAGCAAGAAAGTCCAATTCATGCCACCTACATTTGCCCTCTGACAAGCCACTGTTACACTGCATTAGAACCATTATGGCCTGATGCACACAGACTTTTTGCACAGTATGTCATTTTTCCAGTGCACAGCTGTTTTGCTGCAGCCGCTGCACCTACAGCTATTTTCTTGAGTTGCTGCCACAAGACCGTAAACCTAATCTAAACACAAGCGAAGGAGAGACAGACTCCCTGGCCATCTCTGACAAGACTGAAGGACATAAATCTTGTGCTTCAAATTAACTGCAGCAACAAGGGGCAGACGGCAAACAAGGCTCCAGTTTAATCACCATACGTGTAAATCTGGCCCCGCTGTAAATTAAACTAGCCAAGCACACCCGCTCTCCCGCCCCGCTCCTCAGCAGCAATAAGGTCTGCACACGCTCAAGTCATCTGGCCAAAGCCTGCAGTTTCTAGGGTGCCTTGATTTGTAGACAGCTGAGAGCGCTGGACTAAAAGCCTAGTGCTATGGCCGCCAACTGCAGCACCCATTCATGGAGCACAGCAAGAGCAAATCTACAGTGCAACAGACAGAGAAGGAGATGAAAAGATCTGGACTGACAGACCCAATCATTAATGCTTTGACTTGCTTCAATTATCACACAACCTCTGCAAGGCCCCTTTTCACTCGTGCTTTGATTCTGCATTGTGCTGTATGCTCTCTCTGGACACACACACACTTGTTTGTCCACACACACACACGCACAGGCAGACAACTTTGTAAAGTAAGGTTTGTTCCCAGTTGTTTACTAGCTAACTACCAACCAAGTTAGATTTAAATTCCCTGCTTAGATTTCGTAAGACACACACACTGTTCCATCATGTCACATCATGTGATGTTTTAATCTCGCGCGCACACAGACACAGACACAGACACAGACACAGACACACACACACACACACACACACACACACACACACACACACACAGAGCAGTCTTCTTCCCAGCAGCCTCAAAAGCTGCACTGCATGACCCTTGACTGTACTGGAACCTTTTTTCTAACAGAAGTCATCTGGTCGTGCAGCTTGCGGCATGACCACCATGTGGAAATAAAGCTCCTCTTCCAAACCTAACTGTCACTTCAGATCTGTGGAGCACCAAGTATTACCGCCTAAATGGAAGTGTGTGCTGGTTTTACTGCAGGAAGCCTCAGATGCCAAAGCAGCAGACTCTCCTGTGCAAATGTTCCTCTGTGGCAATGGAATCCACTCTTCAAACAAAGATACTTCCAGGATTAAAAATCAACACTTTTCAAAAAAAAAAAAAAATATATATATACATAAATGTATCGTTGACTAGAATACCTGTTTGTGTTTGCTCAGATATTTCAGACATTATTCCCTCCCTCTTGCCACACACACACACACACACACACACACGCACACACACACCGTTGTTGTGCTGCAAGTGCAGTCTTTGGGAGTCCTCCGCTAACCCCAGCAAACAGCCTTCTCATCTGTTAACCCCATAGCAAGTTGGAGCCCGGCCCTGAGTCCCACATCCGTGCTGAAGCCCAGGCCTGGATCTGGAGCATGGGGAGGCCACACTAAATCCCATCCAGACGTCTGTGCATACAACTGTTTACTCCACCAGAGGAAGAAAACGAATTCCCTCAAACTCAACGTATGGCTTCAAAGCACCCCCCCTTTTTCTTCCACAACCCTCATCCTTTAGTCCTTCAATGCAACTTTTCCCTTCTATAAACCCACATCTATCCTTCTAGAACACTAGAGGGGGCATAGCTTACAAGACAACACTTAGAGAAGCAGCTCTGTGTGTTTTTATTGATAATGATCATTAATAAAGATGGATGAAGCCACTCTCATTTTCCTGAGTCAACTTGACAAATACTTCAACTTGTGGCTAGCTGCTGAGTGTCTGGCCTTGAGAAGGGGTACTGGCCTGTGGACTTTTCTGCCAACTAGACAAACACAGAAGGAGAGCATGACATCAGCACTCTGTCATTTGGAAGATCTATTCAAGGATTACAGACTGAGGCTCAGCTTCAGCCCCAAGCTGGCTTATTCCAGTGAAACTCTAGCTGTGCACGCACACTCTTTCTCTCACACACATATGCACACACACACATATATAAACCCTCCCACACACACACACACACACATATAAATCCCCCCCTACACACACACACACAGACATGTGCACACGTACAAACAAACACAAACAAACACACACACACATATAAACCACACACACACCACACACACACACACACACACACACACACAGGCATGTCCACACATACGCATACAAACACACACACACACACACACACACACACACACACACACACACACACACACACACACACACACAATCATGCATACTTTCTTCTACAGAAAAAACATCATACTACATGCCACAATACTACTCTTAAGAAACATTCTACGCACAATACTCCTCCTGTCCCTTCTTCCCTCTTCCTGTTGCAAAACAGAGATGCTCCATGACCTGGGCACTGTCCTACAGAGATATCTGATCATAAACAACGGCCTAACCATATGACCTGGGCACTGTCCTACAGAGATATCTGATCATAAACAACGGCCTAACCATATGAAAGTGTAGAAATGCCATGGAGCTCATTCGATAATTCTGAGGTCTGTGCTGCCACATACAGTACATTTCAGGGGAATCAGACTGGGATTTGTCAAATATTGGTGGTGTGGTCTTTGGAAAGTCCCTGAGCACTGAACCAACACATGAGGACACTCCCAACAAAAGTCGTGCATGCAAAGAGCATGAAAGGGTTAGATTGCAAGGACCATTTCCAGCATTCTTCACATTTCCTCTTCTTTCCTCTTTTGTGAAGGCAGAAGCCTTGTCTTTCTCACCAAGTGAAGGCTAATTAAACTCCACATACTGACAGCATTTGACTAGCCGTTATATTGTTGTTCCATTTGCGTCTCTAAAGTTGGGTGTATGAGGCAAGCCCCTTGTCTATTCATTGGCAGAATTAATAAGGTCTTACATTCTTAGCAGCAGCAGCAGAATGGTCAATATGACACCAGAGAACTAATTACTTCACACTGAGGCTAACTCCCACAGCTATAGGCTAGGCTTGATCAACACAATGGCCCAAGACAATATTAAGTTTCCTCTTCTCTGCTTTCTTTATTGCTTTTAAACCTGTTTCCAAAGCCTTCTTTGACAGCCTCCAACACGTTACAGGGTTTCCTCTTTGTCTAGTCTGAAAAGGCCAAGTTCCTGTATTTTGAGTCTCACTCTATGTACATCTCTCAACGCCCACCAACTACTTTGCCACTTTTTTCCCTTCATTTCTTCTCCCAAAGAGACTCAATTATCATATTAAGCCAAGGTCCCTCGCTGTATTTTGAAGCTTCTATTCAGAATATTTTAAAGAGATTGGGGCCATGTCCATGGCTGTACATGAGAGTGAGTATTAATCTCCACAGCCTAAAGAAGGGTCTTTTTGAAAGCCTTACTTTTCATATTCATAGAGACTTTCCAAACTTTGCCTGTACAGGCGAAGGCTGCTCTTGATGGGGAGTAAAGATGATAAAAATGAACCACAGACTCACTCTTAGGTAGCAATGCTTAAAAACAACTAGTAATCTAAAAACAATCTATACACATAATTTAGTCACTTCTTCTTGCAAAGGCCTGGATAATTAGCACGTTTCAACAAAATGGAACATATCAACTTAATGGAAATCAGGTTGTATTGGTTTTCACTTACAATTATTAAAAAGTTTTTAAAGAGGAAGTGAAGTTAATTACCAATTCAACCAATCAATTCACTGATTGATTGATTAATTATGATGTTATTATGTAAGGGACATGGCAGATAACTGCACCTCATTATTACAAACTACTAGCCATCAAGAATATGCACTACATCATTTTGTTGGTAGGGTGGCACCACCCCATGAAAGTTTCACCAACCTTATTAACTAAAAGCATTTTAGCCTTTAGTGGTGCCTAATGGGCTGATGACTTTTGCTTTTTTCTTTAGGTTGGTAACTCAAGTTTTACCTTAGAATTGTGTTTCAAATATCATAAATATTATTATAACGTTCCAGTTTGGCAAATATGAACAAAGATTGGAAAGTTTACTACCGTAATTCTTTAAATTACAACCGACCTGAATTAATTGTTGTGGTCTATGAGAGAAAAGTTCGGACCCAAAATTCAGGGAAAAAAAAAAACCCTTGACTTCTCCTGATATCACTGTGAATACCAGTAAAGCATTACATAGCCTCCATCTCTAGCATCTCCATCTTAACGTTATAGATTAAATATTCTTCACATGCTACTTTCAACATACTACTTTATGTGTGCATGATGCAAGCTAAAGTAGTAGGCCCAGGTCCTGGTGACAGCTGACCTTTGAGCAGAGCCATCCGCAATCTTTCCTATCACAGTGTCTCCACGCTGAGAAGAGTCATGTCACTAGTTTTGCTTCTGCAAAAACACCTGTCAACAATAAGGTTAATCTTCCTATCAAGTTGCCTGGATTAGAATTAGGCTTCCTACATGATATATTTTCAGGACTGACTATTTGACTATTAAGGCTATTTCACTCATAACCATTTGAACATCTACCTAAACAGCGATTGATAAGCTTAACTTGAAACACTGTTGCTGGTCATCTACTAAGCTGCAGGATCATTTGCTGCATGAAATGAAGATGGAGGTCTGGTATTATCAGCAGATTTCCTGCAGTTGTTAGCTACTCCAATGAAAATTGGTTTTCCATGCTACTGTGCATAGTCAGAGTGAAAGTTTTAAATAGGTAGGTATGGTATGGATCACTATTTGTGCAGTCAGTACAGAAAAGTATTTTGGGATCAATTTGTTGTAACTAAGAAAACATTGAAAAGGCTGTGCAGGTGCACCATATATAGAACATGTGAACACCATATCCACCAAAGGAAAGGCTACATGTAGAAATAAAGGCCTGCCTAAAACATAAAGCCTTCCTAAAATAAAAGCCTGTGTCTGGTGCAGCTAAAGTAAATAAAGGCAGTATTTTTGGGCTCCTCAAGTCCACCTCCAAATATGACCAATATTTTATTCTAATGAGCCAACATTTTCGGTGAGGCCTGCAACAGCAGTGCAGTCCTCTGTATGGTTCAATGCAAACGGCCAAGCCCATCACTCCTGATTTATCAGTGTTGCAAAGCATTTGAAACCCAAGTCTTTACCAAGGAGACCAAACATGCTAGAGTATGCATGAGTTTAAATTTGCCTGAGGCAAAGCCAAGCTTAGGCAGTTTGATTGTGTGCGGCTAACCACAGAGAGAAATTACCATTCCACCAACAGTTTGTGCCACATGTTGCTTCTCAGTTGCTCCAATATCTGAACTAAAAAGCAGCATGATCCAAGTACATTCAATTCAATTCCTGAACTTGCCAGCTGTGCCAATGTTTTCTACAATTTGTCTTTATTTTTTGCTGCCTTACCAGGATTTATAATATTCTGTCAGGGCACTCACATTCACACGTTATCCACTGTTCATATTTTTCCATTTTAAATCTCATTTCAATCGTATACCCCGACACAAGGCAAACAACCTCGATGACGGTCTTCAACTTGGCCTCCATGCCATTATTGGTGTGAGAGGTAATGGTGGTGGCAGTCACCACCAAATTGGTCCAGTGAAAAATAAGCCTTATGCAGCAGGATTTGTTCAAATTGCAAGGTTGAGATGTGAAAGTATTTAGGCATGCAAGTTCCTCCCCCAAATGACTGGGCAACATACTCTGTACAGTAACTGGTCTTGACTTGAACTGCAGCATAGACAGTTTATGAAAAGCGAAATGTTAGCTAGCCAAAGCCTCAACAAATGATAGGGTTCACAGGGGGACAGTGCTGCAGTCTGTGGTGAGGGAGGATATCATTAGATTGTTACCCATCAAAGATCATTGCGATGTTGGTGTCAGCTGCCCTGTAATTGTAAGGACCCAGGCAAAGTTGGCCATGTTTTCTGATAGAAATGTCACTTTCCTGAGAACTTTGTGATGAATGCTGCCTGAGGCCCAAGTTGGCTAAGGGACGGAGTGATTCCTGATTTCCACTAACACTGCATGGTGGGAACGGTGACTTTGGCTATGAATCTTTAAGCAACAACTTTGTTGCATTTGCACCCTTTATCCATATTAACTGCCTGGTTAGCGCAAGGATTTTGAAAAAGAGAAGATTGTATGGACAACTGAATCTGCGAGCGCATAAAACCATTGAACCCCAATTGGTCATGCCCCATCACATGACTTCGCATTGCTGGAAAGACCAAGAAAGACAACAATGAGAACAGAGGTGTCTGATTATCCAACACTACTGATGTTACTTGTGGAAATATGAAATTACAAGTGCTGTTAACCTTGAGGTCTTTGCCGACAGCTGTTGTTTAGTTAAAAAAAGCAAATGTGGGCGAAATATGTGGAGGTAAACTATCATTTCACCAGCACAAATGGCCATGAAGAGCAGCCTACTGAAAACCCTCCACAGAAACGGATTCACGATCTTTGTGTGGACGAAGATTATTTTTACTTACAATTGTACATAGCTATTTCTATACGACAACACACAATAAACTCTCAAAGTGATAACACCTTTGAGTGGTGATGTCAGGATATAACGACTGATTCCAAAAGTTCTGACTGGGCAATCACATTCAGTATAACCCTCATTTTAATGCCTTGAACTGATGCCATGAATCTACATAATATTTTGTCCTCCACCAAATCATAGGTGTAACAATCGTACACCTGCTTCTGTTGGACAAGCAACAACATATATGGCCATTGCGACTGCCTTTGACTGACCACCAGATCCATAGTAGGGGCTTGTTTAACCTAAGTCCAGATATTTTTCCAGAGTATTTGAGCATTTTTGGCAACATTAAGGCTGTTCTACCCATAAGTTATGCTTAATAATATCTAACTGTAAAATTAAATTGCCTTGGAATTGTCTGTGATGCTTATCTTAAGAAAACACTAATGACATTCCATTGTTTACAAATACATTTTTTTAATTTTTATTTTATACCTGTTTATACATTGCAGACTGCCACTCTTACATCAGTTTCTCTATTCAAACTCTTCAGTCAAAATGAGCGCCTCATCCAAACTCCGTTGGCTGAAAGCTACAGGCTCTACGTGATTGCTACAGAAGCACTGCAGGGTTGGGTACATCTGCTTTGCTGTGATTTAAAACACTTGATCTGTCGCCACGACGAAAGACTGCACTTTTAAGCATTGCAAGATTTCCACAAAGATGTAAGATTGAACAACAATATAAATACCAAAATGACATTAAAACATTCAGCACGACACAACTAATACAGTACTTTGATTAGGCTCCTCTTCAAATGCCTATGCAACAACATAGGTCAACAAAAGTTCAGATACACATTCATCCTCACTGATATGCCTTACAACAGGCAACATAAGTAAGATCTAGCTGCTGTGACTAATATGTGAGAAGAGATGCAAGGCCATCGTACCTCTGACATGAGGTTGGTAAGGAATAATATAGCTCCAATGGAGGTGAAGCAGGAGGTTGTTGTGTGGCATCCATCTTAATAGAGCAGGTCCTGTTTGCAAAACTCTTTCACTAAAGATGGAGTCGGGAGGTGGTGTTGGGTGGGGGGTGTGGTTGGCAATCTGGCCTTAAATTTTTACAGAGTAATGTAATAAAGTAGAGCAGGAAGAAAGAGAAATGCTGAAGCCCAATACTGTATGACAAATCTATTTATTTATTTACTTACTTACATAAATATATATTAAAATTGAAAATGCTCACAGATGAAGTTCAAAATGTATATGTTGACACCGTAGATAATAATTACAAATACTAATATTTAATGATAAAGGGGCTGTAGATCTGCCATAATAATTTTAAAGGTGCCCTGCCATACATCTATAGGGTATTTTAAATTGTTCTCTGTGGTCTCCAAAGATAGTATACAACTTTAGTTGGGCTGAAAATGGTATGGAACCTATTGAAATAGCCTTCAAGGAAAGTGCCCTGTATTTCCACCCATGATAATGAGCTGTGCTCTGTTTCGCTGCTGTAGGCTAGCTTGTAAGCGTAACATGGCTCTGATGGTAGGCTGAGTGAATATATTTAACGTTACATTAGTTTGCTAGTGTCAGAATTGCAAAAGAAAAAGAACAAAACTTTTTGGAATATTAAATGTTAGACGAGGATGAGGAAGAAATGATACGCACATTGTAAACAGACACTTCGCAACGGTAAACTTGTAAGGGTTTCATACTAGCCAACATAACCAGATAACTGCTTTGTTATCACAATGTTACTGTTACAACCACATATGAGAACGTATTCGCCAAAGTTGACATCATTCTTTTCGAAATGTGCTGGAAATAGAAGTAATAATGGGCTTCTCCAAAAAGTAACTGCAGCTGTTTGCTCCTATTATTTAGGTATAAAACTAATAACAGGACTGTTACTGTTCTGCCTATTATCCTAATTTCATGGATATTCGGTGATCTGGCATAGTTAGGATTCTGTGGGGCGGGCACTAATCAAATACAGGAGAGCATGGATTGGGCAATAATTCAGTACTATCCACCAATGGCTTAGAGATAGACAGGATAATGTAACACAGACAAACTTTTCGAGTTGGCCTGATTTCTCCATTTATTTATTTTCATTGCCTGTTGCAGACACTTAAGATTGTATTGTATTTTCACATACATCAACACAAACTCATACTGACCAAAATTAGGTAAAAAGGGTTTTGTGTGGCAGGGCATCTTTAAATAGAAACAAGGCCAGGAGGTAATATGGGAGGTATTTATTCCTTGAACCTTATGGAGCCCAGTTCTTTTTAACACTTGCCATTTCTAGTCTTAGTGCACTTTAGACTTTTTTGTTATTTAACATTTCTTTTTAATAGTACTTTTAAACTTCGTCCTTCAAGTTTAGCTGGTTCTTTGGTATCAAAATTTCATTTTATTTATTAGTACATGACAATAGACTTGGAACTTGAAACATGAAACCTCTACAACCAACCAGCAAAGTTAAAAAATATGTCCAGTCAGAATATGCATAATTCATCTTCCATATGTAAAAGAACTACAGGTCCAAGCTATTAAGACTTTAGAGGGAAAACATAGCTAACAACCCATGGCCAATTCCACTTCTGAATAATACATTAGTACTAGTGTACATTAGTGTCTGAATACTGACTCTAAGTGTGCTTTTGTTCACTTACAGAACACTTCCATCCACAGTGTTTTCTTTTTAAATAAAAAAATTAGTGATATAGCGTTAAATTCACATGTGCAATTAAATTCTATAACTTATATTTTGGTCGCTTGTTTATTATATTTAGCCTACATATATCACAAACGCTGTTACTGTACTTAGGTTTCAGTAATTAATGCAAAATATATAATGGAGATTTTATTTCATTTACTTTTTCCCTTGCCTATATTACTTCATGTTTTAAAACTACATGATTCCCTTAATGAAGAAAGAAAGACACAGGATTTTGAATTATGATTCACATGTTTTATACAAACTGGTTAAACACACTGCACACAAGTTCTCCCTATCCCAGCACATAAAGACAAATCATTTAAAAAGGAGAAATTTTGTGCATTGTTAGTTTACAGAAATCCTGTCAAAATGTATACATTTTCTCTTTATCAATTACACTTCACATAGGCAGTCTAGTGATAGGCCGTGAACCTCAGTTGGTCTGGAATTTCGAACACAAAGCTTTCTTTTCACCATGAGCAGAGCTCGGCCACAAAGATAAGGCAACCATACTTTGTTTACAGAGGGAGAAAGACAATCCAGACGCCAAAGTCAAGCGGTCCAATGTTAAGAAGCAAGCACAGAGGCTATCCACACAGCATCTGGTCTGCCATATATATCCACACACTAGTATAAGAGAGCAACCAAAGCTTAAGAGACAGTTTTTTTCTGTGCAATCTTTGCGCTAAGGATTGTGATCACATAGACACAGAGAGAGAAAGAGAGAGGAAGGCATTGAGAGAAAAAAGGGAGAACAAGAACAGAGTTCCACTTACCGTAGTTGAGCAACAGTTGAACCATGTGCAGGAAGCACAGAATCCATTTCAGCGAACCTCCGGTGCCATTCCAGTTTTGTGCGTTTCAGACAACTCCCTCTCTCTACAGCCCAAGCTGAAAGCAGACCCCCTCCCTCCCTCCCTCCCTCCCTCTCTTGCTCCCTTGCTGTCCCCCGCCCCCCATCCACGAGGGAATCATTTTCGAGCGCCCATCAGACTGGGAGCCGGCTTGAGCATGGTGCAGCTGTAGCCCTGTCCAGTTCCCTTTCTCTTCAGTAAGGTCTCCCCTTTGCAGCACGAAAGCAAAGAAGAAATAGCAGGAAAAAAAGTTGGGAAGGGCGGTGGGGGTGGGTGGTAGGTTTGGGGGTTGGGGGTTGGGGGGTGGCAGCAGCATAAGATTTGGCCTGAAGCAAACAGACAGAAAAGGAGTGAAAAAGCGGCAGAGAAAAGTATGCACAGCTGCAACCTGAGTTGGCTGATCAGAGAAGGAAGAGCTCCCACCTGGGCTGGGGACAAGCTTGCCTGTCTTCCTCCGAGGGGCTGAGGCTCGGCTCAGCTCGGCTCAGCGAGACGGAGGAATTGAAAAGGCTGCTATTGAGGGGGAGGAGAGCTGGCGGGTAAGGAAACAGTGCATAATCCCTGCCTGCTCAAACTTCCTCCCTCTCATTTTCTAATAAGTGCAGCTACCCCCTTGGCCTGGAATGTTGAGGCAGGGCTTCAAGGGGCCCAGTTAGACAAACCCTCTAAGTCATTTCACCATAGACCCGAGGTCAGACGCAGCAAGTGTGTGTGTGTGTGTGTGTGTGTGTGTGTGTGTGTGTGTGCTTACATATATGTATGGGTGAATATGCTTGTTATAAATGTTCCACTACGTTACAGAACTGAAGCTATGTTTCCCCTGTCTCTCCACATCTACCACACTCACTTGTTGCACATTCAGTCGACATGAAAACACAGTCCCTCACAGTAACTGAACTGTTTTGTAAATCTGAATATAAATGAACCAAACCATGTAACTCATTCCCCCCCTTTTTTTCAAAAACTGTCCCTTGTGCTCTGATCAAAGATAAAGCAAACACACCAGCCTCCCCTAGTTTGTGCCCCCTAAATAAAGACTGGCTTGTGTTTGAAACAGAGAAACAGTTCCATTATGAGCTCCAGTGGGGCCTGCAGTATCAGATAACAGCTGTCACCTGCTGAATGACATAAACCTGCATCTTGTCCTCCTTCCCACATGTCCTCATAATGCAACCATATACCTGAGCAAAAAAGGCCAGCCAGATAATGACTCTGCAGGGAGGAGCTGAGAATGTGTACGGCTGGAGACTTTGACGGCCACACTAAGACTGTGCATTCTTTCTGTTTACGTGACAAACTCAGGCTGTAGGTGAAGGATGAGTTGGTCCTGACCTCGAGCTAAATATATTCAGTCAGGCCTTGAGATGGGCTCTGAAGTAAGTGAAACTGTGCTAACGAAACTATTCCAAATGTAAAGCAGAGGAGGGGCCACATCACCACGCTCCACATGCATAGGAGTGCACTTCCTCAAACCATAATGAAGCTGACAGCCTGTCTTAAGACCATCACAAGACATGGAGCTGCTGCTGCTGCTGCTGCTGCTGCTGCTGTGACTGAGCAGCCCAGCAGACAGAACCTCCAGCCAGATACCCCAGCACTTGACCCTCTGCGCAAACATCACCCCATTTCAAATAAATCACAAGCATGCATACGCATTATCCAGTGGGATATGTATACAAAAGTCTCAGGTCCTGAAGGCCTGAGTATGTTGTTCGAGAATAAACATACCATCATTTACATTCAAGTCAAGCGAGACCATTAGCACATTATATTTCAATCGGAGCGCCAGTGCTTTGGAGGATCTACAACGTCACTGTATGAAGAATGTCCAAACCAAACTATTCAACTCAAGAGGAGGAAAAGGAAATCATTCAAATACAGAGACGACCATGACCTCATGCCGACTTCTTGTCATGGTCCCTTATAATTATGTCCAGCCTTTTATTTGCCCCTCTAGTTCTGACCCTCCAATGGACTGGACTCTGCCTATGAACCACAGTCATGCCACGCACCACACCCTTCAGCCTCTTCGAGTGTCAATCACTGACTGTTTTGCTCTCCTCTTACTCAGCATGTCTGTTGTGAATTGTTTTTTTATTGGCCTTTATCTCTGCTCAAAGATCCACTTCTTTGGGCCCTAATAAGTGGACATCTTGTACTTTCCGGGACAGTGCATTTACCCGACGCTAAAGAAGCTAAGACATACTGTTGCCTGACTGAAATGTGGTTAATATGTGAACTCAAACACACCCATCCCTCAATGCTTCTGAAGCAATATTGTCATTTGGGCAGAATAGTGTATTGCTCTGTCTAAGTCCAGCAATTTGCGCCCCACTCATGTTGCCAGAGCCATTTTTGAACACAGTCACAACAACAACTAAAACACAGTGAGGAGAATTGAGATAAATTCAAAAGAAATTATAAGGACTTCTACTTTAATTTGTCTCACTCCTCTTTCCTCTCTGAGATACTGGGACGTCATCCAACAACCACTTCAAGTTTGAATAGTTTCTGATGCTTCCACAACTCTTTCAAGTCTCATCCTCTACGTCTCATCCTCTCTTTCTTCAAGGAGACTCCAGCATTCTTCAGAACAGTTGTGGCAGGCCATCCAATACACTTGAGTCAAGCATAATAAACAAAGTGAGTGCTGCTCTCCTACACTGGCGATACCAAAGATTCTTCTGCAGTGCAGATTGGAGCACCACCCACCCTATCTAACAGCAGCTCTGTTTTCTCTCCTCACGCAAGGTACCAACCCCAAGACCACACAAGTCCAAAAATATCAAATGCAGGAGCAGTTGAGCAGTCTTCAACCTTGTCTTCACTGTGGCCTTTTCCAAAATTATTTTGGAGACTAATCACGCCCTGGGGAGGAGCACCTTGGCAGCCGGGGGCTCAGAATAGGGGCTCTATTAGAAGTCCATTTGGGCCTGTGCCAGCAAACGGCACTGGGGATTATTGCCAATGAGACAAGTGGCTGTTCCTGCCCATTACGACCCTCCACCTCTGGGTGAAGCAGCATTGTTTTTGTCTATGGGTTGAAGCACTATGGATACCACAGGCTGGTGGGCATGCTTCAGTCTGCATACCCATATTAAACCCACTCCAAACAGTGTGTCTCAGCCTTTCTGGTGCCTGCAATTACTGGGCTCCAATGGAACTAACATACCATGGCTGCTAGCACTTTCCTTTATAGTTGTTCCCTAATTACTGAGAAATACCTCTATAATAAGGTGGTCATTAAATAGCAATAGAGATGCTTGTATTCACCAGGGTAGTTAAGGAGGGGCTTCTTCTATCTAAGCCTTTATTAAAGTCTCCTAAACCTACCTCCTAGGTAGGACTAAATTTAACACACGGTAACACAAGCAACTTTAACAAAAGTAATTGTAATTGACTTTACAGTGCAATTTGTTGCCACAGCTTATCTTTTGATTTTGATCTGATGAAAGTACTGGATGAATTTGAGCATTTCTTTTTTGGTTCACATAAGTGAGAAGCATGTCCACGGTATAAACCATTACAAATCCATGCCAATAAGATGCGTCAGCCTTGGGAAACAATTCACCTCAACAGCAACATTAATTTTACAATCATTCAGACTACATGCATTCAGTTACACGCAAACAAAAAATCATATATTTTAGTGAACACCTTTTTCCAGATGAATCATTGTGATCAGCTAATTTTGTGTTCTCTTCTGTTTTAATTTATGGGCGTTGGGGAGCGGCTGCTGACACGGAGAGGCCCGATCTGGCCTCCCAGATGTTATTGTTGAAAGGCGGCTAGCCAGTTTGCCTGTGTGAATGATAGCCCAGGCAGGCTGTGTGCCAGTGGAGGGGCTGGGACCTACAGTGCTCAAGGCAGCCTGACACTGGTGAGCCTGCCCTTGAGGGTTCATATAGCATTACAGATTATTCAAATTACAATTTGAACGGCAGAAAGGAGAAAAGCCTGTGCTTAATCAGCCCTGAGTCTCCCAAATTTGAGATGATGCCATGAAACTAGCAGTTGGCTTTCTTGCCCTTTTGGCCTTTTTTCTTCAGAAGAATTGAGGAGGGTTGGAAGGTGGTAAGAGCTGGGGTTGAGTTCAAGAATCTCATTTTCATGAACAACTTTTAAGTTGACCTGAACAGTTTAAGAATATTGGTTAAGATTATGTGAACAAGATAGTACTATTCTTAAAAATAAATTATTTTTCTAATATCAGAGGTGACTTGTTGGATATAATCTTACATAGACTACACTAGGAAAAACTCTCAGACAAAATGACATTTTAAAACAAGTAGAGCTGAAAATGCATTTCAACCGTGGCAAGAGGAAGGTGGAGAGGATGAGCAACAAAAGACAATTTTCATTTTCATTTAGGCATCGTTTACAGATATCATCTACCCCTGAGGCACTCTATTTTAGTGCATGTGGGAAAGGAGGCTATTTACTCTACAGTTTGTATTATAATGATGCTTTTCTGATGACTTGATATTGGAATGCATTTACATACAACCAAGCAGAAAAGTGATTATTTCCCGTAATAACATGGCAACTGAGTGGTAGACACTAGGTAAGTGCGAGAGAGGAGGAGAGAAACTAAAGCAAAGGTAAGGAGAGAGATTGAAATGAAGCACAAGGTAATGACATTGAAAATATGCAGTCATCTGCAATCATTTTCCAGCAGCTAAGAACAACAACATGCAAACCCTTTCTCTCAAATACACACACACACACACACATACTCTCTGTCTCACACACTCTCACACACACACACAATTCATTAAGCACATGGGACTGAAATTTCTCACCATTGTTGTTGGTGATTGGCTGGGAACTGGAGTTGTGCCCAATGGACGTTCAGTGTAGGAAGGCTGGATTGGCTGCCGGTGCGCCTAGTAACCATAGCAGCCAGGACAGAGGCAGAGACGGGCGCTTGCTCCTTGTCTGCTGACTGAAAGAGAATCTGCAGCCTCTTCATGGAATGGCCACCTTACGAGAGTCTCCCCCTTGTCTCCCAGCAGCCTTTGCGTGAGGAAGTAGCCGCTGTGAAACACCAGACGTTGGCACTGCGCCCAGAAAGCTCTTCAACCCCTACGACCCCATTCACCCACCACCACACTCTCTATAATACACCATCAAAGTACAAAAGCATCAATAAAACAGAAAATCTCAAACCATTCCCATGCATGTCTACATCATACTAAATAATTTCACTATTGTACAAATAAACTATTTAAGCAAGCACAACCTCATATTCTTTAAGAATAGTTTTTTTATTCTTTTGGCTTGTATTTCAAGAAATGAAATGAAATGACACTTTAGTGGTGAAGTCCTGGTGAATATTATGTGATTTACATCTCTATTTCCTGGGAGTGACAGTAAGGCAGTCAGATCTGAGATCAAAACACAAGCAAGTTTGTGAAAATGATGAAAATACTCCTGGGACTTGAACACTTTAAAAAGCATACTGTAAAATATGCAACTCTGCAATACCAGTAGTTATTTTTGGTTCTGATATATGCCCTATTAAATATTTTTTCTCTGCTATTACAACAGAACACATATTCACAACACAAATCTGTTTATTTGTTTTGTTTGTGCATAGCTGTAAACTTCAAATTATCTCTTAATTCTCTTGAAATTGAACTTGTCCTGAGATGAAAAAATGAATAAACAAACTTGATGTCTAATTTAATTAATTAGTAAATTTGTCTGTGCCTAGGATGGAACAGGTGAAATGCTAATCTCAGTCCAGGATGCAAACACTGTCTCTGCAATAGCTGCTGGGGCATTTACCAGTCCAGCGATAACGTTTCAACAGTGATTTCGAAAAACCAGGAGGGCCAATCTCAGACAGAGGAAAAGAGGCATGTCTGCTAGCACAGGATGTCTAGACAGACAACTAAAGATTACAAATGTTGGCCTGTTTTCAGTGAAGTGTGGCAGTTGACAATTGGAAGCATCCATGTCTAACAAATATATTCTGCCTGCTGAGGTTCAGACCAATGGGACAGAGTACCACAACAAGAGCAAATAACAAAAGAATCATCACATTTCACTGGCTGTTACTAGAAATGTAATCCTGCAAATGAATGCCTCTGTCTTTCATATGTTGGGCTAATAAAAGTTTCATTACCTAGGCCCGATGATGGAACGGACGTCATCACCTCCCTCACTAGATTTTATTTAGCACCCGTACTTGAACAGAATCACCATCTTTGTTCCTGAAAGCGTTCCTCTAAATCTGTCAGGGGTGACCAGAGGGAGTAAATAGGTTTCATTCTGAGGGCTTGACAACAAAACAAGCAATATTGTCTATTTGCCATTGAGAGATCAAAGACATGATTTTTTTCTTTCCTTCATCATGGTTAAGCCTTTGAACAAATAGCTTTTCTGAACAATTCAGATCACTCCCCGGCACCAACAAAAGGTCTCAGGGATTCGTTGGCTGATATTCTAATACCTATTGTTCCCTGTGGACCTGATAAACATGGGGAGACTCTGGAGAGTGGTGATTCTACAAAAACACCCCTCCCCCGTTTCAACAGCAGTGGAGCTAAGCTTTTGCCTGATTCTGTATTAATGACCTTTTAATTAAAACCAAGAGCAACACTGGACAAAGGCTGAATAGGTCCATCCCGTGGATCTACCAGCGGAATCAATAAAGGCCATTAACCAGGACCTCTGCAGTTATGGTGATGACGGTGGGATGAAACTTCAAGTCTGAGCCCCAGATGAACATAGCCTACATTAAGGTCATAACTGTACCAATGTACACAATGCTATGTGTGCAACACTTATTCTCTTGAGTCTGAAGCACCTGCAGTGTAGTGATGGACTAAAGTTTGCTTGAGGGTAATTCTGGCCCTTGCCTATGCAGGTAAAGTATACTCTTTGTACACATTAGCTTAAAGATATGTAGGTCTGGGTAAACAACAAAAAACCTGTGTGTGTGTGTGTGTGTGTGTGTGTTTCCCAGACAAGTACTACTGGCCCTCACATTAGCATTAGAAGTACCACTAGGAGTGTTCTTGCTACAAACAATCACACCATTGCAAAACCACAATTTACACAAAACTATTTACATGCTAAATACACTATATAAAACACCTGTAATGCCAACACTCAGTAATGCAAAACCTAAATGATGAAGGTTTTAAGTACCCACTGAAAAGGGAGCATGAAGAAATCTGAGAGACAGCCTCTAGACATGTCTGGCTAAATGTGCCAGACAGGACAATGAAAGTGCAGCCCAGACAAGCACCTGCGTTTGCTTGGTGAGTAGCTCCATATATTCATTTGCATTGTGCAATAGGCCACTAGCTATGTGCATGTGTGTGTGTGTGTGTGTGTGTGTGTGTGTGTGTGTGTGTGTGTGTGTGCGGAGGGAGGGTGAGTGTGTGTAGTGGGGGGTTGGGTGCAGACTGTGGCGAGCTGCTCATCTCTCACCAGCCATGACCTGGCAACACAGGGGTCACACAGTGCCTCAGTCAAAGCTCAGCTGGTGGTGCAGGGGACTCGGAGAGGCTTTTTGATCTTGCACTAGCAACCAAGCGCGCTCGCCGTGGAGCAGATCTGTCAGTGTGCTCCCTCCCTACGCTCGGCTGGCTTTCTTGGCCCAGTGGTTGGGGGAGAGAAAGACAGAGTAGGAGGGGGGAGGAAGCTTAAAGGAGGCAGGGGGGAAGGGCCTCTGAAGGTCAAAGGGCAGGTCAAGAGCACTGCTTATTTTACTCCTCTGGCCAGTTTCCCCCCACTCTCCGTCCCTCCTCCTCCTTCTCTGTCTGTGATTGCCCCTGGGACACGTGGGCTCTGCCTACATTGTTAACAGTGGAGCTGAGCCACTGGGCCTCACTGAAGCTCTTTCCACAAGCCTGCCAAGCCCCTCACCCCTCCAGCTGGCCTCATCAGCTCCCATTATACCCCTCCTGAAATATTCCAAGATGTTTCTTGCAACTGTGAAGAGCTAATATATCCATCTCTACCTTCTCATTCAACTGCAAGAAAACAATTATTGAATTAAAACAAACAAATTAAAAAGTCCCAACACCTCATATCTCATCAGGTACAGATCATTATGTCTACATGTATCACTGCCATTCATCCTGCCTCCATCAAACACAGATTTCAGACTCTCTGTTGGAGCAGCTGGCCATAGGGCCCTACTAACCCAGAGCTCAGATTCTATCTACAATACAGGGGGGCACCATCAGAGGGAGTACAAGCACAGACCTAGGAAACCACACACAGCCAAACGTCTTTACAGAGACCTGAATAGAACCAATCCGCCTTTCTGCTGTAAGCCAACACCCTGCAGCTTAGCAAAGGGGGTGTGGTGCACTACATTTTCTTGATGTTACACGCTGTTTGCCCAAAAGATACAGAGAGCAAATGGGGCAGCTTAAGAGGAAACGGGATCCATTCTGGGCAGGCTTGTGCTGAGGGTGAAATGAGGACATTGGTGAACCATTGCACCCTTATGCAGTGTTTACTTCCCCAGTACACCTGCTTCCTGTGCAAGCTCTGCCAATCAAATGTCACCACAGCAGACGAGACAAAAACACAGGAAATTTCTGCACATCTCAGAGAGGTCTAAAGGTGTCCAATTGCACAGTGGATGTAACTTCTTATTTGGTCCTGGCCTGACATGACTTGAACCTTTGCAGATGCTCCACAGTGACGTTCTTTGGCAAGTCACTAATGCAGCTTTAGATCATAACACAGCACTTTTCAGTGTTTGCTTACACCTCAGCAAGTGTTAATGTGTGTTGAGAGATAAAATATGACACGGATGGATGATGTCCTGACACACCACAGAATTGATCCTCCTCAAAACTCAAACATCATCCAGCATATAACATGTCAGAACATATTGATTACAACTAATTTATAAAAGCTCATGATGCAACAATTTGCCATGCTGCAAAAAATAATTAAGTAGTTATGCCTATATTAATTACTAAATCAATGAAATGTGACATCATGCTTACTGTAGGCCGGTATCCTCTCTAAACTAACTTCAGCATGTATAAATCTAACAAAGCATCATGTATTGATTCTGTCTGCTTTGATACTGTAAACTCTGTAAACTCATTCCCTGTCATCACTAGTAACTCCTGAAGAAGGTCATTACCTTCAAAACCCTTCAAGACATTCCATCATTGCTTAGATTTTGATGCCATCTTGTGGTAAAACTGAAAAGCAATGTGGCATTTTTTGTCAGTTTCAGTACAATTTCTAGACAAAAAATAAATGTTATTACACAGCTAAACAAAAGGTAAGGCCCTAAACAAAAACAATATAAATTCAGCTGCAGTTATAGAAAAGATAAGACACAAATACATATGCAAGCATGCACAATGTTTAAAGGTCATGAACTAACAGACTTGGTTTTTCAAATCAGCACAGTGGTTGTGAAAAGCAGCTAGCGTGTTGAGATGTAAATTGCATAGCTGTGTTTATATCTCACCTTATCATGACAGAATTCTGAAGAACTTGAAGAATATACTGTACTTTAATACTTTTACTTTACTTTCATCATCAGTTTTGCCCTCATGATACAACACTATGATTCCACAAAAACTGTCTATCTGCAGTCTCAAACTCTGACTTTACAATAACTATCAAACTTCTTTTGCCAACTTCTCATTCCTTCATGTCTCTATATTTCTGTGACGGCTTTAATGTTCAGGATTCAAATGACTTGCCTCATGCAGGTTGGTGCTGGGGGCATTTAAAATCACTGTTATTTCCCCATCTTAAGCCGCTCAGAGAGGCAGAATGGCATCAAACAGAATTGGCACTGGCATAGTGCTGTCAAGATTTTTCCACAGCCTCCTGGAACTCCTGCAGAGTGATGTGTATTTAACCCAGTCTCTGGGAAAAGGGGGCAGGATTGGCACAGCTGCTCGCGTCACCCATGCCAGCACTGTAGTAGCTGCGGCAGTCAGAGAGGGTCCTTTAATAGGTCCTGACAGGTCAAGGACCTGTGGAAGGTCTATGTCTCTCCCACTCACCCACCAGCCAAAAGGAAAACACACACTTGTCAAAGAAGGTCCTCTTTAGCTGCCGTCTGTTTCTTTGCAGACTGCTGAGAGCAGCACTTGCTGGGCTTTCAGTGAATGACACTTTTGTGCACAATTGCCTTTTTTGGCTTTCCTCTTCCTAACAAATTTGAATATAAAATGTATGTATTTTAACCATACTGTTTGCACTGATGGACAATATTTGAAAATATATTTCTTTCAGTTTTCCCAGACAGATACGAGACAGGTATGAGAGTGAAAAGTTGTTAAAAACATGTCTGATGTTAAAATGTCCAGAAGCATAATGCAGTCAGTATGGCAACTGGTATCAGTGGCTTAACCCATTGGAAGAATATCTTTCTATCCATTTTAATTCCACTTTCTGACATGCAAAACCTATTTGTGACATCAAACTGTGTGGAAATGTCTAAAGAAAAATACTTCTAATATACAGTATATTTGAGATTGTTCATTATTTTTCCCTGACTTAAATTAAGTCAATTAATTACCCTAAATTATCCTTTACACTGAGATAGTTCTACACCTGACTAAAAGCCTCAATGACCCTCACCGACCTACACGAAAGCTCACCTGCCTTAAACTACTTTGGGTGTCTTAGGAGCCACCTCTACTCTATGGCGGCAAAAAATACATTCTTATCTTTAATGTAGTCCTTAAAAACAGAACACTCATGACATCAGCTGTTTGTATGTCTTGTCCATGTCATGTTCAACTGGCAACTCATCAATAAATCCATGATTATTGGTCATCGTTTAGACATCTCTCATGATACTGTATTAACACTTTGAAAAAGGACTCCAATACAGTGACAGTACTTTACAGAGATGACTGATAGACAGAGGACTTCAGAACAACAGAGGAATACAGAGGAATAATTCACTTGATTAAATGTACAGCATTAGGTTAGAAGACAGTAAGATATGTATACTGTAGCGTTAAAAAATTCCAAAACACATTATGAGGGATTATGAGCGGATTCAGGTGTTTAGGGCTGGAGGTCATCCAGTCATACCAACAGATTTTTTTTTTTTTTTAACAGATCATGATTATTTTCACATCATCATATCTCTTTACGACATAGTTTTGTTTAGATGTTTCTGCTGCTTGACACAGCTTCACATTAGAGTTGTGAGTTGCTGTAAAGGCCATGTGCTCTGCCATAATCTCTGCCGTGTTCTACCACTTAGTTGCAGGCGTTGAGGTGGTCGTGACTGGCAGAGGTTTCTCACTGGCCACAGCCCCCAGTGCTCCCACCCCCGTCACATGCTCCGCCGGGCACCCCGCCTGTCTTAGAGCACTGCTTTACAGAGGTGCCCAGTCTGGTAGCTAGCAGGAAAGGGCTGAGGTGGCAATACTGCACACATACATACAGCAGCAGGCATACACAGGTACACACACACACACACACACACACACACACACACACACATCAGCACCACAAAAACTGTACATCTGATAATAATATAATAAATAAATAATAATAATAATAAATAAAGCCCATGATTACAGACTTTGGGTGTCCAAAAGGACTTTAGTGAACATACAGAACACTGGGTGAATCCTCCACATTTTCCCCATACCTTTGAGGGCTTCTCATGAGGAGTGTCCAACATCTGGATACTGAAATCTGTGGAGAAGCGAGAGCACTGCAACACAGTAGCCATCTCTCCATCAACCTCCACTGCCACGTTTGCCTGAGACATCAGAAGAACGTTCATGAATACACTTATGGTGCAAAAAACTAAATCTGATTTTTTAACCTCTCTGATTCATTTGCGTGATCATTTTATCACTGATTTTACTGCACTGTGGTAGTCACAGCAATAGTGTGAAAAATGGCATGTCTACAGATCAATGCTGTCCTCTAGTCTCAGCCATACTAATAAGTGAGCTTCAGGGTACAATACTTTAAAGGAGTGTGAGGCATCAAAATCCAGCTGTTCTGTGCAGTCCAACACTGTTCCTTTATATGTTACTAGGGCTTTCCTGTCCAGAGTGCTCTTGGGTAACTTAAAGAAACGGTATGTTCCAGATGCATACTTAACACCACCTACGGGAAGCCACACATATTAATGTAAGTTTCACTCTAATAGGGTAAGAATCAAATCACAAGATTATGGACAACTTTTCTAAAATCTTAACTCAATTTGATCTCAGAATGAAGCAGCCTGTCTCAGACTCAGACCACAGTGGTAAACTTGTCAGTAGAGAATAGCTTTTCACTGAATAATAATTAAATAATCTACCAACAACTGAATATTCAAGAAAGAGTGGGAAAAGCAAGTACTGCAGAAATTACCAGCTTTCTTTTTAAGGTCACAGTTGTGGACTTCAATATGACTGGCAGCCACAAGGTAGGGAGTGCTGAAACCAATCTCCTGCACCAGAGAAATTAAATCCTGCCAGTATAGAGCACCAGCCATTCCTTCACCTACCATCATTCAGTCATTAAAAACACACACATTAGACGTGTCACTAAGGAGCTTTAACAGGCTAACCACATCAACTGAAGCAGGCATGAGACAAGTTAATATCAGATAAAGACCAAAAAGGAAGCATGGAAATAAATATCACATTTCACTGAAATTCCCCGACTTTCTCCAGAAAATATAAATTTCACTGACTTTCCGTGAATGGAAAAGGCTATACTGAAATTTCCAGAAATTTAATGACCGGTGGGAAACCTGCTTATATTTGCCCATGTTGCATAGTGCCAATGAGAGTATCAAAAATACATTTACCCCACAAGACAGGGTCTTCTTTGAAGGATTCTGGAACCACTTCACTGGCATATATATCACTAAAATAGAGCTCCCCTCCTTCCTAAGAGATAAATTATATCATTATTAAAAATGACATAGATAATCACTGCATTGTATATGTAGATACCCTGTCTAAATTGCAGGTATTGTTTTATTGTGTTACTGCACTGCAAATGATGGTGCTTCATCCCTTACATTTCCTCACAGTCATGATTACTCTTAATAGGGTAAAGTTGGCATATTTACTATGGTCTACAGGCTCCATATGCAAAACATAAGGTGCAGTGTTGCACATGTGAACTCAGTACAAACCCCTTTGAGTTTTTTTTATCATTTCATGGCTGATTTGTTATTTATGTAATCATGACAAAATGTATGTGTATGGTATCCCTCACACATGGCTAGATTTACGTATGGCTTGGCCGTTTTGCTGAAGGTCAAACATTCCTAACAGTAATGTATGCAAAGCTGTAAAATTTTAAGGGGACATTTTTTCTCTTTAGTGTGTGTCCTCAGGTGGGAGCAGAGCACTCTCACCACACTTCCCCTTGACACATAGCCGAGGGTGCTGAACACCTCACCTTGAGCACTCGGTAGGCTTCCATTAGTACGGCCCGCTTGTCAGGGCACAAGCATATCACACAGTTAGACCTGCACAAAGCCAGGGGTCTGCATTATACCACAAGCCACAGACTGATCTCACGTCATATTTTTTGTGTGAACAATACAGTAGATCATGCCACTGTTCATGCACAATGCTCTGCCAGCATCTATAAGCACTGGCTTCATTGAAAAATAAATGCAGAGGGAAAATAGTGAAACCTACACCACCACATCCAAGGAGTTACTTTCTATCCCAGATTCCTGAAGCTTTTCCATATAGCCCTGCACAAAAGTGGTGTTGGCTTTCTTATAACCAAACGTCTCCTGGTGGTACTGAATAAATTTCTGAGCAGCTGCAACCTATGTGGACAGAGACAGGATGGTTACAGACACCTTTTTTACCAAAGGCTCATGCAAGTACTTCATATAAACTTATTGACAATACACACCAGTGATTCGGTCATGTCGATGCCAGTCACATGGCCGTGCTCCCCAACCAGTTTGCTGAGAACATAACAATCACGTCCTGAACCGCTTCCAAGATCCAATACCTTACATCCCTCCAGTTTCTCTGGGATACAAAGACCACAACCAAAGAACCTGCAACAATCACAACAGCAGCATCCATTCACGGTAGGCCACTGGTATTTCATTCATATCTGTTTATATGTCACACGAGGTACAATTTTATATTTTACATTATAAAACTCTTTGGAGTCATTTTGTAAAATATATGACATGTAAGGCATGCACAGACATGCAAAATGGTTAACCTTATCTGGATAACTGTGGTTAACCTGCTAGAACTGCCAGATTCGAGAGCTGAGGGTTACCTTTTCAACACCTCGGGGTGGACTAGTTTTAAGGCATCACAGGCACTCTTTCGCAATGGTCGTATCGGCATGGAGCATGACGTTGCATTCGTCTGCAGATCTGCAGAAGTTTCCAAGCGCGCACCATAGTAGTTCTGTGGAAGTTGTTTGGATGGATGTAGACACTGACGAACTTAAGAGTTTTGCAGTTTACCATTGTGAATTCATGACCTACAATGTTAAACAGCAAGGCTACAGCCATTACAGTTTAGACAAAATGTAGCCTACCTTGACACTTTCGTGCACTTGCGACGCCATTGAGTCCTTTGAGCGTATAACTGTTGATTACAACTGGAAACAAACGAGAAATAGGCTAAACATAGAGGAAAAGAAAAATCAAACACAGCGATATTCAATGATTATAAATACTAATTTCCATCAAAAACTCGTACAAGAACCACTCAATACAAGCCTATAGGAGTCATAGGTCTAACTTTAATCGCATTTGCCCAATTTAAACGATGTATTCTTACTCAACTTGAATTGTCGGAGTAAGCGCTGTACTGAGTTAACCGTTGTCTTACTCAGTTAAAGACCATTTCCGGTGTCGTGTTGTGGCGCTGTCTTGTGGCTAGATCTGTTTAAATCCACACTGGGCTGCTTTTTCCCCAGTCAAATATTGAAGTAACTGCTTAGATTCACCTGACAACAGTACTCCTTAAAATGACTCTGAGTGACAATAACCAGACAAAGCCTAGTTATAACCTAGTCTGAACTCTGGACTGAAGTTACGATAGCAAATTCACTGTGACTTATGATAAAATTAATCATGAAGCATAGGTTAATGTTCAATGAACCAGTTAATATCAGTTCATATCCTTTTTGCTTAAATGTTTTATTTAACAAGCTCATCAAATCTCACAACAAATAAACACATTTCATACCAAATAGATGACTATGTGCTTATGGGCACACACTTAGCCTGCTGGCAACACTGAGATTTTTCCCTTTTTCACCTAATACGTAGCTTGTATGACATCTTAAACCACATCAGGACTATTTGATCCTGTCAATATTACCAAGGATTTGTTCATAACATAGTCAAGTTAAGCAGGTTTATTGTCATATCAGCCATACACTGTAGGCCTATATAGTGAGATGAAACAATGTTTCACCATGGATTCAAGTAGTGCCACATTAAGATACACAGAAGACATTTGAGACAGGCTAGCCTACATTTAGTACACATACAATATAAATATAAGTATACATAAAGGGCGTCAGACAACAGACACTAAGACAGGGCATAAGTAGACTGTAACAGAGATTGTTTGTAGATAGATTCACAGTGGAGTGGAGGTAGAAAAAGTGCAGATGTGTATTCAGTTCAGTGTGAATAAACATGTCATGTTTTGTTGTTCAACATTTTGACTGCTTGAGGGAAGAAGCTCTTCCCCATTCTGGACTTGCGGGCAGTATATAGGCCTAGTGTAAAAGTGGTTGCTTAAATTGGCCATTTACCCCTCAACCTTTTATTACAGGGACTGCAGCTCTTTTCACCCTGGGTCCATGCATCTAAACAGATAAATCCATAGGAAAATATATTTAGTCAGCTGGCATTTTATGTTTGATGGTTTGCATGATTTTGCAACATTGTGGAATATAATGAAGATTTACTTAAAACAAGACTTAGTCTAACCAAACACACTTTTTTTAGGACTTGTTGGACTGTTTTGGACTTTGTGGATTTTAAGACATTGTTTAAAAAAGAAGACTAAATGATTCAACTCGATTATACATATTACAACATTACTTCCTTGACTGACCACACAGAGGCGCAATAACACCAAATACTGTATGTGATTTTAAACTGACTCAAACGAGGTGGCTAAGAAAGCGTAGGGTTCTTAGTGAGATGGATGAAAATGCCATATGCACATTTGTAAAATCATAGTCACTACTTATACAGCATCAATTACATGACTGGTCTTATTGCTTAAACAAAATGTATTCATTTCTCCATGTCTTTGATATCTACCCTTGTTATCAGTATTGTCTGAGAATGAATAGCCCTCTCTTATCTACAGTCAATGCAAAATGTCCCATTGTTGTCCCAACCATAAACATAAGTCAGGCTCCTTTTCTGTCAGAGTTATGGGTCTAACCAAATTGCACTGAATATTCATTTATTACTGTCCTCTCCAACATTATCTTGACAAGGGATGTTGAAGAAAGATGCGAGATTTGGTTGCACGCCAAGGTCAACATATATACAGAATAAAGAGGGAGATAAGTCAAACCAAATGATGCATGTTTTGAGTGAATCAGTTTCCTCATTTACTCATAGGCAAAACCAAACTGAAAAAATACACAGAATTGTAATATGAAAGTTATTACAATAACAGTGTTAATATTGTAACGCATACTTTATATTAATTACTTAATTGCCGAATTATTTCCTTAGTCCGACCAAAGTCTAACTTTTAAAATCCATGTATAGGCCTACACCTTAGTCCAGTTGAAATCAAACCGAACTGGACCACTCATAGTCCGATTAACACACCCAGATACTGAAAGCGAAATAACTTCATGTGCATGTATGCCACAATAGGACTGAAGCTGGGCGGGAGGCGCCATGCGTGCCTTGTTATCTGCCTTCTGCACCTTCTTCCAGTGGAGCCTGTTTAAGAGCATTTTTATCCTGCAACCAAGTAAAGAAAAGCAGGAATGCAGTCACAAGGTGCTGGCTTGGAAATATGATAATAATAGAGTACTAGCCCCACACTTCATGTCAATTTCTTTGTAGGATGTGTTTCTGATGTTTCGGGTCTTAAAGCTGGCAATAGCCTAATACAGTGCAAAGAAATTATGCGGCTAATATTCTATTAGGAGAAAAGTAAGCCTATGTGCTATGAAAGGGGACATGAACACCTATCAGATCGTGGAGTTGGACATAGTTTAGGTCAATAATCGATTTCATACTGTGCATGTAAACTCAGACATAGGACTCTGATCCGATTAAGACGTAAATCGAATTAGCCAACTCTACTCTTCCTCCACTTAATAAGTGCATGTAAACGTACTGAGTGACTGCTTCAACTTTCAAACAGTCATAAGTGCAGGTAAGTTGTTAGACAAACAGAAGAGGCCAGGTGAACCTGGAGGAGAGAGAGGTGAGCAGAGTGGAAATTTGTTTTGAAATCTCTGGTTAGCATTAGCCTGATTAGAGGGTCTTGACCTAAGTATGCTACCTTCACCATTTTACACCTCAGTGACCGGCATATGACATGGCAGTTGGCAGTTGAAGGAGGGAGTCTTGGCAGCAATAAGAGCAGTTAAATAAAGCCTTTTTGCAAGAGGAAGAAGGCTGATGTACTATGATGAATGCGGACATTGTTGTTTCTATGCCTGCGCCATGCTTGAGAACTCTTCCCCCAACACACTGTCTGACATTAAGCAGAATCAGTCAGCTGCGACCTCTTCCTGCCCTCGATGTCCTGGGCCTTGCACAAAAGAGTGCACTGCTGCCTTCTAAAGGGCGGGATAAGTATGTCAGTTTTCACCTCCTTGTAAACAAATATCTGTGGGATAAACTGAAAGACATTTTTGCCTAAAGTGAGATGCCGTTTCATATACGTTCCATGCTGTGAGATACGTTCCACCGCTAATTTTTTTTTTCCTCTTTGTAAAGCATACTGAACTACGGTAATTGTTACTGACTGCAATTTTAGATCCTTGTTGTTTCTGAGTGATTTTCTTCTGACCAAATATGAATTTTAATCAAATACTCATCATATTATGAAATGATAGTAGTACACGTAGTACGCATGGTTTCACAGAGTCATAAGGCACAAGCAAAATCAGTACACTTACTGTTTTTATACATCAAACTAGATCCTTTTAAATTCGGCTATGACTATGTTCATATTGTGCTACACCCATTTTTTTTTTTTTTCGATCTTACTGTCAGTGCTATTTTTATGGAAAGGTGAAAATACGGTCAGGGGCTAAAAAAAAATCCTTGAACTACAGAGGTCAAAATGTCATGACCCTGAGCCCTTCGAGAACACTGGGTAGAGATTTAATTTCTGAGGCAGCTGTCAACAATAAAGGATAAGAGAGATGGAAGAAGTGTAGAACGGGAGTTAAATTACTGGGCTACACTAGGAATCTGCAGTGTTACAACGTAGCCTACCAGCAAAAACAGTCCATTCAATTTGGAGGCTAGGGAATTGTCAGATTATTAGATGTGTTTATGCTGCCTTGGCTTGCATGGATGTTCTTGATTAGTCATCAACATGGAAGCCAAAGTTTTGTTTGGAGAATTGTTTTCTTGTGAAGAAAAAAGGATAACATTTTGGTTTGATGTTGAAGAGCAAGATCTGACCATAATCAAATCTCCTCAGCTGGATTTGTCTGTGACCCTTTGTAGCCCATCCAAAAGACTTTGACCACTGACTTAGCCTTGAACATCAAAGCCAGCATTTAAAAAAGACTCCCCCCATTTCTTTTTACAGAAGTCTCTACAAAACAGATAGCTGTCAAACTCCAAACTCCTGGCCTCAGTTTAAATCACTCTCCTATTTGTTTAATTTCTTTTCCCTTTTCGCTGTCAAGGCAGGCAGGGGTTATTGTTAGTTCAAGCCTGACAAACACGTCCGCAGAGGGAAGGTTCACTGCTAGACTAAAGGTTACGTGAAGTTTAAGGAAAGGGTAATCATTGGAAGATCAAATAAAGTGGAAGTCAACGTCAGGGGATGTGTACAGTGTGACACAGGCGCCCTTCTGCTCTGGAGACAAAACCTCGCTGTTCACATCCGCTGAGCACACACACAACTTCTCTTTCTTTCTTCTGCATATGCACACACACATATACACACACACGCACATGTCTCATGCACACATATTCAGGCTCATGTCTTGCACAAACTGAGGTCGCACATAACCTCTGCTCTGCCTTTGAACTTTCAGCCTTTCTAGTTAAAGTGAGACATTACAACATTCACTCACACATCATTTCCCAGACAGAATAATTGTATGAGAAAGGCAAATTATTAGGGCAGCATTTTTTGATATGCCATAGTTTTATGCCATAGGTCTCTAGTCCCTACGAAAATTAATGGTCATATTAATTCTCTAAAAGAGGAGAATGCTAGCGTGGCTAATGTGACCATCTCAATGAAAACATTTGAAGATCAGCAGGTGTTAACCTGGCTAGGAGGATGCATGCCACTCATTCAGCACAAACACGCGCGTGCACACACACACACACCAGTAAGTTCTCCATGGCAGTACAGACTGACTTTACAAATTGATGGGAAGCAGAAGGGTGCAGAAAAAAAAAGAACAAGAACAAAATGTTTCACTTCCAGATTAGTTTGCCCTTTGGTAGGAAAGACTGTGGAGGTTAGACTGACTTTTCCAAGGTGCATATCATCTCGTACATCGAGTTCGCCCATGACATATGCACACGCACACAGCATATAACTCAGCAATAACACAGACATACACAGCAGCTGTGGACCTCTGAATAATACAAATCAGATGTATGATTTACATTCTCCCACTTAAGCACAAGGGTCATTAGCTCTCATCTGCGCAGCAGGGCGTACTTTATGTGTATTGTTCCACATCAGCAGATTCATGCCAACTGTGCAACTTTCTTTAACCCAACAAAAATGCACGCAAGCTCTCATCCAATTACCCGAGCGAGGATCTGTAAAACCTTCAGCAGGGACATGAAGTGTGTCATCCACTTATAGCGAGTGCTAACGCGGCTCTACTCTCTCTCTCCATCCATCAACGCACAGGGCCCAATGGATCACTGACAGGAGCCTTTTTTGGAGGGAATTTTCAGTGCATTAGTTGAATAGGGAACCTGAAAGCTTAGCTCATGCTTTTAGATGGGTAGCCCACTCTAGATGTTTAAAATGGCACCTTATGTTGGTATCAAAGATGTACTGAGATATTTTACTGGTTAAAGTTTGGTTAAAGTATGTTATGCGCACAGAAATATTTCCTTCATGATCAATGTGGACAATTCTGCATTGTGTATATCTCAGATTATCTAAAGTGGTATGGGTTGGCCATCTGTGGCCAGTATTGGCAAAAAATAAAACAATGGTCTGTCAGTTGCAGGTGTAAGGAATCTCTCCACCACTGCGGTGAGCTGTAGACGTTTGTCATATCTTTCAGCTCCATGGAAAATCTATTGAATCAGGACTGTGCCGCCCGATGACCTTGCCTCTTGTGATGCCAAGAGCCGTAACTCCCCTCTGCTTGTTGGTGTCATTTATCTCGCACCTCCAGCATGCTGCTGATTCACTCCTCTGACCTTGCATCGCTTTTCCTGCCATTGTCTGCATGGCGCGGCCCTCCGATAGGGAAGGCAGCCTTCAGAACTCCTGCCAGGCATCCTGAAAGACATGCTTTTTAGTTTGACAGAGCACAAAGATCACATTTACACTGCTTCACACTGGATTGCATTCACACATAAACATGTTTCATATGTGTTTTTAGAGAAAGGTTTGTCAGGAGAGAGCGGTAATTACATTGTATGTGTGAGAGAGAGTGTGTGAAAGAGAGAGAGAGAGAGATGCGTATGGATGCGAGAGTGAGTCTTTCTTTGAGTCCTGTGAGTCTTTGTGTGCATGCATGTATTCTCCCTTCCATTTCTTGAGATGCAAACCTTGAGCCTGAGGCAGGCTGCCTCTCTTCACAGAGTGTGTCTTTCTGGAATAATTCCTCTTCACAGGCCACTGATCTGTCTTGATGGCGACCTAGCTGAAGCTCGGGGTCACCCCCACTCCATCACTTCCGTCCACATTTATGTCACTGTGACCAACAGGAATTAAGGTCACAAGTGAGGGCTCAGCATAGTATGTAGGTCAGCTACAAGGTTGGGAGTCTGAAAATAGTCAAAACTTTCTCCCCTGCTCTGTCATTTATCTGTAGCAGTATATGCTACGTTTCTTGCTGAATGCTACATTTTATGTATGTTTAATCACATCATTTGTCAGTGTGTGTGTGTGTGTGTATATATATATACATATTCAATTAGAATTTGTTTTGTATTAAATAAGTCAATACAAGGTACAGAAGAGATTGTGCATTCTAAATTGTGTCGTCTGAAAACATTTGTTTGTATACAGTAAGATGTATATTTTGGACGGCATGGACAAAGAACTAATTGCATTTACATTTGTTTCTCAGGCTGCACCAGTTTTCTGAATTAGAACAGCAAAATGCACTGGTTAACAGACTAGCTATGTATATATACGGTATGCATGTATACTATTTGTAGGCTATGTGGTGCTGATCTTAATATGCATTGACAGATAGGAACACATGAACATGTTCTCAGGATAGGTAGTTTGGGTATGTTAGGTACAGGACTATCCAAAAATAAATACATTTGATTCCAGCTGTTCGTTTTAGTACTTTATTTAAAACCTGTGCAAGTAAACACCAAAAATGAAAACATTAAAAAAATGATAATATCAATAACCATAATCATAATATAGCAGTTCATCTGCAAGAAAACAATACATATATTTATATATTTATATACTTCTTTAAACAAGCATTCATTCTGAAGCTCCAAAATAATTGATTTTAGTACTTGTACTGTGTAGAGCTTGATTGTTGGTTTTCTACTTGTAAAAGAAAAAAAGGAACAAAATGAAAGAAATAAAAACAGAAAAGAAGTATAATGCACATCTGTTTCCAAAGTTTTAAACAGTTTGTCTTTTTTTCTTGTTTTATCTTTTGTTCAGCAGTCTACTTCTTATGACTGACAGACAAATCACATTGTTTAATGCTATGGGCTTCATGACAAAATACCTATGCTTTAAGACTCAGAAGGTCCCCATGCCCAGCTTTACACAGGGGCCATCCCATGCATCATCATGCAACAGGCAGTCAATATCAGACATAACACAACATGTTGCAGAACAGATTACTGTAATATTACCATGTAGAGACACATGCAAAAGAGGGATTGGAAACCAAAAGAACTTCAAGTTATGTACAGTGTCACACAACAGTGTTCATATTTCCTCTGGGAATTTAAAACATCTCTCTTTCCTCCATACAAAATAGCTCATCTTTCATAAAGTTTTGGCTATTTACAGAAATATAGATTGTAATGAGTCTATGACAAGTTGTTTGAGGAAAAGAAAAGCAATGAAACTAATACCTATGAGTGGAAAAGTAAGACTTCAAAATGTAACATTTCAGCTAACTTTCTCTGGGACACAAAAAAACCTTTGTATCATTGACCACCCTCCAGCAACACATCCATGACACTTTACAAAATAGCTTTGACTTTTTTGACTTGCGCAGACATCTGGGTGTACCTCTTAGTCGACCTGGACTGGCCACCTCATGGAGCTAACTGACTTGACAGCAAACCAATGTTTATAGCAAAGAGACTGCACTTGTCCAGTGTATGTTTATTCACCAAAGCTGACTGGAGAAGCTGTTTTCATTACAGTATGCCCTTTGGAGCCAAAGATTTTTTTTTTTGAAAAAGAGCTAAGAAAAAAAAATCAAAACTGACAAGTTGGCACAGTTCAAATGCAACAACAACTTACATCAAGCAGTTCACCAAATAGTTGAATAAATGAATAAATTAAAGAGGCTTCAGAAAAAGAAATACAAATCAAATTCAGCCCACATCACGTACCATGAAATGTGGAGACAATATGTCACAGCATTAGAACATTAATCCATCGGCATTGCACCATCCCTGACTAAATGAAATTGATAATAGATTCCCATTTGGCTCAGTAATAGGGGCATCTATATATATTACAAACCTCAGCTGCAGATTTCAAATGGTCATTCTTTGAAATAAAAAATGTTACTTTCTGAGAGTGAGACACAGTCTCACAAATATAAACAAATTCTTATTTTTACAGATTTTCTATTACTTTTAGTGAAATATTGTCGAAAATATCTAAAAGTACTGTTTGGTTCCACTTCCCACAGAAAGGGATAATATTAAATGTATTCTGCAAGTAAAAAAGTGTAACATAGCTTAAAATGCTACAATCAGCTTTGAGTATGTATATAACACAAGAACAAACCAGAAGGGTAATAAACTGGAAAGAGCTCAGTCAGTAAATGGAGATGGTTGTTTTTAACTTTCTTTTTACACAACTGTGAAACAGTTTTACCTACATGTAAACAAAAAGCAAAGCAAAAAGATTAGCAATGTTCTCAACTGTCTGGAAATTGATTCCTGCATCAGAAATAATTGCAAATTAAAAAGGGGAGGAAAGCCAAACTACTACAAAGAAATGTCTGGTCATATACATCCACTGATTCATCTGAATGTCATCACTGGCATTTCTTGAGTGAACCATTGAGCCTGTGGCTTTCGCTCTGAGACCTATCAGTCAGATCCTCTCCAGTGTGGCTTGGGCTCAGGACATGTTCAAAGCCCTGCATATCTGCAGGTGGTTCCTCTTTTACCTTCACTTGCACCTGGCTTGCTGTCCGACTCCGCTCACGCTCCTTCAACAAGTCTGCGTTGCCCTTCTGTAGCATGTAGTACAAAATGGGATTGGACCTCATCAGTCGAGGTGAGTCTGGTTGGGATTCCTCATCCCCTCCAGTAGGGGCAGGTTTTGGTTTTGGAGACTGTGGTGTCCCCTGAACCCCCCAAGGTGATCCAGGAGCACTATGGCTCAGAAGCCCAGAATTCACTGACCTTGGGTCAGCCAGGCCATGCAGTGGGACAGGACTATAGCTCTGCTGTCCAGCTTCACCACTGTGCCCAGACGGCTGATGAACTCTGCTGCCATTGAGAGTGTAGCTGTGCTTGGGAGAGCCTGAGGGGCCTCCCGGTTGAGAGGGCTCCCTCAGACAGTTGTTGGAGAGCAGGAGTTGCTTTAACACGTTAAAGCCACGGCTGTCACTTGGAGGAGACTCACTGACAGGGCATCTCACCGGTGGGCTGTCTGCAATTGGTGGGCTCCGTGGACCTTTGACCTCGGGGCTGCCAGGCAACCCAGAGGCAGAGCAGACACTGCTGCCATGACTGCTGCCACTGTTGTTGACCTTCTGGGTGTCAAGGCTGTCAGGAAGCATGCAAGTCTCACTCCCTGTGAGGTGTGCTTTTGGCTCCATGGAATATTTCCGCTTCTTAGGGATGGTTGGCCCTTGGTGCTCCTGCTGTTCCTCCTTGACAGAGACCTTCTGGGAGTTGTCTGGGGTGCTGAAAAGGACAGCCCTTGGCTGCTTCAAGAGATGGCTGAGAAGGCCATCTCTGGGGACGGTCTCTGGGGATTTAGGTTCCTGCTTAATGACTGTCACATTAGGAAGACTGAGAGGACTGCTTCGGCAGGAGTCATGTGACAAGGTACTCTGGCTCCGGTTGACCTGCCTGTCATGGTCACTGTCGTGATGCTCCCCTCTGGGCTCAGTCTTCACTGCAACATCTCTCACAGGGCTTTTGGAAACACCCAAGCTCTCACTGAAGCTTGACTGCTTCTCTTGGCAGTTGCCCCGGACTGCCTCTCTTTTCCTCTTGCCTCCTACTTTGTCTTTGCTCGTGGCATTTCCCAGGAGAAGCTGGAGGACAGTGCGTCTTTCCAGAAGATTCTCAATTTCAGAGGTGGACTGCGAGGATTCAGGCCGTCGCGGGGGTATTAAGTAGGTCCCCTCTGACCTAGGTGAGGGGCTCTGTTGAACTGGTGCTGTGAGTCTTTCCAGTAAAGTCACACTGTGATCCAGCTTCATTTCCTGAGGGTGCCTCTGGACTGAGGGCATGGAGGTTTTGAGTGGTGGGGATGAACTCACATTTTGTTTCCCAGACTGGGCTAAATTTTGCAATAATTTACTGGCGCTGAAAGCAGGCTCGGTGAGGATTGGCTCACTTGAGAAGGATTTGTTTTTACACAGATCTAAGGGAATGGACTGTGAATGAGAAGAGTCATATAAACTGTAAGGAGAGGAAGCACTGCTGGTGTCTTTGCTGTATGACAAAGCGGGTAAGATCAGGGGGCTTTTGCTAACAAGTCCACTCTGAGGACTGTGAGTCCTTATTTCCTCACACCTACTAACTACAGTCTGTCTGGCCACTGGCGCCCCGCTAACCTTGGGGATTATGACTGGTTGCAGATCTGGATTATCCAGACCTTTGTTTACATTCCCATTATTTTTATGATCTAGCAGCAACTGCAAAAGAGTAACCTTGTGATGGGGCTTCATTTCAGGGTTACTTTCAAGCTCTCTATCCTTGCAGCAAACAGCAGAGGCTGGAGGAGGGTCAGGCTTCCATTTGTTTATCAAACCCTCAGTAATTCTGTCCAAAGCTGGGGAGGAGGAGGTGGACGAGGAAGAAGAGGAGGAGAAAACTGGGGGAGGGGCACTGACCCTCCTGCCCTTGATGGAGAGGTCGATTGGGGAGCAGCTGGAGCTGCTGCTCTCTGCGTCACTGCTGTCTTTGGGGAAGCTGCTGTCAGGGCTTGAGTGCCCCCCATCGGAAAGCACAGGTGAGTCCCGGTTAGGTGTGGTGCTCAAGTCACTGCGCAGGTGGCCCTGACTGTTGAGCTGATGCTGTGTGTTGTGGTTGTTCAGCAGCTGCAGAAGCAAACTGCTGCAGTTTTGAGATGGCCTACTGGCAAAAGGCCTCTCAAAGGGCCGCCGCTCTCGGAAAGGAAGCAGGGGCCGAGGGGAGCCCCCTTTCCTGCCCTGCCCTGTAGGAGTCCCACTTGGACTCTGCCTGCTGGAAGCCGAGGGCACTGAGGGGGCAGATCCGTTTTTGGCATGTAAGGAGCTTACAGTGTCTGATGTGGTTATCTGTTTTGTGTCCTGTGTTTTCTGTGTGGCCATGGCTGCCAACCTCTCACTTGCTGACCGCCCGGCGAGCTGTGCTTTGAGGGCTTGCTGACGAGAGTACTGCTGCAAGTGAGCCTCACTGGACAGCAGGAGAGCAAGCTGGCTGCAGGCAACGCTGGGTCGAGGGGACGGGGCTGGACTGGACCTGATGTTCACCAGGTTGGCCACCGCTTTCAGACGCTCTGCACAGGAAAGTGACTCGGTGGAGGAGGACTGACTGTTCTTCTGCAACACCTTAGGAGACTCACTTTGCCTCTCTCGGCTGGTCCGCTTGCGCTGGTAAGGCACACTGTTGCTTTGAGCCTGGGCTTTGTTCTTCTTAATCAGGCCCTTGAGGCAACTGGAGGCTGACTCACGGCACGGCCCAGCCTCTTTCTCATCCTCCTGTTGGCCCTTGTTTACATGGCTGCTGTTCTCCTGCTGCTCCACCTGCTGCTGCTTCAGACTCTGAACAAGCTGCTGGGACAGAGCCACATTCTGGAGCCTTGAGCTGAATGACTGCAACAAGGACGCGAGCAGTGTACTTTCACCTTTGCACTTAGCAGAGCCATTAAGGGCAGTGGCATGCTCCTCCAAGTCTCTCGGCCTCTGGCCATTCAACTCTGCTGGTGGCGTCAAACTCTTCCTGCTTTCATGCTCCATCCAGGCCTCTGACCTCAGCAGTCGAGCCTTCTTGGGGTGTTGTGTGACCCCAGTATGGGGTGCTGTCCTTTCCTGGTCTGTGCCTTGCGGCGGTCGAGGGGCATGGTTAGGCTGCCCTTGGCCTGGTGAAGATGCTTTGCTGTTGCCTTGCTCCTGGTTGCCGTGCCCAGCCTGGCATCTTTGTGTACCTGTGGCAGCCTGCCCTCCACTGACCTGATGCATGAGTAGGCCTTCAAGATAAGTTAGAACAGCAGAATCTTGGTGCGTCTCAGGGCCAGGTTCCTCCCCATGAGTCATGTTCAACACTATAGTCTCTAGTATGGTTCGCCACCACCACAGAGAAAATAGAAAGAAAATAAAAATATTTTCCTCTTTGTTCTTTTTTTAAGGTGAGAATCTGTGGTCTTAAAAGTTGCTAATCTAATCTAAAATCAAATGTTTTTTGATCCAATCTTATAGAGGAAGAAAAGGGAGCGTGCATCACATTTCTTCACAGATCAGCCAGATGACCTTGTGTGTGTCATGTCTGTCTGTGCCCACTGGAGAAGGAGGTTCATGTGGATTTGTTACAGCCCCCAGAAAGGTCTGAACAGGGGCATATCAGGGCCTCCCCTGTGAAATTCCATGGCAGCTGCCGTGCGGTCAGTCTGCCCCAAGGCTTCAGGGATGCCTGTGAAGATCCTCGTCCACAGCCTAACCTTCTGACCACCAGCTCACCCACAGACAAACCTACAAGAAAAAAAAAAGAATTGAGCAATCAATGAAACCATGAGGAAAGACAGAGCAGCATTTCATAGAGGGCATCAAGCTGCAAAACATTCTTGCAATTATTTCATTATTTTATTTTATTGCAAGGCACTCTTTTCTTCCTTGTAATTTGATTAATTTAATTTGATGACAAATAAATTGCATTCCCACATAGGCTAATAACATTTGTGCTTTTAGGCTATCTCAAACTTTTTCAACACACAAATTTAAATTGATATAGTATGATAGATAAAAAATTATACTACAGTGCTCTGCAAACTTTTTAGCAAAGCAGATTAACAAACAGGTTTTCCTCCTCTTAAAAAAATGCCTTTCCCTCTCACTGCTATTGAGGGTATATGTGAGTGAGGGCAGGCAGGCAGGCAGGCTGGATCTAGCCCTAAGCAGTTAAAAGTGGGTCTGTTCTAGCATGCATGCGCTGGGTCTTCCAAGAGCTCGTTTCCCCTCTCATGCGAGAGATCTTGGCCAAGGATTAGTGGTGAGCACGCACTTACGTGCACACTGTCATTGCACTCACTCACTTGCCCTTGCCTTCCCCAGCTGCCACACGCACACAGGGCCCAGCACCGCCAAGGACTCAGAGGAGGGTAAACAAGGTCAAGGCAAAAGGAGCAAGTTCATAGCCAACAATTAGCCCACTGCTTATCGTGGCCACTGAGGCTCATTATGGCAACATCATACAAGACGGTGTAATCCCAGCAAAGATGAGATGTTTTGACAGAACTGGTGCCAAGATAACCTACTCAAATGCCAAGAATAAGGCTAGTCCTCCATGTGCACTTTTTAGGTGGAGAGAAACCCCAAACATATAGGCCAAGACTGATGTCCAACTTATTGAATCAAACATGATTGGAGAGTTTCTAAGTTTGCAGTGTTTTCAAAGATATTATGAGAGATTGTGGAACCACGGCTAAAGGAGACGCTTGTGTAAGAGTGCCACTTATAAAACCATTTAGGTCTGAGTCACAGCCCAGGCTCCTATGGGGTGGGACTGTGTGCCATATGTGTAGCCTATGCTATGTGTGCGTGCCTGAGTGCATGTGTGTGGAAGTTTATAGAGAGGAAGCAGATCAGTGTGTTTCAGATCACACCCCCTCATGCTCCCATTCCCTCCTCTGTGGTTAACCCCACCCCCCACCAAAGCTGTGTCAGCGCATGCCTGCTGCCTCCCTGGTAGCACCACCAGCTGCAGCCTACACGCCAACTCCATCATTGTATTCTCTCTTTCTTTCTGTGTGTGTGTGTGTGTGTGAGTGTGCTGGCATGTTTGTGTGGTTGGTGTTGTGTGGGTGTATTCTGCTGCCCTACAAGTGTTTCAGCATTTTGCCTTGGTTTCCACCAGAAAATGTTCTACATTTTCAAACGGTCACATCCGTTGTTGATGATTATGACACAGAATCTAAAATGCAGACTGAAATCAAGGCAGTATGGAGGCAGTATGCAGGTGAGCCAGCATCAGAGCCTGAAATTAGGAAGATGACAGTGCCGGCTGATTTGGGATCATAGTAATAACTAACCTCCTGACAACTCTGTAGGGAACCACAACCATTTGAACTACCATTACACTGACTTTGCAGCCCATGGTTTAGCCGAGTAAATTGGATATCTTTTCCCTTTACCATTGACCCTGACAATTAACCCACGCATCGCAGAAGTAAGCAATGAAAACCACTCACAAGGGAGTTAAATGACAGCATTTCGGCCTAGTAATTAAAGGCTTGGGAGACTTCACTAGAAAGCGAGGGTGATCTGTTAAGGTGGAATAATGGGCCTGTGGCTGCCTGTGACAAACTAGGCCAACTCTGACACTGCTTAATGGTCAGCCCATCTTCGAAGCAGCCCACTGGGTGGGCTCTATCACTAATTGGCACCTTAACTTGCAGAGCATCAACACAGAGCATCTGAGTGGAGGGGGGACCTTAAGGCCTTATCAAGCTGCTACCCTGTGTGACAGAGTGGTATTTGACGCCAATCCCATTCACTTTAATGAAAGGGCTAAAAAAACAATGAAAATGCGGCAAAAGTAATCACAGCCTTCTGTTGTTGTTGTCTCTATAGTTAAGAGAGCTCATCTGGTGCCCTAGACAGGTTAAAAGGGATTATGAGGTTTTAAATACACACTCAACTGTCTTGGTCATGCTATTTCTGTTCAGTGTACAGTGCTTACTGAATAATCATAGAGTCACACCACATGATTTATTTGATTTTATAACATATAAACATATTTGATATAATTACTCTATATACACACATGTAAATATTACTTTATATCTATACATATTACAAAAGCATACATGATAATTGTAAATTATACAAATTGTTTAAATAATTATTAATTTCATTAATAATTCAAAAAATAGATTTTAATTGTACAATTCCATAAAGTCATATTTGTTAGATATGCCAGTGTTTGAGTTGTGCTCATATTTCTGGTATTACTGTACTGTATGATTGCATTGTACCCTATTCTGATGAGTGGTAGTAGTAGTAGCATGCAAAGAATCTGATGAGTGAGATCTGGTTAACAATGGTAAAAAGGATTTTCATATCTAGTTTGAAAGTCCTATATCTTGGGCCAGAGGTGTTGAGATGAATTGAGTCTCCAAAAAGTAGCAGATAATGAATTACATCCCCCTCATCCAGAAATTGTAATCCATTTGTGCTATTTAAAATGCATGATGAAGCGAAAAACCTGCAAGATCCCCTGATTCAAGTCAAGGTCATTCCTTCTCACTGCTGAGTCTCTTTAGTTGATGCAACAGCTGGCGCCCAGACAAGGCATTAGGTTCTAATAAAAAGTGACAAACCTGCCCTTGTTGGTGTGGATCACATCTAATACCTGACAACTCTTGCTTAGCATATGTGGCCCAGACATTAAAGATGTCTCAAGGTTAGATTTGATTTATGAAGGAGAACAATGCCCAGCAAGGACTGGGAAAAGACAGCCACAGCTGCCCCCACGCAACCAACAATAACACTGCCTTGTTAGACAGAGGCTCCAAATCCCTGGCGTAAGTGCAACAAGAGCATTCCTGAGATAGCGTTCAGTGACTCAGTCAGTCAGGGCCACGCACCACACAAACTAGGGCACTGTGACCTATTTCCAAGGGAGCATGACGGGCATCACGCATCAGTGTTTTCACTGACAGAGCAAGAGCACGCCCCTCTTTGTGGCTTCACCAATTACAAAGCCAGACTTAAGCAAGTTAGTTTGGAGAGGGTGGGGTGGGGTTTGTTGGCAGCGTTGAAAAGAAGAAGAAAGGCCTGAGCTTGACCTACATACTCCTAACCTAAACACGTCTCCTGGTCCTTTGAAAAGGATGGCCTCCCCCCTCATAGGTCATTTATGAGGAACAAATCCAAGCACAAGCCCCATTCACTGGAATCTAAATATTGAACCTGGAGAGTTTGTGTGTGTGTGTATGTGTGTGTGTGTGTGTGTGTGTGTGTGTGTGTGTGTGTGTGTGTGTGTGTGTGTGTGTGTGTAATTAACATCAGAAACTGCAGCTCTTCATCGTACTGCACAGAGCTATGCACACATAACACATTTTGTCCCATTCATCTGGATTAGAAGGGGGCAGGGATGGATGGATGGATGGATGGTGGCTAAACTCAAAAGTTGCAGCAGAGGAAACCTTGCACCCAACCCACTCCTTAGCCTCTAAGTCTGTCCAGCTCAGACTGTTGAGAAAGGCAGAATAAATATTTGTGTTTTCCAGCCTAGATGGGGAACATTCGTGCTTCCTGAGGGGAACATTTAAGTGGGCATAGGAAATAGTCCAGGAACTGTTTGTCTGTGATATCCCATGATAGCACACTGTGTTCCATCACAAAACTTCATTGAGGTGCCTGCCATGCTGCACATGGTGAACACATTTGAGATGGTCTTATTTATAATGGACACATCCTCTCAGGAAAGAGTGACCATTCTGACCTAATTAACATTTGCATAATTCAACAGGATGCCAAGGTGTACAAACATTTTCAAGTAATACCTTACTACACTTCATGGCCAAGTATTGTACATCAGATAACATATTTACTGATGTGTACATCCAATAACTTAAATAAAACAACATATAGCAGTATTTGACTTATACAACAGCAATCATAGGTGGAGCACTGAGGACAGCAAACATATGCTTTTGTACCTCCACATTATGGAAGGTGTCCCAAGGCCAGAGTGCAAAGGGCACTTCACTGCGTCTAGGACCAGAACCCACAGTGGCAGTGAGAGCCTTAACAGGGCCCACAGCAGGAACATAACCTGTTGGTACCATATGCCGACTAACATAACACTGCAATCATCCAGTAGCTTCCGTGACACTTGTCTCATATGTACCATAAACATCAGGCAGAACAGCATAAAGACCCTTAGTCTGGATTGTAAACAAATATGATAATTGCCCAAATGTCCAGAATCACACAAAGCAGCAAAGTAGTCCACTGATCCAGGAGATAAATAATCAAATTAACAATGTGACCACACTCTGTTCTCTGTTCCACCTGTGAGGAGATTAATCACACAAACGCTCCACGGCTGGTCAACTAAGGATACGAGTCATGATGGCTCGGTGACATTTTCAGCCATTGCTGTTGGCAGGGGTTGATGTAAGCCTTCTTGGCTTGTTATCCAGACATACAGGTGGCTATAGGTCACTGTGCCCTATATCTCTGAAAGGCCTGTACTGAACCCCCTTCTTTCTTTTCTAGATCAAAACATTCATGTACCTTAACATGTAGTATCTTGTAGATACTGAATTCAGGGTTCACACCAGCCTTAACATCAAGTTAAAAAATGTTTTACAAACTCTCCAGGCCCAATTCTTCAAGTTCATAGACCCAGTACCACACAGTTCTGAGACTCGGATCAGGGTTAATTACTGTTACAACACCAAGGTTTTTATAATTTAATAAGAATTAGCAGGCTTTACAAAAGGTCACCAAAATTTAAAAACAGAGAAAGGCTTGAATGTGTGGGCACTCTCAACTGAACTGTGCTGTTATTGTTCCAGCACAGTATGCAAACTCTTTACTCCTGCCAGTTCAAACACAAAAATATAAATAAACACTTTCAGTGACCCATGTCTGTTTTAAAAAAAGCTCTCAAAATCTTGATTCTCCTCAAATTCACAGACTTTCACAGACATATGTATTGGCCTGTGGTATTGGACTTACCAATGGTGCCTAATGGTTTACAAGGTCTGAGAGACAGCCTTAGTTAGCTCTTAGTTAGCTCTTAGTTAGCTCTTAGTTAGCTCTTAGTTTCATGTGCCCTCAACTACTGTTCTCACTTCACTCTTTCCAAAACCTCCAGACCAATATGGCTCCTGCAGATGTCAAGCCATGTGACCTGCCAAAAAAACACAAAAAAGCATCTCTCCACCAAAATGCTCAGTGGCCATGGAGGTTTAGTCTGACGCAAAAAGATGCGACAGTGGAACAGCTGCAGAATAGTTTATGAGTGCCTGCTCACAGATGTTAATAATTCATGTTCAAAATCAATGACATTGATTCTAGACCAGGGATTATGACCAAGGTAGAGTGACGAATGTACAGGTGCAAACAAAGATTGAACCAAAATGTAAAAGTTTGCCAGTATGTCACACAAGAATACCTTATGATGTTAGCAAACTTCATCATCATTAGCATCAAAAAAGCTGACTTAAGCCTGATCTTTTGAGGAGTTATGAGTCATTCTAATCACTCAATCAAATTAGACATGCTCTTTATCCACCTGCCTCTCAGTGAACCTCATCCTCCTCCACCCACACCTGCTGCAGACACACACCTCTTGTTCTGGGTCTCCATGCAGCCCAGTGAAACACAGAGGCCTCAGCCACACTGGAGCAATGTGTTTTCCCATCCCATCAGAGGTTAGGCAAACCTGGCATGGGCTCACTTTGCAATGCCAGCACAGACACACTCTGTAGAGTCCTGCCTTTTTTTCTTTTCCAGGCATGAGATGCCAAGCACAGGTACAGTGTAGTAATCAATTTGCACTGCAGGCAGGGAGACTGTGTCTGAATACTAATGGACCTTGGCTGCTTCCTGCCCCCCCAACCCCTCGCCCCACCTCTGTCTTCCTCCACCCCCCCCCGTCTCTCTTCCTGCACTCCTTCTCTCTCTCTCATTGACACTTCCCCCCATGCACTCCTCTCCTGAGCTGTGTAGGGGGGCAGCAGTCTTGTCTCTGTGCAGATAACTAGCAGCACTAATAAACTGTGTGAGCACCAGGATTAGAGGACTCTGTCAGCACAACTCAGCAGTGAAAAGCAGCTAAGTGCACGCACAACAAGGTCAACATTAAACCTATAGTCACCTCGCCACCTCTCTCTCTCTCTCCTTCTTCTTAGTCTCTTGCTTCCTCCCGCTCTGATCTGTACTGCACTCATGCCCACACACATGCGTGCACACACACAAACATACACTCTTTCTTTCTCACCATGCTTTGTGCCATTTTTTTTCTCTGATCTGTACTGCACTCATGCCCAGAACACACACACACACACACACACACACACACACACACACACACACACACACACACACCACACACACACACACACACACACTTTCTTACCATGGTCACTTTTTTCTCTGATCTGCACTCATACCCAACACACACACACAGACACACACACATTCTCTCTCTCGTTCTTATTTGCTATAACCCCCTCTCTGACACACACACACTCAGACACACAAGTATGCTGTTTCCATTCACCTCGAACCAATACAGCCAGCCACCCACAGTCACAAGAACTTGCACCAAGAACACACACACACACACACACACACACACACACAATCTCTATCTCAAACACACAAACACACACACTCTCTCTCTCTCTCTCTCACACACCACACACACACACACACACACACACACACACACACACACACACACACACACACACACACACACACACACACACAAGCCTCCATTGGCTTGAGATAATTCATCATATTTTACTACTGACGGCTTTTTACCTCGGCTGAGCGATATTGCATCCTGGCGAGGTGACAACAGCAAGACACATGGCCTGGCTCCTCCATCCTAAGGACACTTGCAGTCTCCCTCCTCCTCTTTCCCCCTCCTCTCTCAGCTCAGTGGCTGCAAAAACTGCTCCATCTCCACAGAGGTGGGCTGGAACCCCAAACCCATGGCCATGGATGGTCTTTCTTTCATGAAAAACCCCACACTGCACCCCACCACACACGCCACCTCCATAACAAAAGCCAAGGAAAAAAGCTAAGCCAGACCAAAATGCTTGAATGGGCAAGACCTCTATTGCTCCCGCATGCCCCAGAGCTCGGAGCTCTCCCAGAGAATGGCATTTAAAGTCTTTTTTAATTTGCTAGGGTTGATAAGGACATTCTCTGACAACTCACAGCATGTGCTACTAATTATTTAGACACCAACGTTTTTTAAGCCATTACAGCTGAACAAATACAATCGGGATTTGTTCATGAAAGGCCCTTCAGCCATTAGGTCAGTGTTTTCTAAACCATGTTTCTGTACATGTTTAAAGATTTATTGACTGGAGATTATAAAAGCTGAGCATTGAATGACTAATGTTTGTACACAATTAGTGTTGCCATTAAGAAGATCAATATATGGTAAAAACTACACAGAGAGCAAAGAAATGAAGATGGTAAGTCATTTCTTTTAAGCAACCCCTTTGTCCCTCCTATTTCTGCATCTTTAATAACCATGTTTTCAGGGTTTGCACAGCAAACGCAACCAAACATAAAATCCACAACCTTGCTAAATAATTAGCTTCTCTCTGTTTGGCCCTAATCTAATTCCATCTAAATTATGTTGATTGAATGCCAACTTCATTTATCTGTTTGTCAGTTTGTCAGTCACTTTCTGGTGATTCAGCACTTTAATTACCCTGGGCTGCCACTGCAAATGGAAAGTGCTCCAGAGGAAGGCGTTTGGGTGGCGCTCACTGCAAGTGAGGGGGAGAGCCTGTCACACTGTGTGTGGGGGGGAGTTAATACAGCACATTATCCATCATGCACTGCTAAAGGAGATTGTGGAGGTGGGAGGGCAGGGCCAGGAGAAGGGGTGTGTGTGTGGGGGGGGGGGGGGGGTGTCAGGATTGCTTGCCTTTGCAGAACCAGAGGAGTTCCATCATGTACATAACGAGCGTGATTATCAGTTTGAACCGAGAGGACTCATCCTCGCCCGCCGTGGCTGTCTCTGTCTCTTCCCCCCACCACAGGAGAGGGGATGGCAAAGAGAACAACAGAGCCAAAACAGCAATGAGAAAAGAGAGAGAGAGAGAGAGAGAGAGAGAGAATAAATGGAGGGAGGCCGTGGAGGAGTGGCACAGAGAGAAGCCAATAAATGCAAATGAGCAAACGGAGGAGAAAAAAAAAGACGGGAAGAAGAAAATGAACTCAATCAAGGGCCTCCCAACAGTGGGCTGCTTGTAGTCTGCACTGGCTGTGTCGCATTAGGGAGCAAGGGGGAGACAAACAGCAGCAAAACACTTTTTCACAAAGGTGGGGGCAAGGCAGGCAGGAGGGCTGGCAGTGCCAATAGCAATGCCCTTGACTTAGTGACATAAGGGGGGTAGAGAAGGGTAGAAGAGGTGGGGGAGGGGGGCAAAGCTGTCATGTGACACTCTTGTCATTGGCCACCTGGCAGATCCTCCACCTTCTCACGACCTCATCCTCCAGTGACCTGCAGCGCTCGTCTGGGTGGGGTGGGGAGGGTTGGGGGTTGCGGGGTGGAGTCAGAGGGGGTGCCCCCCCCACCCCCAGCCCTCCCCTCTCATCTGCGCTCCCACTATGGGAAGGTCAAACAGGTCACTGTGTCCTCATCTGTAATCCGCTGCCATTCGTCAGCAGCCTGGGCCAGAGGAGCCAGCCTCGCTACAAGCAGAGAATGCCCAATTAGGCAGCTGTCACACAAAGCAAAGCAGAGGCTGCGACTGAAAAAAGAGGGAAGAAAATCATACACACACACACACACACACACACAGCCCTCCATCTCACACTCCCCACACCCTACCCCTAGTGCTGACTGTCTGTCAAAAGGGGCACGCAGCTGTGGGTGCCAATTACAGCAACATGTTAACCATTTCCTTGCAAAGAGGGAGGAGTCTCCCCCCTTCCTTCAGCCCACCCTGGGACCGGGCTGGCCTCTCTGGGGGCTCATTCTGTGGGCTCTCAGAGGCTCGACGCCAGAGCGTTTACACCCTCAACCCCCCTCACCACACACACACAGACACACACAAACACACACATTCATGGCCCCCCTCTTCTTCCTCACACCACTAGGCAGTGAAGATCGCTGAGGAGAGCTGTCTTGACAAAAAAAAAAATCCTTTGGCTTTGACTGAGGTTATTTTTAGCAACAGCTCAAAGATAATTCTTCTCGCAGGCTGATGGCAGATTTCTCATCTCAGTCTGTTGTATGTGCATTGGTGTGCATGCAAGACTATAGTTTATCTCACACTGAAGAAAAGGAAACACTACACACTAACAAAAGGTTACAATGAATGGCGTGTCAGAAACTACTCATCTCTGACAACACTCTTCCTAAATTCCCTCTCCCTATCTCTCTCTCTCTGTCACACACACACACACACACACACACACACACACATACACACACACATAAACACACACATGGCCATTCCGGTATCAGACTGTTCCAGTCGTGGAACTTCACACCCACGGAGCTGACGCAGCACTCAGGATGGTTACACACATGGGGTGTGAAAGAGGGAGACAACTGGAGAGCTGATCTCACCTTGGCCCCTGGACTTCTCCAGCAGCTCTCCTCTCCACTACTGTCACAATAGCGTTTCTCTCTCTCTCTCTCTCTCCTCTCTCTCCCCCCTTGCCTCCTGCACATTTCCTGTCTCTATCTATCCATCTATCTCTCCCCGTGGCCCAGAAAGAGCAGAGCAGCGCAGCTACAGAATGTTACAAGTTTAATCAGAGATAGATGAGGCTGCTGGAAGGGAGAAGGAGCTGACTCCAGGCCCAATAATCTCTCCTCTTCTTAATTAAATGATTGAAGAAAAGCCAGCACATTAAACGGAGGAGTGTGCCTGGGTCCCCTGCCTTTTCCCTGGATAGGGGCGGATGGAGGAAGGGGGCAGGTGGAGAGGTGTGTGTGTGTGTGTGTGTGTGTGTGTGTGTGTGTGTGAGGATGGGGGTGGGGAGTTCATAAGAAAGTGAAGTCTTGCTCACAGTCATGCGAGCCAAGAGCAGAGGGAGCTCGGGGAGAAGGAGGACTATCTCAAGAACAGCAGCGTGCTCTGACAGAACAAGGGGCTGTGCGGCTTATGTGCTTGAACAGCTGTACACGCTCATGCTTAAATGCTGATGGTGTTCATCTCTGAGACGCACCACAAAGTGAGCTCATCAGCAAAATTCAGGGCTTCACCGAAGGGCCTGCCTGTGAGTTTGTGTATAAAAATCAGGGCATTACTGCACAATATCACTTTATTTCAACTGGGAAGTGTTTACACCCCCTACACCAATAGTGTACTGCATAACTCAAACCTAGTGTACTCACACTCAAAGACTCAAGGACTGGAAGCCTGATCTAATCTCCCATCCCCCTCATTAGGACTGTCTCTCTGTCAGGAGCACCTCAATCAAACCCCCCTTATCACACTGATGAGCTCCTCATGAATGGGATGTCAGGCCGCTCTGCAGACAAAAGATGTGCTAAATATTTTACACACGCTCTTCTGATGGAGGTCAATCAAAGTCACAGAGCGGAGAGAGCCGAGGTGACCTTTGTTTCACAAGAACTTCTGCGAGCGGAAAGTTGAGCCGAGAACTTGAAATAGATGTGTGTGACAACGTGCGGAGGAGGGGGGCTTGCGTGCTCCACCTTCTCTCTACAGCCCGCTTTTGCCTCTCAGGCGCTGAGTGGAGCATCATGAATAATACACGGTGAGCGGCAAAAAAACGCGGCCCAGTTTAAAAAGGCGATTCGCTCGCAAACGGCTCCTTTTCCTGGCCATCACAGCCTCGCCACTTCATGGACAGAGTTAATGCTTGTTTCCAGATGATGCTTGATTCTAGTGTGCAAATGGCCCCCTGTGGTCAAGTTGGGGGATCTGACGGGACTGGGCCACAGTCAGGGATGTCAGGGGAAACTCTGTGCAGCCTTAAGCTATGAAACACAAGGAAGAATGGAACGGCACAATCATTGTGAGCCATGCTTGTCCTAAATTGGAAATGTTCTCAAAAAAATATTTCCCCATGAGCAATGAGTTATTGTTTACAAATAATATTAAAATAAGATTGCTGTTTGTGTTTTCTCCTCTTCTGACACGGGCCGCGTCCCAATTGGATCTCATGAGCCCCCCTTAATTTGCAATTATGTTCTCTCACTTCTCCATGCCAACCTCTGAGGGCTGAGAATGGCCTATTTCTCATCCGGCGAGCAGGGAGAAGCCCTGCCTGCTACATCTGCATCTCGCCTTCGCCCGACGCCTCTGCAGTAAAACTGATCACCAGAGTGCACTTTTAGGGAGACAACAACACCACCACACATTTAGTCCTTTAGAGGACGCATCATCTGTTTCAGCCCAGAGGAAAATCAGTGGTTATTCACTGAAGCCAGATAAGGCAATGCTATCTGTGTTCCTGAGGAACTGAACCACTGACCTTGGTGTTATCAGAATGATTCTCTATTCTGTACTGGTCAAGCTGCAGATGTTTTCATGCTATCTGATGAACTGGTTTGTGGCTATACTGTCTAGCCACTGTTTTCTCCTTGCTGGTGTTGTTCTGATGGGCTGGCTGCAGCTCCTGCTAGCGGCTCTTGTGCCAGTTTCCCCTGCTTCATCAGATTCTCTGCTAGCTGTCTCTCTGCTTGTTCTTCCAGCTCAGGCTGGGCTGGTCGGCACCGTGGCATGGTCTCGGAAGAGCTGACGACACTCTTTCCCTTTCGCTTCAACCGAAATAATAATAAGCACTTTTGAAGGACTTGAAAAAGACAAAAGTAATGACAGCAACTCTGAGGGGGGAAGGTAGCGGTGGAGCCGCCTGCCACAGACGGATGGGCAGGAGGGGCGCCGGCCTGTCACCAGTGGCACGGCTCAGTCTTCCCTGTCGCTAATTAGCAGAAATGAAGCCGGATTAAAAAGTTAATGGGGGGGATGAAAACAGCATGAGCCATCGAGCGGAGGTCTTGCTGTGGACTTCAGAGAGGGCCTGTCCCTTTAAGGGAGTTTGTTCCTCCTGCTGCTGCTGCTATATGTGTGTGTGTGTGTGTGTGTGTGTGTGTGTGTGTGTGTGTCTTGTTCTCTCATAGTCTTTTTTCGACGGCCACCGTCTCCCTCTCAGTGTATGTGTCAACGACAAAGCTGTTTTCAAAGTTCTCTCAGTACCACCGTCTCGGTACACTCTAACTGACAGATGACCATGTCATCTGCTGCCATGGCGTGTCCTGTGGAGTGACGGCCGGTGAAGGCCCAGCGTGTCCCTGCGCCCCACCCCTGTGTCGTGCTGTCCTGTCCTCTGAGGGCTGAAGGGGCAGCAGCACACAGCAGCCGCAGGGCCCCTGCCAGGCAGCAGAAGTTGTCCAGCAGGAGGAGACCACACAGGACAACAGAGAAGCTGTTTACCCAACTCTCAGGGGGAGACATAACTTTAGCTGCAACCCTACCTCCGATGTCCTTCCCTCCCCCCTCCCCCCAAACTCAACACGCGCGCACACACACACACACACGCACACACAAACACGCACACACAAACACGCGCACACACACGCGCACACACACGCGCACACACACGCGCACTCACACGCGCACTCACACACACACACACACACACACACACACACACACACACACACACACACACACACAGGCTCCCTTCCGAGTTGTTGTAGAATGTCACAGGGTGAGTGTGTGCGACCTTGAGGCGCTGCTCTGGCTCAGCGAGGGTCGAGCTGCCTGCAGCCGCCCTTGAACTGTGGGTGCAAGACAAAAAAGAGATGAGGGGAACACAGACGAGACCAGAAAGAGATCTCCAACAGCCTCCCTGTCCCAGCTGCTCCTCTTCTCTTGGGCCATGGGCTAAGGGGGGGAAAGTCCTGGTGAAGGGTGGATGCTTAAGCTGAAACGTAACAGTTCTCTAAAGGTCAGGTCGTCTACATAGTCATTAAGCTGCCATTTGCTTGCTTGCAATTGAGAGTGAAATGATATATCTGGAATTGAATTTTACCTGCTATATTTGGCAGCATTTCAGAGAGAGAGAGAGAGTGAGAGAGAGATTCCCATTACGGGATGGTATTTTAGAGGTTATGCAACTTAGCGAATGAAAAGTGTGGAGGACATCTCTGTGGCGAAAATGTTCCAGTCACCATGAAAGAAAAGTCTCAAACTGAACACCTTGGATCTCACCACAGAAGACAGAAGAAAAGAGCTGAGCAGAGACTAGCATTCCAAAGTTGAGTTTCCTTCATACAAAAATGTTTAACATATCAACTTCCAGGGGTTGGGACATGTTATGGAGAGAGTGGAGGCAAGGAGGGGACCTAACTGCCTTGGCATAAACAAATTTTTTTTTTTACAATGTGAATGATGACAGCTTCCCAGAGGCCCGGGCCCTGTTCCGAGGAAGCGTGGGGCCCTTCCCTTGGTTGGATGTAACCTTATCTTCTGCCAGAGTGCTGCCACACTTGTACCCAGCTGTTCTTGTCCTGTACTTGGGTGTGCTCCTCTCTCCGCAGAACCATCTCAGGTTCCGCCCCGAGAGAGCCATCAAGAGGAAGGAGACCTGGGCTTAATTTTCCAAGCAGCCCTTTTCTGCACATACACACTAAAAGGTGACACGTACCTGCCGCTAGTTTCTTAAAGATTTTTAATGCCCATCACCTCAATCAAACAACTGATCTTAAATTGTAAGCGTTTCATCAATTTGACAGGACTCTTGAGAGGTCCCAGCCACATAAAGGTTGCACTCTCAGGGGCTTTGACCTCTGAGAATGTTCAACTTGCATGACAAACACATTTGTCATTTGACAGGGTGTCCTCTCACCTTCTTGGGGTTGGACCAATGTGGGTGCTTTGCGTCACAGGCACATCTTAGAGAAAGCAGCCCACTCACTGCCATGCCCATCGCTCTTAATTTAGCTTAGTGAAATCAAAATAAGTGAAGCTCTCCTAGTGCCAAGTCATGCCAGTTAGGGGGAAGTATTTGCATACGGCAATGCCACAGACATCTGCCAGAGACCTTGATAAGGACCGAGGGCAAGAGCAGAACCTTCAGTGCAGTGAGAGCACACTGAGTCTGCACAAGGTCAAGACAAAAACACAGCAGAAACTGGATCCTCCGAGACAGCCAGGGACATACTCATGACATTACACCACCAACCCCCCCACAGACACTGACTGACCACCAAACACAGCTGGGCAACGACTATGAAAAGAAAACTAAAAATATACTGAAAATATAATGAAACTGATGGACATATTATAGAATCTCTCTGGGAAAGGGAAATGTTACATTGCTGTTGTCAAAAGGCATGTACTGTATGTAGGACCTATGAGGTTCATTGATGTATTGTTTAAGGCATTCAAAGACTGAGGTGTCTATTTCACATCTCTCTCTGTCTGTAAGCACAGATAACTCTAGCCTTCCGTGGGAATTGCTTTGGATAAAGTCTCGATTGTGTCTAAATACGAGCACATAACCCTAAAGAGGAAGCTCTAAAAAAACATACAGCCTCTGTGTGTTGTGAATAAAACCTGTTAAATACAGGTGCCTCTCTTTGCTCAAAGCATTCAAACTCAGGGGGAAATTATATTTGACCAACCTTATTCCAAATATGGGCCAGGCCACAGGCACAACAACCACCCTAGTAAATTTATACCAGATTACACTTTTTTTTCCCTTATTTGCAATGGCTTGTCATCCAGAACAAACTTGGTTCTGTGGCCCAAATAAATAGGTCATTCATACACACAAATACAAACACAAACACACACACACACACGCACGCGTGCACGCGTGCACACACACACACACACACACTCACACAGCCAACAAAGGAAAGTTCTGGACTTCCACCATTCCTGTCCACAGAGACAAACCCCGATTAACCTCTAGCACAGTAAGATCAAATGTTCATCTGGTCAGATACACACAGTCCCTCTCAGGAAGCATGTATGTGAGACACAGCCGTCTTCATGAAATACCACTCACAGCCTCAGGCCATGCATTGCTCAAGCTAGTCAATATGTTTACTGCTGCAGCAAGGGCACTGTGTGTGAAGATTACATGACATTACATATGCTTGGCCTTTAGTTCAGACAGACTAAACCTAATACTGCCATTGGCGATGAAGACTTTCTGTAATCAACACTCCGGTGGCCCAGTGTTGTTTCATGAAAGAGCCTTTTGTTTGTATACTGAGCACTCCTTTGAACACACCAGACAAACTAGTTTTCCGCCTCATCACTGACCACATGTTCTCTGTACAAAGCAGCGTCCTTTCTTTGAACCCTGACCTTAGCAGGGCTAGCTCCATCCTCTGGCGGCCCCGCTCCACACACGTGTCTGGCCCACATCAGCCAGTGTTGACAGCAGGGGCAGCTTCCGGCTGCAGGTGTTTGCTGCCATTTCCTGCTTCCATGGTATGTGCACGCCAGTCGTAAACAGCTGCTGCTACTGCTGCCGACTGCCTCTCAGTACAGATTCCTCCTGCGTGATGATTTGTTTTGTACTGCTATAAACAAATAAATAGGCCAATATCGATTCTCCTTATTCTATTCTCCCGCTGTGCCGTCTTTGTATCTTTCTCATTTGGTGCGAGGGCAGAAAAGACATTGCATACAGCAGACTGGCACACACTCCATCTCAAAGAGGAATACCTTAAGCGGTGGTTGCAGAGAGGCAGTGGGGGTGAAACAAATGGCCAGAGCCACTAACTTTATGGCCGTAGCTCTTCTGTGTGAAAACCCTTTTTGTGAACTGGAAAAATGCTCGCCTGCGTTTGGGCTCGGAGCCACAGCCTGCTCTGCTGCTCTCTGCTCTCCATCTCCCCATGCGCACACACACACACGCACACACACACACACACACACACACACACACACACACACACACACACACACACAAACACACACACACACACACACACACCGCCCCTGCCTGCTAGTTGCAGCCCTGACCTCCAGTTGACCTTCAGCAGCGAGGCAAACAAGGTTGACCCGTCGCTAAACTTTCCCCCACTGGATGATAAGCACTTGTTTAATTATATTCATCTACATGGATCTGACATTGTTCCAGGATGAAGTCAGTGCTCTCTGAAGGTTACCGGGGGTGGATGGGGGCGGTGTGGGCGGTGGAGGCACAGAGCTGAAAGTGGATGGGAATTTTAAAAGCCACACACACTGCAGCAAGAGAGCAGCCAGCAACTTTTATTTCCTGCTCTTTGTCAGAGTCACGGGTAAAAACAGAGGCAGAGGATGTGGCGTGAAGAACAGTGGACAAATCTGTTTGTTTTTTTCTCCTGCTAAATGCTACTGTCCAGCCTTCTGCACAGCCTGCTTTTCTCTCTCATTTAGAATGACTGGAATCACTTGAGGGGGAAGAACAATAGAAGGTTGCACAATAGCAGCTTTTTCCATGAACTTATCACTCATGGCCGAGTCAATTCCCTTTGACAAATATAGGTGTGTGTGTGTGTGTGTGTGAGACTGTCTGTGTGTGTGTGTGTGAGTGTGTGTGTGTGTGTGTGTGTGTGTGTGTCTGTCTGCCCGTGTGGGTATCTGTGTGTGTTTACACCCCAGGGGAACACTGATCATGGCCGTCATAAAATATCTTTAATGGCTGAACCTGGTCCTGCCGCGTGTCTTCAGCACATTTATGGGCAGGATGGCGGCTTCTCCTCCCCTTCACCTCTCCTTGCTGGCTTGGGCTGCCACCCACACACACACACAGTCAGTGGCGCGGTGGCAGAGTAGTGTGAGCGCGAATAGACCCGCGGAGCCCCGTCCAATTAGATCACTGCCCTTATTTACAGCACTCAAATGTTTTCAGGTCAACCCTAATCTCGTCCTAATCAGTAAGGTCAAGGCACAAAAAAAGTGCACGCAGATAGCTTTGACAGGAAAAAGGGCCGGCTAAATCGGAGCTGTCTGGCTTCTGTGTCAACCTCAAACTGCTGAAGCGTGTTACATAAACAGAGCAATGGCACATAAAAGCTTTGTGTTGATCAGCAGAAAGCGCCACACTGATACATGTATGCCATGTGTATGCAAGCTCTCTGAAGAGCTGGCACAGCCATTGGAAGGGGATTTTTTTTCTTGTGCTGTAAGACAGATTGCATGGGTTGAGAAGCATCTAAAGCTAGCTTGTTTCAGAATTTGACAACAATAAGTGCAGAACTAGAGTGGACAGATCAAACACTGCGTCGGTGTTCAGTATAATATCTTCACAACTCATCATTTTCAGAGGGTGCCTTCGTCTTGCTATTGCACTACGACTCTGAAGTGTGATCAGCAGCCTCCCTCTTCTCAGAGAGAAGCGTTCTGGCACTGCATCAGTAGCCCCAGGGGCAGCCGCTGCTACCTGTCTCTGTTGAAAAACAGCCACCGCCACCCAGTCTCACAGGTTCCATGTTAAGCCAGTGATTTGAATACAAGCTGAACAAGAGGCTGTGTGTTTGGTTCAGGTAGGCCCACGTCATGTTGGAGGGGCAGTAGCATTTTTGTTTCCGGCTCAGCCCTGCAGTAGAGGGGGCATGTTTGAGCTCCAACTGGTGCAGACCAGCCACCCAGGCTTGCCTGTGTGTGTCAGAGCAAGTGACTCAGCTCCGGCATCCACACCGAGACCAAAATCCATTTAGCCTCTGGCAAACGCCTGCTGAGTCTCCATTACAGAATGAAGAAAAGGCATGTGAGTTAGATGTTGATATTTTGGCAGGCCTCACCCACAGTGGTACTAATCACACAATTTCCATCTCATTCTCAAAGCGGTGATTATTGTTTACAGAGTTCTGCAACTCTGCAGCAAACAGTTGATTCAATTTTGGCCTTTGATATGATTACACAAGACACAACAGCCACAGTTTTTATCTGTGTACAAGTTCTCCATTTTCATACTCTGAACTGCCAAGAGAAGAATGACTTGTACTCCAATACTGGGAAAGTGCAAACAGACACTGCAAAGAAATCACAGAAACAATGTCAGCATACAGCTCAACCACTGCTCAAACATGACTACATTTCTTGACATAATCTAAAGGTTATGCAAGCAGACCTCAATGTGGAGCAATACAGTATCTGAGGTTCCTTTCAACCATTGTGCATTTCAGTTTGTTTTCATTATGAAATAATGCATAGCAAATTCAACTATATCCACAGCTGTCACTATTGTTTCAAAGGAGTCCAAATGACTGGCTCTCAAAAGGTCTCATGTGTCCAGAGCAAACAGCTTATCCAGTCCTGCTTGACCTTGGCACAACATTCAGACTGGATAACGACCTTGAACTGGCAGAGACGCTGTGTAAAAAAGACCCCCTTTCTGCTCTCAGCGGTGGGAGTGGCTTCAGGTTTCAGGGAGCCATTAGTGGAGATGCCCACTAAAAATACAACAGCCCAGAGATGGGCGCTCCAGAGAGGATGAGCCATCAGCTGTAATTATGGGATGAAGTCAAGGGGAGATGGCCTGCCCTGCTACACACTCTCCCAAAGGCACCAGGGCCGGCCACACACACATACACACACACACACACACACACACACACACACACACACCACACACACACACACACACACACACACACGGTTTAGCTTAATAAAGATGATCGCTTATATCCCCCGTCTGACTTGTTGACATAGGGGTTCATTCATTCATTCATTCACAATTTTTTTTCCAATTCATAGGAGGAAAAACAAAGGAAAAACAAACAAATCAAAACAAGGAATGACAAACTAAAACAAACAAGAGGAAGAGGGGCAGCACCAGAAGCAAGTGTTGGCATATCAAAGCCAGACATGGGAAAAACACAGGAGTGTAATGTTTATCCAGCTGTCCCTAGGATCTTCATCTCTGCCCTGCACAAATTCCTTCAACAATTCAAACATGGAGGACAAACAGAGAATACATGGACATAGAGTGCCATGACCTGAACTTAAAAACACTAAAACCCCCTGGGCAGAAAGACTAAACTGCATATCCATCTATGCTGGTGTGGGGGATGGGCCTTGTCCTCTGTTGCCCAGCAACAGATCACCGCCACCTTTTGAGTTCAGTGATTCAGCTAGACAAACACACACACACACACACACACACACACACACACACACACACACACACACACACACACAAATATACACAGTCTCGCTCTGCCTGTCTCTCCCGTCCCTCCCTCCCTCTTTCACTTACCATCTCTGAACTTTGGACATCTGGCTGTAAGGCACTTGAAATTTGACTCAGCCCAGCTCATCTCTGTGAACACACACATACCTCTGCCTGCTTCCACTCGGAGCATCCTGTATGCACGACTGATACCTATGTGATGAGACCCCTCTTGCCATGAGCTCTCCTGAAAAGCAGAGCCACTCATACATTTTCACTAAGAAACTCCGTCCTCAGCTCAGAGGTCCAGCCTGGCACAGAGAAGCCAAGTATGCTCCTAACTCTGCCTCTCTCAGAATGGAGACAGGCCCATCACACATGACAGATGCCACAGCCACAGATGCCCATCAGCCATTCCACAGGCACACCACTGACCGCTGTGGAAAAATCCACCCCAGTGGTGAGAACGCCATCAGGCAGCGCTTCTGTCTGTGTGTGTGTGCGTGTGTGTGTGTGTGTAAGAGAGAGAGAGAGAGAGAGAAAGAGAGAGACGCAGCACAGCAGCCTCCTCCAGTTCTCCAGGCATAGCTATGGATTTGCCCTCAGGCCATGGAGCTTTGGCTGAGCTCTGTCCTAATTAGAGGGGCATACTGTCAAGCATTGGGTTTCCCCTTAGCCAGTCTGGGCTCTAGCTCCTTGCTCACTACCTGGGAAGCATAAATATAAACAAGCAGCAGGCCAGGCAGCCAGTCTCCCATTACCAACACTAACTAAGTGTGGTAAGGAGATGCCATTGGCTCTGCACATGTAGAAGGCCCCGAGGTGAAACATACAGCTTCATTACTAGGCTTAGGCATAAATAAAGAGTAGATTAAAGGATTCTTTATGATGCATTTGGCTTGACTTCTGCTAGTCTGTCTGATTGCCCCTCCAAAAAACTATTCTACTTAACAAAACATTTACTGATAGAAATGTTATACTGGTATCAATTACAGGATAGTCATCAAGGATTAAATTGCTCATGTCCTTATAACCCAATGTTGGACTATGGGGGCATGGCACCAGGCGAGCAGTGGGATGTGACTGGGGGAGCTGGCTGGCTAGCCAGTAGCTCTGTGCACGCTGGATGAAGAGAAGTACTCAGTAGTAAATCCACAGAGCCACCCTGTCAGCCCTCCCTCTATGTCCACAGCACATATGTCCCCTTGAACTATACATCAATCTCCACCCGTCATTCATAAATTCTCAAAATCCCCTTTTAGTTAATTGCCGGTCAAATTTAATTTCTCAGAAAAGCTTTCAAAAGAAAAAAAAAAGACCCAATCAAGTTCAGGTACCATGCCTATCTCTCCTCCAAGACAATATGCTTGTCCTTTTCTCCTCTCTCTTTTTTCTCCTTCTTACTTTTTCCCATACCTGCTGAAGTCAATGAAGGTGCGTGTGTGCAGTGTCAGATGCTTGCATTAGAATCAGATGATTATGTAAGCATGAGGCTCCTCTGCTCCCCGATACTGAACGAGACACAATGCCCTTGGCTGAGCTCGGAAGACTCTAGAAAGGGCAGCTGGCTAAGAAGTTGTGAAGGACAATCCCCCTCCACTAATAGGACAGCAGCTCTGCGGCGGCCTTGGACTTGGAATCCTTTTTTTCCCCCTCCTCTCCCTCTCTCGACAGGAACATGCATCAATCCGTCAGTGAGCCAGAGACAAGGTCTCTTAACCTTCAGAGAGGTGAAAAAAAGACACAGGTCTTAGGATTGGCTCAGAATGACTAACATTGTGGCACTTTTTTCCACCCACATTGCTGGGGCTCCCCTGACTGTTAAATTAAGACACAGTTGAATAACACTCCTAAGTCCAATTTAACCATCAAGCTGCCACGTCCTCTCATGCCTTCAATTATGCTGAGCCCTTCCAGAGCTTTGATTCATCTTGAGCCTCTCAAACCTCTCCCTAGCCTACATTAGCATGACCTCAAAACATCCAGCAGGACTGTACAAACAAAGGCCCAGCCAAAACTAATCAGGAGCATTCAAAATAGCCTAACTTTACTATTTCAACTCTAACACACACACACACACACACACACACACAGACACACACACACACACACACACACACACGAATAATTACTGTTGTGGAACATCACCCATCACTGAAACACACACATGCCTGGAACTACAGACAGGGTGGGACAGTGTTTGCACACAGGCAGGAGTTTAGAATAATGTAAATGGACTTCACAAGAATGTTCCTGAATGGTAAAACTTCTATATGTGGCAATACTGGATGAATGACACGCATCACATGGAGCGACATATGTGTTTGTGAATGCCTTGCTCTGTGGACCCAACAGACAAATGTTAAATGAGAGCTCATCCATTTTTAAATACCTCTGCTTGTGTTGTGTGCTTGCCTTACTTAGCAATTCCAGGGGAGAAATACTTTGTGTGTCAGAGCACATGGGATGTCCAGTGTATTCTGTGTCTCTCTGTCTCTCTCAGTAGGGATTCTAAAGCCAGAACGTCTGAGCCTACGGACCCTCTCCGAAAGGAACCAGTTACCAACATCTGCGACCGTTTACATATAGGAACTGGTATTTCTGACCCCCACTTCCATAACCCGGCAAATAAAACCAATCGGAGTGTGAAGTGCAATTATGTAGATATTCCAATTATTTTTAAAGGCCTATGCATATATATACATTCATACATTAAGCAGGATCCTTGAGACTATTGATATTTGGGGGGGGGGTCTGCCTTTACCTTTGAAATTCAATGCATATATTTATTCATGCACGTTACAAAGGGGACATGCGCATCATAAATCGGCAGGCGTAATATAGGCCCACTCTATAAAAATGTCACTGATACACCTCGGCTGCCTCGGGCTGACATTTCTATTCTACAGATGGAAAAATCATTTCTGCGCTGCACTGCTGATAGATGAGCTGGCACAGAAAGACATGATTTAAGATGCTCCCTTTCCTTTTGCCCTCCACTTTTGCTTACGCCATTAGTTTAATACTGGATCCTTTGCTTACATTTGTCTTTTTTCCGTCTTCCTTTCTTCTTTGTGTTCACAAACCACGAACCAAGCCAATTTAAGCAGCACAATAAACGTCTCTCTCTCTCTCTCTCTCTCTCTGTCCCTCCTTCCCTCCCTCCCTCGCACACAAGCTGGTGCAGTGCTAAGTTTTCCTGTTGGTGTGTGCTCATTGATCTGGTGATGTTTACAAGATTTCATCTAGCCAGTTGTCTTTTCAACAAGACGGCTGTTGGCGTGGGCCCTCTGCTTGATTTATCTGACCTCGATCTCAGTGTGGGCTTCCTTGCTACTTGTTCTTTCTCCCTTTACCCTCCTCCTTTCTTTCAGTCGCTCTATATATCGGCCTTCTTTTCATCCTGTCTCGCAGCAAAGTATGAATAATGTAGTTAAAACTCAATCACAAGTGATTAAACCAGGGACGCTGGGAGGTTTCGTGACCTGCTGTACGTTAAACGAGCCTATAATTATCTCATGAACAAAGACACTCCCAACCCACTTGCCTCCCACTCTGCCCAAAACTCCCATCCTCCACTCCCAATCTTTCCCCGTCCCCCATCTCCACAGTAGTATGTGATGTGATGATATTTGTGTGTGTCACTGTGTGTGTTTGTGTGTGTGTGTGTGTGTGTGTGTGCCCTGCACTGTCTTAACACTGGTACAATCCCTTCCCATGTTGATGAGTTGGTACAAGGGTTAAAGTCCACTACCTGGGGCTTGCCACTTGTGATAAACTGGACAGACAGTTTCATTGAACAAATAGAAGACTGTATGTGGGGCTGGAGTTCTACTCGTGCAGTGACCAATCCAAAGAGCAACACCCCTGCCCTCTGTGCCAAAGCTTGTGTCTGCCTGCCTGCCTGTCTCTCAGTGCTGAATGAGTCACCAGAGCTTATTAGTGGCATGCTGTATTAGGTGCTTTGGATCATGAGTGCAGCTTAATAAATGTCTCCTGCAGTTGTCATACACTTGGGCATTAGCCTTGTGTTTAGGTGCTTTGGGAACAATGTGACCTTATAGCTACTGTTGCCCTTTGCAGAACAAACTCCATCTAGGGTATTGTTCCCTGTTGACATTTTTTTCTAGTACGTCTACAAGGCTGTCTGTTAGATAAACACCAAGCAACAACTATATTCACAGCAATACTTTAACATACCTACCGATGTAAGAGCAGAGAGACAAGGCCTGTTGTTGTCTGTCCTTGTCTGACTCGAAAAGTAGAATGGAGGTAAACAGGAGGCCTTAGCAAAAGAGGCCACAGAACTGTTAAAGCCAACCTGACCCGAGGTCACTCACAACCTGGTGTTGACCAGGTTCCAGAAGTACTCAGTAAACACTCTTCAGAGTAGGACACACTCAGCATGGATCTAAAAATGTTTCCACCCACAACCACTCAAGCACTTGTTTCTAGTTCCATGTTATTTCTAAACTGACAGGAAGAGCACACCAGAACAACAGAAATCTGCTTGACAGTAGGATAGGATAGGTTAAGGATAGGATAGTCTACAAACTTATGTTGTACACAGTAGATCTCTCATCTACTCATATACACTGCGTACAGAGTTACACATAAATATGTACACGTAATACAAATAAGGGCCTAAAAAGTGTGTCAAGCTAGAACAGACTACCTATCACACAGATGTCTACATTTGCTTATAAGAAAGAGTGAAGTAGGGAAGTGTCCCTACTATCCTTGCCACCACTAGGCCTAACCTTTTCCACTGATGCCACAGATATCTTCTTCCCTCTATACTCATGTGCAAAGGCAACGCTGAATGACTAGCAGGGCCGTTTTTACAGTTAGGCTACAAGTCATCCCTAGACCACATCAGATGAGTGAACAACAGAGAGAGCTCTCAAACTACTCAACAGAAGCATTTGAAACGACCCCATCTCTATTAACAGCAGACCAAAGTAAACATTTTATCAGTTAAAAGACCAGCAGATTTTCCATTAAAAACACAAAGTTCTAAAGCAAGAAAAAAGTTAGAATAAATGGACATAAACAGTCAAACACTGCCCTATAATAATAATAATAATAATAACAACAACAACAACAATAATAATAAAAATAAAAACGTGATTGTATTTTGGTTTATTTAAATGCCAAAAATAATGGGCATCAACCCCATTATCAGTTCTAAATATCCGTTCACAAAATACTTTCTGGGGCAAAAATAAAGAATCATACGAATAGCGGATGGCCTGCGGTAATTTGGCATCGCATACAACAAATAAATTCCACGGCAAGTGAAAGAAACTATCCATTACTCAGACGGCATCCACTGTAGACATAACGTAACCCATAATGATGCTGGCCACATCGCTCGCAAATGAAACAAAATGGAAACTAATGCTACGTTACCGACACATCAATCGGTGACACAAACCTCAGTCTCGTTCCACAAGCAGCCGTATCACTGTATCGTACCATGTTCTGCTCTTCTTTTCAATAAACTGACATTTCGAAACACGCAAATGTTGTATGTTGGCTCACGCGAACAATACTGCTGCCGTGTCCTCGTCATGTCATGCGACGGCTTGTGGTGGAGTAGGCTACATCCAGTTGGTCACGTACCTGTTTAGATGGAGACCGACAGGAGTCTTTGGGAAATCGTGCTGCATTTTACAAACGCGCAAGATTTTTCTGAGGTGTCTTCCCACAGACGATCTTTTCGACTGATGACAGTTTCGCCAAATAGGACTACGTGGTTCTGTACATACAACGACCCTTCGTGCGTCTCCACTTCATTCTATATGCACGAAAAGGGCTTCTGCCTCTGATAGCAGTTCAACACCAGGTCCTGCAGTCGACTCCGGGTGAATTGTTTGTTCAAGGTATCCCCGGCACTCTGCAATGCCATCTACACTCCTCCTCTCCCTTGCATGGACAACACCCTTAAAGGCACAGAGCCACAGCTGACCCAGTGTGTATGCGCGTTTGGCGTCGTTCTTTAGTACAAAGCTTTAATAACAGCATAATATAGCATTAAAACATAATTAGTCTTAAAACTTATCATATTGTCATATCGCTACAGCCTACGGTAGAAATAGCTTATGGTGATAGCTTAATGTTTAAAAGTTACTGAACAAGGAGTTTAATATCTCTATTGCAATTATAGTAATATGTAGGTCTATTGTAAGGAAAGGCTTATAAATAGCTTAAACTTAATATATTCATCTGTAGTTTGAGGTTGTCAAGAGGCCTATATATTGAAGTAGACATTGAAAAATAATATATATAGTTCATAATAAATAATATATATATGAACACGACCCCTCTTTCCCCCTCCCATGTGGTGGCCTCACACCTCTTCTTCCCTGCTGGGCCATTTTGTGTGGGGGTCTGCCATTGCCTTTTGCTCTGTTCTCCTTCACCTTTGCAGCTGCCTTGGTCCAGCCAGATCAGAGACCACACAGCTGCCCAAAGTAATGGTCCCATAATCATGTCTGCTGGCAACAGATAACATGGTTTGAGGAAGACCTCCACATGTTTTTGACACTTCAAGAACCATGAAAGGAGATGCTCACACCTTTCAGGGTTGAAATCATGAAAATGTAAGATTGTTGTTGTTCTCAGTTTACATACAGACAACAACTAGCTTCCAGTGTATTGCTCTTAATGCAAACGATAACAAACAAAATAGTGAGGACTGCTGAACAGGCTGAATTTGACCAACTGTAAGACTTGTGACATGTAACACAGAATGTGTTAATTAAACAAATATGTCAGGATACTAGTCAATAGGGTTGCTGATGACCCCTCACCCCAAAACCTTTGTCATTCAAGGGAAACATTTACCTTATCACAGGTAGGGTAGGGACCCAGGTAGGAACATTTGGTAGGGAATATCTCTCTCTGTCAAAGGTCATTTCACAGAATGGTTGCATGGGAATTTTAAACAGACTCTTTGGTGCCCCTATATTCTAAAAGTAGTCTATCCCAATACAACAGTAAGTTTTACACTTTATTGTTTATTCATAGACACACTGGGAACATAGGCCGTTGGAATAAACAGCGGGGGCATTGTTCTGACGATTTTCAATTCAAAAGTTAAATCTATGGTCAGTGTAACATTTGAAATAATGTAGAAAACAACAATGTTTAAGATCACCGATGAGGTGATGAAACCACCACATTCTAAACACATACTGAGTACTATTTTAAATAACAACCCAAACACATAAACACAGTAAAAGTTTTGGGTTCAAAGGTGGCCATGTCTCAGGCCACTGCAGGCTGTGAACACCTGATAGTCACAGAGCAGAGCACAACGCCAGTGTGACCAGCCTGTGCCCTTTGGACTATAGCCTGCTTTCACTTAAAGTGACTCTGAACAGGAAGAGCAAAGACTAAGAGTGCAAACAAGGATATGCAGAGGAAGCACACATATTACACATTCAACTTTGGACTTCAACACAAAGGTAAAGAGCTGGTTTGGACTGACAGACAGGTGGAAAATGAAAACACACAATTACTGATTAACAACATACGCAATAAGGGATTTTGCAAGTCCTAAAAATAGGATCCTGTTGGTGGGAAAGAACGGAGTGTTTTGTTTACTATTGTCTCAGTGACACTGTATTGACAAAATAAAAATGACATTCAAATGTAATGAAGCAGGTATCGTAAATGGTGTGGCCCAGAACCCAGTCTCAGACATTACAATGTCTTATCTCCATCATAAAACCATATGATGGGATCATGTCAAGAGGCAGTTTTCTAAAGTCTTGTGATATTCAGTGTTTTGTAATAAACATCTTGTGACTGCAGTTGCTGAAGAGCCGTCCTGTCTTCTCCGTCTTTGGATTTGGCCCTGTGTACTGTGCTGTCCTTAGTCATAGCCTTGGAAACAACTCAATAAGTTAGACTCCTGCTTATTTACTTTCCACTTCAACAAAACTCAGTCCAACATAATCAATACTGATTCACTTAGCAAAAGCAAAACCAGTCCATCCAGTGTCATTGGAATGATGCTTCACTGTCAAGCTAGTAATACTGTTAAATAAATTCTAATAAATTCAAATGTAAAACAACATGTAGAACCAGCTTCCTTTGCCTCTATCTTGTCAATAGCAGCACTATTTCACAAACTCCCATTACTTACTGGTTTTGCTGAAATCTACTGCTGAGCATACCTCTTTGCCCAAGAGGGTTTGGTCAGTGAAATGAGGCTTTTAGCCAGACTCCCCCCTGACCAGACACTCTCTCTGGATTAAAGCTCTTGTACCATAGTGTAACCCTCGTTATTTCCCAGAGCGTGCTGGATCAATACAGACTGTTTATGTATGCAGAGCATGTATAACGTACAACATCTCATTGAATGAAAGGTTGCTATTATGGTCGCTTAAGACCTGGCAGGGACTCAGGGATGAACAGTGCCTGGAGATGAGACCGCTGGCCTCGGCATCTATTGCTAAACTTACTGATTCTTTGTACTTTCAAGTGTTGAGAGCTACATGACAATGAAATATGAGATCAAAATATCACAAAAGCGAATATTTAATCAGAAATGGGATTTCAATTGCAAAATATAAAAATTTTGAGTTTCAAGACCACATTTGAATAACAAAATTGCTGACATGATATCCCTAGAACCCCAAATTCTTAAGCAAGGAAAATGGAAGACAAAGCTGTGCTCTGATGAGCTGGAGTACACAGAATCTCAGAAAAAGCAATCAAATTGTCAAGATATTTTAGGAAGAAACAGAAAAGAACAAAGATAAAGCAGCAAAAGAGAAGAGGCATAAAAAGAGAACAGGCAGAGAGAGAGTGTGTATGTGTGTGTACTATAAGTATATTAAAATGTGCTCAGCGCTGACACTTTTTGACTGTGACATGTTTTTGTAGGCGGTGGGGGTGGAAGATGTCGGCAGGACAGGCCACTCACTGTTTGCACATTGTGCAGCCATGTGTGGCTTTGGAAGGTATATTTTTACCCATGTACATCATCCACTACCTCTCCCATAGGTATCGCCCACTCTCAGGGGCATTGCTCCCATTTTGTTTTTTTTTCTCTATTGGGCCACTTAAGCATAAAATATAACTGACCTAGCTTTGAGCACTTTATAGGTTTAAGGAAGTATGAATTGCACCTACCTATGATGCATGAATGCATGAGCCATATTAAAAACAGTCCTCTTTTCAGATCTCATTGACCTAACATATATGAGTGATTACATGCACTGGTGCTGAATGTCAACACAGCACCCACTTTTGCAAAATATTTTCTAAAATGCAAATGTTTGCCTCATTTCTTTGACTGAATTGTGCTAATCCAGCGAACAGCGTTGTATGTGAGTGGGGTAACCCCATCAAACCGTGCACTCGCCATGAAAAATGGCTCCAGCTAATCTCTATGTGTGCACACCTCTTATCAATGGGCTAAGACTTCATATTCTTTGCCCATGGGCTCTGTCTCCTCATGTAAGGGAGCTTCTATTCTAATCCTCTGATCACACACAATGAAGCTTGTATCTCATGCCCTGCTCCACTGCCACGCTCTGCCTTTAAAGAGCATGCTAGATGAGCGCCAGCCGAGGAGAGTTTGCAGTGGGCGACTTCATGCTTGCCTGGCTTGGAGCTCAAACACTCACTGGATTCAGTGTGACAGAAAGACAGTCGGATAGCCAGACAGAGATCCAGAACAGATTTGGGCAAGAAACGCATGAATATGAGGATGTTGTCAGCCTTCAAATTGTTCACACAAACATTGGATGGATCATTACTTTTTCCTGGCATAAGAAAGATTTGAAGTACATATTTTTAATACACTAATATACTCTTTCATAGATCAAATATGCGGTTTCAGTAGATAGACCTTGGAATTTTAATGGTATAAAATACTAGCTTGTTTCCAAAGATGCTCAGCAATAAGCATGTTGGTCTGGAGGTGTTTTTGCATTTTTCCACAGTGACCCATATTTCTACATTTCTTTGAAAAACACTGTAATAATTGCTTGTCTATCATATCCACAGCCCCCCCCCTACCCCCACCCCCCACCCACCCACCCACACACACACACACACACACACACACACACCACCACCACCCCCCAAAAAAGGAAAACGAAATCAGAATCAGAGAAGCAGGTCATGGCTGATCCACATCTGCATGGATGTGTGCCACGGGGAGGTAAGCCTTGTATCAAAAAATGCGATGCGATGCGATGTGTGAGACCTGTTTCACATTGTGCCGTGCCACTCATTATTCTCGCGTGCTTTTGTTTCCACATCTTGTTGACCTACTTTGTCCTCTTTGACTAATCCCCTGGTCGTTTCACGGGTGGTCTGGGTGGAGCACTCTTCTGGTTCCCCCTCATTAGAATATCAGACAGCAAGAAAAAGAGGGGAAAAAGGAGGACTCTCAAAATAAATAAATAAGTAAATAAATAAATAAATGAAATACAAGTGTGGACTGTCGGGATTTGGAAGTGGAGCATGGGCCTTGGCTCTCATTGTCTCAAGAGCCTGTCTTGAACTCATTTACAAGGGACCTGGCCTGTAATCTCTGAATCAAACTTTATGCATGAAGTTTATTCTCTCTCTCTCTCTTTCTGTGTGTGTGTGTGTGTGTGTGTGTAGGTGTACTTCACAGATATATATCTGTTTGCATATGCAGCTTTGCAGTGCTTGTGAGTGTGTGTGTGTGTGTGTGTGTGCGTGACCTCTTGCCCAACGTTTAGATTCAAAATGCAATCTAACATGCTATAATGTACAAGAATTTTGGAACGTGAACTTTAGAAATAGATTTATACTAGTTGGCTTCCCATCAAAGACATTTAAATCTTGTTTGAAATCTTGACATGTTTTCCAGTGTCTAGCAGCATTAACATCAGTTCCTTCCCAATTGTTTGCATGAGCTACTAGTAATGTGATGTCCTATTTTGGTGTCATGAACTACCATGTCTACCATATAAACCATGTAAAAAGTGGTCTCCCAGACTTTTTATAGTAATGAAAGTTCATTCTAATCAAGAAACCTTTAAATGTACCCAAATTTGTTTAGGGTGTGGATCACACATTTAGAGGAGGGTTTGATGGTAAGGTAAAGTCTGTAAATTAGCATGAAAGGCTAACATTAGCATCTTTAAACAATGTGAAACTGTATCCATTTTCCAATATGCCGAACCATAATACCCACCTTACGACCTGTAATAAAAAGCTGTGGAGCCAAAGGCATTCATAAAATGAAATTTTAATTGTATTTAATATTTCCTTGCTCAGTTTATGATCTTTCTCAGATTGCTGAGTCCCTGGTTAATAAATTGGATTTCATTCTGGCCCTTCCCTTTCCCAAGCCACTGGTATAATTACAGAGATGATGTTTAATTAGGGCAAAGAGAATAATTATCCATCGTCGCTTGACGTGCTCTTTAAGATGTACACCATTTTCTTTATCAGTGAGCCAAAAAATGCAAAAAGGTGAATGGAAGTAATTCAAAAGACAAAGAGAAGGCAGCATTGTTACGCTTGGTGCACATTACCATTTGATTTCCCACTCATTCACCCATGTTCTTTTGCCATCTTTCCTGTGGCCCTCTACAAGCAGCCTGCTGACCTTCCACCCTGTTATGGCATAAGACTGAGCTGGTGCACCGGCACGGACCCAGGAGCTCTGACTCGCCCTGTGACTCAGACGGGAAGAGAGTGGAATAACCTCAGCTCAGGCGAGTGCAAGAGCCAGCCAAAGGACACAGCAGAGGTCCTTGTTGGGGAAGGGGTGTGTGTGTGTGTGGGGGGGGGGGTCAAGCCGCTTATAGTCTCCCCGAGCTGACAAGCACAGGCTGGGGAGGGGGGAAGGAGGGAGGGTGAGGGTAGGACAGTAAAGCAAGGGCGGAGAGGAGTGTGTGCTGGGGGTTACCTCAGTTCAGATGGCGCTATTGACATACTGTTCCCCTGATTACTCATTACATGATCAGCAGGGAGCTGTCTGGGGCATCTAGCACAGACATGGGGGAAATCCAAAAGCTTCGGGGATCCGCCCACCCTACACACTGTGCTGCTACCGCTGGAAGAGCTGCCCTCCTTATGCCCTTTGGAAGCAATGAGGCGAGGGGGGGTCAATGCCCCAACTGAACTCTGGTCATAGTGGCGAGGTCAGGGCTACAGTCGTGTAGGTGTAAGGGTAGTAAAAGCTGTAAACTGTAAGACAATGGCAGCGACTGTTGCATTTAGTGTAGGCAAACTGTAAAGTTCATATGAATTTCAAATGCTTTAAGGAGTAGGAGGATGTACAGATTTTTCGGATGAGATTGGAGATTTGTCTGGCAATGGGATTCCAGACTGGATACATCACAATCACGATAGGGTCAAATTAAAGTAGAATTAGCTTAAGTACAGCTGGACAAAGTTCATGGCTTCGGCATTGGATTGTTTGTTGGTCTGAAATGGCCAAGATAAACATAGAAATCATTTTGATGAGCAGGATTACATTAAAGCTGAATGTGAAAAATACAAAAAACAAGAGATTAAAATAGCCCCGTTGCTTTGAATACAGAGCAAAACAACACAATTTGAGAGCAAAAAATGTGTGTGTATCAAATCCTTGAGTTAGATCTAGACAGCATACTAAGACCTGAATATACTTTATGTGTCCAATATGTTGTTGTTTTTTTAATCAAAAGTGGAGAATTTGTCCTCTACTTAGCTGTACCTCAAAAACAGTGACATTTGGGCTGTATGTCTATTTAAAGACATCTCTGAATTTGTTTGTGCTACTAAATAAAACACAGATTATGAAACCTCAGAGGTAAACTAAGTAGGGTGACCTTGTACTGGCACTGTAATACAAGCCCCAGACTGATGTGCAGGTCAGCAACCTTCTCCTTCTCTCCATTATCATGGCTTTGCCTTCCTCCCATCGCCCCTGCCTCCAGCTCTCTGGGGGCCCCTTTATGTCTGTTTGTCTTTGACCATCCTTACAAATTTATGTCTGCCTAAGGACTCTGTTTTTTCCTTATAGTCATCAATTTCTATGGCTTCAATGTAACATCAATGTCATGGCGGTCACCTGAAGGCATGGGTCTGTGGCTTGAGCCAGAGCAGGAGCAGGGTGTGAATGTTAATGACTCTCAGTGTGGAGAATGCCAGGCTTTTAGGGCTTTTATGTGGCCCACGTGTGCTGGCCGCTGCTAAGGCTTGGGAAACCGTTTAGGTTTCCAAGTGAACAACTTTAGCCATGTGTAAAATGGGCCACTTGGGTCAAATATGTACACTTATAGACATACATGTACACATTTAAAAGCATATTACCCCCTACATAACTTTTCTCCCTTCATTTTGCAGTCCAGGAAGTCCTTCTTTGCACTGCACTTATTGAATATGGCTGTTTTCCATACTCTCCATCAGAGATTTTCTGAAATATGTATCATTTTTATTTCTTCTCAAAGTCAATAAAACCTTTTTACATCTAAAAAAGGGTGTCGAAGTATACCTGATATTGCACTGTACAAGTCCTAGGACAGAGAGGAAATTTGTTGAAAACCAGTGTCAGCACAGTAAAGCACTTGTCAGATCACAGTATGCATGGCTGCTATATTACAAGGCTGAGGTTACTACTATACATAGCAGAGGAAAGAACAGTTGTGTCCCTATATTTACAGCATTCAATATCATCTTACTGCAATGTACCAATAATTGGTGTGAACATTATCTCAGAGCATCTAAGTTCAAAAACCCACAAAAGCACAGCTCCCCCTCACCTAACACTGCAAGAACCAACATCTTATTCTACGTACGTACATGTATTGCTCTCTGTTTACCAATTAATCTTGATATTATTGTGAAAATTTTTTGAAAATTTATTTTCATTGTCTCACATGAAAAATATCCTCACTTTTAGACTATTTCTCCTACACACTTCGAAGAAAAGACTAAGCAGCAATAAGAAAATTGCAAAGAAAATAAACATTCTGCCTCATTCACCAACCTTCTTCTCAAGAAGAATCTTGTTTTTAAAGGCACACCAGGCAACAATTTATGCTGTTTTTATGTTAATTTCGTAATCACTTAAATGAATAAACGGCTCATTACAGGGTCAATGAAGGCTCTCCGCCCCGCAAGCCAATGTTAAACGAAGCTGGAACTGAATGAATCCGAAACTGCATTTATTAACTTGGCAGTCAACAGAAATCTTCCAAAATTATCGCTAGTTTCTTTTCTTTAGTTTGCAAACAAATCCACATGTATTGGTGAGAATCCACAACTGTAGACTACAACAGGTAGAAAAATCACAGGGTCTATGTATTTAAATCCCACTGCAGTTTTCAAGAAGATTCTGTATTCACCAGTGTTTTTTTTATCTGATAATGTATATCGGTAAAAGCCAGATCTTTACATAGATAAGAGCACTTGAACCTTTGGACACTGCTTGTTTGTGCTTAACTGGTTGTTGCATTTTCATCAATGCTGCAAATGTAAAATATTACAGTATTTTGAGATCTTAAAGGAAAACTGGTCCCTTTCAACCCCATAGTCCCATTGTTCAAAATCCCAGTCAGTAGGAAAAAGAAGGAGAAAGATCGGCAAATTATAGATCACTTGTCCCTATCACTTAGCTATAGCTTCCAGTCCGCGATTCAGTCCAGGCTGTTGAAAAGTCTTTTTCAGTGAAAACTAAATTTTTTCTTCTCCATTATCCTTATTGCTTCTTTATTTCTTCAAACCCATAGGAAAATGTTGCTGCTTACAGCAGTCTTGTCTTTGTCTCTTGAATAGTAAGCGAATAAAATATAGTTTTTTAAGATCCTGAAATGAACTGAAATTATGTGACACTGGCCAAACTGGCTAAATGTTTCTGAATGTTGACTTGTTTCTCCTAAAGCTCCCATAGGTGCAAAATCCTATCCAGAGTGCCTATACATTGGGAGACATTTCCTTCCTCGTGGACAGATACTTTCTTTGAACTCTGGAGATATTGGGCATGCCAGAGTCCTCCAAATTTCCAATTTCCAAAGTCCCCCAACAATTTCCAAATTGTTGAAGGAAACCGAACCTTTGCAGAGATCCCTGACCCAGTGCTGTAGCAGAATGTGCTATTGAGTGAAAACACTAGGGGGCACAAGCCTGACTAGCCTTCAAGAGAAACAGATGAAATCTCATTTGAAGTTTTGCTCTTCTAGGAGGGTCATTTTACACCTGCTGTAGGTTAGGCTAGTGATTAATGTCAAGCAGAGGATAATGAATAGGCGTGGTGTAATTGCACTATTTATACCCTAGATGTTCTGCTGCAAGAAAGTTTAAACAGGGAATAAGAATGCAATGTTTTGTGCTTCAGCAGTTTTCAGTAATGTTGACAACCAATTCAAAATATGTTCAATGTGAAATATGGGGAAAGGTAAACAGAATAGACCTGAGGTTTAAAATGCCTGTTATAATTAGAATGAAAGACAGAGAAAGGGAGAGAGAGAGAGAAAGAGAGAGAGAGATGGCTTATTATTGATCATACCGTATTAGCCCGAATATAATGATATAACAATATTTTTGTCCTGTAAATACTTTTGAAAAAAGTCGTCTTGTATTAGCAGGCTAGACAGAAGTAGTGAAAAAAACCACCCCAAACGTTTTTTTGTGTGTTAAATGAACCTGCAGCGTCTCATTGACCTGTTACTGTCACACAGGATGGAGAGGTAAGAGATTGTCTTAAACAAATTCAAAAATTAGAATCAAGTAGTGTGAAAGAATGACTGGGTTTACATGAGCTTCAGTATTCCTTGACCCGGTCTTGATAATATTTGGGATATGGTGTTTAAAAGAGCACAAAGCCAGTACTTCATATCTGGTCATATTCGGGATTCAGAAGCCTCTGCTGCGACGTAATGGACTGTCTCTGCGTGACTGAATGAGTCCTGCCCAGCGCCTGCACAGACTTGGGAGAAACTGTCTTTTCAGCGGTAGTCTATGATCAAATTAAGGAAAACTCTTTTAAACAGATAGCCAATGTTGAGCAAACATCAGTGTTTTTTGACATGCCAACACCTGTTACCGTTGCAAAGAAAGGTTGAAAATGAGTCACTCTGCGGTGGAAATGAGAGAAGCGAATCACCGTTATGTTTGAGTATCTCGCAGGCAGGACCAACTCACCCCTTTCACTCATCCTACTATTCATTCAATTTAAATTTGACAAATTTATTAACTAAATAATTAACTTGATCTCATGCTTTAATTTATAGTATTGATCAAAAAAAACCTTTAAAAATGTTTTCGAATGATTTTTCACCAGCATTTTCAAATAAAAGGGAATTGCGAAATTTGGACTAAAAAAAAAAAAAATCTTTTTTCCCCATTTAATCATCTCTCATTTAATCACCAACACTCCTCAAATACAACACGACTCCTCTCATACATCTTAAAAGAAACACTCATTTTCATGATTCACAAGGATGAACATCCTCAAATAATATATTTCAAGTCTGCTCAAAAGAAGTTCTGTTGAACATTAAGAGGCACTTTAAATATTCAGTGCCTTTATGCCAGTAGTCCAAGCAGTTCATGGTCATGATTTCTGCTAACTCTAATGCAGGATCATGATTGTGTTGTTTAGCTTTTGTATGGCTACCCTTTAATAATTAAAATGTCACCAAAGATTCTTCAGTCACCGATGACATTTATAAGAAGCTGCTGTGGATTTGTCATGTGGAGACACCATAAACTGGCTGTCTGTTCAGCATAATCTGATTCTCTGGAGTAGAACTCTGTAGATTTAGTCCCAATGTGATGAGGTTAATGGCTTATTAATCCATAAAATGTCAGGTATTCTGCTTGAAAAACCACATAATGAATAAAACATGTTTTGGTGTTATACAGGCATGTCATGAAAGTGGCTCTGTCTTTAAATAGGAGCACCCTGGAATCTGAATAATCATCCTTTGTGTCATAAAGGCAGTTATTAACCTATTTTCCTTGGAAAGCAGCACTCTGATATATATAACCAGACAAGCTGCATAAACTGTGAAATCGCTCAAAGGCTTTCAAATGAGTCAGCATATCCAATCAGTGCTCTGGACAACCCGTAACAGTAGGTAGCAAAGCTCAGGCACTGGACATCTTATGATGGATTGCTAGAAGCAAGCTACCAAGGTGTACATCATTAATTACTTTGCTAATTAGTCGGGTCTCCAATGACATGCAGTACTTTAAAAACAGTCATTTATGGCATTCAATTCAATTCAATTTTATTTATACAGCGCCTTTTACAATAGTATTGTCTCATGAACTCATCTTAACCCCTCACTAATATCCCCTTGATGGTTTTCAGTCAGGTGTTGTTTTTCCTTTACATTAAACTACGAACAAAAATCCAGTAATTGAATCGAATTGAACTGATTAGGAGTGAATTTCAATGGAATTAAATTGGACTGGTGGGTGTGCACACATCAGAGGGCTGCAGGAAGACCCATCAGTGAATGAGATAGTCAAGCTTTTGATCCAGACCAACACAATTATTTACAACAAGACAGAAGATTGCAAGAGTAAATGAAACAGTATGGATTTTGTAATTGATAGTAGCATGCCTTCTATTGATCAGGATCAAACACCTGCCATTTGCGAAGCGGTGCATTTTCTAGCATTAAGGAGAGTGTGCAATTAAGGCTTGATTAGCACTGCAGACCCAAGTGTAATTTGGTTGTAATTGGAGTTACTTAAATAGCTAACTTGTTCTTTTCAGGTTAGGAAATGAATTCTCAAATCCTGTGTGATTTTGCCCCTAGAATATTTTTACTGCTGCATGGACTGCATGTAACCCCAGCTGTGCAGGTGATGAAGAAACAGCTAGTTTGTGTGTGAATGTTGTGAGATGGTTAATATAGGTGGCTGTTGTTCCTATTTTAGCTTGAGTGCCAGAGTAATTTGCCACTTCTAAAGGCTTTTCTCATGAGCCATGAGGGGATATATTTGACAAGTGTGCGCGTGGGAGTGTGTTACTTTCAGCGTACCATCACATGAAATGACAGTGCTGGCTGTGTTCTTTCAACCGAGACAAAGACTTCAGGAGAGACGTCAACTGATCTGTGAAAAAGTGTGCGTATGCACAGTACAGTACAAGTGCTCGGTGTCTCTACTGCTGAAAGAAAGAGGGAGAGGACTCTTGTTTTATGTGATGTCTTCTCAGTGCAGTCCTTGTCAGCGACAGAATGGATGGTCCTAAAAGCTCTCGGCTTTCTCGACACCCCACCTCCTCCCACAGCAAAATCAATGGGACAGTGTTGTACACAGGAGTGGAGGACACTGTAAAAAAAAAAAAAAAAAAAAACCTCACACCAGGCTGAACATCCCAGTTCCATTTCATGCATCAGTGGCTACAAGCTCACACCGTCAGCCATCGCTGTCTTCCTCCTCCGGGTTCCTCTGACCCCCCCTCCCCAACCTCCAGATTCCACCCAATTGTCAGACTCAGGAGAACAACAGACTGGCATCTCCTCCACACATCACACGGTGACAGGCCCTCTGCCCACACAAACTCATGCTCCCTCTTCCTCCATTTTCTCCATGACTAACATGTTACTAGCAGCCAGCCAAGTGAAACCTCTGCGGCTGCATTAGACAGTGATTTGTAACCGGTATGACTGCGTGTGTGTGTGAATGCGTGTGTGTGTGAATGCGTGTGTGTGTGTGGTGTGTGTGTGTGTGTACGCAACCAGCAGCTGATTGGGACAGAGCTGGATCATCTAGCAGGTCAAGCTGTCTTGTCTTTACTTTCAAAGGTTTTCAAGTATAGTGAAAAATCTGTATATCTGTGTAAAGACTATTTCATTTAAAACACATTCTATTATTTAGCTTTCACCACAAGCTTGGGTTATTGTTCATTTTTTGGTGTATGGAGTGAAAGCTTAAAAATGTCTGAACTGAGATGATCCCAGCACTGAGGCCAGGAGCTCAATCCTGACCTGCAGCAGGTAGGCGATGCCTGAGCCAGCTGCCTATGGCTTGATGCTAATTCATCATGGCATGGTCAATGAGGATCGCTCCTACATGCCCTCCAGTGAAACACCCATTAGCTTTCTGTCGCTCACCAACCTTGCTACTCACTGAACACTGTAGCCTTCGGACAGTGGCACTGAAAGAAAGGTGGTCAGGTTTCAGTCTCAAGTATCTATCTCACAAGTGTATCTTTGAGTAAGGAAATACTTGTTTATTCTCATTGTCGAATAATTCTTATTGTTCTTTTTACAGCACCATAGGGGTTCATTTATAATGCAAAAAATCCTCCTAATGTTGAAAGAGCTCCTTTGAGGTGGTTGTTTATTGTGTTTAAAGTATTTCATCCCCATGAATTAGCTGTGACATGAAATTGGGCATGTGCATGTCTGTCCATCATGTGTAAATCATATCAAGAAAATTCCACCATAAGCACTTAAAACAATGATTGTGTAGGGCTACACAGATAGGCATCCATAGCATGGTCAGGATTTATAGTGCATTCTTGGCATTCTAGACTGCAAGTCTTGTTGTGTGGGTGATGAGAGGCAACTCTCAGTCAGCTTTCAGATTCTAAACATTTGGCACGAGCTGTAGGTTCCACTAATGTGAGCTTTGTCATCCACCTCTCTGTCTTCTGTTGTGGGGAGACCAGTGACGTGTCTGTATCCATCTCCAACACCCACGGCCTTCTGCTCAGCACTTAGATCTTCTGCTGTCTTGGCCACCTGTATCGCCCTGCCAGATCCTTATCGTCTGATGAAAAATAGCTTTGGTCAAACTCACGAGGCACACAACATCCCTCTTTGGCTTCATAGGTGAATGTAGGAAGTGGCAGACTCCAAGCATGATGCTGTGACCTTGAAGTGGGAGCTGTATTTGCATCATGTGTGCTCGGAATCCAACTCTGAATGAAATTCACTGAGGTATAGTCGCAGTTGCCTTTTCTATCAGTCGCTTCAAGCTGAAAGAAATCCTCTTCACCTACAGCGACTTTGTCTCCGCAGTTCCCTTTCAAAAACTCTGAAAGTCAACTCTCAGCAGGTGTTAAATAGATTGAGGGGAAAACATGTTGTTCCTCTTGAGATCTCTAAAAATTGATACGCCCTCTGCTTTGACCTCAAAATCAGCGGTGTAGACGGCATGACCGCAATTTTACTGCACATTATTTTTTAGAGGCTCTTGCACCATCTCACCCCCAGCCCAGACACTGATATAGAAGCTCTTGCTTATTTAATATTCACGCACAAGGGGAGAGGGATTTGGCCAGTAATATGCATGGCGTGGGTAATCTCTACACATTTAATTTCAAAAAAGCACGTCATTGAATTTGCTGGGAATAGGTATCCCACAATGCTGAGAAATACCCAATTAACACTGGGAAAGATCTGGCGCTGAAGTATTTGGGGAAATCTAATTCCTTTTAAACTAGCTCTCTCAGGAAAGAAGGCAATAAGGCCCTTTATCAAATACATGCCAGGAATAATTAGGTTATTGCAGTCCTGCCTGTTGTTACTCAATAATTAGGGCAGTCTCTTATGGATTAGTACAAAGGACATGTTGACCTTGAGGGTAAAAAATAAAGAATGGTGCACCATTGACATCCAAGCCAAGGTCATTACCCATAAAGCTGCAGGTGTACCCTGATCACGTATTGTGTATTCCTGGGGAACTGATGCGGCAAGCTGCTGGAAGTTCAGGACACCATGCAGATGAAAAGGAATATGTGATGAAGTGCTCTCAAGTCCTCCAGAAAACAATGCAGCTCTTCTTTTCTTCCTCCGTTCCATCCTCTGTGCCTCTGTCCTCTCTCTCTCTCTCTCTCTCTCTCTCTGTCTCTCTTCCTTCCTTCTGTTTGCGTTCTGTTCTCCCTGTGTAGCGTGTTCCTGGCCTGGTCCTAAGAACACTGCCCAGTGACTAATGTGTCTAGTGAGACTATCTGGTGACCTTTTTGGTAGACCTTGAGGATGGAAAAAAGATTTCCCCCTCAAATCTGTCTCTCTTCATCTGTGAGGACACATTTAAACCAAGATCAAGGTCTCTCACCCCTTTCTTCAGACCACACATTCACCAGTTCTATAGATATATTTCTAGTTATATTTCTATTTTTCTGTAGGTTAGGGATGGTGTTACTTTTAAATTAGCGTTACTGTAATTAATGTGTGGTGGTTTAAGGGGCATAGGGTAAAATCATTAGGTCCATTTTTGTATAGGGTAGAAACATGCATGTTGTTCTATGGTATGATCTGTATCGTGATGCAGTATGTTTTCCCCACTTTCTTTATCGACCAAATGAAGGTCTACTGTTCTTTTTTTGTCCATTCATGTATTGCATACGTACAGGTTTTATATCACTATAAGCAAAGGTAGAGGATTTACCAGACCATCAGTGTAGTTATTATTAAAATCACACATTAGCACAGTTGTCTACCCAGACCCTCGGGTGTGTCATGTCAGAGGTGTGAATGCTCCAAGGATCCAAACCAATTTCAGGTGTGGGGGGTTTATTTGTGTGTGTTTGTGTGTTGTGTGTGGTGTGGGTGGTGTGTGTGTGTGTGTGTGTGGGGGGGGGGGGGGTATACTGGGCGCTAGCAGAAGTGATGGTGGCAGGGGATATGTTGCTTTCATTCACACCAAAGTCTCCTGCTGAGATTAAAATAGGTCATAAAGGATTAAAGCTGTGGTAATAACAGCTTTCAAATTAACATGCTCCATCTGAAGAGACAATTCGCTTATGAAATCAGTATAATATGTGAAAACAAAATTACATGGAAAACTCTCAGACAGAGTACATATTCACTGGCAGGTTGGGATAGCTGATCAGCTTAGCACACAGCTTAGACCTAAACTTATTCTTAACCTATTCAGAGAGAAAGGATGACGAGACTTTGTCTGTCAAAGGTTCATAATTGAAGGTGTGGCTTGACTCTGCCAATCAAAGACCCCCTACTCCAAACATGAAAGGAGAACCAATTAGATGCATCAGAATAGTATGAGATTTACAGCTGTCAAAGGAGGCTGTTCAGGTATTCAGATGTAACTTAAATGGTGATCCTTTTATATTTCCAAAAGTAACTGTTATTAAATTACATTTTTTTTAAAAGCACATTAATTTTATACTTTATTACAGTACTACTTTATTACAGATTGTGTTAATTTTTAGATTACATGTACATGTACATTTTTAGATTACATACACATAATTCATTCCTCCCCAATACTGTATCTTTTAGACATTTGACAGTCTGTGCTATCTTTTATGAAATCTGAAGTCCTACCATGCAGGCTGTAATTTTTTGGTAACACTTTAAATGAACCGCTTCTTTGGCCTTCTGATACTAGGGAAACACAGCACTTTACTTACTGACTGTAGGTGTCTTATTGATATTCATAAGTAAGTATGAGTTCATCTGACTTTACTTAGAGTATACACTAAGTGTTACCCCCCATGATGAACTGACAAATTGAAGTTTTATAATGCTTTGCTTATGCCTTATAAGTAACCTACTACAGTCATTAAAATGTTTAACCAGTTAAGAACACTAGTGCCTTTAATTATAAGACTTTATGAATGAATTATAACTCTTTATGAATGTGTTCATAATACTTGCTGGATACTGGGTTCATAGAAAGTGTGTGCTATGAGCTTTATAATGGCATGAAACATGTTATAGCATCAATAGCTCTTAGAATATCAGAGCTGTTTTTTTTTTTTTTTTAAATCTCAGCTCAAATAATGCATTCCAAGTCAAAATACATATTCTAGAAGTAGATGCAAACAACATATCACTAGTCTTTGAAAACAGAGCTGTGGAATGCATGTTTGAGTGACGTATAGGAACACTTCAATCCTGGGCTGTAGACCAGCCTGTCCTGCTGTCTACCCACTACAGAATCACTCTCTCAGCCATCAGAGGGCAATGATCTCTCTCAGGAATTAGCAGGTAGCGTCAGAGGTCACGCCAGGTCGTCAGAGGTCAGGTCAGGGTGCACGTCTCCTAATTAGAGAGTGTGTGGGCAGCCATGTGGCATAGGATGTAGGGTGCTCTCTCCTGCAGGTTCATGGGAGGTCAGGAGTTCCTGTGAGGACAGCCAAGAGATTAACCTCTACCTTGAATCCTGGGAGATCAAAGAGATGCACTGATATTTCCACTGGTACTAGCAGTAAAACACAAGCTATTATCCCCTTACAGCGGTGGGGCTTGTGGAAGCACTTCTGTTACAAAACCACTCTTCATCATAACCATCCAGCCATCACATCCGTTCTATGTGTGTGAGTTCACACATAGAACCTTCCTGTTTAACTACGTGTACTGCATAGTGGTACATAATGTGGCCGCTGCACTGTGTTGCATATACTATTCTAATGAAATAAATCACACTTCTCAGATTCTCTCTATCATCTATTTCTGTGATAAACGTGTTGAAATTTTGTTCCAACACATGCGTCCCAAAGCCGCACCCATCCTCAGATTTTCTCCAAGGTTACAAACACCTGCATTACTTTACTATGAGAAGTCAGCAATAGACAAGTATTCTTTGGTAACAACTGAATGTAGAGGTAGGCTATGTCATATTTACATTGCACAAGGATCAAAGCTTTATGTGTTTGCTGTGTGTCTTCATTTTTACCATTGTGTAAAAGTATGTGACTGTGTGTGTGTATGTGTGTGTGTGTGTGTGTGTGTGTGTGTGTGTGTGTGTGTGTGTCTATGGTCTTGTGTGTACAAGTCTGCACTATCAACGTTCTGTTACAGTGAGTGAGTGTGTTTGCATTGTAGCCCCACAGGAGCTGCTCATTAATTGATCGAATGCACAGATGCAGATACCCGCATTCAAAGGTGTTTATCACAGGAGTTCTATCAGAGTGTTCAGAGGTATGTATCACAGGAGCAGCTACTGAAATGTGTCAGCCCCCACTGATTTTGCACAAAATTTGGACTACACACTGACAATGTTGCAGTGATGTCAGAAATGTGGCAATTGTGTTGAGTGAGCCTAATGAATCATGAGGCTGCATTGATCAAATGATAATATGATTATAATTGGCAGTAGCAATGCTATTAACATTAACGGTTATTACTGAAGCCACATACAACTATGCTGTCTTTACATGTTTGTGTCAGTCTTATTGTTTGACTGTGGCATTCAGTGAAGCTCCAGTTCCAAACTCTAATGTTTAGTGTGTGTGAAGCAGAAACTGGGAGAATTGTGGGAGGGCGGGGAGCACACTGTGGCCTGGTTTTTGAGCACACATGCGATTGCTGGATGACTGCCCCCATTACTGCATGAGGTGTGAGCGACATTTCTGGACAAAATGACAAGAACGACCATCCCCGTGGGGTCAGGGGGCCGATGAAAGCCTAAGCCCGCCTGTGTTTAACCATTCAGGCTTTAGAGAGTGGCCATTGTTCTCTGACTCACAGGACTGTCTGCAGTGTGTGTGGTGCCCAGCTTCAGCAGCCCACGGCATGGCTCCTTGTTTGCTAATGGAGCTCCTAAACTCAGCTAGACTCAGTGCTCAGCTCAGACAGGTGAAGGATATCCTCTTGCTCCCAGGACTAAAGAGGTGCAATAATGAGGTGCAGTCATGTATTCATCTGTCACACACATTAAATGCAGGTGCATAGAAGAATTGTATCTTTGGGTATAATTGGGTTGTTGTGGTTGCTTCTTTCTGCTATCCAGAAATAGCTTTGGATACTACTGTTAATGTACAGATAATTAATTGTAGATTGTTTTTATAAACTATGAAGGTCTCAGATAAATCTATAATTATCTAAACATTAAGAATGATTTTCTATGCTTTCTGGAATAATTATCAGCTTTTCAACTATTTAGATTTGACTATTTAGATGAGCAATTTTAGAACCTAAGGGTTCTGTCATTTCCTGATCTAATTTCTATAATCTCCAAGTTCCAAAAACACATGTATAATACCCAAAGAAAATTGTCCAAATGTTCACGATAAATGTAACACATGTGAACATGTAACTAATGAAACATGAATATCTGCACAATAGTAAACAGTTATAGTCCCCCCACAGCCTTAACTTTTTAATGAGAAAGTGGATTTTTCATCTGATCAAGGGCTTGAGCCATGTTAATATTCCCTGTAAGCAATGAGGCAGGAATAGTATAGCAGAATATAGTTCATGCTTCTCATGCCCAGCAGTCCATGCAGTATAGACTGAATACAGTGAGAGATTGTTGCACTCTAAAGACTTTGGAGGATAAGTGAACCTTGGACCTTACCTCCTGGGGTTTGACACAGAGGACCCAGTGTCCCTCGCTCTCTCGCTCTCTTGCTCTCTCTCTCTCTCTCTCTCTCTCAGACACACACACACACACACACACATACAGCAAGGTCTCTGTTCTAATAAGGGACCTCGTATAAACAGGGCACCGGGGAGCAGGCGAGAGAGGGAGAAAGAGTGAGTGCGAAGGAGGATGCAGCTGGGCCATCTATCTGCTTCCTAAAAATGGAGAGAAAGAAAAGAGACGGCAAGAAAGGCGGATGAGAGCAGCTCTGGAACGCCAGAACACAATGAGTGCACCTGGCCGCTGCTCTACCACCCACACCGCACTATGTTCACCCCCCCTCACCCGGATATGCTGTGAAAAAAGACTCACATGGGGAGGGTCTACCCCACCTCAACCTTACCAGGCCCTCTCTCAGACACACACACACTCTTCTCTCTTTCCGGCCTTTTGAAATCAATTTATGACACCGTCTACACACTCTGAATAGCTTCCTGGGATAGTTCTGGGGGGTTCACAGTGACCTGACACACACACACATTCACAAAGTCAGTAAGGAGCCAGGACCCAGGCTGAGCTGTAGTCTCAGATGCTTAAAGATAGAGGCCCAGTCTAGAGGCCAGAAAGGCGAGCTGAGCAGCTCTGGGTAATAACGCTCAGTCCCCCCTGCTCTGGATGTCCCCCTCCCCCTCACCGCGTCTCTGTCCTCATGCCGCGGCCCTCCTCAGTCAATGTGCTGATGGGGCAGCCCAGAGGAAATCGGTCCATAAAAGGAAGCATTAATGGAAGGGCAGCAGAGGTCACCTGTCCAGCATACCTTTTTTCTTTTTTTTTCCATGGACAGGGAGACGGAGTGTCAGTCTCACCAGGGACAACATGTCCCTGAGTCTGACGCAAGGGTGCGAGGGCAAGAGCAGAGGGTCGAGGAAGAGAGCGTGGGCCACAACCTCAGACTTCAGCCCCTCAGCAGCAAGGGAGATGTCAAAGTTCAAGCCGAGGTATGTAGAGGAGGGAATGTCACTCCTCAACGCCATTGGCCACCCGCTCGAGAGACAAGTCACTCACTCACTTGCTCTCTGCAGTGGTATGCATGTTTAAGTGAATGTGTCCAGCATGTCACACTCTGGATAAAACACAGTCTACTCACACGGTGCCAGAGTCAAGTGTAGAAGTGCATGCAACCATATAATCTAAATAAATCACAACTACAACACCAGGTGAAGCAGTTAGTGGGGTCAGAATGTCTATGAGTTCATCTTTAGTCTCTCTTTCTCTCTCTCTCTCTCTCTTTTTTTCACTTTCTTTCTCTCACATGCTGGCTGTGGTCTCAGAAGTACACACAGAAAATCAGAAGCAGACCCTGGCCTTCAAAACCAATCTGACTCAGTTCATCTAAATGTGCTGTTTGATTCCCACTGCAGTCATGGTGGGGATATGTGAAGAGAGAAGAATCTGCCTTCACGGCCCACTGCTTATTTAATTAGTTATACCCACGTTTTATGTGATAAAGCCTCTGCCACTCCATGCAGTGCAGCGCCCCGCGCCAGCTTAAAGACAAGGACATGCTCAAGGCATGGAAAAAACAGAAAGTCAAAATGCATTTGCAAAATCCAAAAGGTCTAGAGGATTTGTGAATTTGTGAAAATAAATATTTCATATTTCATAGTTGAAATATGATATATTTCCATCTGATGTACTTGAGGTTAAGTGTAAGACCATATCTCAGAGTTCTGAAATGAAAAAAACATCTAAAGGAAATGTTTATCTCAATGAAGGAGTTAATCACTCGTAGAGGATTTCTAAAGGGTTAAATGGGTCATCCAGCAACCCAGCTTCACTGATCAGTATCACCGCTAAACCTGATGGCAGATTATTCGATGCAAGAACAGATGAATGGCTATGTAGGCTCTGTTTGACTTTTGCTAGGACAGTGAATTTCATAGTGTTAAAATACTGTTTTGGATAACATATGGTCCTATTCCAAATAGTGTAAAGACAGTTTTGGTTTTTGAGGGTAAATGAGTGTCAACACCGTTAGTCAACACCATTAGTGTTGATTTCAACTCTACTTAACTCTACCTTAGTGTTAACACAAACTTGCCACCATCAGTGTTAGTGCTTGTTCTTTCTATTCAGTGTTGTCAAATAAACCATTGTTTCCCATTGTTTAAAGGTGTATGTAGTGCAAACATTTCCAAATACAGTGCAGGTACATTACCACAACATGGCTGGAAATAACCTAGCTCAACATGCCTGGAAAACACTGGAGGAGATCATCTGACAAGTGAAAATAGTATGTCTGTGAAATGGCCAGATTCTCTTCTCTGTAGTATAGGTCTACACTTGTGTATGTGTACTCTCCTCTTTGTAGTATAGGTCTACACTTGTGTATGTGTGCTCTCCTCTCTGTAGTATAGGTCTACACTTGTGTATGTGTAGTCTTTTCTCTGTAGTATAGGTCTACACTTGTGTATGTGTGCTCTCCTCTCTGTAGTATAGGTCTACACTTGTGTATGTGTACTCTTTTCTCTGTAGTATAGGTCTAGACTTGTGTAGAACCCTTTAGCTTGGACTTATCTGAAGTAGTGGAAATATTGGAAATATCTTGACCATATGTGTATGTTTACACACACTGTTTGATGTGCGTCAGATTGTGTAGATAAATAGCTTCATGTTGTATATAGATAAATAGGTAAATGTGGTAAAGCTGTGAGAGTAGTGTGTGTCTTCTCCAGTATGGGTGGAAGTGGGACAGAGGGGTGCTCTGGCATCTAAGCTGTTAATTTAACCACATCTTTTCCTCCATTTTGCATGCGAGCAGTAATCTGCTGACAAGCTCGGAGGCCTGCAGATTAGAAAGCTGCTTCATTACACCCCGTCACATCAGGCCAGATTTATGAGGCCTAATGGAGAGAGGCCTGTTTGGGCAATTTACTGACCTGGGGGAAGGAGATGGGAAATCAATGGTTTTACAACCTGGCCCCAGTCAACAGAGTATTATTCTTGCCTAAGAAAAATAGAGCCTTTTTTTCATTTGTTAGGATTTGTGTGTGTGTGTGTGTGTGTATCCCTCCCACTCTCTTCCCATGTCTCCACTGAAGTGTTATATTGTCTGGCTTTGATTAGAGCATCACAAATGCTATATGTGCAACTACTGGAGTACCTTTGGAGTGAGAGCTGCTATTCATCATTTCAAATGTAGCTGATGAACAGTTAAAGGCTACCAAACATAACATGCTAAATGCTAATATCACAGTTGTTCCAGGTTGTGTTCAGGCTTTGGGCCTGGTCAAGGTTGTATTGATTGTTGCTGATGTCATCTTCACTATATACAATAGAATCTCAATGTATATGTCCTCTCTGCCCATACATTATAGCCTGGGATTTTGAATATTCCATTTGAAGGTGACATTTTGTGAAGTTGAACTCATTTTGTGATAAAAGGAGACAAACAACAGAACAAAAGAACAGTAGTGGAATTCATGACCACATTGCCATCTTGTGGAACAACATCACACATGCAGTTTTTACCACTTTTAGGAACGTGAACAGTGCAAAAGGAAGTTCTTATTTTATTGTAAATCAGTGTTAGTATTACAAGCACACTATGTAAAGAATGTTTACAGGTTAGGTGCAGTATTCATTCTTATACTGTCTGTGTAACATTGTGTAATTGTAACCATGGGTAAATATTTTGACATCTCAAATATTTGGGTATTGAGAAGTTACAGTTTGTTAGATGTTAAATATAACTAACATGGCCATAAATGTTCAGCATAGCCTACATGTTATGTAAGTGTTATATATGCGTAAAAGTAGAAGACAGCTAGAAGAATCGGAGGAGTGGGGCTGTAATAATACACTTGTCATTCAACATTTAACATTTGTGTCTTTTGTTTGTTCAGGTTAAATATTTAAATTTACATTTATATCTAATATGTTTAACATTTACATTATACAGGGGATAATGTCTAATATTTCATTATATTACCTTTGGAAAAATTATGGTCAGAATGCATATGTTTGTAAATCTACTGACATAAGTAATGTTTTTTTTTTTACAACATTTTACATTCAGTGCCCCTTATCTCTGCACCCAACATTTTATGCTTCCAAGCACAGTTTGAAATCCTTTTACAGGAGCTTAGTGCAAAGCGAGCCTAGCTGTGACTGTGCAATACCTCCACTCAATATGATTTATATCACCGCAGTACTACACCTGTATCCTTCAAACATGTTGGAGGCAGACCTGTAGAAAAACGACCAGTCCATTTTGTGAAAGGAGTGGCTGAGAGCAATGACATTCAGCTTAAACATTACTTTGCACATGCACATGCACATGTCCCAATCAAATGATTGCGATAACAATTGATTGAAGGCAGTCGTTCAAATAAAGTGCCCATCCATCAGAAGATACATGTTTCCCTATGATAAGATTACAGACATCTGTCTTCAGGAATAGCATAATATTTTCTCTCTGGTCTCATTTAATCTGAGAGTCAATAGTTGATCACCTACTTAGATTAACACTTCACTTCAGCATGTAGGCTATGTACAAGGAAAGGAAATTTTACATGTGTTGACTCCATGGCTCCTTGCAGTAATACCAATAATGTAGTCTCCCTACCACAGCTGGGACATTTTGCTGTCCTGCCTTCCTTATCCTCATGCCACTAGAGGGTGCAGTTCTGTTATAGTACATTTTTCTACCTTAAACTTGGCCTGTTCCTGTGACTGATGCCTGACAATTGCTTTGATGAACAAAGTACAAAGCAAGTTAAGTGTTGAGTAATCAAGACCAAATTTATAAAACCTCTTCTTTTTATTTTGTGTTGCTCTTTATGGCCTTGCTGCTGTCAGGTTTAGCCTCTCTCTATAAAGAAAACCCCAAATATTCAATTCAATTATATTTATACAGAGTTGTTTACAATAGAATTGTCTTGTGGCTCTTTACAGAAACTAACAAAGAGCACTCAAGGAAGAACCCAAGGAAAAAAATCCCTCATGGTGCTTACTCTAGGAAGAAACCTTGGGCAGATCCATGGCTCAAGAGCCAACCCAACTTCCAGGGGTCATGCAGGAAAAATACAATCAGCAGTTATGATAGACTACAGTTTGTCCATGGTTTTAACTGAGCATCATAATAGTTCCAAAATATTGTTCCACAACATTAAATGGTAGTCAGGCCACATGTGGTTGTCTAAAGTTCTGGCTAGACAGTGTAGTAGGAGCTAAACATAATGTTACAGTCAATGAGTGAGATCGATCAGGGAGGTAACATTGGGTGGGACCATTCAGACAGTGCCATTGTGAGAAATAGTAGGCCACAGGGATTTGAGGAGGGTCAGTCCTGGCAACAGGTGAAATTGGTTGTAGTTCACTCAGGAGGGGTTGGTGACAAGAAAGTCATCCAGTGGAAGGCAGGGAAGAGACTCAGCAGAGATGATAATAGTGTATGTGGACAGAGGAAGCAAATGAGTTAGGTCAGACTAGGTGAGACAGATGTCATCATATGTTTGGTACTGAGTACTGAGTACAGAGTACTGAGAGTATTTTATTGAAAAGAATATTTAATAGCATTATATAATAGCAGAAAGCAAGTACTCTCCACATACATGGACGTCATAAGAAACCCAAATCCACTGACACAGTCCTATGTGTTCATCTGTCTGTGAAATACAGATCATGATTTGACACATTTCTTCTTTCTGTTTTGATCTGTTTTACAGAGCAGAGTAACATACCACCCAAACAGAAAGAAAGGTAAACCAGTAGTTCCTGTTGAGTTCCAGCTATTGGTTGTCACTCAAGGGTGAGATGGGAGCAGGTATAAGTTTAGTGCCTCAGAGTGTGCTTGTATTAGATGCCACCTGAACAGCTGACATCATGAAGGTCCTTCTCTGCGCTCTGATTGTGGGCTTGCTGTGCAGCACAACAGGTGAGATGAGTCTGTCATTGCTTTTGCATGATGCTCCTCTCCAATTAGACACATATTCTTTTCAATAATATATCACAGTGTCATCTATCTGTCTCACTACTGCATAACCTTCAAATAGAAATATATTTTAGAATCAATATTAAATGCACTGTTGTTTATCTAATCTAAAATCAAGCTTTAGAAAGCCTTGGCTATTATAAAAGTTTCAACAATACTGTCGGCAAATAGTCAGGAAACAGTGTCATACAGCTGTTGGTAAATGATGACATGAGAGCATGATAGTGCAGAATATCACCGTGTCAAGAGCAAATGGTGATACTCACACCCATTATAAACCATCATCTCATAGTGCATCATTTGCATAACCTCATGTGATTGCCATTCATTTTATTTATCATTATGATTAATTGACTATGATCTGTTTTGTTTTATGGTAAAATAGGCTTGCTCACACCAGAAGGTGGTTAATGACCAATTCTTAAACCTGTAAGAAAGAGAACTAACTTGTCTGACCACATTATTAACTGAAACAAAACTGAAACAATCGTGTTAAGCATGATTGACAATACCTTCTCCAACCATTTCATGCAGTGTAATCCTTCAGTGAATACTGAACATATCATGACTTATTTCCAGAGAAGCTATGCTCTTATAGTATGCAATTCAATTAGTTACACTTAGCTAATCTATTGTTAACTAAATGGAAATGCTGTCTATCGGTATTCATTTTTTGAAGCAGAAGTGCCAGCCCAGTAGTTATTGCAGCAGTAATTTTTCAGTGAATCAGACTTCCTGGTCTTTGTCCTCCACAGTGAACTCTCTGAAATGCTACACCTGTGTCAATGGAGACTGTAAAACTGTGACAGAATGTCCAGCAGAGAGCAACTTCTGCAAAACTGTCACCACCGGTGAGTATTGCAGGCTTGTTCCTAACTTAGCTGTCTGCCATCTTTCTCGGGCTGCGTTAATGCATCTCTGTTATTTCAGGTTGATGAGCCATTCTCTGCCATAACTGACAGTTACTTGTGTAATCAGTGAAGACAGAGCTTGGGTTACTTCACCCACTTAGCAGCCCAGTATAGGACACAGTCAGTTCTGTTGTGCTTAAAACTCTCTTCTAGGCTTTGGGCTGTTTCCCCACGGTCTCTGCCTCACTAATGCTCTGTGTTTTATACAGCGGATAAGTTCAGCAGAACATGTGAGGAGATGTGCTTGCCTGGTATCAACACATACTGCTGCATGACTGACCTGTGTGGATGATCTCTCAGACCCTTCCTGCAGTGGAAACACACACACACATGAACCCACACACATACACACACACATGCACTCACACACACACACACACACACACACACACACACACACACACACACACACACACACACACACACACTTGTCATTTTATGTCATGATTATAGACAACTGCCTATGAGCTTAATTGTGTAGCATATGCAAGATATACATGCATTCTCTTGAAACATTCAGAAAACATTCTCTCATTAAAAGTTGATTGAAACCGTGAATGCCGTCTTGTGTTGTATTGTAGTGGACAACATTCACATTTCACTGGACATTATACAGTACTATCATTATACCATCATATTTTGTCATATAGCAGACTTTGCAATTCACCATTCATTATTCTGTGTGTGTATCAAACAGACACTGGTATTGCTAGACCACTGCAAACAGATTACCTTGGTCATCCTCAATTAATAACAGAATATTTGCCCACATATTTGTTCTTTACAAATGAACTTTGAATTTGGTGAAGCCACACCAAAGAAATAATTGTTAAGAGGAATGGCCTTAATTTGAGGGCAAAATGGCAGATAATGACAACAAGTTTCAAAGCCAGGGAGGATATGGGCAAATCTGAATTAGCAAAAGGTTGTCTTTGAAACCAACAAATAGCACTAAGAGCTACATCCCCCAGGCCCGTCAGGCAGAACATGTGACAGGCAATGATGGCTTGTGATTGCCGCATGTCAGAGAAGAATAAGCCATCATTCCTCCTTGCCTTAGCAGAGTTAGAGTTTCTCTTATAACCTGAAGTTTACATACACTTACTATACCATTTCAGTAGTTTTCATCATCAAACTCTATTCTAAAGGCTGTATGCCTGAAAAAGTCGATCTAGTCACCAAAGGCTCCTGCCAGTGCGTGATGTGACAGGGCTGGGAGGTGAAGGGATGTTCCATTTGCTGGCCTCATCAGGGCACCTGCTGCCGCTCCGCTGGCTGGAACAGAGTGTGGCAACACCACATGCATCTGGAGCAGATAGATTATCTACCCTAAATCCCACAACAAATAGAGACGTGAATGCAATCAAATACACACATACACACACACACATACACACACACACACACACACGCACACACACCGAGCCATAACATGATCAACACAGTCCACTCTAGAACATTGAGTCTCAACTTACTGGAAAATGGTAGACCAACCAGCACTTATAGCTTGTGCATATGTATGTCCATATAAGATAATCCATCAACCTTCCATTTTATAATGTAAATACACTGTTACAGACATCAGGCTTTGACAAATGCAGTTTCTATTTGAGATTAAAAATCTAAATTACTTATTGTTATTGAGATTATTGTTGTATTGTGTTTCACATCTTGGCTGGGGTGGCTGTTTGCAACATCAGGTAGTCAGGTGCACTCATGAATCTCCACATGTACAATTTCTCGTGAGCCCCCTCCCTTGTTGGAGTGTGTGCCGCTCACTGCTCTCAGTCCTAATCAAAGTGTGGAATATGGGTCACATGTGTATTAATCTTCCTCCGCTTCACTTCCTCCCTTTGCCATTAGTGCCTGTCCAGTATTAAAGAGATTGAGGATTTGCTGACATTCCAAATGAGCAGACTGGAAGGCAGGGAAACTGAGGCTCTCTCCCACATGAGTGGATGGCAAGCAGTACATCTAATTCAGCTCCTTCAGGGACACTGTGCAGGACAGGCGAGAGCGAACCCTGGTCACACCATTTATACTCGTCTCTTCAGGAGACAACTTAGAAATAGGACTACAGCAGAGAAGTAGAGCTCTTCACATGATTACATAGAGACTAGCCAACAGAGGATAATGGGGAAATGAGAGAAAGAGAAGGGAAGAGTGTGTGTGTGTGTGTGTGTGTGTGTGTGTGTGTGTGTGTGTGTGTGTGTGTGTGTGTGTGGTGTGTGTGTGTGTGTGTGTGTGTGTGTGTGTGTGTGTACTTCTTGGGATGTGTAAATGAAGCAACCTCAGTGAAAATGTTAGAGTATAAGCACACTGAATCCTTTGCTGTCTGGGTGGCAGGTGCCAAGGGTGACTGTGGGGGAGGTAAACTGAAAGGGTTGGCAGGAATGCTGCCAGTCTTCATTTCAACCAGCACACCTTACTGAGGTATTTGACAGAACTCTAAACAACACGGACAACATTGTTATGTACCTTCATTTCCCTATGAATGCTCTGAAAAGAGACTCTCCCTCCCCCCTCCTTAAGCCTCATCAGTGACCCATATCACACTGGTGTCTGGCCCCATTCGGTGTCCCCAGGTGTGTTTGCAGAATTTCCCCTGTTGCTGGAACTGGTGTGCTGTGAAGCATCTGTGAGCTATAGTGTGACAATACTTGCCTGAAACGGAGTTCCCTAAAACTGCATCTTCTCTCTCCTTCCTATCGTCTGAATATCTCGCCTATTGCCATGTTGTTGAACTTCTGAACCCAGTTGGAATTCTTCTTAGCAATGCCTGAACTAGAAAACCTTTTGTATATGAGAAAATGATATGATGAGATAATTACCTGGGAATGTACATTGTTGTGTTGGACTGGAAAGATGCCCAGACCATGTGAGAGACTTGTCATAAAAATGCATGAAGGTAGAGTATATGTTATTTATGTAGTAATTAACAATATATGAGTGTGTTAGTATATATGTATGTTTATGTCTGTGTGTTTTCCCTACAAGCTGTGTGTCCGTGTGTGTCCTGCTGTCTGCCTGTGTCCTGTGTCCTGCTGTCTGTCTGTGTGCTGTGTCCTGCTGTCTGTTTCAGTCTCTCAGGCTTGACCTACATCTGTCAGCGGCAAGCTCAACTCAGAGGGACTCCAAAAACACTGTCTCTGCTACACACACACATACACATACACACACACACACACACTCTCTCTCTCTCTTTCTCTCTCTCCATCTCCCTCTCATTTATGCAGGTGCATGCACCTAAGCACACTCAAAGTGTGTCACCCTTGCTCATTCACATAGCTACTGAGTCAGGGGCCCTGTGCATGGCATTGTCTGTGGCCATAGGAAACTTTAGTAGTGTTTCCACTTGCGTTTACCTGACCAACTGCAAAGCACCCACACAAAACATAAAAGCAGCCACACACATGTTCAAGCAAGCTTGTGCACAAACATACACAAACACATCCACATAGGCAACCCCCCACTAGCCCACAAAAACCAGCCCTGCTGTGCTCACCGGGGCGCTGCGTATGAGCCAAACACACGGCCAGCTAATTTGAATTTGCTCTGCAAATCCATCTGGGGACAATCCATTGGAGGTCATTACAAATTTGCCAAAAATCCAGGAAACAATCACAACCATTTATTCAGCATGTGGCGGGCAATACGATTTACAGCCAGTGAAGACTCATTGCAGTCTGTTAGTCATTGTGTTTCCCTAAGACTTGAGTAAACAACTATAATTACAGTAAAACTGTCTTTTGTATGAATTATTTGTGTGCTACACTTTTAAAGAGTTTTGGTAATAGTTTAATGTTTCAGTTGACAGTAACTTCAAATCTTGTTCTGGTTAGGCCCCTGCTGTGAAAGATGAATGACTTCATCCTCACTGAAGTGGGTCTGGTTCCCGTGCAGGCCAAGTGCAGTTAGAAACATGCTAGAGCATGTTCTGCTCAGCAGTCACTACATGCACCAGGATTTCAGTGCAGAGCTGTGGTCACATGATGCTTGTCGATTGGCAGGATTTCCTCTTTCCTGAATTAGATTTGTTTTTTTCCGAAAATGTAGTGACTGTGTGACTTTGCCAAAATGATTTATTATCTATTTTCTAGTAAGCTGGCCTGGAAATGAGTCCCTGATGGAATTATCATTCCAGGGAATTTGACTTGGGTTTTCAGGCTGATGCAATCATAAATTGCTTTGTAGTGGAGCCAGTAGATATTTAGCAGTAACTGAATAATGCATAGCGCACTGCAAAGTGTTTAAGCATCTTTTTATGTCAACTAGGAAAATAGGTCAGTCTTTGACAGATAGAATCTTGTCTTTTAAAATGTGTCTTTAGAGAGAGAGAGAGAGAGAGAGAGAGAGAGAGAGAGAGAGAGAGAGAGTGTGTTTGTGTGTGTGAGTTGTGTTGAATACAGGAAGAAAGATTATCAACAGTCTTCTGAGGGGGAAATAAACAGAGGGTTATATTCTGACGAATGTGTCAGTACTCCTGATTTTTATTGTTCACTGACAGATGAAACTCTCTAGACTTGGGTCCCTCTGCATTTGTGGTTACAGACTGTAGTGTTTGCATATTGTCCACTGAAGTTCAGCTTTCTTTTTAGACTAGATGGCCCATCACCCCTGTGTGTGGGGCCTGGGGCCCTGTTATCTACGTTAATCAGGTTCAGTCAGCTGCATTGAGCCATGTTTACTTGTTATGAGACTATGAGTGGTTGAGGCTGAGGGGCTTCTGTAGTGAAATCTGTCTCGTGTGGGGATGGTCCCTCTCCATCTATTGGATTACGGCAGGGATTTCATTTAGTATTAATCTGCGGCAGGAAGCCTCAAGCACAGGCTGCAGCTGTTGGCTGTCTGCTCAGTGCCACTGTTGTTTGTGCATGTGTGCATGTGTGTATGTGTGTTTGTGTGTTGGACTGAGCTGGAGGGCTAGTGCAGAAGATCCCTCGCTTTCAACTTGCTCTCGCCTTGGGTGTCAGCATGAATCTCTTCTGCTTCTCTCTGGTAAGAGGAACTCTTCTGTTTGCTTCACTTGTCTGGGGCTGACAGCACGTCCCACTGCACACAGAATACAGTCAGAGCAGGAGAGAAAAGAAAGAGAAAGAGAGAGGGGGAAAGGGTGGCTCAGGGGATAGAGTGGGGGGAACGAGTGGGACAAAGAAAAACTAAAACAGGACAGATAGTCGTGCCTAAATTGTGTTTGGCTCTGCTCTGTCTGCTCTGGCGCTGTGGCTTGTGTTTGGGTCTGCTCTGTCTGCTCTGGCACTGTGGCTTGCTTGCCTACTTTGGCAGACAAAACTATACAGCTACAATACTACTATCTATAACAGTATCATCTTTCAGACCAATGCATGAGTTGATGTCATATTGGTGTGCGCACCTTGCATGTATAGCTATCCTAAAATGTGAGTGTCAAAGTCTGTGTGAGAGAGAGAGAGCAATGTACTGCATAACAAAGATTTCATATAAAGTCTGTCTGAGAGAAAGAGTGATGTACTGCATAACAAAGGTTTCAGATAAAGCCTGGGTATGGTGGTGAAATGGCATTGTGAAAATTCCAATCCCCTGACAGATGTTGGCTTTGTTTGGTATGATTCAGGATTAATATCACAGGAGACGTTCTGTACGGTTTCAAGATCTGATTGTAACTGAATAAAGTTACGTTGAGCCACATGAGCTACATATGCTGTTGTCCATCAATCAGATAAATATGTTTGTATGACCTGAAAAAGAAGAGGATTAGTGAACATATAGATTGTCTGTCCTCTATTCCACTCCTCTTATCTACAAATGCTAAATATTCCAGGTGAACAATGCAGGCAGTTGTAGAAATCTGGATAATATATTTGCTGTTTGTATTTGCCATTCACTAAATGCACAGGCAAATTGTATTTGTACAAATAGGCTACAATTACAACAATCAGTATCCCACCCTATGTATCTAAAAAACTGATCATTCATGCTAGCAGAACTCACCTTCAGTTCAGCCCAAAGTAGGGGTCACTTGGCTGATCCTGTGATAACGCACACTTCCAATCTTTGGCAAGGGTCATTTACGAACGGGTTAATGCTTCTGTGTGATCATGAGTGTGAGTGCCCCTCTTTGAGTTCCTCCCCCTATGTGTGCCCCCTGGGCAGGAGGGCTCTCTGGACAGCCTGTATGAGGCGGTGCAGGACTCAAGCCACGCAGATGTGTACAGCGTCCCCACTAGATCTCGCAGTCATGCCGCGCTGCCGGAGGACAACAAGAAGTGGAACACATCTCGCAGCTCCAGCTCCACGGTAACAGCACCCCCTGGATAACGTCACAGATCAGCCGTCAGACAGTCAGTCTGGCAACATCTCACTCATACTTCAGTCTTTTCCCTTTGAAGTCAGCATCTTTAGTATGAGATGTCCTACACAAGCAGACTCTTAGTTTATGAAACGCTCTGGCTTTGACTTCACATAAGCTGATTCTCAAAATGAGAACATTATAACCAGGAAAGTGACAGTAGCATAAGCAGCATTTGTCACTGATTACATTTTCTCTTTCCCAGGAAATCTCCCAGGCCAGTGGACGCACCTCCAAGAAGAAGACAAAGAGGTGAGCTGGTTGCAGTCTGCTTGTAAACTTCAGGGGTTCTGAGGGAGTGAAAGTGTAGTGCCCTCTTTACCATGGGAATGAAATGGTCACAAAGACCCTCGATCCTCTTGGAGATAATACCTATGGATGAGACTCTTTGCCTGAATCCTGTTGCTCTATCCTATATAGATGTTACCCTCTAAGCTTTCAAGCATCTGTCTATTTATACTCAGCATTGCACTCCCAAGGATGAGATGGGATGGACCAGCAAAGCTGCATTAGGTAGAGCACAGAATTCCTAGTGTTCCTTTTAGACTAAAAGCCTGTAGCATTATGCCCAGTAAAATGGATTGTTGGGGAATTTCTTGTCTTGCTGGAAAACTGTTTGGGCAGTGGGAACACATTAACATTTGCTTGGGGTTGTTCTGGAAGAGTATGGCTGTGTGCATATTCCTCACACAAGCATTAGAACTGGATTCGGATCATCCACTTAAATATCCCGGCCACCACTGCTTGACTATTGAGGTCACAGAAAAATGTGAATATTCCAGATCTTTCTAAAAAGAAGATGGCTGTTTCAGTCACTTACTATATCCATACATGGAGTGAAAAAAGCACAGTAGCAAGTTAAAATCTCCTTTGAAAGTTCTTTTCTGTGCAAAAAGCTTTTGCCATGACAGAGTGACCCAGAGAGGGATTAAACTCCTTCCTTTAAAAATCCACTTAAACCCACTTGAGATCAGTGGCTGAGACCACACTGCAGGTCCCAGCAAACCCTCAAGGGTAGTTAAACTGGGGAAGGTTGCAAAGTGCATGTGGGAATGCCAAGAGCCTTTCTATGTGAGCTGAGAGGGCAGACTGGAGTGGACTAGGGCATGTAATGTTCTCTCTCTGCACAGACACACATGCTGCATGTGTCTGCTCACAGTAGGGAGGAAAGTGTGTGTTTATGACTGCAGAGGTATGCTTCTGTGTTGACTAAGTTCTGTTTTTTATTACTTTTCAGAGGGATGGTGCCAAAATCAGTGTCAGACAATGAATCACTAGGTATGTAGAGTGAATTCAGACTCACTTTGTTGGCTTAAGGAACGGCAGTAAGGGCAGCATGTGGAAAGGTTGTTAATAAAAAGCTCTGAATATTCAAATATGGGAGAACTTCACAGGCACACAAAAAGACCCTTCATTCCTGCTCCAGTGACCCATACAATACTTACTTACACTGATGCTGATACACATGCAAAACACGCAGTCACAACAGTGAGGTAAAAAAAAAAAACCTTGGTCACACAAGGTTGCACAAATACATGCAAAATCAAGAGAGAGGTAATCCAGATTCTGCGAGGGCAGCCAGACATTGTAACCTACTTGTTGTCTGAGCAGCAAATGTATTTCATCTGTTTTATCAGTGAGTGCTCACGTGACGTGGTGCAACTCATCAGCAAATCAGAACACTTTGGCTTTTTTCCCCTCTTTGTGAAGATAATGCCTCTTGCAGTAATGGGCCTCCACTCTGGCTGCCTGCCAGAAACCCAGAAGATTTACTCCGCATCAAGAACAATCACAATGAAGGTAAATACTCCAAGGATTTGTGTGGCTGGCGGTGGGAGGAAGGCTTTTCCCTTCACACCCTTTTAAGAGAGCCCAACAACCAAGCACAAGCCCTGCTGAAAGGTACTAGTGGGCAGCTGAAATTGGAATTGCTCTGCTCCAAATCCTCCTTAGAGGCGATAGGGGAGGGAGGCAGACCTCAGTGTTGAACATGCAGGGTCTTCCTTAAGGCACTTGGCTGTCATGTGCAGGATTAATCAGAGGACAGATGGACTTTCTGAGCAAACAGATTCTGCCATGAAGCCTAACAGCACAAGCCCTGATCACAGGCTGATCTGAAACAGATCCTGTCCAGTTCTGACATGGGCCCATTCCAACAGAACATGTGCATGTGAAAACAATAAAAATGTTAATTTTCATATTCACTCTTTTAGCTACCTATCTTTACCTTTTTATTTTCACTGTGTTGAGCTGAATAACAAACCCTGTAACAATTTGCCTCCCAAAGCCAGGCAGGCACTTTCCATGATTAAGCTCTATGGGCTAAGCACTCATCAAGGGGAAGTGATTCCCCAGCTGAACAGGGGAACTTGGAATTTTCCCTGATTCAGCAGACAGGGTAGTGCTTCACTAAAAGCACTCTGGTCTACTGGAGTCCCCTGTAGCACATTACATATTGCTAATCCTTAGCCATTGTATTTTCATCCTTATTACATACAAAAGATCACTTTAAAGCAACTTGGTGGCTAGTGCATCTATTATATGTATGTGTGTGTGTGTGTTTGTGTGTGTGTGTGTGTGTGTGTGTGTGTGTTTGTGTGTGTGTGTGTGTGTGTGCGTGTTTATTTCTTTTTTATCATTTCAATATTTATATAATAGAAAGGCAAATCAAATGTTAATTGTGTAATGTTAAAGCAACTGACAATCAATTGATTTGTATGAAATAATGTTGGCTGTGATATCTTTAACCATTAGAGCTGGAACCTTCTGTGACACAGTTACACTGCAAGGCACCACATGACAATCTCTACCCAAAGAATTCAAAACCAGTGGAGGTATGAAGGCATGGAATGAGAGAACTATCACACAAGTGTTGTCTCTGATGTAGATGAATGCTCTGACTGTCTCTCGGTTGTGGCTTGCAGATTGTATGTTATGAGGAACAAACCCCCAACCAACAGCTTCAGACCAGCAGACAGAGACATTTGGTGAGTTCATCCTGCTAGTGCATTTAACCACCATTCCACCCCACCCAACCCCACCTCCCCTCCTACCCCCCCCCTCCCCTTTGCCTTATGCAGGCTTGTTGTCCTAAATGGGGGTAATCACTTAGCACAAACACTGATTGCATTGCACTGTACAGATGGTGCAGAGACAGATAGAGAGGGCTCTCCTCCACTGACTTGTTAATCCTCACATATAATGAGCGAGAGAGAGAGAGGGAGAGAGAGAGAGGGAGAGAGAGATGAGAGAGAGGTGGCACTTGATCCTTTCACTTGTTTGTGTCCCAGTAAATATTGGCAAAGGCCAAGGTCTGCCAGGGCCAATGGTAGCAACCATGAGGCTGATGCCAAGACAGAAGAGACAGGATCTTTAACTAGAGCAGACTGATGGGGCTGGAAAAGGATTTCCGTTCACACAGGTTGAAGGATTATCACTTGACTAAGAGAGTTATAGGCCAGGTGGGACTCTAAAGGTTTGATAATCACCAATATGTCTTACTATCTGCTAGAATTAGTATCATGAGTTTTTATTTATGTAATCTTATTTGTATTTTTGAATCACTAGACTGTTACAAAAACCAAAGAAATTAGAGAGCCATCGGGGACCGTCAGAAAAAGCCAAAAGTCTGGGAAAAAAGGGAGCGGAAATGTCAAACCAAGACACTCACGCAAGCCTACAGGTGCCTCAAACAACAATTTCTTATCTTATTATCAAGAATCTACTTCCTCTCTAGGGTAATGATACTAGCTGAGTGTTGATATACAAGAACAGTCCATCTCAATTTTCCATGTGTAATGCAAAAAAAATTCAAATCAAAATGAAAAAGCAGCTTTGTGGTTTCTATCTGCAGGTAAAGGTCAGTCTAAAAGTCGTGGCCCAAGCCAGCAGCAGCACCAGACAGAGGTGTGCAGGTGTCAGCACCAGCCCCGCAGAATGGCACATACAGGCTGGACCTCAGAGACCTGGATGCACCAGGCTACAGGGAACGACAGAGTTGGAGCTCCCCAGCAGACGCAACCCAAACATGGTGCACCTGTCATAGACCTCTCCCTGAGTACAGCATGTACTCTCAGAACCTCACACTGCCCCCAGGCAAAGACTGCACCAAAGCTGAGCAGGCCCAAGACAGATGTGCGAGGAGAGACGGAACCTGTGGCATGGTCCGCTCCATCACAGACATGGATCTCCGAGCCTCAAAAGTAAGTAATAAGGACGTCTGGAGAGTTTGGCTTGGCTGCCTGATTTATCAGAAAATACAGAAAAACATAAATTGCAAAAAACAGAGGACACTGTCACATTGGCTGGTATTGTTTCCCAAACAACAAGCAAATTAAAATCCATGTCCCCTGTTTACCTTTAGGGTTTATAAAGTAGGCTTTGTTTCTTTGGAATTCAAAAGACGTGCATCTCTGATGGATTCCTAGAGCAATCTGCTTATTCATCATGTAAGTCTTAGCAAACACTTTTATTTCATGAATGATGGGCATGTGCACTTTATTTTTGCATGTTATGGGCTCAAAAGCATAGATTAAAGACTTAATCCTGGATTGAGACTTTAGCATGCCTGATTGCACAGTGGATTAGGTCATGCTATTGTCAATAGGTTTTTCTGGAAACCATTGGCCTGTTTCTCATAGAAGTGTGTCCTATAATCTCAAGATACGCTGTAGCAAAATATAACACACACAAACAAATAAAGATCAACATCCCTGCTCACATCTTCATCAAACAATGAGAGAGAAATATGTATTGTTGAATATTAAAGACGTCTTAAAGACGTAAGGTCTCATAAACAATCACAAACGGTTACAACATGATGACTTTCCACTTTCTGCTTGGCCTGTGTGTCATTTCAGAAGATGACACTTCCTCTTCCTCAGTGGGCAAGTCTGTGATTTTGCAATCTGAATTAAATAAGAGGGGAAAGTTCACTATGACCCAAAAGACTCTTTTCACAACACATTATATTTATTTATGAATCTACAGTTTGTAACTTTGCATCCTAACCCCCAATAATAAAAAATAGTATGATATGTGTAAATGTAAATCAGTCTTACGGGCATACAAATAGACAGGAACTCTGTCACTTCAGACGTCCATGTAGTTACTAGAAATGACAGCATGAAGTTGCAGAACACAGACCACAGAATGCAAACCCAAGCAGTTTGTGTTTTCCTCTCTGAAACCCCATGAGAGACAGAAGTGTGAACGAACTTCCTGTGTCGATTGAGGAAGTCATCAGACTGAGACTTCAGTTCCACTGAGAGTTTCCATTTCCATTCAGCAATCAATGATCAACACACATCAGAACAGGCAAACTAAATATTGTCAGTCTTTATATTCATCAACAATGCTCCAGAGGGCTGCTTCAAATGTTTGTGACAAACCCAAAATTCTTAAACCAAAGGTAGGTCAAAATAAGCTGTATATAAGTCTAGTCTATGGTCAAAAAACATGTACAAAGAATCTCTGAAAAAGCAAGAAATTTCAGTAATGTCCATATTTCTTATTGATGGAATGGGATGGCCTACTATTTATTAGTTGAAAGTTGGTGTTTCATCACGTTGACGTGCAATGGTTGTGAGAGGAATTTCAGAGGGATTGTGAGTTTTCATGGTTTCAGGAATTTTTTCTCTGTTCTAAATAACTGAAATTGTAAGAGATCCGAATGATGGTTATATAATAATAATAACACATGGGACAGACTGAGTGGATCTCAGGGTCCAGTCAATCTATTTCACCTTGTAAAAGAGTTTATCTGTTTAATCAGGTCAACTGGGTTACTGCAGATTAGATGAAGTAGATGAAGTTTGACACCTGAAAGACTGACACCTTTATTGCAAAATGTATGTCTTACATATTCTAATCTCTGGTACATTTCCCACAGCGATCCTCCAGCTTTGGAAGATTTGACAAACACCAACAACCAGCCGTGAAACCACAAGAAAATGGAACAGCTGAGGTAATTTGGCTCAGATTTGTGCCCATCGAAATTTCAATGTATAGGCTTCAGTTCTCTTTTTATACATTATTAAAAACAAATGAACATTGCATTCATTGGTCTGTGACTAGGTAGGGTTGTAAAATATATAGATTTGGCAGTTTTTTGGGGTTTTGTGTTAATTACTGTTTGTGTGTTTGTGTGTGTGTGTGTGTGTATGTGTCTGTGAATAAAGGCTGATGAGGGAAACTCCTCTTTTGGGAATTGTGAGCAAGGCAAACCGGGTGGTTTGGGGAGAAAGATGAAGGCCATTTCTTTGACGATGCGCATAAAGATGGGCAAGAAATGTGCCAAGAGTGTTTCCGAGGATATGGTGAGTGAACATTACGTCAAACATTGTGATATCCAAGCCACAGTCAAAGCACATTTTATCTCAATGTCCAACAATAAACAAGTGATGGGGAAGTACACCTGTTGATGAATAGGTAGAGGAACATGCAAGTATGGTTAAAGTCAATGAATTAGCAGCTTCATGGCAATCTGAAATTAAATAGCAAACTCTACATGCAACAGTATAACATTTGTGAAGTTTACACTGTTAAATATCTTTTAAATATATATTTTATCTGATGATCCAGGCTAATGAGGCACACAAAGAGCAGGAGGAGCAGGAGGAAACGGAGACCCGTCCCACTGATCAGCCCAGTGACTCCTCAGAGAGTCTGTACAGTGGACAGAGTTCAACCAGTAAGTAGGCTTCTCCATCATCTTACTAATCACTCACTGCAGCTGATGCTAACACCATCCTGTTGGCTTACTGTCTGCTTTATAAGCAGGTAGATAGACAAATCTTTCAAATATCACTTGGGAACCCCTTCTGTATGCACTCAGTGTCTGGCACATGACAATAAACATGTACTTGCAGAGTGTAACCGTGGGTGCATGGCCTGCTTTTTGTCTAACTGGCTCAGGTGGTGTGGTGAGCAGCTCGGATGGCTCCAGTAGCAACAGAGGCAGCCTGAGGCTGGAGGAGGAGGTGCCCTACTCAGGGCAGTTCTGCGGACGCGCCCGAGTGCACACCGACTTCGTTCCAAGCCCCTATGACACAGACTCCCTCAGACTCAAGGTAGACATGCCGATGTCTGGACCCTATATGAGATCTCATGAGTTATGAGATTAAGAACCATAATCTCCTTAGACATTTGTAATAGGGTTATGGGAATGTGCTAGAATGTCAAAAAGTTCTTGTTAGTGAATGCTATAATATTGAATGCTAATTTTTATGATGACATATTGTTATGGTTTGATTCTTTGATTTTGGATTGGTGTTTGTACTTTTAAGCATGAAAAATGTTCCCTCACAGGTTGGAGACATTATAAATCTTATAAGTAAACCCCCCATGGGTATATGGACAGGCATGCTCAACAACAAAGTGGGGAATTTTAAATTCATCTATGTGGACGTACTTCCTGAGAAAGAGAAAGAGGATGATGCTCCAAAGATAAGGCCTCAGAGACTCTCCAAAAGGCCAAGACCCAAAACCCTCCTGGAATTACTGGAACGTCTGCAATTAGAGGTAATTGTGTCTTCTTCACATTCAAAAACCAAAGTCACAGTGAAACAAATGTCTTAGAAGGATCAGCTCCCTCGATTTAAACACTTTTAAGAGAAAATTTAAACATTATTAAGTTTAAATGCTATAGTTGAGTTTGGATTAATACTTTGCAAATTGCTTATTCTGAAGTCTTCACCATTCCTCTTCTCTGTACTAAAGGAGTATGCCTCATCACTTCTGCTAAATGGCTACCAGACAGTGGATGACTTGAAACATCTCCAAGAGAAACACCTCACAGAACTAAACATTACAGATCCTGAACATCAACGAAAGTTACTAGCTGCCGCTCATGTTCACTATGAAATAGGTGAGAACTGAACTGCAGTTAACTGATAGTTCTAAACTTCTTCCATTTCATGGAATGGAAAACACTGAGATATAAAGACCCATGCCTACATGTTCAAGGTATTAGTCATTGAGGACGCACAACAAACAAAAATAAAATTGCTTACGAAGAACAACCATTTCCTTAGGTCTCTTTAAAAACCATAAATGCAAAACAGACTAAACAAAATGGACTAAGACCTAGAGAAACCATCTGTTCCCCCACTGATGTCCACTTATTCATCATTTATTAGTCAGACAGGGTTTTTCATTCCAAATTCAGGTCAGCAAATTTTGGTCGGTTCATCTCATGTAGGAAACAGGTGCCATTTTGTGGCTTGTTGTAGTAGCAAACCTGATGTTACCTGGCACTGAGCCAGCCAGTCATTTCATTAAGCTAGAAGCTATTACGGGGGTGTGTTGTGGCTAAGCCCATTTATTAGTCCAAGATGGGATTGACAGGCAGGTGCCTATTTTGAAATGCCAGTATGTAGGCTATTCATACTCTTTTTGATTTACCTCCATCAGGTGTTGACCAAAACAGCGAAAAAAAGGACGAAGAGACAAGTGACTGCCCACGAGATTCTGGCTGCTTTATTCCGTCAGAGTGTTCAGATAGTAAGGACGATATGGAAAGTCACTCAACAACATCTGATGCTCCAGAGCACTCATGATGACATCTCACCACTGATGGGTCATGTCACTATTTATACTATGCTACTGTATATATTTTAAATTAATTTAGCAAAGATAGGCTTTATTTGTCTCTAAAGGCTTTGTGAGGCATGTTCATAAAATAGACCTAATAGTAGACCTATTAGATGTTGTGTAATTTTCCAAATCGCCTTGATTTATTTAGTCAACATGGTTTGTGATGAATATTTAGCATATTGACTCTGAAAAGATGTGGGTATGTGTGTGTGTATGTGTGTGTGTGTGTGTGTGTGTGTGTGTGTGTGTGTGTGTGTGTGTGTGTGGGGTGGGGTGGGGGGTTAGGGGGTGGTTGGCGGAGAGAATGTCAGTGAGTGATGGAGCTCTACTTTTTTAACAACTTTTTTACTATAACATATTTAATTTACTGTACATAGTCTATCTGAACACAAAGTAAAAGCAAAATAATAAATTATTTACCATGGATACTTGCTGTGTGTCTTCTTCACATTCATTAAATCAGTTTTCTAGTGGCACAAAAGTGGGTTATGATTTCAAAAATATATTGTGAAAAAGACAGGGCATTTTTTTTTTTATTGAACTAGGCCTTCAAGATTCAGTCTTTGATATGTTCAAGGCTTGTACTGAATTTTCCACATCATGGTTCAGTTTTAATAGATCAACGGACAGCATAGTTGTGTTTGTTTGGGCATCAAGAGAAATTTCACAGGTCTGCTGTTAATTTGATGGGACAATTTAGCTTTCAGGGTTGTGGATAGACTCCTGTGCCAAACAATATTACAATAGGCTACTGTATGCTAATTATCACAGAAGTAAAGAACAAGAAAAAAAATTGTCTGCTCACCCCAGTACTTTATTCACACTATGTCAGTGTTGTTTTAGAGCAGCTGAGGATAGTAGCTCAGGATGACACAGATAGTAACTGTCATCTGAATAGGCTGGGGGGGGGGGCGATGAGAGCAGATGAGAGGCTTTTGTTCACTTTGACATATTGATTGCAATCATATTTCACTTCATAAGCGTGAAATAGTCTGAAAGGAAGCAGAGCGAGAGAGAGATGTTTTGTTACACAGACACACACACACACACATACACACACTCGCGTAGAAACCCTGACCCGAGGGCCAAAGTGATGACAAGTCAAAAGATCACTCGTACGCGCGCACACACGGCGGTACATGATCGGCGGAGCCCATCAGCAACTTGCATTCTGGGAAAAGTAGTCTTCTGGTGGGAAATTCAACGTTGAGGTTGACGTATTGTACTACATTATCCACAATCAGTGTGTAGCTGTTACGCTGACGTGTACTCCTTACTGTTTACAGTCATCATAGAAGTGAAGTTACCGGTAGGGAGAATACGCGTTGACTGGAAAGGATTGATTTTCATTTGATAAGTGCCTTAATTTATTAACGCGGAAATGGCTGGGGAAATGTCGGCATTTGGTAAGTCTCAGTGAAAATAACAGAAAGCGGTAGTTGTTAGCGGCATTGCTAGCTAACGTTAATGGAAACACAGCACAGCATCACACATCCCATACACACCTAAACACGCTAACATGTATGCTTAATGAATCAGGTTATGCCTGCCCAGATCAAATACAAACGTACTGATGTTGAAATGGTTGCTAAATATTATTCCCTTATACTTTTATTGCTCGCCGTACAACCTGTATGCGATGTTATCATAAGAGCCAAGACGTGACATTAGACCTAGCTAGTCTACCGTTAGCCATTTGGTAGTGTAGTATGTCGGTCCTCCTCCATAACCAACTCTTTGTGAATTTTAGCATCCTTCATTTTGGCTCTTCTCCTGGCTGGTTATCTGGGACAACAGTTTCTCCCTCCTCCCAAGCCTAAAGTGGTAGGGTTGGACCTTGGAACCACGTTTTGTTCAGTGGGGGTGTTCCACGCAGGTACCGGTGAAGTGGAGGTAATAGGAGACGAAGAGGGTCGAAAGAGTCTCCCAAGTGTAGTGTCATTCACTACCACCGGTGTCTACGTCGGTCATGATGTCCAAGACTTGGTAGACAGCAACCCCCAGAACACAATATATGATGCTAAGAGATTCATTGGAAAGGTTTTTGATTCTGATGCCTTAACAGCAGAAAGTGTCAGATATCCATTTCAGGTAAGGATTTTGGTCTTAAAGTAATATTCAATATTTAATTTTGTTTTTAAGAAGTTTGATAAAAAAAAACCGACATGAGTGATACACCGTGTCACCGTTTTGATCCTTTAGGTGCTGAATAACAATGGAAGTGCTGAGTTTCTCATCACCACCAATCAGACGTTCACCGTTAGCCCAGAGTTCATTGGATCCCGGCTCCTGTTGAAGATGAAGAAGATGGCTGAGCAACACCTGGGTGTCCTTATAGACAAAGCCGTCATCTCTGTGCCAGCAGAGTTTGATGAAATGCAGAGAAAATACACAATACGAGCAGCCAACATGGCAGGTTAGTGCACACCATGGCATTGAAGCCCTAGTGGGATAGACGTGCCCTTGCCCCTGTTGCTCTTGGGTGCCCCCCCAAGCGAGCCACATAGCTCTTACCCTTTGTCAACACTATTCATAATTTTTACATCATCTACCCCCCATCTTAATGCAGCTCTCAGCCACCTCCCCTATGCACTTTATCCTGCCCGTCTCTACCCCCTCATGCACAAATTGGCTGAGAAACAGACACAATTTCACTGCATTTTTTACACTCAGTAACCATATGCATGTGGCATTTCCATACCTCTGTCTAGCACTTGTGCACAGAAATTCACGTAGGGTTTCATAAGTATATAAGGCCCACCTTCTCTGCACATATGGAATTCAGGACTCATCCTATCTCCAGTTTCTTAGCTTCCCTTGTTTTTGTGTAACCTCTGTGAGAACTGTTTAACACTACAGCTCAGAGACTTTGAAGCATTCACTCATCATGCCATTGTCAGGAAACAGGCTATAATGAGCTCATACTTGTACCTCTCTCTGTTAATCAAATAGTAGAATAGCTTATGCAGGTTCAGTAATAATGGTAAATTATTCTGTTTTCCATGGTGTTGGTCATCACAGCTGTTGGTCCTCTGGGCAGTCTCCATTAGTGTGTGTTTATGTGTGCTTTCTGCTCTTAGGGCTGGACATCCTTCGGGTTATTAACGAGCCCACTGCAGCTGCAATGGCTTATGGGTTGCATAAGGTGGATGTGTTCAGTGTGCTGGTGGTGGACCTGGGTGGAGGGACGCTGGACGTGTCTCTGCTTAACAAGCAGGGGGGCATGTTTTTTACCAGGGCCATGGCAGGTGAGACTCTCAAAGAAGTGAACAGAGATTTCAACTATAACACTGACAACTGCTAATGGGTCTTTTACTAGTAACAACACTGATTGTTCACTGATGTTCTCTGATTTCATTTTCAAGTGGGAGTGTTGATAAGTACAATTTTCAGTTGATGAAATACAAGAATTTCAGCATATTTGATTCCCCCTTTGAAAGCCAGTTCTGTTTTCTCGGCAAGTTAAGGCCCTCTCTGTAGAACAAAAGTGACATTTAGCATCATGTCTTCTAATTTTCCCAGGTAATAATAAACTTGGAGGACAGGACTTTAGCCAGAGACTTTTCCAGCATGCCACAGAGAGAGTGAGGCAACAATATGGGGTAGCTCCCACCCTGAAGGAGGACATCCACCGTTTGAGGCAGGCTGTGGAGGAAGTGAAGCTGAAGCTCACGCTAGCGAGCAGTGCAACAGTGCGTGTCCCCCTGCGCCTTATAGCCCAGGGAGCCAGTGGACCTCAGGAGAAGCCTGTTGTCTTCCAAGAGTCAATCAGCCGTGAGTTGTTTGAAGAGTTGAACATGGATCTCTTCCAGAAGATCCTCACTCCCATCAAGACTGTGCTAGAGGAGGGCCACCTGAGCAAGGAGGATGTGGATGAGATTGTGCTGGTCGGGGGCTCCACCAGGATCCCTCGCATCCGCCGCCTCATCGCAGACTTCTTTGGGAAGGAGCCTAACACGTCAGTGGACCCAGACCTGGCAGTGGTGACTGGTGTGGCCATTCAGGCAGGCATCATGGGGGGCTCATGGCCTCTGCAGGTCAGTGCCATAGAGATCCCCAATCACCACCTCCGCAAAAAGAACTTCAGCTGATTTTAGGCTGCAGACTGCAGTTTACATTGCTTTGAATCACCGAGTGTAATTGCTCAATTCAAACAGTCACAGTCTGCAAATGTCAGAGTGAACGTGATGTTTAATAATGACTCACATGTTTTCCTTTGGCTTACCATTTAGAACATACTTAAACAATTAATTTAATATCAGATGACGTTTAGGCCAACTCATTTGTCAGCTTTGAAGTGAGACATTACCATGAATTTCTGGAAGTGTGCAGACATCAATCTAAAATTTAAGAGCTAATGTGCTAGTCACAAATAATACTTACACTGTGCAAACTGAGTTTAGCACACATCTGCATTTGTAAACAATGTCAGTATTTTGTCTTTTTGTAAGTGCAGAGGAAGCCTGCCACAAATGTGGCAGGTGGAATTGAGGCATGGAAAAATTACTTGGCGTGTCCATGACCTGTAATTGATATGCTTTACCAGAGCAGGTAGGATTCACTGGTCTTTTACAGTAGAAGCTACTGAAGTAACCTTTCTCAAACTGTAACAGCTTAAACTGCTGTAGTTGAATGTCAGATGCCGTCCTTGAAAGTGCTAAGTTTGCTAGGTGAGTGCAGTGCAGGTTTCAAACCGGTGACCCCAGTGGGGATCTGTGATGGGATCAATAGGAATTAGCCTCGTCATGAATAGGGCCCAAGAAAAGTCAGCTATTTATTTATTTTTATTTATTTATAGAATTGTTTACTGATGGCCCGTTTCTGCTGAGCATTGAGCTTGATGTGCCTTTCATGATGACTTCTATTGTGTGCTGTTTGTCTGCGTTGTGAGTAGTTAGTGTGCAGATTCTGTGTGAATGATGAAGTTGTCAGAGAACAACTGAACACAAAAGACTGTGTGTACTGGTCCACTGGACTGTGCACTGTGCGCTGTTATGTTGCATTGTGTGTGATGGCCCAGGAGATCATGTAAGGACCAAAGACAGGGAGCAGTATGTGGGATTATGGGGGACAGAGATGCCAGTGCCATACAGAAACTAATGAAAATAATTTAATATCAGCTGTGAAAGTAAAATGGAGTTGTGTATTTACTGTTGGTTTCATCATTTGACCGTCATCGTTTGCTTACAAATGCCTGTGACGTATTCTCATGAGTATTTTTAGAGTATGTTTATTTCCATTACAGTGGGACCACCTTTATGTGAACCAGTGCAATGGATTCAATTTTATGGCACAGGCACTTAAAATGGTTATCTTGTGGTTGAGTTAAATGTATTGAAATGTTCATGAAAAAAAGCCCTGAAAAATACATATTTTTGTATAATCTACAGAAAATGCATCTGTTGTTAAGTCTGATGCAGAAAAAAAAAAAAAAAAACATCAAAAAAGGTTAATTAAAGATGAATTTCCTAATCTTTTGTCCTGTGCTACTTGGGCATACCCACACATCTTGGTTTACTCATTCGATTTCTTTCTGTGGCATTAGATAACTTACCATTGTCAGTAGTTCATCTGAACTTAAGTTTTGAAATGGGCGTGCAGATAAGCCATGCGTTGCATAGACATCATCGGCTTCTGATGCCTGATGCTGATGCTTCCGCTTGTGGTTGTCTTCAAGGGCTACAAGTCTCCCACCCAGTAGCAACTCTAAAGCTCATGCCTTTTCACAACCTACACGTTCACAGAAATGCTCCTCCACAGCTTGGCCTAATCACTGAATTAAAATTAAATGACCTTTTACATGAAATACTTTTCTGGGCAAATTTCATGACCATAACAGCTGCTGTGAGTTGTTCTCACAGAATACTTTCTATTTTGAGTTCTATTTTGGAACACAGCTTTGTGCTTACTTGCATTGTACTTAACACAGCAGCCACACATGGAACAGTGTGATCTTTTGGGAAAGCTGGCCTCTGCTAGTTGATTAGCATGCTGTCTTGAGGATATCTGCACAACACAGTGATGTTGCTCAAGTGTTTAGGACACTGGATCAATAAGGTAATTTCATCACACTCTGTTGCTGTTACTAGGTCATTTTTAGATGCTTTGACCCGAAAAGTACTACCCTTCGCTCCTTTAATGAATTCTCTGAATTTCATGTCATTTCACTGCCCTTTATTCAGAATTTCCATTGAATTACTATAGAAACAACACAGATTGTGTGTAATGTGACTATTCTAGATTCATACCAGCATGCACCACCCTCTTCTGGTCAAGAGGGAAGCTTTCCTTCCTGTAAATGAGGACTAACTGGATCAACATGTACCTGTAAATGGTGTGGAATGTAAGCCATTGCTCTCAACATACAACACCACCCATGTAATAACAGAGGCCTTTAATTGTAGACTTCTGAGGCACATCAATACCATAAGAACAGAGGGATTGGTTTCTCTTGTGTGCAATATTTTGACCAGTACACCTGTGCTAGTACAGTATACAGTGTCACAAATCAGAGCTTCAGGTTGTAGTGACTCGCCTGGTGTTCCACAGTTCAGACAAACTCGAGTCATAGTCCCAGTGCAACAGTAGAAGAGCTGGATAGATGGGCCCTTCCACTCCATGCTGTAGTGATCTCTGTGAAGAGACCATTGGGCTCATGAGGTGAGCCACAGGCAGATCTGCACACTGCCAGTTTCAACCCTCTAGCCACCAGCATCACAAAATGTCTAGAGTTCATTTAAAAACAAGCCACAAACACATTCAAACAAGTCCATTAAAAGCAATTCATCTCCTTATTCAATTTGATATGTGTATCACATGCACAGAGGAAGAGGAGAATGTCTGATGAAGTGATCAAATGTCTTGACCCCCAGGAGGGACCAGCAGTCTTCACCCATTGCCCCATGTATTCTTGTCGTTTCATAGACAGTTTTAAATTGGAACTAAAGTGTGGAGCAGAGAACACCATGCTCACGCCGCACATGTGTAGACACAAACACTGGAGAGGAATTATTCCATTACTTCAGCAACAGAAGAGAACAAAGTTTAAAGAACGGACCCCCGTGATCTTCCAGTGTGTGCAGACTAGAGGTTAAATCCACTGCTGGCCAACCTAGTCTGTCTGTCCCGCCTGAACTAAGAGACTAGATGAAATAGAGCAATTTAAAGTAGGCAAGTCTCATACACATTGCAGTCTCATGACTTCAACAAAAGATGATGATAATAATTATAATAATATTAATGACAAAAAACATTCTTCATTTTTACAAAATATACAGAGCATTGGGTGACACCCATATTTTGTTCTTTCATAGAAGTTCCTTATTTGGTCAGCAGCACAAGAGGAATGGAGAGAAATGGGGTGTGTGGTTTAGCGCCAGTAGTACTCGTGAGTCTTCAGCAGGGGCCCTCAGCGCTGAGCACCTGGTCATCAGTGGCCAATGCCTTGGTTGGTGTAGCAGTCCAAGCCGTTGTCCATGTAGAGTTCGTCTGCACCACCAACTCCATTGCTCACCTCTGGACAAGAACAAGGGCGTGAGATGAGAGGAGTCAGACATACAATACCATATGGCCAGAGTCCATTGTGCTGCTTTAATCATGTCATTCCATTTCATTACTACATTCACAACTGATTATAATTTGTGTACAATAGTGGATGGTTAGAATGTGGACAACTCATTTTATAATCACGGTACACCTCCCTCCCAACTCCATGTGAGGGAGTGACTGACTGCATCTATTAACTGACTGAATCCTACTGTTCCCCCTAGTCCTAAACTCTCTTCACTGGCATGAATTGGCCTCCTGGATGGCTGATCCATGCCTGTCTGAGGGTTCAGGGCATAGGAGAAGTGGGGATACTGGGATGCAGTTTGTGTTTAGATGTGAGTGAACACTCAGGCACTGGGCAGTGTCTGTGACATCTAAGGACAGAGCACTGCACAGGAGAGACTGGCGGAGTGGCCTGGCTCTCTCACACACACACTAACCTTTGAGCAGCTCACGGCCACACACTCAGAGACTGCTTCCCAGAGATGGTATGGAGAGGGGGGCAGGAGGAGAGGAAACGAGGCACACACGAGGGAGGGATGGATGGAACAGAGCATGGGCAGATGGGTGGAGAGATGAAGGGGTGCACACACGGGTGGGTGGGTGGATGGATGGATGAGTGAATGAATGAAGGTCAGTTGGAAGGAAAGATTCAACCGCGTCTATGGAACGAGGAGCTCAGCGAGACTCTCACAGCTGCGGCTGACCTTTGGGTGAGGGGTGGGGATATTCAGGAGCACTCAGAGAGAAGCATGCCCTAAACAAACACACCCAGACACATGCACACGCGCACGCACACACACACACACACACACACACACACACACGCGTGCACGCACACACACACACACACACACACACACACACACACACACACACAAAACCAAGCATACATGCTCAAACCAGACACACATGCATTGAGAGGAGTAAGTCATTTCACTTAAATACAATGAATTAACACAGCAAATACACACACATGCACATACTATATACACACACACATACATACATACATACCAGAGAAAATGAGTTTCTCCTTCATTATGTTGACATCACGACTGGACCTTCGAACAGCTGCACTTAGCATGATCTGCTCCGGGTTGTAGCTACGCATTCCACTCATCCGCCACCTACATACACACACACACACACAGAATATGAAGCCTCTCCCCTATGTTCTGTAGTACTGCTGCCTAAGACTATGCTCCGCACTAATCTAATGGACCACCACAGGTCAACTGTTTAAACTAGCAGAGGTCTGATGAGTTGCTGTTAACCAGAGTAGTGTGTGTGTGCGTACTGAATTAGTTTAACCAGAGGAGTGTGTGTGTACTGAGTTAGCTTAACCAGTAGAGTGTGTGTGTACGGAGTTAGTTTAACCAGTGGAGTGTGTGTGTACTGACTTAGTTTAACCAGTGGAGTGTGTGTGTGTGTGTGTGTGTGTGTGTGTGTGTGTGTGTGTGTGAGAGAGTTAGTTTAACTAGAGGAGTGTGTGGTGCTGATGAGGTGATAATGGATACATGACAGCTTGTGATTAGCCTGAAGGAAATGAGCATCAGAGCATCAACACCAGTCAGATGGAGAAATTGTTATTTACAGACTATTTATACTGATGTGACTGTTCTGATGCAGAACAAGTGAGGAGTCAATCAACTCATGAATCTAACGGTTGACAGACAGAAAGATTTAGTTTCAGAACTACAATGCTGCCTTTTACATGAGTCTACTAGACCTGCCCTCTGGTAAAGACAGGAGGAGCCTTACCACCTCTTAAGCAAACAGCTAAGGAGAAAGTTCCCTTTGAGGGGTCTGTTTTTGTCAATCCAGCAAGCCTAAACTCAGAGGAAATACCAAAAGCTTCAATAGCATTCAATGGAATTACTGTTGAGTGACAATTTTGAGTCATTTGATACTTAAGTGGAGTACTGTACTCACTTCTGCAGTACATGGCCATGTGTACACTGTGTAAATGCAATGCTGTTAATGTCCCACTGGATGGTTGTTTTGTGAGAGGCAGATTAGCCAAACAGGTTTGAGCTACAAAGGACTTCAGGCAAGGCCCTACCTACTTTCACAGGAACATCACGATAACATTTAAGTGGTTTCACTGTGTGCATCTTTCTCTCTCCTGGTCAAGGCTAATGCAAACCATTGCTCATAAGCAGGGCCTCTATTTAATGGATTTCCATGCTTGATATCACATCCACACATCCCCATGCAGTTCATCTTTCCAACAGGTATATATAGTATAATATATAAATAGCCATCTGGGTCTCTTTAACAGAGTGATGGGGAGAAGAAAGAGGGGGAGAGAGAGAGAGAAGGAGAGACGCACTATTCCAGTAGGTGTAAGTTTGTAAAGTTAGCAAACAGCACCCTCTAGTGGGGCAGGCCGAGCAGTGGCAGCAGTGCGGTGCAGCAGCTGTGCATGGGCCATAACTGCAGCACCTTAAGCACACAAGATGGGTGGGCCACCCCAGGGACACAGACAGAGACACAGCAGAGAGTGGTTGGAAAGAATACAGAAAACATGGAGATAAAGTTTGTTTACAAAGAGGGAAGTGAGAAGAAAAAAAACAAAAACAAATAAAGGAATGAAGGAAGGAATCTAGAAAGGAGGACAAAAAGAAAACACGAAGGAGACAAAACAGTACAGGCCAAAGATGCAGAGATATAGACAAGAGATAAACACTATACGCATTGAGAGAGAGAGAGAGAGAGAGAGAGAGAGAGAGAGAGAGAAAACAGGTCGAAGAGAGAGATGACAGGTCAAAGAGGTTGGCCTGGTTACCTGATCATGTGAAAGCTGAGAGAGGCCAGAATGCAGCAGAGAGCAGAGGAGCATGCACATCAGGCAGGGGAGGAAAGGAGAGGAGAGGAGAGGAGAGGAGAGGAGGAGGAGGAGGAGGAGGAGCAGAGGAACAGAGACAAGAAGACCAAGAAGAGGAGAAGGAGGAGGAAGAAAAGGAGGAAGAGGAGGAGGAAGAAGAGGAAGAGGAAGGGGTTACAAAGGGGAAGGGAAGGAAGAGGAACCAAGGAGACAAAAGGTGTGAGAGAAAAGGTCAGAGGTCAGATTAGAAGCTCGAAGCAGCTGGCAGCAAAATATCCCAGATGATCTATGCTTTTACAGTTGCACACACACACACACACACACACACACACACACACACACACAGCTTAACAAATCACAATAACATTCAACAAACACAAAAGTTCACTGATGCCATAGTTGGATAATACACATACACACAGAAGAGCAAGAACATTTCCAACATTAGTCACAAGAGTTAAAGGGCCTCCATTCACTGCATTTCAGTTGTGCACTAGCAAACAATCAAGCATTTACACATGGGAGCCTGAGTCTTTAACAAATACTGTATGTCAAAGAAACAAACACTGTCCCTCATGCTGACTCTCTTAGAGTGATACAGAGTAATACATTTTCTGTGAACACAAACGCAATAGAAAAGCCAGTGAATCACTTTCCCAACAGACAGAAAGTAAAAGAGGAGATCAAAATAGAGAGAAAAACAAAGGGAGTGACTAAAAGGAATTCAGGGAGAGTGCAAGGGCCAGACAACTGGCAACAGAAAGGAGATAACAGTGAGACAGAGAGAGGGAGGGAGGGGGATGGGGAGAGAGAGAGAGAGAGGAGAGAGAGAGAGAGAGAGAGAGAGAGGGAGAGGGAGAGGTAAAAGAGTGAGCCAAAGAGTGTCACGGGACTGCTGGGAAGCTGCTGACCAGGCTGAGAGTAGCTGCAGTGTGTGGATCAGTGCAGTCTGTTGACTGGGGTCAGCACTTTCTGACAGGGACAACGGCAAACACACACACATACACACACAACACAACACAAAACACTCCCTGGCATAGTTACAGCTCCACTGCTTACAGTTCCTGACACACACCACAACTATGACACAGATGTCTGTCTGTCTGTCTGTCTGTCTAATGATGCTGGATCACAAATTAGGTTAAGGCAGGAATCCAAACCCAACTCTTACTTTTGGAACACGAACACTCCGAGCACAATGGCAAAGGAGATGAGATCAGTGGCAATCCAAATCAGGCAGTATTCATCTGGACTCTGAAGGAGACGCACAGGAGCACAGCAATTAAGACATGTCAACACTAGGTGGCAGCACATCACAGCTTAAAATCTACTATTACCATCAGATGACATTGTTTAACACACAATAATCTTGTAAAAGGTATGATGCACAAAAAATAATCCTCTAACATAATCCACCCAAACAAATGAAACAGAATATTTGTTCCGCTGGGAGAGAGAGAGAGAGAGAGAGACAGAGAGAGAGAGAGAGAGAGAGAGAGAGAGAGAGAGGGACACACACACACACACACACACACACACACACACACACACACACACACACACCACACACACACACACACACAGGAGAGACTGATGGATAGACAGGGTGGCAGATGCCATCTGAATCCTCAGTCGGAGCTAAAAAACTGGCTCCCTTCTGGCAGAGAGAGACAGACTAGTATGTGAAAGATGGTGGATGAGGTATGGGAAAGGGAGGGCTAACTTCAGGAGGGCAGAGACAGAGACAGAGTCCTGGTGAGTCAAAGTGAGAGTCCCGAGAGCCAAGAGACTGCTGCTGGGGTGGTGGGGTGCAGAGAGGGGTGTGTCCCAAGTCTCACCATGAGCCAGATGGGGGCGTGCATCTTGAGGAGGATCTGGGGGGCCTCTGAGGAGATGGAGGGGACACCACTGCACCACAGCAGGGAGTAGAGCCAGGGCTCGTTGACCGTGTACAGCGTCAGACTGATGTTATGGCTGGAGAACTCCCTGCAGCCCACACACAGACATGGGGATAGGAGAGAAGAGAGATGGAAACGGGGAGCATCTACTAACTATCTGTCTAGCTTTACTAGCTCATAAGCGCTGGTCACTCTGGCCAAGCCCGTGGTCAGTGGCGAGAGGGGCAGCCCTACCGGATGTCTGGCTCGTTGGCCTGGTTGTAGCGCAGGAGCAGGCGGCTGATGCCCCTCTGCTGCAGCTCCTCCACTGGCCGCTTCTCCAGAGACGTCTGCTGGAAGCCCGGGGCCACCGCCTCCACAAGGCCCCTCTCAGAGTCCTCAGTCCACATCACCTGCACACGCACGCGCGCACACACACACACACACACACATACACACACACACACACACAGGACACAGCCATGATGGAGGGAGGGGGAGAATCAGGAACAGAATGAGTGTGAGGGAATGGAAATAAAGAGTAAGTGTTAATTTAATTAAGGAGTTTTCCTTTTGTCGCTAAATTCGTCTTGCTTGGCATTTGATGAGACTATGCAGTTTCCTTGCCAGAGCGCCCAGATAAGAACATGGCTGCCGAGAATGATAGAAATGATTTTGAAGCCTTTAGTGTGGAAGAAAGCCAAGAAACAGAAAGGGTAACCAAGAACTACAGTCAAGGAACTATTGGTAACCAAGCAACTGTCCACTGATATTCTTATTTTCACATTTTCTACCATCTTCTCAACCCACTTCAAATGCTTGCCAAAGAATTTTTACGTAACACAGACTAAAGATAAACACCCATGGAACAGACGTTGTTGCTAAATGCTTTTATGCAAAGGAAGAGTGTCATTAATTGGAAAACCACCTCTAACTTCCATCCACCACCCCCCCTCCTAATTATTTGGAAGGCTGCCTCAACCCCCTGTGCTCGCACCATGTGCTGAGGGATCCCAGACAGGCGAATGCTCTCCAGGGTGTCGTTGAGCCAGGTCTGGTGGTGTGGGTGCTGGGATGGGGGTCTCCGTAGGCGCAGGAGGGCTGTGCGGTTGAACAAGGCGGCCAGGTGGAGCATGTGCTGCAGATTGCACACCTGCTGACTCTCCACCTGCCGGCGGTCACGCACAGACAGCGACTGCACCGTCCAGAAGGGGTCGTCCTGTAGATGCAAGACACAGACAAGGTAAATGGAGAGGCGGGGGGGAAGGATGAATCAGATGTTAACATTCTTAGACCCTGCTGTATTGTTTTTAAAATGTGTTCCATACTATGGATGTTTCTGGCTGAGCTCAGCACTTGGGAGTACCAAAACCACTTCCATATGCTGTGTTCAGGAATAAATGCATTTATATATTCAAGAGAGAGTGCTGCATAGCCACTTTCTCTATGTCTGGCTGCTTCTTATTGAAACTAAGGGCCCTTTGGCATTCTGTGAGGTGTTGGATGGGGCACTCTGGCCCCGCTGTCTAAAGGGCAGCTGTGTAAGCTGACTGCTGATGCTCTGCTGGGACTCATTACCCTGATGAACCACTGGCCAGCGTTGAGAGACAGGAGATCCGTCCAGTTGAAGAGGGACGCATCATCAAACTGCCTGTCTGGAAACACTTGCTCTACGTCTGTAGTCCTCCTAAGGGTGCGGTCTCGCATCAGAAAAGGCACACCATCCAGACTAGTGGGAGAACACACACACATGCACATGCACACACACACACACACACACACACACACACACACACACACACACACTTATTTACACACCTAAAAACAAATCTACTTGTAAAAATGCACAAATACACTCACAATTTTCCCATAATCAGACAAAGAATTCAATATTGTAGACACGCATACATCGCACACACAGCAAGATTACTAACCAAGCCAACTTAGACAAGCCAACATGAAGACTACACTTCTGCATCAAGTTCTAAGTGTGTAGTCATAGCAACTCTTAGACTATTCAGCACCCATCTTTAAGCTTGTCTCTCCACAGACTGCATGACCTCCCCACTACACAAGCCATCTGGACCCTTCACACTGAAATTTAGCATCCAGACAGCACAGCTCTTTCCAGTAAGCTCAACGAGCTGCTACCTAAGTCAACTGATCGCCGTTGGTGACGTTCACCAGGACTAGGCTATTTTCTGCGAAGCAGACACATTGTCTCAACATTTTTTAAAAATAATTTCAAGGTGCATGTAACTATTATTGTGAGCCACGAATATTACATCTACACTTGATAGATCATGTCAAATGATCTTGATAGATCATCATTAAACACAAGACTCCTTGATGAGAAGTCCTTAAAAGACACTGAAAATGACCAATCTGACATTAGAGCGGCTTAGGCAGGGTGGCTTTCTGCAACCAACATGCGTACTGGCGACAGAATGTAGAATGCTTATGACACAGTGCATGTAAACACAAAACAGGTCTATTCAGTACCCACCTTTAATCTTGTCTCCCCACAGACTGCATGACCTCCCCAGTCCACAAGCCATCTGGACCCCCTGCCAGAGAGACTGCCATCCTCCCCCGCCCCCCCCCCTCTCTCGCTGAAAGGGAGTGGAGGCTGGTCTCTGAGCCAGTACATACTTGTCATCTTTGTTCAATAATTCACTGTTCTGCCCAGTCATGAGCTCAGCACCATAATACACCTGTCATTACTACTCATTAACAGGGACACAAGGCCTTTCTCTCACACACACACACACACACACACACGCAAAATCAGGCCATGGGCTAAAGCCAGCAGAAACAGAAGACGAGAAGACGAGAGCTCCATAGCCTCCTGTGCACTGCTGCCCTAATGATGTATAGAGTCATTAAGTGAATGCACCAGACTCTGCAGCCCTGGGGCTACTTGACCCATTCTGGAGGCAGCCAGAGACACACTCACCCCTTCAGCCTCCACTCCTGCCGTACCCAGGCCTGTGGGCTACCTACTGACTATCTGGGTCAGCCACAACGGCCCCGTGGGAATGGGCAGAACTGGGCGCTACTAAAGTGCTAACAAGCTGGTTATATATGCCACCATCCCATGCTGTAAATACCACAAGCTGTGTTGCTGGCTTTGCTTATGCCTTTTCAGTTTGCTGGCTAACTGTTCTGTGCTTCTAGAGTAACTGTGCTATATGCTGCTGATGAAGTGGTGCTTTGTCTGTGGCGCAGAGCGAGTGTGATATTATGGACAAGAGTTCACCTTATAGTGACATCTCCCTCCAGCCCGCTGACGTTGAGATGCAGAGCCTTCTGGAAGGACAGGGCCGTGTTCTCTGGAGCCAACTGAGCAAATAAGGAGAAACAAACCACAAATATCAACAACAAACACACCAACAAAATAAACACACAAACTCATAAACAAGAGCACTTCTGTAAGATATTAAATCATATAACACATATGCGCTGTTGTCTGCTTTTGCATTGGAATTGTTTGTGAGGTCAATGTGTATTGAGTGACTGAAGGGTATTTGCGTGGTGGCATATAGAACTGTCAGATAAAGTGTTGGGGGATGGGCCATTAACCCATGCGCTGGTCCTGGGGCAAAATCAATAAGTCATTGAGTCAGCCCACGCCTCCACTGCTCCTACACCAACACATTCCACGTCCAGGAGGGAGCTTTGCACAGCCCTAAGTGAACTGCTGTCATCCACGCAAACAAGCCTGTTGAATGAACTCCAGATGACTTAATGAGTGTTTAGCCTGTCAGCGTTTAGCCTTGGCGTCAGTTGAGCTGAGCAGAGTGGAGTGTTGTCTAGTGTGATGGAGCTGATGACTGTGTGTGTGTGTGTGTGTGTGTGTGTGTGTGTGTGGCACTGCAGAGCCACGTGAGGAGGAGCTGTTTAGGTGGCCTCAGGTGCTTCCCACCGTCCTTGCCTATCAGCACAAGTCTTCCTCCCATCAATACGCACAGGGCAGTACAGGACAGGACATGTTTCCACTGGTTAACTGGAGGTCAGCCAGCATCTGAAGAGTGTTTCCAGTTGCTAAGGAATTTATTGTTGCGCATCTCAACCAGACCATGTGAACAGTGATTTGCATTGGTTAGAATGCTCTAGTGCCATGAAAACAACATGTTGTGCAACCTTGCTTGTAAATCAAGGCCACGTGAGCTTGGGGTGACTCAATATTTTTTTATCCTTTTCCAAGGCACAGAATAAGAACTCGCTCTATTCGCTTGAGTTTATGAAAATGCAAAAAAGAGGGTTCTGATCAACCAAAATTTGATTTCTGATTAACGGAAATCTATAGTTAACATGACTGCCTACAGTCCCCTTACCAATATTAATGTGGAACATGGACCTCATGGCTGGGGCACTAAAACAGCTAATTGCTATACTCAAGTCTACCCAAGAACTGTGATATTTAATATTAAAAAGGTGAGCTCTAAGGTTGGCACCTATCAGAGACGACACCTCTCACACCAGAATGGCATGTTGGCATTCTGATTGGCTGTTTGGGATGTGATGACTCACCATAGGGGCGCCCTGATGGCCAATGATATGGGGCGGAGGCTTGAGGCTGCTTTGCTCCATGATGCAGGGGGAGGTGATGGAGAGAGGGGCCAGGTAGAGAGACAGCAGCACACTCAGGTACACCACCATCACCAGCACCTGGAACCCTACACATACACACGCACACACATACATACATGCACACACGCACACACAGGCACACACATGCAGACATGCACACACACGCACACATACAGGCATACACACAACACACATGCACGCGCACACACACACACACACACACACACACACACACACACATGCAATCACACACACACACACACAATAATATAGCACACCATCATTAAGTGCTGATGATGTAATGAGACAGCATTAAAGAAGTCACATAGGCTAATAGGCTAATTGGCTAATTTGAAATCTCAAACTGTCTGAACACCTTAAGCCCTGTGAGTCATTCCACTAAATGGACTACCAGATCAAATTCTCCCTCAAAAAGCAGCCATGGACTCAAAGACTGCCGAGTTCTGACACTGCTGTTGTTAAAATGCTTGGGGGTTGAAAGTGCGGTCGAGTGGATAAACAGCAGAGTTAAAGACACCCTAACAGACCTTGGCTGCCCATCAGACTGAGGCTGTATTCACAGTGAAGGCCACACTGTTGAAAGGACAGCCCTGCAAACTGTGCCCCAGGCATGATGCAAGTGTGAAAGAATCCAGCGTTGGTGAGAAAGAGGCCTTTGGCTTTGTGTACAGGCTATTAATTATTAAAGAACCTGTGTACATGCCATTACTAATTAAAGCCCTCCAGTGTGTTTTTCCACTGCTGTTTGTAAGAGCTTGACCTTTGACTGGGCGTGGGATAGAACAGAAGGACAGACAGACATGAGGAGGGGGAAGTGACAAGTAAGAATAGCAGAAGATGGATGTGCAAAGCCCTAGTGGTACAGGAGGGGAGGAGAGGGAGAGAATGCCAGAGTCAGAGGGCACAGTAAAATGGGTACTTACGTGTCTTCTCAGCCCGTGCCACCTGTCCCGCCACCAGCCAAGACAAAGCGGTCACTGCTGCCAGCGCACCGATATGCAGGAAAGGACCTGTGGCCTGGACAACCATTACAGAAGACATCAGACGTCAACAACACTGTCACCAACATCATCAGAATCATCATCCTAGGATGGCATGTAGTGAGAACATAGCCAGGGATCTTTTCTATCCAACCCGTTTGTGAGTCACGAGTGAGACACTTGGTGCTAGCCCACTAAACACTTGATGCTGGTGGACAGTGAACATGTGGGCCTGGTTCTAGCAGTTTTGGTATGACTGAGTAGCAAGGACATGGATGAGTTTAAGTGTAGCTACACCAGGCAGCCATTTGAATGAGCAGGGCAGGTTATTGATTAAGTGTGCTTCCTGTATGACATGTGAAAGCCCTCTCCTAAAGACTAAAGGGGTATGGCACTGATGACACCTTCAAAGTCACCGGTGAGATTACCTCATATAAAAACTCACATGTGTTCCAGGTTGTTGGTCACATAATCAGTAGAGTTGAACATATTTTTGCACACTCATTTCATTCATTCATTCATTCATTCATTCGTTCATTCATTCATTCATTCATTCATTCAGTCCTGGTGTGCTTGATTGTACATCACACAGTGACCCCATGTCCTATGCCATGACCTCACTTGATCTTGATCCATCACTTGATCACCATTCTATTATAACATCCTTTCAGTTTTTACTCTTTTCTATATATCAAGGACTGGACTAAGCTTTTGCACTGCTCTCTTAACTGCTTACATTGCTGTTATATATATTGCTGTGTTTTATAATGTGTGCTATTTATACTACCAATACTTTGCCTGGAACAGAATCTGCACTGAACATTTACTTTCACTGACGCTTTTGTACTGGGTTACCATAGTATCCTCCTGCACGTTCTACACTACTTCCACAACAAACAACTTAACACTCTAGATGGCACATATAATAGGATTTTTCTCTGTATTTGTATGCCATGTTTATGCCATGTTGTGGAAGCTTAAGGATACCAGAATTTCCTACAGGATGGATGGATAGATAAATGAAAGAAACAAAGAATGCATGTATGCATGCATGTACGTACGTATGTATGTATGTATGTATGTATGTATGTGTATGTATGTATGTATGTACGTATCCTTCATTGGTGTGGGAGTCTAATGATGTGCACTAACCTGTAGTGAGATCATGATGATGTCCCATTCCTCCCCCCACATCTGGTTCACTGTGATCACGCCAATGATGGTGGTCAGCAGAGCGGCCATCACACCGATCTACCAGACAGAGCACAAGTGAACACACCGATCTACCAACCAGAGCACGAGTGAACACACACGTCTAGCAGACAGAGCACGAGTGAACACACACGTCTAGCAGAAACGGCACTAGTGAACACACACATCTACCAGACAGAGCACGAGTGAACACACACGTCTAGCAGACAGAGCAAGAGTGAACACACACGTCTAGCAGACAGAGCACTAGTAAACACACACGTCTAGCAGACAGAGCACGAGTGAACACACACGTCTAGCAGACAGAGCACGAGTGAACACACACGTCTAGCAGAGACGGCACTAGCAGACATCCATCTCCAATCTCTCAGGAGCTCTTGGGAATCAAGAGCCCTCCACAGGCGTAAGGCTCCTGCATCACTCTGTGAGTTATTCCATGATAATGACCTCCTCACAGAACATTATTCCTTACATAATATAACGTAATGTAACGTAATAACTAATTAACATATTTTTTTGCAAGGGGGTACCACTCTGAAATTAGTTTTCTGCAGGTTGAGATGTCCGCACAAGTGAACACACACATCTATCAGAAAAACCATCTTTTCAGAAGTATGCAAAAATTAAGTTGTTTTAATATATTGTTGTTTTATAATAATTAAAGTAATCTGTATCAAACTGCATTTTAATTATTATTTTGAAGTAAAAACAAATCGAACCAAAACAATCCAATAGGAGGAGGACTGATATTCAAATGATTCAATTCAATGCAAATAGACATAGAGGGTTTTGAATGTGAACTCTTCACACATCTCCTGTTCCTACCCTACTTCTTCAGTCACTTTCTTGCTTTTTTGTTCAAATGACCTTTCTTCACCTCTACCTCATGATCCAAGTCTGCACCCCCTCTGCACTGTCTGACTGGCCTGAGCAGTCTGGAGAGGTCACTTGGCTCTGAGCTCCCCTCAGGCGGCCTGACCTTGTGTGTGCTGAAGTGTCAGGGTTCATTTGGCTGCACTCAGCCCAACAGACACTGGCCATTAGAGAGACAGGCAGCCCAGCGCTGCTGTACTGTACCTTATGGAGCCAGTGCAGGTTCAGCTGCTGCCCCACAGCTACATGACAAAAGGCTAGAATCTGAGAGAGAGAGAGAGAGAGAGAGAGAGAGAGAGAGAGAGAGAGAGAGAGAGAGAGAGAGAGAGAGAGAGAGAGAGAGAGAGAGAGAGAGAGAGAGAGAGAGAGAGAGAGAGAGAGAGGAGGACAGAGAGGGTAAGGGGACAGAAATGTTAGACCACACACAGGTACATTACCATAAGTGGCTTCATCAGTTACATGTTTTGATTATATATTTCTGTTGATCTACTGGATTCAATGCAATCTTCCCCACAGCAACTCCACAGCAAGAGTTTAGTGACAGTCTAGTTAGTGAGTGCTATGCAGTATGTAATGGCAGATGGCTGTGGGCTGCCCAACCTCAGCATGAACCCCCACCCCACTCATGAGTCACGAGCTCCTCAGGACCTCACCAGTAGGAAGGCCACGTATGTGAAGCCAGCCGCTGTGGTGGCCAGGATTGGAACCGTCCCATCGCTCCACTTTCCTGAGCGGTTGTATAAAAACCTGTTGGAGCAGCAAAGAGTAGAGTTGAGTAGAGTTACTTTAATGATCCCAAAGGAAGAGTGATCCCGAAAGAGGGGTTACACAAGCAGCCTTGCATGCACGCACGCACACGCATGCACCACACACACACACACACACACACACACCACACACACACACACACAACGACTAGCAGGTAAAAACAAAACAGGTAAGACAAAGGCGTTACGTGATAGAAAAGAGTGGTTCCATAGTGCATTGGGCTGCACAGACAAGACAGCAAAGATGAAAAAGTTGCAAGGAGTAGAGTTTTGTGTTTAACACGACACAATAAAAGCACAGAGCGACAGAGTTGTGGTCTCACTCTGTTGTCTCACACCCCCACCTCACACACACACACATTTTAATCACAAACAATCCCTTAATGACGCAGACATATGGTGTCTGTGTATGAGGAAAAAGACAGACTGGTTATGTTTAGTGGGCCAGCAGCCATGTTTAAGAGGGAGGAAGTGAGGGGAAGGCCTCATTCTGGTCGTGGGCTAGTCTAGAGCTCAGGCACTCTCTCTCTCCCTCGCTCTCTCCCTCGCTTTGCCTCTGTGTCTCCTGAGAGGAGCAGTGGGCCAGCAGGGGGGGAGTCACATCAGAGAGGTTCACAGCTAATTACATTCCTCAGGTCTTATCGCTCAGGCTGCTGGCATGGACCTCTGGGAGCTCACCAGGGGGAGTACACACACACCACACACACACACACACACACACCACACACACACACACACACCACACACACCACACACACACACACACCACACACACACACACAAAGCAGCCAACCAAGGACAAGGCCTCTAATCACCACTGTGCTGTGTGTGTGTGTGTGTGAGAATGAGTGAGTGTGTGTTGGGCCACCAAAGTCATGAAGAAGGCATGTTGTGGGGATGACACTGAGGAGATGGGGGAGAGGGGGGGTTGGAGGGGGACGAGAATAACCTTGAAGCAGAGCACAAAATTACAGCTCACACTGAAGGGCTGCACTTGTTTCCTGCCCCTCCCCCCCCATCTCTTCCTCCATGCTAGATGGCATTATTACCTGCCATCTGGTGACAACACAACACCACCCTCCATCTGGGACTAATAGAAAGGCCAGTGTTGCAGTCTCTCCAAGAAACCAATCCAGCCATGCTTACTGTTCAAAAATGTCAGCTTGATTAAGTTCTGGTTGAAATCTACATGGCAGGTCGTGGTGTTCCAGAGTGCTAGAAGGGGAAGGAAAATGGCTGCTGGCACTTTGGCATTTTATACCCAAATGGAGCCAAGATTGCTGGGCAAGGATGACAGAAGCTAAATAATGTTTGCTGTAATCTGTAAGGACAGGACTTCCATGGGCCAGATTACAGGGGGGGAGGGAGAAAAAAAAGAACCAAGAGGATTATCCAAAATGAGTTTAGGGAAGCACGTGCGAGTAATAGGAAATCACAACAGCGTATTTGCTCCCAGTCTCGCCTCTGAGCGAGATCTCTCCAGTGATTAATGCAAGGAAGCACAGCAGGCTGAGGGGGAGTGTTGCCATTTAAAGCAGAAGCGCTGAAATAGGCACCCAGCAGGGTCCTCTTCTGAAATGCCACTGACCACGGAGGAGGGTGGGGCTGGAGCGTTAGCGCCGTCTCTGACTTTTCCACAGATTAACACATCTGGATGATCAGCTCCATCACTTACTTTTCCACAGCTTAACATCTACATGGTGACAACTGTGCTAATAGAAACTCAATTCAGGAGGCTGAACAGAGAAGTGTGCGTATAGTTGCACAGACCACTAGTCTGTCAAGCCAGACTACAACATCAAAATGTAAAATCAGGCCATGACCAATAGACTGGGCTCAATCCTAGGGGCGGAATCGTCTCGTATCTTTCAAACGGCCCCTGCACGCAATTGGATAGGGTTATGACCAATCAGAGTAACATCAGCAAAACAGAAAATACGGCATTCTTTGAAAGTAATAACTATATAGTATAAGCCCAAGTCTAACTCCAAGTCCATGCCAAAGCTGATTCAAACACCCATTGTTGCTTGGCCACAGCCATCTTAGTTGTTAGTTGTTTTGCACTGTCACAGCCCTGTCGTCATCATGCTAGGCCCACCCAACGACTCTACAAAAATAGAGCAACGATTGATGCTGTGATTGGTTGATTGTGATTGTGATTAAAGATTGGTCCTACCAAGCCTTAATAAAAGACCTACTGTGGCCCTATGGTGCGCGGCTCGACGTACCTGCTGAGGAAAACTATTAGCTACCACTAAGGTACATCTAGATTTCTAGGCTACCAGACCACTGCATTTGTCCAGTCATGTGAGCACTTAAGTCCATCTCCTCCTCTGTGCTCATGTTCCAACAGAGCCCAAAGCACCTAGGCAAGGCCAGTTTATTTATATAGCGCATTTCAGAGGTAGCTCAAAGTGTTTTACAAAGTTAAAGGCAAATAACAGTGAATAATAAAAAATAAAATGACATAAAATGATTGAGAAAAGAAGAAAACTAAATAAGTCAACTAAATAAAATGAATGAAATATAAAAGCATAATTTAAGAGAATCAAGTCAGAGCCATCTCCTCTGGCCCATGACACAATCCACTTAGAAGATAGTTAGGACTGAGAACTATAGAAGCTGCTAATCTGAATTCCTCCCTTTAAGGTGCATGTCTCCCCAGAGGGATGATTGAGTAGTATTAAAGCCATTATTAGAACTCCTGCAAGAGCCGATTTACAGTAAATGAAAGCACACACAAACACGGGGACGTTGCGATGTGTGTTTGCATAGCAAAGTGTGTGCGTTAAATTTTCGGATTTTTTGACTTGCAACTACATATGCAATAGCATAGGAGTCAGTGAAAGCGTACTAAAATTATGCACATTCAGACTGCACTGAGTATGCACGTGAGCTTGTATCCACAGCAACGTTTGCGTACTTATGGTGACTATAAGGGCCCTAAGGGGACACTCACCAGTTAAACTCATTGTAGTCATTATGGGCCTCCCACCAGAAGTAGAACCAGACCAGTAGTATGGAGAAGGTGCCAAACAGGATGAGGGACCACAGGAACTCCCACTGGAGACGATAACAAACACACAAATGCAGAAATGAGAAACAGACTCACAGATATACAGTCATTTCCTGAAAAACATACCACCATTGATAGGAGGAATTGATAATGTCAGGGGGATACAATTCCAGTGAATTGAGGCATTCGATTCGTGCTTCCACTGGATTCCCGGTTTTCGATTCCCACCTCTAAACCTCAGGTCAGTGTTTTACGCAGGTTAAAAAAACGAAATAGTGTATAAACCACACCCCTCACCCGTCAACCTCACCCGTGTATTAACCCCAGTTCACTAAACATTACTTAGAATGAGCCAGAATTACATCATGATTTTATGAGAAATGGAATGACGCAAAAAAACTGTGACCCTTAAGACATTTAGCCAAAATCAATGTATTAACCCTGGTCAATGATCAGCAAGTTACAATAGACCCATCACAAATGAAGCTGTAACTCTAGATCATGACGGTAGTAGATTTTGCCATTCAAACTCACTTTATAGGTTCTATGCAGATAGGTTAACACACACCACACAGAACACACACACACACACACACACACACACACAAGCATTCACAGGCATTTTTTCATTACACATGACTCCACAGGCTGATGTGCTTTTGAAGTGTGTGAGTGGGGTCAACCCCAGGGCCTTAGTGACTGTCAGATTCTATTTGGACTGAGAATGTGAGCACATTTCTGCTCAATCCCACTGATCCTACTCCAAACACATGCCATTATTACACCACAGAAAAGGGAGCAGCCAATCCCACACCAATTCCAATCCCAGACCAGCCTATCATAGAAAGCTGAACTCCCTCACACACTGGTGGTGATGAGGGTTACATAACGGCAGGTCAGGGCAGCCACTGTGCTCCACAGCATTACTGGCACGTGCCTCTGGCCAGCGGCTGGCAGGATGTTGGTGACCCCCCCCCCCCCGGAGTGCCCTCATGTCTCTCTCTCTCAAATGAAGGGCCATCTCTCTCTGGCAAGGCCACTAATATGCTTACATGAAGCTTCTGCCAAACACTTAATGAACTGGCCTGCAGGGAATGAATGCTGGCAGTCACAGCACAATGCTCCACATTAGCTCCAAGGAAAGTGGCTCCATAGCCTATGTGACAAAACGCATTAAATCAAGACACATTTACTGCCCCTCAAAGTGTTTCTAACAAGTTCAGATTCAGCAGGGTGTCCGAGATGCAAAACAATAGTGGTTTGGGTATGGGCATGCCCAAGGGATGTGTCTTGGGACCGATTTCATTCAGTTTATGCATAAATGACTTGCCATCAGCATGCACAGGGTGTGAGGTGCAATTGTATACTGACAACACAGTCATTTATGTCCATACAAAGACTAGAGCACTTGTAGCTGCTAAACTTTGTGAAGCATTGGCAAATGTGCAGAAATGGCTTACAGACTCTCAATTGCATCTTAATGTAAAGAAAACAATGTGCGTGTTTTTCAGCAAGACAAACACAAGATCTGACTGTTGCAAACACCTGTTGCAAAACGAAATATGAATGCAATTATAATGCCATACTTACCAAACTGTATGGAGCTAGCAACCAGCCCAACACTGAAGCCTATCTTCTCACTATGCAAGCAGGCTCTCAAGGTGTTGGATAGAAAACCCAAACTGTATCATCATTGTTACATACTCAATAAATATAACATTCTCAGCTGGGAAAATCTAATGAAACAGTGATGCCTGCCTAATGCTTAAAATCATAAATGTTAAAGCTCCACCACCACTCTGTGTCTTTATAATGCAGAAAGACACTAACAGTAGATCTGCAAGGTCTGCTCTAAGAGGGGACAGTGTCATCCCTCGCAGGTCCAGTTCCTTTAGTCAACTGTGTCTTTCTGTGAGAGCTTCTATACATTACCAACTGACATAAGAAATTGCAAGTCTTACTATCCATTTAGTTATCAACTGAAAAAGTGGCTTCTGAGCAATCAAATTTGTGAACATCATTAAATACACAAATTCTGTCTCTGCTGATTCAAGACAAGGCTTTTGCCTGTCACCAGCGTGAATGTTGCTTTATGGTGTCATTTGTCTGCCTTGTCTTGTGACGTTGCTTTTGTCCTATGCTTTGATTGTGGTGTTTGCCTCAGAACCACTGAGGTATGGATCACAGACACAAGGGATTGGTTCAGATGAACTGAAAAAGTCACAATCAATGGGTCTGACCCATTATCATTCATTATTTTCATTCATTTACAGAAATGATGATTAATGTGCATCGTCCTTTTAGATAAATAAATCATTTAAATAAAATTAATGAGACCATGGTGACTTTTTTAATTCATCTGAACCAATCCTCAGTGGTTCTATTGATGTCTGCTATAGAGACCTGTTTGGCTGAGGGCATTAGCTGCACAAGCCCACACTGAGTGTGTGTGTGTGTGTTTTTCGCATTTGTGATGGGGCGGAGTGCCCTGGGGACTGGGTGGGCACTCAACAGGCTCTGGCTGCTTCAGCACACAAACAAACATGCTGAGCAGAGCCAAACAAAAATGCCCTCTATCCTTCATCATGTCCCATCATGTCTTCACATCTTCTCAATATTCAAATCACTTCTTTGGAAATCCTTGGAAATATTCTATTGGAAACACCTTCTGTGGAGCAAGAAATCTGAAAATAGAATTGACATAGGCAACTAGTGGGACCTGGGGGCCTGTACTACTAAGCAAGGTTACTGGTTAACTGGTTAGCTTTGGGAGTTACCACTGACCTCTAAAAGAACCCTCGATTGAGCATGAGTTATTTCTGAAGTGATATGTTTTTAGATAAGCGGTTACTCCAGAAGTTACCCATCAGAGATGACTCGAGGACGACCATAATTTTATCATCAGGGGTGTGGGAAGACCAGCTCAACATGTGTCCTCCCCAAGAATAGGCTGTGCTAGCGAGTACAGGGCAGTCTAACAGCTCTGTGTGGGAGTAAACAAGCACGCAACACGACCCTGACTCACAAGCCCATGAGGAATGTTCCAGAGAACCTGAAATGACGTAACACAACAGACAGCTCTTCCATCACACACTATCACCTTGAAAATGAAACCTCCTATAAAAAGCATGAGTTCTGACTTACCAGAAGGGAAAGGCTATGCCTAATGCTTTCAGCACAGTTGTGCCATTTGTCAAAGCAGACCAAAGGGCTGCTTCTAAAAGCTCAAGGTAAAAGTTGATTGATGGCAAAATAACTTCAGACTAGCATGTAGCGTATATATACATCGCTGGCCTCATAAAAGAGTCTGGCAAACAATTAGAGCAACTTAAGAGGAGGGTACATGTTGTTGCCATTAGTGCCTATTGCACTCAAGCAGACGCATTCAATTAGAGTGAGAGGGTCGTACATCAGTGGACGGAGCTGTCTGTGGCAGCATCCCTAGCAGAGGGAGGGAGTACATCTTCACTAGAAGCACTTACTGACTCGGGGTGCCTGTTTCCTTCCCCTCGCGCTCTCACTCTCTGGCCCCCTTCTTTCCTTCCCTCTACCTGTTCCAGCACTCAGTGAGATTGACCCAAGTTAGGCCCCTTAAGGCAGGACACCTGATTGTCTTTAACTATGCTGATGGGCCCACATGAGGCTGAAGTTCAATGCAGGCAATCAGATTTGCCCTCCAACACTAACAGTTCATCTGGCACTGATTACAGCTAGTTAACACACAGAGGTATTTGAGAAACAGATTTTACTAGGCCTGTCATGCTGTAAAAGGCAGTTTTTAGACTTTCATGAGGATCCTCTGAACCACACCTTGGCAGCTACTGCCAACAGCTCATAAGGTGTTTGTCTCTCCCTCACATGACCATCATATTTCATGTTATGAAAACTCTAAGCTCACCTCTGCTCCAGACACACTGTAACCAACACCAGCAGCCTTTGAGAATGGACAGGGATGCTTTTAACAAGTGTCTGAATGCTAAGCTACATTACTGGCACTGTCTCGAGTGAGCATTGGCCAACAGCCTGTGGTTACATCACTGTGGGCGGGTAAAACCATGTGGTTTTATACCATCTGAAGATTAGAGGGCTCATCTGTGTGTGTGTGTGTGTGTGTGTGTGTGTGTGTGTGTGTGTGGTGTGTGTGTGTGTGTGTGTGTGTGGTGGTTAACAACAAACAAAACAGTCACAGATTACAGTTGGAGTCTCCTTAGCAGCAAATCAGCCAGACAAGACATAGCCAGCCGCAGTCAAAGCATCCACAGTAATAAACCAGTTAAGGAGGCAGGGGAAGACACAGGGGAAATACAGCACCAAGAATGGCAAGAGCATTAGAAAGCAATCCGTGTCCATACAATCCATGTCCACACACATGCAGTTACTGTGCAGTGGTTCAAAGGTATTCTGCAGAACAAAAGAGATGCTTTGAACAGGTGCTTGACTGCTCAGCTACATTTTTAACACAGGAATGAGAGAGCGGCCAAACAGCTTGCGGTTATGTCACTATGGAGAGGTGAAAATCATGTGTCCTGATGTTACCAGAAAGGCTTCTTGTGGCTTACAGGACTCTTATTTGTGTGTATTTGTGTGTGTGTGTGTGTGTGTGTGTGTATGGCATGGTGTTTGGAGCACAGCTTTGAGCAAACCTAAAATCCCTCAAATCTCTTCCTTTTCTGTCTGATTCTCCCTTACTCACACATGATCTCACATGCCACTCAAACACACACAAGCAAACAAGCACACACACGCACACAAACACAAGAAAACATCTGGGGACTGAATACTGATCAACACACTCAAGACAGGCTTGATGACTCTCTCTAGTGTAGTAGAAGCCACTTTATCATCTGTGTGTGAGGAGAGCTACTTCACTGCACTGTATTGTGGGGTCTCAGAGAACACAGTCTTAGGTCTTAAGCACGCACGCACGCACGCACGCACGCAGTGCATCATCTCATTATCAACAACGCAAATAGAACACTTTACCCTCCACACGAGCGCAAACACACACAATTTTCACTGTCTTCCGCTCTGGGTTTCATATAACAGTGGAGGAGGTGGTAACAGTGTAAATTATGTATGGCACCCACACATGCTAATGCCAGTTAAATGCACATAAATATTTACTGCCATGACTTATTGAAGCAGCTTGTTCAGACTTCATTAATATTTATGAAGTCAAAATAACAAGCAGATGAATGCAGGCATAAGCAGCCTAGTTATTCAAGCCCAATCAAATAGGTTAAGAGAACTCCAGGGGGTATCATTAGATAGGGAGGCATGACTACAGTGAACAATGGGATTCACAGTAGACAGCTTCTGCGTAGTTCAAGTAGCAGGTAAGGCCCACAGTGGAAATGGGCCTATCAAATACCAATAAAAGAAATAAAATATGCTGGGTGAAGTGTATGGATGACCCATGACCCCAAGTAAGGGATCAATAGGGAAGAGAGGAGGAGGGTGATACACCCTTTTCCTCACAGTAGCCAATGACTGAACAGGAAGAGGAAAATTTCACAGACGAGCTCTCTACCATCCCCCCAGACACCACCTTCTTCTGTCCCCCAAGTGCAGCACTTCACCTCCCCACCACTCTGGGGAAAGCTGGGGACAGTAGAGGACACTGGGAAGAGCAGAGGACACTCTGGGGACAGTAGAGGGCAAAGCTGTGGCATTAGCTCAGAGGAAGAGAGAAGTCACCTGTCTCCAGGGGACTAAATGAATCCATCATCCATGTGCTGCTAGGGGTGGAGATGGAGCTGGGAGGGGGCATGGAGCCAAGCGGACTGAAGAAGGCCAGCTTCTATCAGCTTTAATCTGCTGACTCACCCGCAACCAATCAAGGCCCAAGTCAGACATATTACACATATCAATTTAATTAGCAAAGGAGCGAGGAAGCAGTCAATAAGTCCTGCAGCTTGGGAGAAACCGCTGCCAAACGAAAAGCCAGGGATCCACTGTAAATCCTTCCCCGGTATTTTGATATGATAAGGTCATCATGGTGGGCAATTCCTGTGAACCAGTCCTGCCACTGGTCCCAGAACAGCAGCAGGGCTGGTGTAAACAACAGCATCAGCAGATTAGATGCTTTAAGCTGGGCGATCTCTGCTGGCACAGCACACAGGAGGCCATGGAGGAGAGGTAAGTGACTGTGGGAAGGACCAGGCATATGCAAGCAACAGAAAATTATGACCTAAGCGTGTTTGTCAGTTCACTGTCAAACACTGTCAAACATGTTTGACACATTCACTGTAAAGTGGCTTTAGTAGACTTTAATAGTAGACACAGAGTGAGTAAGTGAGTGATTCATTTATGAAAGAAAGAAAGAAAGAAAGAAAGAAAGAAAGAAAGAAAGAAAGAAAGAAAGAAAGAAAGAAAGAAAGAAAGAAAGAAAGAAAGAAAGAAAGAAAGAAAGAAAGAAAGAAAGAAAGAAAGAAAGAAAGAAAGAAAGAAAGAAAGAAAAATGGCATGCAATTACTGGCTGCAAACAACCCCCACCCCCCCAGAGAGGTGAACACAAAGGGGATTGCCATGGTGACAGCCAGGGGGGATTAAATCTGACAGTCCAAGCACATTCCAGATCACCTTGGAGGACAGAAAAAAAAAAAAAAAAAAACGATGGAGAGAGCAAAAGAAAGAGAGGGACAGAGAGAGGGAAATAAAGAGAGATGGGATGCTGAAATATAATTCCCCCCCAGTGTGAATGTTGAGAGTGTCGGATGCCTGCACACTTTGCTGGGGAAATGGGCCTGGACACAGACTGGCTGGAAGCCCAGTGGCGATTAGGTTGCCCTCGATACCCCGAGCTGCTTGTCAACACTCTCATGAGGTGTAGTTGCACATAATATTGCACTGTACCTGTGCTGTGCCCCCCTGACAGCCACCAGTGCATGCTGCTGAGGTGGGGTTTATTACATCACAGCACTACAGTCTAATCAAGCTACTGTAGCTACACAGGTTCAGTTTCACCTCAAACAGTCAAAGTCATTGTCCCTCCTCTCATTTCTGTTACTGTAAGTCAGCTCATTAGTCGTAATGGAGTCTGGAGGAGGAGAGAGAGAGAGAGAAAGAGAACGACAAAGACAAAGACAAAAAGAAAAATAAAGAGAAAGAGAGAGAGAAATAGAGAGAGGCAGAAGGGGCTGGCTGGAGCTTATGTTGTGGCCTGGAACTGCTGTGTTACAGGTGAACACAGAGTTAATGGAAAAACTCTCAATAATTACTGAGGTCAGATCGTCTTTCAGTGGGACAGGCAGCCTTCTATCCAACACAGCCAACTTTGGGGCCACCCACAAGGCCTCACAAAGGGAATGCTCACACACAAGAGGGCCTTCTTACAGCACTCTTACACAGAGAGACAGGCAGGTGGCATAGACAAGACCAGAGAATCAGACAGACCAAGAAGGAGGAAAATATCATCTTAACTTATGACCACATGCTAATGGTCCACCATGCCTCAAATACAGCCTGGACTATAGTCTAAATATAATCAATTAAGTCTAGCAAAGACGAAAGAGGAGGAAATCTAAACCCCAAAGTCAAGATAAGGGTCCTGGAGGACTGGCACAGATTCCAGACGGTGTGATCAAATATTCATGCTGACTACATCATTAGCATTTGACTTCTCAGGCACTTTGATTCATCTGGACAGCAGAGATGTGAAACCCAAATGCTACTGTCTGCTAGCTCTGTGCCTCAAGCACACAGCATGGAACCTTCCTCTCCTCATCCATCAAGCCAGGACAGCAGGATAGTCAGGTGGACAGACTGTACACATCATGGACAACAATCTGTACAGAAACTTCTTTGAACTTAGGCCTACATTGGGATGAAAGAAGACTAGTTCTAGCAATTGAACTGTAGGCATCTTTGTAATGTGAGACATAATCAATAATGCCCAAAACCATCAGTGGAAAGTTTTTGCTTGTATATCAGAGATATTGATTAACTTCATGGGATGACACAACTGATGCATTATTCTCACAGGTTTACATGTTGTTCTTTAGAATGAAAACATAAAATACAATGTCCTTATGTGTGCTATTGTATATATCTGTGTTTATATTTAATCATTTAACAAAAGCTTTTATCCAGAGTAACTTACAAAATAAGATTTTAAGATTTAGGCCAATTAAAAAGAGATAAACTCCTGTGAGAGGGCTCACTGACACAGCAGTGTGTGATGCATAGCATGACCAGACCAGCACCAGTGCAAGCATCCACACAGCTCACATTGAGAGTTAAGGGGAGTTCTCTCCAGCCACACACTGACAGACAGCTGACTGGCTCCATCTCTCCTCAGCGGGCCAATCCTAGCGCAGCACGCAGGACAGCCAGAGCTGCGCTGGAACTGCTGACGGGGCCGACTTGCCTGCTGAGAGGTCACACAGCACACACCAGGAAACCCTCTCCTCCTCTCCTCTCCTCTGCTCAGATTCCTCCACCAGTAAATCTCTCTCAGCTAAAGAATGCATACAGATCCACATAGGTGTAGCCATGATCATGAATCTCCTGCATCTTGGTTGGCTTCAGATCCAGCCCAGTAGCAGGGGCTGCAGGTGAGCTGAGCTTACTAGAATACTCTGATGCACCGTGAGAGGTATATCAAGGTCAGAGGAGAAGCTTCCTGAAGTAGAGGACACACACACACACACACAGACCCACGTGAACGAACGCACGCATGCACCCATGCACGCACGCACAGGCGATGTTCTAACACGTGGACTATCTCCCACGCTTGCCTCCGAGGTGCACACAGCAGACACCAGACGTGCTTGGGCTGAGGTAATATTACTGCTTTTGAAATGCATTCATTACCCTTGTCTACAGCGCCCTGTTTTCTTCCTGCAGCCATCAATTTTCCTGCTAAGGAGCTCAGCTCAGCTGCTCTCCTGGGCCTCAGCCTCTCCCAGAAACTGGGAGATGTAGAACCACACTCTGACCTTCCCTTCCCTCCCCCACACTTCCTCTTTCACCACCACTCCCTCTCCCTCTCCCCCTGTGTCTGGCATGTTTCATCCCTGCAGTAAATCATACTCTGGGCCAGGTCATTAAATAGATGCCAATTATTACATTTATATTTCATTGTTTTAAATTAAAGATCACATTAGCTATAAATCACATCAGGATAGAATTAGGATATTTGATTAATGGTAACAAATACAGTCCATTTGATCATATTGATGGTGTTTTAAATTGCTAATGCTTTTGGGTCTTTTCTGTGGTTCTAGGGGCGACAATCGACAATAGCAACAAAAATGTGACGCCCAGCTCAGTAGGAGAACTCAGGGCTGGTGTCACATGGGGGAATATGATTACATTGGACCAAATGAAACTCAACCCACAGGCCTGTAATACAAAGTGGATCAATGTGGCCAGTGGCAAAATGAAGAGCCCAACAGTGCAATTCATCAAGGAGCAAAGAGGTGTAGGCTACTGTAACCATAGCCTGGAAAAAACAGCTATCCACTTGGGGACTATATTCAGCAGCAAAATACGTACTTACGTCACCAGTTTCTTGAATAATGAATGCCATTATTAATGCATTTTTAGGTCTATGAAGAATATGTAGATATAACTACATGGAGGAAGGCTAGTACTAAGATGCACCTGATCTTTCACATAAGGCCATTTAAGTGTCCCTAAAAATTCTCATTTCCATAATGGGTCTTCAGGATTTCCAGCACTGGGCCTTGTGAAGCAGGAGAGGGTTCATACCCACCTTGGTTGTGTCATCATGTGACCGCTGATAGCGCTTCCAGCGGCACCCGTAGATCCCCGTCAGACATGACAAACACAGCTGCCTCTCGTAGACCTGCAGGGGTTGGTGCTTCACCATGCCTCTTCAGTCAGACCTGCACCCCACCACACTAACATCCCATTCAGAGCACACGATCCTGAGGAGAAACAAAACCAGGTACATAGAATAGTTATGGAATAACATTTTGAGTGAGCGGCCAACAGAACCGTTGATTTTTGAATCACAACATTCCATGAATACAGGAATCTATTCCATCATAGACAGCATAGGCAAATCATGATAGCCTGATTAGAAGATGAAGGTCCTCTTCAAACAGAGCCACTGAACTACACAGGTGCTTTTTCTAGCATAGTGTAAGAATAGCACTCAGGAACCAGCCTACAGCACTTACTTTACTGAGCAGAGCACATAGGGCAGAGTAAGACATGTTAAATGAGCTCATGACAGCCATGAGTTATAAACAGAACTGAACTAAACACAGTTGGTGCACATGCCTCTGTAGTGCTCTTTAGACATGCCCCTGCTTTCAGTAGGTCTCCCCAACAGTACCAGCTCAGGCACACAACACCCCCACCGTTCAACATCTGCACTCATTAGTAAGCAGCTCGTTAAGTTTAGGGTAGAAACTTTCTAAGCCTGCAGTTAGCCTGCTTGCAATGAGCCAGTGTGCCACCATTTCAAGCCCAACTTTTGCTGACTTCAATCAATGAGAGTTTTTGCAAAGCTATACACAGGCAATCATGCGGGAGTTGAAATGGTTCACACATCACTGGCCATAAGGACACTGTTATTTTTTTTTATCTGTGGTTAACGGTGGCTTGGGAATTCTGGTCCCTTGCTGTTGTGTCTCTAGACGGCACACTAACTGTTGTCTCCTCACAGGGCTTCCTGCTTATCACCTCAGCACTGCAGGGAGACATGCAGACCCTCATCTCATCTCTTTCTCACCACACACCAGGACTTCCTCATAGCACTGGCAACAGAGATGACTAAAAATCTAACAGCTGGGCCATCTCTTGTCTGCCCATCACTCTATATGTACAACCTTTTCCATGTGGGGCACTCCTACAGTAATCTCAAAAATACCCCCCCACCCCCCACCGCACACGCACACACGCACGCGCACACACACACACACACACACACACACACACACACGTGCACACACACACACGTGCACACACACACACGTGCACACACACGCACATACACATGCGCACACTGAGGTGATGGACTGGAATGTTAATCTTCAGCTTCCTCTAAGGCAGCCCTTGGTCTCAGATTGGCATTGGAGTGTGACAGCCCAGTGGTGTTAACTCAGATAACCATACAGCAATCTGCTGTTTTATTCAACATAGTTATAGCACAGGCAGTGAATGGGATAGGCACACTCCCCGTGAAACACTGACACTCCAAGACTGAAGAATTTCCAATTCATAGCAGATTCTGAGGGCAAATATGTCTTGAACAGCAAAATATTCAGATTAGACAGCATTCTATGGCCCTATATACCAAATGTTACTTGCTCTGTCCAATCCGATCACTGGAAGGTAGCTCAATTAATTTGCAAATGTCTGAAACTAAATTGGTATGATAATACAATAATATATGATAATGGTTATCTGTTTGAGTATAGCCTTGTCCAGACATGGTCCTGAGAGAACGTCTCCCTTCTCCAACAACAGAGAAATGGGGACCAACAGTGGCAGAAGCTTTCTCACCACACCCGACGTGACTGCTTGCATAAGACCTTGTTAAGTACACAGACCATATAATGATGAGGATTAGCCAATGTTGATATGATTAAGTGCTGACATACAGCCATCGCTGTGTCTGGGCATGCACTCTTGCTAGGAAAAATGGGCAAGGCAAAACAAGTGGTTATGCAATACAGGTTGGATAACATGAGAGCTAGGGGAAATGAGAGGAGTAAAAGTCTACTTTGTCCAGTGTGATGAATCAGATCGCTGCTCTTGTTTTCACCTCCACAGTGATACCTGAATCGGATTTTCACTCTGAGCCATCGGAGAGCTCAAAACGAGGCAAACAAACACTGTAGTACTGTTACCCATTTGGAATGGACAGAGTGTGTTTCCCTTTCCTGTCAGAAGAGGCCATCGCGTCTTTCCTCGAGCCAGAGGTCGAACGAAAGGTTTCCTCATGGCCGTGTCAAACCCCCTCCTTCAGAGCAGCTACACACCGCAAACAGGCAGGAGGCTCAAGACAGGAATAACAGGGAGCTCTGCGAGCCATGAAGAAGCATAGAGCTGTGGTGTGCCATTCTGCTGCCTCAGTTCCTGCTCAAGCGAAAGCCCAGAGACAAACAGGGCAGAGCGAAGGAAACGCTTCAGCACTTTCTGACAATAAGAATAATAATGAGGCCAGATTGAAATGCTCCAGAGGGGTGTGGGGAGTGGAGCTGCTGCAGCTCCTCCAGGCGGACCAGAGGCAGAGTGCATGAGCGGGGCAGCGTGGGGTGGGGTGAGGTGGGGTGCACCAACAGGGCGGGCCTGGATTGAAACCAGCTCCCTCATGTGTGTTGGCAGACTCTCAACTCTGCCAGGATATCAGGCATGACAGGTGCATTGAGTCCATGGCAGCACCTGCCCGGAGTGTCCATAAACACCAGAGCCTGCACATACCTCAGCGGTAGTGGAGAAACATAGCATAATGCCCTGACAGAGCTCAACAAATGGAAGCATTTCCAGAAGCCCTGCCTCTTAATGACGAGCAAAACCAAATATTTTTGCCATGAGGAAGATCCTAACCATTAACACGGGTTGCTACATGCCACACAATAGCTTCAGTTTGAGCTTGAGAGATTGCTCTTATCACGTCATTAATTATGGCCTTATAAAACACTAAAGACAGATTAATGTCCATTGCCCTTCAGACAAACAAAACTGAACTTGCCCTAGTGCGCCTTCCTTTCTGTCTCTCCCAACCCCACACACAAGAGTCAGAGTACTTCATTGTACCTTGAACTGAATCTCCACCATTTTGCCTCACTTTGACTCTAACAGCCAAAAATGTCAAGAACCAAGACTGAAACAAAAAGCAGTGACCAGTAATCCATTTCAAAAGCTTGAATGCCTACTTAGAATAAGATCATGCCTTGGATGAGTCTCATCTGCTACTGGGAACAAGTGCTGGCCCCCTCCAAGGCTGGGCATTACTCACACCCCTAGTTTTCATTCTCATGTTGTTCTTTTCCTTTCTTTTTGCCAGTGTGTCTTGTTCTCTCCCTCCTCTCAGCTCTCCAGTGCTGACTCAGCTCCCTGGTGGTGAGCTCACCTCTCCTCCACCTGCCTCCCCCTGCTAGAACCATCTGCCTCCTCCGAGACACCACACAGGTTTACACACAGCCACTTGGTCAATCACTACAGCACCATTCACACGCTAAGCATTTGTGTAATGCTCTATTCTCTATTTTTTTTTTAAATCACAATGTTTGAATCACAATCTGATTCAGTCATTAGAAGTCATGTTAAATAAACAGTGATTAATACATAGGTGCTATTAATACAGAGATGCAGTCAATACACTCTTTTATATACGGCATTTTATACACCATTAGACTAATACTCTGGAAATTACAGTAATCACTCGACTATTGAGATGAAATTTCACTCACCAGCTAATTTTCCACCAACAGCCCACAATTTGTATATATGTGAAATATAGGGCACATGCACCAATGGAACCTGTCCTTAGCTTAAGCTGATTAGGGCAAAATAAATGAGGGCAGGTATGGGCCATTTCATCTGGCTTACAAAACCTCAAATAATATGTGGACCAAACCCAATCACATCTGTACGTGCACTAAACCAGAGTGGCCAGACACACCAGTGCAGCTTAGTGCATTAATCACTCCACAGCAGCATTTGGAATGAAGTACACTACACTACAGCAGCATGCAAATAGAACTGTTGGCACAAAACAGTCTTACAGATACACAAATGTATCTTGTCAAAAACAGATCCACAGTCTGTGATTACAAGTTTTTAAACATCCACTCATTTTATTCTCAAAGACAGAGTAGGATGGGAGTGTTGAGAGCAACGCATCACTTCATAGCCACATCAGGTTTGTGTAAACAACATTCTGCTTTAGCTTGGCATCAAATCTGTCATGACTAAATCCTTCCTCCAGCACCAGATGCTTTATTGTCTTATGTTATGAGAAAGATTATAAGCTGCTAGGTGCACAATCCTCAGAAAATCATTAAGCTTTGGCTAAAAAAACATAAAACACAATGGATAGAATCTGGAAGTCAGTCAGTCTGGACATTTCTGAACTATTTGATCCACTTAAAATATGCAAGTTTGATCTAACAAAGCACCCTTAGTTGTGGGTCAGGCTTTAAAAGCAAAAAGGGTCATCTAAACCTAAAGCAAACAAGCATTCAACTGGCTGATCTGCCTGGTCTCAGATCAGCCAGATTATTGCACACATGCCTGCACAAGTGTATGCAGCAACATCCATTTTAATTTCCCATCCCATCCTATCCCCTTCACTGAACACCACAGAAATATGTGCATCAAGACACATCAGACAAAGCTTCAAGGTTAGATATACCACCATATAGTCATCACCTCAAAGCCAACAAGATGCTGAAAGAACAGAACTGTACCAAGATTTATGTGCATTCTCAAAGAGCTCCTCCCATAAAAGCAGCTCTGATGAGATGTGTGCTTGCATGATCAATTTCCTATATTGATCAGAGCCCGAGAGAGGTAACAGAGGAAGCCCGCTCTCGCTCGGAGTGTGACCTTATCAGAATGCCAAGAACGGCCTTCTGATGTTCTGCAGGCATCAACATTTTGAAAACCATACTGTCTAATACCAATGAACCTGTGAATAGAGGCACACTGGAGGTCCTGGTTTACTCTGGTTGCCCCAAATTCCAAGCTATTATCCTTTCAAAAACATAGGACTTGCTCATGCACAGAGCCTCTCAAAAACTAAAAGGTACTTGAACCTGATTTCTTCCAAAAGGTCAAAATTACTTTTGTAGTTTTTTCTCTTCTTCCATCACTGGCTGAAATATATCAGTGGAGGGACAGATATATTCCTGCTTCGGCTGCCTTTTGCCCCTGACAGCACAACTGAGTGTGCTATTTCCCAATCCATCTCACGCTTCACCTTCACAGACACAAAGGTGAAAAGTGACCTCTCACCCAGGGTTGGCTATAGAATGTACCAGTACATTCCTTGACATACAGAGACTGGAGAGCAGAGAGGGAGAGAAAGAGAGAGGGGTGGGGTGGGAGCAGAGGTCCAAACATGATTGGATTATGGTGACAAAGGGGAATTAGAAATTGTATTAAATAATTTTATTAAATTTTTCTTGCCCTCGTTGCTCTTGGGTGCTCCTTGCTGTAAAGCGTCACAAGACAATACTGTTGTAAAAGGCGAATTAAAAAAAAGAATTGTGAATTAAAAATGAGGATGCAAATGTGAGCGTGTACAAAAGATGCAAATTATTCTGATGTGAAGCCCTCAGATCTAGCAGTGCCCACCCAAACTGACCTTCAAAGCCAAAGCATGAGAAAAAAAAATACTACCACCAGTGTAGGTGTTGATTTCTGTGAGCTATGGCACTGAGGAGAGCCATGGGTTGCCTGTGAAAATTCAGCACATTGCTGGGAGAGGAGGAGTCTGCAGCAGTACAAGCCCTGTAATTTGACAGAGTACTGAAATAAAGTAAACTGAAGTAATACAGGTAGAAAAATAGATTTAATCCCAGAAGAATCCCAGCCAAACAAGCTACCAAAATGTTTAGTTTAAAAACACATTAATCCCTTTAGGGCCATTCTGAATCTTGAGCCAACATGTACAACAACAGTCTCATGAGTGAATTTGAGGCTTTCACACATCAGCATCTCACCCTTGCTGAATAGGTAGAGGAGCTTTATAAATAACTAATGTCTTTTCTTCTCAATTGAAAACAGAAAAGCCCATCATGAACCATTTCAGCAGAGAGAGGAGCCATCAGCACAGCCCAATGTGAAACCCAATCACGTGCTTTTGTGTTGGGAATGACAAAGAGGAAGCCATGTAAAGTGAACCAGGAGGCTCAAGCACCAGGTGTGAGAGAGCAGAGCCAGCCTGCATAAAGCCTGCTAATCAGAGCTGTGGCCAGTCAGAGGGCCCGCTGCCAAGAGGACAGACAGTAGTCTTCATCAGCTTCATCTCATGTGTGTCTGCTGCTCCGATGGCTTCAAAAACACTAGTTTAACTTACTTCACATTTTCAAGAGCCACCTTCATTTAGTCCTTAAACATCAAAAATAACTTTTTTTTTCACCTTAACAAGTCAAGTGGGTTTCATTGTCATTTCAGCCATATATGCTGTATATAGTGAGACGAAACATCTCACCATGGATTCAAGTGGTGCTACATTTAAGATGTACATTTGAGACAGGTTGATTTTAGTGCAGTGCATGCAAAGCAATTAGGCTACATTTAGTGCATACATTATAAATATACATAAAGTGTAACAGACAACAAAACAGGGCATAAGTAGACTTGTAACACAGTACTGATTGTTGTACAATAGGTTCACAGTGGGGTGGAGGTAGAATATTGAGTATTTAGCAGCATAGAAAAAGTGCAGTTCATTGTGAATAAAACATGTCATGTTTTGTTGTTCAACAGTCTGACTGTTTGAGGGAAGAAGCTCTTCCCCATTTTGGAAGTGCAGGCAGTTATACTGCAGCACCTTAGGGTGTGTTGTGACTAACAATGCTCCAGGCTGTGCGCAGACAGTGGGTGTTGTAGGTGTCGGAGAGCAAGGGAAGAGAGGTCCCTGTGAACTTTTCAGCTGTCCTCACAATCCTCTGCAGGGCCTTTTGTTCTGCAGCAGTGCAGTTACCAAACCATGCTGTTATGGCACTGCTGAGGATGCTCTCAATAGTCCCCCTGTAGGTTGTCAGGATGGGGGAAGAGAGGTGGGTCTTCCACAGCTTCTGTAGAAAATAGAGGTGTTGCTGGACTTTCTTTGTAATGTATGTGGTGTTTTGGTCCATGTGAGGTTGTCTGTGATATGTACACCCAGAAACTTTGTGTCCTGATCAGTCTCACCTGGAAGGTTGTTTATGTATGGACAGTGGGGTGTGTTTGCCTGGAGGTCTTCCGAAATCAATGATTAGTTCTTTTGCTTTGTCCACATTGAGTGACAGGTTGTTGTGAGAGCACCAGTTGCTAAGTTGAGTCACCTCGTCTCTGTACAGGGCCTCTCTACTTATCAAACCCACCACAGTTGTACCATCAATAAATTTGATGATGTGGTGTGAGCTGTGTGTAGCGGCACAGTCATAGGTTAGAAGTGTGAACAGAAGGGGGCTGAGCACTCAGCCTTGAGGGGCTCCTGTGTTCAGCATGGTGGTGGAAAGCATGTGCATATCTATCACTAAGCAAATAACAGGGAGTGGGTCTTCACTACAGTCACCTGTTCAGTCTTCTTTATGGTGTGAAAATAACACTAAAATAGCGTTAATAGCTTTATCTTGGGATGGTAACAATGTGTGTGGTTACAAACCCATGACAAACAGTAAACATTGCGCACCACTCCATGACCACAGCACCATGAGTCAGGGAGTGTTGCTGTGTTTGTCTTCCTAGCCTCCAGCCATATCACAGAGGCAGGCTGTCTCACACCTCTCATCATGCACATGCTTTCCTCCCCAACCAGACAAGTTCTAATTACACAGGCTCCACAACAGACAGCTTCAGCTGACACACATACACGAATGACTGTACCTAGAGAGTGCACCAGGCCCACCATGGCTCCGGGCTGCTATCTTACAAGCCCCAGTGTGTGAGTAACATTTGCCACAGTTCTGTCAGACTGTCTATCTGTTTTGGGCAGGGCAGGGTGTGATATAGACCCAAGACACCCAGTCCAGAGGACAGCAGAGACAATAACACGGAGAGTCAGAGGCCTACAGCATGAGGTCTCTCTGATACTTGGTGCCAATTTAAATCAGCTCGGGTACTCATGTGGAAAAAGAACAGTGGCAGTAGTGGTAGTGGTGACACCAGTTGAAGGAGTCACCTGACAGTAGCCCACAAGTACACAGAATGGATGACATCCATCTGGATTTTCTCCTGCCTTCCACCATAACTCACTTGAATCAATCAAGTAACTTAGAATATCCAAATTAACTAATTCGGATGTTGTTGATTGATTTGTAATTGCATTGAAGTCTACCCAACTCCACCACAAAGTGACAGATTTAAACCGATAATTCTAATGTGACACACAAAATTAATAAAGTTCCATTAATTGGACACATAACCACAAGAGGAGATATGCCTTAATCAATTAAGATAAAAAATTTAGCATCTGCAAATACACTATCACACACATGCACACACAGAGAAACATGTCTTAGTTCCCACTGATGTGTCTGTAACTTGAACGTGAGAGTCCTGGCCTCACCCACTGTGATGTCTGGCACATTGCTGACAGCAGGTCTAGCCTATTTGTATATGTCCAACTCAAATTACAAACCTGTTTTGGTGTTTTGATTTGGAAGATTTCAGTTTGTGTAAAAATATAATGGTGATCGCCAGACGTGCATTTAGTTCCTTGATAAATACCAGACCCATTTAAATCATGGATTAAAGTGGGACTAATTGTATTACCTTTCAATTATTCAGGAGAGTGGGTCTATTATAAAAACAATGCACTGCAGGTGACCCTTCAATTACTTTAACTCAACCATGTAATTACCCATCTACTGTATTTTTATATTCAGCTCTTTTCATATACATTTTTATATATACATTTAGCATACGCTTTTATCCAAAGCGACGTACATTTGTCAACTATCAATTACATCAAGGCCAGTTTCCCAGAGAACAAATTAGGGTTAAGTGCCTTGCTCAAGGGCACAATGGTGGCACCCGGGATTCGAAACCCACAACTGCCAGGCTACTAGCATGCTAGCTAGGTTCCTTAACCACTACGCCACCCCTGCCACCAAAAAACAAATACAATGCACATTTTTTTAGATGTAATGGGTGGATTCTCTTGTAGAAAAACAGACAAGATCCAGTGATATGAATGCAGTGTTACTGTCCACATGAGGTTAACTCCCATTTATACATCAAATACTCATCAAAAACTATCAAACTTTAAGAGCCATCTCTCTAAGCCTATGGGTGTGTTTTAAGAGCAACTCTTAGTCCTATAATTATTTCACATATAGTTGTACCAAAGAATAATAAATAGCTGGGTGTCCCCTCATTATGAAGTATGCACTGATGTGGTGATACAGAAGGGTGTAGCCAAAAGCATGTGTAGCATGTAAACACATGAAGCACACTATTCAGTTAAAAAGAAAACAAAAGAAGCCACCAGAAACTATAACTAACTATGCAGGACTCCTTAGGAGGAATGTAAAAGCTGCCCTAGTCCATGATTACTATAGTTTTGTTGAGCATGTTAGATACAACTGGAGGAATAGGTATGTGTATATCTATTTGGCTGAATATTTATGTTACCAAAGCTGAGTGATAAAATAACATGTGAAAGCGAGGCCTCAGACTAATTTCTCCTTAACTCAACAAAGGTAACAACCATTCATCACAGCTACCTAGATTAACACATGTTGCCTTAGTGATAAATAGTCAAACAGTCATCAGGCCAGGCTGCACATCCACACAGCATATAAATCTCTAGATTCCTCAAATTTGGCATTCAGTCAGTTAGTGGCAGATTTTGTGCAGCCAGCAGTCCTTTTAGATTTGTGCCGCCTGGATTTTTTTTTTGGCCAAATACCAATGTGATTTTAAAAATAAAATAGATTACCCAGTGGTGTGATATGCTCTTCATTCTATTTGATTCTGTTAAAACACATATACACATACATGATTGTGTTAGTTATGGTTATAGTTAGTTATGCATGGAATCATCTTCTTCTTCAGTGAATTTTACTGGTGGCTTACAAACTGAGTGGTTCGGAGAAAACTGGGATTACACAAGAAGTGGTGCAAAAGAGAAGAGTCAGAGTGGGTAAAAGCAAGAAGCATTAGTTGATTCAGGTGGAGCTGCCTTTATGTTAGAGAGGTGCATCTGGGTGTGATTATCATTTAGCAGTTGCCAGAAGTATATTAGACAAGATGCTGAATTGTCTCTATGCGAGTTTATCTTGCACGTCCTCATTTAAGAATACCAAACATTCAGTCACACTTGAGTTTTACATTGATTTTTCGTTTATTTGTTTAAGCTGCTGAGACGCAGAAACAAAGGGCTTGTGTCCACGTAGGATTATGCCGCAAACCTAGTAGGCCTATCAGATATTACCCGGTACAAAGTTTAACTTATTTAACTTATCAATTGTAAATACGGTACAGTACATTCCTCAATGGACAGTGAGTGCCATGTGAAAAGACTATTTACATTCCTCAGCATCATTACTTTTGCAAGGTTAGGTAACCCCCAAAGCAGGCATGTATAACTATCTCAATTTCATTGGCGGCTGAATGATTCCCTTGAAACAAGTATTTCAGACGACAAAACATACAGTTCAACGACACGAGGTGCAGTGAGGACCATAAGATGAAGGCAAACAGAAAGACCGGCGCTCTGAAGGTTCCGGGCGTTTCCGGCTGAGGTGTGGGATCAACGACTGACAATATTAATTTTACTGAGACTTTTACGCAAAGGCTGGGAAAACAGTGAGAATATACATCGCTCATACAATATATAGCTGTAGCCTATACAGCAATTCAATTTTAGTGGAAACAATATTTCAGCCTACGACCAGTGAATTAGGTACCTGTTCAAGGCACAAAAGTAACCCCACAGTCCATCGCACCGGTTCCAATGCGAGGGCTCGTGTAGGCTGACGTGAAAGGAGGGGCACACTGCCCCGCTTGACATCACATGACATAGCAAAAGTAACGTTATCGTTTAGAAAATAGATAAAACGAAAGACCATTAAAGTATCCAATTTCCCCCAACTGACAATTCATCAATAACACGAGCGTACGTAATTCACTAATTCCACTTACCCCTTTTAATTAAATGACCCTCTTCTTTGGTCCGCGGTCAGGTGAGCTTGTTGAGGTGTTCTTTGAGCCCCACAATTCGTCTCACGTGAACGTGAACTGGTCAAATATTTTCTCTGGAAGTAGCCTCAAGAGTTGGACAAATAGTACCGAAGAAATACTAGTAAACTAGAGCGTATTCCATCTTTGAGAAAGTGCAGTGTAATTTTAACGAGTTAGTCCTTTCAAGAGCTTTGAATGGTTCAAATCAGTATTTCACCTTTCTTTGTCGCTAGTATCGGTGGCTACCCAGGCAGATGCGAGCGCGTCCCTGCTTATACACTAATACTCTAGCGGCAACACCGCAGGGAGACATCTCGGACAGCATCTCGTTCACTTACTGTTGGGCGGAGTTATGCACCAACCAATGATGCGGGAGAGAGTTCCTTGACATATCGTAGGTGTAGGTCGAGCTATTGTTGCCCTCGTAAAAACCCATGCTTTGGGGATACACTGGTGACAAACAACATTGAGTGGATTTGTTAAGATGAATTTAATCGAATAGGCCCTACTGTTGGCGATTTATAAGCCTGTGTCAGTGGTGCAAAATGTGTGTTGAAAAAAGACGAAAAAGTGATATCTCCGGCCTACTGACTGTTCATCTACTTCATAAGATGCATTTTATTTACGATATTTCAAGCTTTAGGCCTACTGTAGACTGGGTGGGAAGTTTTGTAATTTTGCTGATTTTAGGGCCAACATTTGGAGAAGCTAAACTATAGCCTACATATAAACATAAACATAAACATAGCCTAAACTATAGGCGTGCACAGTTTCCCACGACTGCCCATGACTCGAGCAACTGAAACTGAATATTCTATATGTGTCACCATGGGAGGCCCAACATGGTTTGGGTTGTGACCAGTGATGGAGCCTTTTGTACAGTAGTCTACTTTGTTCTGCTTGTGCCACCTAGTGGTCATCTCTCATTGTACAACAATTGCACTACGAACTAACTAATAGAAACATTGAGGGAACATGAGGATGTTAATCCTTTAGATGGTACTGCAAAATATCTGATGGACATTGAGCAATGTAGCCAGGGACGGTTGGAACTGTTGAGGACTATTTGCTCTTCATTCGTTGTATTTAGGCTACACAGTATATCCTAAATAGGTTAATTGGATGCAGACCATCCTGATCAATGAAATATATGTACTCAGATTATGTGCAGCATTTATTGGGTCATGTCTAGTTTTCATTCAGTGTTAATGTTTTATGCTGCATCTACACTCTGTATTTTCTCTTTCTTGCCCATCATGTGAAATACATCAAGGATTGACTTAAAATTTAACACTGACCACATGGCGGTCAGAGAATGGTTTGGCTTGACAGCCTATCTGCTGAAAATGAACATTTCATTTCAGATGTCTGCGTAAACTATCCAGTTTTTTCCACAAGACGGATTAAAGACAGCACATGGTGCTAAAGACATCAAGGACTACTTGTTTAGTGATGTGCAAAATACCTCTACTTTTTAAGATTTACTTTATTTTCATTGGGTCATTCTTGTAAGCTATTGGAACTGAGTAGTGAAAACGCTTGTGCATATGGGAGCATTTACAACAACATACAATCATTGCGCTAGCATGTGCTGATATATTACATTTAACAGTATACTAGTGTACATACTAGAAAACCACAAGCTTTTCAAAGGTCTTCTCTAAACTAGGACGAGGGTGGTGGGTGACGGAAGCAGTCTGTGAGGCTGACTAGCAGGAGCACTTCCAGTGACATTTCAGTAGGGACCGGGATGAAGGAGACCCCCTGTTTTGAGCAAACAGGCTGTGCTGCAGCACCCAGCTGTCTCATGAATCACTAAACTGCCCTGCCTGTTAAATGTCAGTCAGGAGCCAGGGGGGCTCAGAGGGAGGAGGGGACACTAGGTCTGATTTCAGTCTAAGGCAGTATGGGATATAATGGGGGGGGGTATCAAAGGGCTCCAACAGCAACATTGAATGCCGGCTATGGGAGTATGTGTCCATACAGAGGCCTGAAAGGTCATTATGTGATTTTTTTATCAGCAGAATTTGAGAGAAAAAAAGAAATACAACAAAAACAGCCATATGACTGAGATCACTCAGAACAACCTCCTCGACTCCAACCAATCCGGTTTCAGAAATGGCCTCTCCACTGAAATGGCGCTTCTGTCTGTGATGGAAGCATTAAAAGAGGCCAGAGTGGCAGGTCAATCCTCAGTGCTCATCCTGCTGGACCTATCAGCAGCATTTGACACGGTCAACCACAGCATCCTACTGGACAAGCTGACCAAAATGGGCATTGATGGCACAGCGCACTCCTGGTTCAAGTCCTATCTTACTGGATTGTCGTTCAACGTATCATGGCTAGGACAGACATCGGCACTTCACCAACTCACCACAGGAGTACCCCAAGGATCTGTGCTGGGGCCCCTTCTCTTCGCCCTGTACATCACCTCGCTGGGCTCAATCATCCACTCCCATGGCTTCTCTTACCACTGCTATGCTGATGATACCCAGCTCTATCTGTCCTTTCCGCCTGACGACTCCACGGTGTCAACACAGATCTCGGATTGTCTCTCTGACATATCTCCATAGATGAAAGGACATCACCTCCAACTAAAACTCTCCAAAACTGAACTGCTGGTCCTCCCAGCCAAACAAGCCATATATCACGACATCAGTATCAAGATTGACTCCCTGTCTGTTTCTGCCACCAAAGTGCCAAGAAACCTAGGCGTCATGATCGATGACCAACTGACCTTTGCAGATCATGTTGCCTCTGTGGCTCGGTCGTGCCGTTTTTCCCTATTCAACATAAGGAAGATCAGGCCGTACCTAACCCAACATGCAACCCAGCTCCTGGTACAGACCCTGGTTATCTCTCATCTTGACTGAGACCGCTACAGATGATCCAGAATGCAGCTGCACGTCTGGTCTTTAACCAGCCAAAAAGGGCACATGTCACACCCCTGTTCATTGAACTTCACTGGTTACCCTTGGCTGTTCGCATTAAATTCAAGGCACTTATGGTGGCCTACAGGGTGAAAGATGGCTCTGCTCCCATCTACCTGAATATTCTCCTGAAGCCCTACGTCACCCGACGACCGCTTCACTCCTCTAAGGAACGTTTTCTAGCACGGCCAACACCTTGTGCAGGTCAATCCAGACTCTTCTCATATCTGGTTCCGCGCTGGTGGAATGACCTCCCAAGTGCTACGGGATCAACTGATACCCTCTCCACCTTCAAGAAACTCGTGAAGACCCAGCTCTTCTAAGAATATCTCCTGGCGTAAATTTTGAGAATGCACTTAATAATTTAATTTCTCTGCACTGTATTACACTATTGCACTTTCAGCTTAAAATAGTGCAGATTCTATGTTAGCAATATGCACTCCTTGTTTGTTCTTTCATTGTGTTGTAGCTTGAATGTTATCCTCTTTTGTAAGTCGTTTTGGATATAAGCGTCAGCTAAATGCCTAAATGTAAATGTATCAAACAGTAACCAAAAGGACTCTTGTCTAACTCTTTCTGGTGACATGGCCAGACACTTTTAATGGCTGTCTGCATCACTGCATTATTTTGCAGAGCCACGTGCAACTATGGTGCATTTGTATAACTGTGTGTCACAACTCTCTGAATACAAGTAGATCTGTGTGTTGGTCTACAGATTATGGACAAGTGAACATGAGTAGGCCTATATGAAATTATGTGTTATAGTTAATTACAAGTAAAAACAAAGATGCCATTATTTGTTCCTTCTCTTATTAAAGCTTATTAAAGTGGAGGGTTTTACAGGAGTTATCTTCCTGCTAAATTGTGTCTTTCAAAATCATGAATAGGTGGCAATTCAAAATGAGGTCACTAGCACTAAGTGCTGGACAGGTTGCAGAATATTATAGAAAAAGAAGCAAGGAATCAGTCTGATGAAGGATGATTCTTCAGCAGACACTTACCAATTTTAAAGTGTTCTCAGTGGGCCAATACAGTGTTGGGCATATGTATGCAGTCTATTTTGTTAATTTGCAGTAGATGCAGTAATGTCACTAATGTGTTGGAGGTGGAGATGAGGTGAAAAGTACCTCTGAGAACTTCGGACAAACTTAATCTAGACATTAGAGTTTGTACTTTTAATTACTGTGTTTGTATCAAAAGCCCCTGACTTTAATTAAAGTCTAATTCTCCTGAGACTTTCACAGTCAAAGACCAAATATTTCTTGACATCTCTCTCTCTCTCTCTCTCTCTCTCACACACACACAGAGAGAGAGAGAGAGAGAGAGAGAGAGAGAGAGAGAGAAGTACAGCCTGATAAGACATTTTTCTCTTTGTAATTTCTTGCATTTGGTGCTATATTGTACATTAAGTTTTCAAACCAAGGTATTTTAAATTTGAAGTGTGGAATTGTTTTTTTTGTTTGTTTGTTTTGTTTTGGTTTTTTTGAGAGAGAGAGAGAGAGAGAGAGAGAGAAAGAGAGCGAGACTGAGTCTGCACATGCATCACATGTATTACATCACCACTAGGGGGCTTCCACAGCACATTTTCACATCAATGAGGGCTAAAATCATGGCTGAGAATTTAAAGGCATACCAGACAAGGCTGCGATTTTTTTTTACCTCCCCATAAAGTCACCAATTTAAAAAAAATAAAATAGCAACAGTGTTGTACATTCTCACCAATCGTGACTGATAAGGTAATTAAACACAGTTTCAATTTCATTCAGTTTTGCTGGCTCGCCTGCTCGGGGTGGTGGTGGCGTAGTGGTTAAGGAACCTGGCTAGCGTGTGAGTAGCCTGAAAAAGTTGTGGGTTCGAATCCCGGCTGCCACCGTTGTGTCCTTGAGCAAGGCACTTAACCCTAAGTTGCTCTAGGGGAGACTGGCCCTGAACAATTGATAGTTGATGAGGTGTAAGTCGCTTTGGATAAAAGCGTCTGCTAAATGCATAAATGTAAATGTAAATGCTCGCCGTTTAAACAGATCACGTGTGTAGCCTACTTACTGTATATAGGCTGAGGCGGCTAAGAGAGTCTTTATTGAATAAGCCATTTAAGTGACCACGAAGCTGGTAAATTAACCTAAAAATTTTGCCTGATTTGCCTTTCAACCGCAAGAGGTTGAAACAACATAACCATAGAAAATGACCTAATAAACAAGCTGTTTATTCATATTATTTTGAAGTGTGAGTAATTGGAATGCAAGACATTGTCCAGTGTATGATCTAAAGGGCTGGGTGTTATGACAAAAATCCTACATCATGATTTACTGTCTATGGGATCTTATATCCCACTCCCATAAATGTTGCATAGTGCAATGCAGCACATTTACTTTACAAACCACAATGGAACCACATTTTTGAAAGACATGCACTTGAACACACAAGGCTTAAACTGAAATGCCTACTTTGGCAACCTGCCAATAGCAATTGACTTTATTTCTTAGATGCATCAACATAGGCTTTTACTTACATTTGATAAATGATGTTGGCAAATGTTGGACCCTGTGCATTAAGAACTTCATCAGGCAGCTATATCATCAATACAAAAGTGCTGATATATAGTTGAAAGTCTTCATGGGGAAGGATATGATAAGAAATGATGTGAGTGAACGAGAGTTTGTGATGGACATGGCTCAAACTGCAATTAAACAAAAAAAGTAATTAATTAACAGTTATTAGAAGTATTAGTTCTATAAAATATGTAATTCATGAAGGTTATATACTTCTGAAAGGTTACATCAGCGGATGAAAGTTTTCTTTGGTGTTGCATCATGCTCTCTAAACTGGGCTGCTCCACCCTCAGCCAGTCAAAGAGTGCATTCCTCCTGCTGACAACTCTGCTGTATGCTGAGTTTCCTGACGCTTGTGAAGTGACTAACAGAGAAGGCAAGCCGTTATATTAACAGGAAGTGTACTGTTTAGTAAAAGACTATTGCTGACGCCAACAACTATCAGAACTGTGCAGATGTACTCAGGCAAATGTATGCACACATGACCTTCACAGGAACGTTCCCTGAAACTGGAAAATTTACTTCATTTTGCATAAATTACAGATTTAGAAACGTGATGAGCTATTTTTGTCATGATCTACGCTTATATGATAGATCTAATGTTTTTCATTGATTTGTGTTTTTTTCTGTTTCACTGATGTAACACTTCTGCAATCATCTTACACAGAGTAAAATCTCTGCAAGCTGCAGTCTCACCTACAGACCAGAGGTTGTGTCCAAGGTAATGAAGAACTCTGTCTTTAGAAACACCTAACCACAGTGTCATTATCTCTTTAAATACAATACAGATGTTTTGGGGAACCCTTTATATATATGTGAGCTTTATTTGTCACTTACTGTATACTTATTGGCCTACACTCCTTCCAGGACACCCACGCTAGGAACATGCAGTCTAGCCAGATGTCATCCAATTCCTTGCATGCTTTGTGCTGAATATCAGCTTCTGTCCTCCAACTGGTGTTTTAGAGTATCTCCTTTTAGACACAACACGCCGGTCAACTTAGAAAGTCGTTTGGTAATTCTTCGTAAAACTACTGTGCTCCTTCTGAGAACGCTGTGGCATTGTGAAAAGATATTGTATTGTTGGTTAAGCGCATGTCTAACCTGCATAAAGAAGGAAATGGAAGGATGCAATACACAGTGAGGTAAGCTACTGTAGGTGAAACTAGAAATTAATTGCCGCACACTTCAATTTGAAAGGCTACTTTGTTATTTCTGATGTTTCAGCCGCATATTCTTAACGTAGGAAATAATAAGAAATTAACATGGAGAGTTTAACCTGCAAACTTTTCGGTCTACAAAATGAGAGATGAGACAGAGGTGATGAGGGTGAATAACAGGGACAGCATCTTGATCAGTTGGGATACCTTCCTGATATTGCTTACTAATGTAAGATGGCCAATGAGAATAAATAATTAGCCATCACTTTTGCTTGTAAACAAAGTGTTGTAGCCTAAATGACAGTTTGTGCTGTGCCACCCACCACATGCACGTTGAGGAGGTACCGTATTGTAGTAAACTAACAAAACTATGTAGAGAAGAGTCAAGTTGGTACCATGTAATGGAAGAGTGCCATAGGTTTCTCTCAGGGACCGTCTGTCTTGAAATGCAAAAAAGAATTCTGTATAAATTCACAATAAAACTGATATTGTTTATGCATTTTATGCATGATCACATATAATAACAAAAACTATCACCATATCACCAAAGCCCCTGCAGTTGTTTGGTAACTACTTAGTAGAAAGTATTCCCATGTATTTTTGTCCCTTTTGCTTTGAATTCTCCGGCTCTGAATTGAGGGGCAGAGTGAGGATGTGTGAGGACAGGGCCAAAGAATTCCACATGTTCAACATGCCTTGTCCACAGGCCTACCCCCCAGGTGCATGCTTTAACACCCCACCCTACCCAAACCCCAACCCCCGCCCCCAAACACTTCCCAAAAGAACAGAGAGTGTATTCAGCTGATGAAACCCCTCGGCAATATTACATGTGATCCAGTTGGCTCTCTTTTTAAGGATATTTAAATGCAATTCAGTGCCCTTAATTCACATTCACTTTTCTGTTGACCCCTATGATAGGTGTCAGTAGTTGCTGAGGAATGTCAGTGTTTACCGAGAGTGGAATGACAAACGCTCCCTGGGGCCTGCTCTCTTGGGCCCGCATGGGAACAGTGCTTTGGATGCGGGGGTTGTGATTTTTGCAGGGCTTTTCCCCTACACTTGTGTTTGTTGAAGGCCGCAACACTTAACAAATGGCTGATTCCACTTTTAGCTGAATGCATCACTTGGCAGGAGAGCAGAGGAAAAAGAATCGATAATGTATCACAACTCAGTCCTTACATTTGCCTGCCTCTCCTGATTGCTACAGCAACAACACAGACGCATAAACACAAAAACAATACAAATTGGGAATACAAATAACTGGAAAAACGCAAAACACACGTTCATTTACTAAACATGGTTTACTACATATGGTTTAAAATTGTGCCACTTCAGCTTTTGAGAAGGTCAATGTACCACAGTGACAAATGAGCAGAAGATGTGCATCCTAATGCAGACTTTGTTCTGTTCAAAATTGTCCACTGGATTAAGTCAGAGTTTAGATAAATATCAAATGTAAAATACAGACGCTAAAGTTGCTAGAAACAAAAAGCACAAAGATGGAAGAACAGGCTGTTGGCTAAAGAAGAGTTTATAGCTGTGGCTCCGACGCGCGCATGCACACACCCAGCAATAAGGCTGCAATCATGGGTGTTGAGGTGCGACGTGGCACAGGATGGGACGTGGGTGGGGCAGAGGAAGAGGGGAAACAGGACGGTGAGGGCAATGCAGGGGGGCTAGAAAGAGATGAACTACAAATCAACACTTCTATGTTAATAGCACAATTGGTTTAATGCTTCCTCAAGAGTGTGTGTGTGTACTTGGGGGTGGGGGATGTTTAGATAATGTTCCTCAAATTTAGAAACATGTTGTTGGACCATCTATGTCTCTTTACCACTCTTCCATTCCAGCTGTGGCCAGATGTGCACTGGGAGAGAGCTTCATTAGAGTAGTATTAGAAAAGTTCATGTCTGAATTGATTCCTCAGCAGCACACTACTCATTTCTGCACTGATTCCCTCACTAGCATGTACTGTTACTCTTACATTAGAGTACTGGGCTGTCTACATGGGCTTTAGGACCTTGCAGAGAAAGTGGACCGTCTGAGGTCATTTGATCCAGGGGGAGGTCTCTCTCCCAACCACCCAAGGAATGTTAGATGGTCTCATTTGCATATCCCTCTGCCTAACTTCCAGAAGTTTCCTTGTGTGAGTATATAGGTCTGCAAAGTGGCCCAGTAGTCTACATCTCCAGATTGCTGATAAGCAGAGAGGAGCCTTGCACAGCAGAAGCGTGTGGTGTGTTTGTTTACAAGGTAGGACTGCAGGACTTATTGTAAGTTTATCTCTCTAATGTTGTTTTCTTTTTGTGGGGAATATTCTGTCTGCTAGTATAAAATGTTTTCTTGTTGCTGTGTAAAGAGGTCAGTGTTGAAGAGAAACAATCCTCTGTCCTTCTCTGTAACAGATTTGTGCTGATGGTTAACTGTAGTGTATGTGCCTGGCATTGTCATGCACTGAATGATTCATTTTGCTCTGCGTCATGGCAGAGGAAACTAGGACATGTTGTCTCATATTTCTTTGAGCTGTAAGAATCTGTTTTTATTGAGAAAAGGATGAACGGATGGCTCAGATACAGTGCAATATGTTGTTAAATGTGTTTGTGTAGAACTACATGTCTGTGTAATGCTCCACTGCAAATGATTCCTCTCTACTCTTGCATGGCTTTAACTTCACTGGGCACCTTTCACTTCTAACTGTGAGCAAGAATAATAAATCAGACTAGCCAGGACACAGTTACATTACGTCCTGCAAATTCACATGTATTTGGTTCTTCCATACATGAACTAACACAGGGAAAATAAAACAGATGAAAGAGCTTGGAGGGGCTGTCCATTTTTTTTTCCTTTTAAGGGACCTCCTCAATAGGAACACGGATGCTAGTCCACTCTGGCACAGCTGATTGGCCAGAGGTTTGCGCTAGAACTTGCTTTAACCAATAGGAACCATCTACGTGTCTCTGCCTGAGTGCATGCATCCATGTGGCATTTGGGGACAGATTAAATCATGGCCTCCAGGCTCCTGCATGGGATGAGGGCTCTGACAGGGGAAAAACAACCTTTCAATGGATTTGAACTTATTTTGTAATGCTTTCTGTAGAGATTACCCATACACCTCTTGTCTTTCAGAATGAAAATCGCAAACGTTGACATCACTATGAAAACATATCAAGGTATCTAAAGATGTTGCACAGACAAGGCAAAGTGTAAAATATGGCAGTGGAAACTGCAGCAGTCTGTGTCACTATTATGCTGGTGCACAAACACCATTCACTGTGGCTCACTGATGATGTCACAGGACAGCAGCCAGCCCTCACACTCTGTAACCTCATGGCACGCTCTTTGCTCTTTTTTTGGTCACATCTAGGACACTGATTTCTACTGTCTGTTCATGTCCTTAACTTAAGACGTCTTTTTTTTAACTACAGCTCTCACATAATCAATTAGCAACTGACTATCTGCTGTTTTCATGTAAATCAAGACTCAGGGATACAGGAGAAAAAAACAGGCCTATACAAAAAACATTAGGCCTTAACGCACATGCTCTCTCTTGTCTACTCCCCTACCCCTCCCCCTCCCTACCCCACCCCACTGCAAGGGGAAAGCTGTGCTGATGTGGCACATCAGCACAGGGAGAGAGCCTCCCCCAGTCAGTCTGCCATTCTGGGAGATATCATGTGTAGACCTGCACACACTCCAACTTGACACAGTCAGGAAATCGACCATTATAACTGATTCTGTACATATCTGCTGGTTTCATGTTCAAAGATTCAAAGCCATACAAATAACTCAGGGAGGCTTTTGGGCCTTTCTTTTCAAATTGTGTATTTTATTTCTTTTTTTATTTCCCTCTGTCTGTTAGACATTCGCAGGTGTTCACAAGCTCAAAGAGAATGTGGCTGACAAACGCTGTAGCCTTCCTCCTGGTGACTCTGGCAGCCTCTGCTGAGGAGCCCAAACTCAGCAGCCATGCCACCACCCTGGCAGACAACAGTGCCAACCTGGCCTTCAACCTGTACCACAACATGGCGAAGGAGAAGGACCTGGAGAACATCCTTATCTCCCCTGTGGTGGTGGCCTCCTCTCTGGGCATGGTGGCCCTTGGGGGGAAGTCCTCCACCACCTCTCAGGTGAAGAGCGTATTGAGTGCCAGCCAGTTGAAGGATGAGCACCTCCACAGTGGCCTCTCCGAGCTCCTGACTGAGGTGAGCGACCCTGCCAAGCGTAATGTCACCTGGAAGATCAACAACAGGCTCTATGGCCCCAGCTCTGTCAGCTTTTCTGACGACTATGTGAAGAACAGCAAGAAGCACTACAACCTTGACCACTCCAAAATCAACTTCCGTGACAAACGTAGTGCTGTCAATGCCATCAATGAGTGGGCCTCCAAGTCCACTGATGGCAAACTGCCTGAGGTCACCAAAGATGTGCAGAACACAGATGGAGCCATGCTCATCAATGCCATGTTCTTCAAGCGTGAGTAGCATAAAGTCATCCAAGGGCAACACCGAGAACATTACTGCAGCGTTAAGTCAGGTTGCATTTTCAAATTTAGAGGACTATTTTTTTAATGTATGCGGTGCTCTTGTGTCTGAAGTAGCCAGTTCCATGTTCTTTGATATGGTGGAAGCTAATTATTGCTTCATTTGCGACTCGTACTTAACACTTCTGTAATGCACCCTATGCAACCTCCCCATATTCCATCTTATTCTAGGTAATTCTAGAGAGAGGTAGTGTTATTCTAATTTCAAAAGTACATGTTTCTGTTGTCTCACAATAGCTCACTGGAATGAAAAGTTCCACCACAAGATGGTCGACAACCGTGGCTTTTTGGTGACCCGCTCATACACCGTATCTGTCCCCATGATGCACCGCACTGGTTAGTCCATCCTTGGTCTTCTTAGAAGCTGTCCTCCATGATGGATGGATTTCCATTTTTGCCTTCATTTCCGTGTTCCATGATTGAGATCATGTCTCTTGGGTTCCTCTACAGGTTTGTATGGCTTCCATGAGGACACTGAGAACAGGCTATTTGTGTTGAGCATGCCTCTGGCCCATAAGAAGTCCAGCATGGTCTTCATCATGCCCTACCACGTGGAGCCACTGGAGAGGATTGAGAAGCTGCTGACCCGCAAGCAGTTGGACACCTGGATGGGCCAGATGAAGGAGACCGCTGTTGCCATCTCTCTGCCCAAAGTCAACATGGAAGTCAGCCACAACCTTCAGGTAAGGAGTTGCTTTTCTCTTCCCTTCATATGGAGATGGACAGCATTGAGAGAATGAGAGCTGGAAGTGAACAGCTAACTTGGGGTGAATATGAGTTTTTGCATTTTGTTCACATGAATCTTTTTCAACATTTTCTAGAAACACCTTGGTGAACTGGGCTTGACTGAGGCTGTTGACAAGAGCAAAGCTGATCTGTCCAATATCTCTGGAAAGAAAGACCTCTACCTCTCCAATGTCTTCCATGCCTCCTCTTTTGAGTGGGACACAGAGGGCAACCCCTTCGACCCCAGCATCTTTGGTAATGAGAAACTCAGGAATCCCAAGCTGTTCTATGCTGACCATCCCTTTATCTTCCTGGTGAAGGACAACCAGACCAACTCCATCCTCTTCATGGGCCGCCTGGTGAGGCCCAAGGGAGAAAAAATGCGTGATGAGTTGTAATGAAATCTAAACACTATCTGAGATATATTTTTTGTGTGTGTGTGGGGGGGAGCTGAGTATGTTTGTGGGAGAAACGTTTTTAGTGTATTTTGGGTGTAGGTATGTCTTTTACCTCAAGAGCACATTCCAGTAGATAAATCTGTGGACGGTTAAGCTTAGCCCTTTTATCTGTGAATGCATTGTGACATCTAGACCTTAAGGATGTTTATGTCATTATGTTCAAAGCACCTGTGTGTCACTATATGCCCTTGAACAATTTCCACAGCAGCAGCATATCATGAAGATTCCTCTTTTGACTAAATGCTCTGAAAGTGGCTGAATTTTCTTTGTTTCAGTAAGCTTGTGCCACATATGCGTGCCTTCTGCCATTATCTTTAATGTTTAAAGACAAGAATTTTTGCACGTTTGCAAACATACACTCCAGTTTCCCTTCTCCAAACACATTCCTGCATTGTTGTCTGTCTGCACTGATCATGTCCTACTTCCTCTGGACTACAAACGACATACAGGTGTAATTCTCCAGTCACAGACTACTGTTACTGAATACAGTAAGACTATGGGCCTTTGGCTTTACCACAACACCTCTGTTGGAATGATGCAACTATGCAAGTTTGAATGAGATTTTTACAATAAACATTTGGAAAAAAATGTATAATCTGATGTCTTTGTTTTTTATCCCAAAGACATAAAATAAAAAATAAAAAAACATTTTAAAAATAATACTAGTAAAGACAGGTTATCCATTCACAAATACTACTGAAATGATACAGAGAAAGACTAAGATGAAAAGTAATCTGAATATCATGTTTCACAAAAAATAAAAAAGTTTTTTCCATCATCCCAATCTTGTCAGAACTAAAACATTCCAGGACAGGTCTTCGGGGAAAAGGGAGAGAGAGTTCTTCTACACCTTCAGGGGATTGAAGCTATTGCATCATTCTCAGGACCTCCAGGGCTTATGGTGCCATAAGGTGGACCTGAAGAAACAGTGAGCAATCTCTTCAGGCAGGGAAAGGGTGTGGACGCTGCTGAGAGTAGGAGTGCAGGGCTTAAATGGTGAACCAGGAAAGTTGGCCTGAGAGTTTTTCCAGACTGAAATCTCAAGGAGGACCATTGGCTAGCTTCATCCCAGCTGGGCCGATATTCACGCTGCTGCTTTTTTGAGCAAGGTTTCCAAATAGTAAACAAATAGTAAACAAATAAATATAGTAAACAAATAGAAGAGCTGTTCAGGAAAAGACATTAGACATAGGACAACACACACCAAAGGGCAAATAATGTGGTGTTGTGAGGAGGCTTTTAACTAAACGACCGGGTACTACCTATAAATCCCTTTGATCCTGTCAGGATTCATGTTACCATGGACACCTCCTTTCAAATGAAGCCCTCCAGTAATCTTCTAATTGATGGTATTGTTAAGTCCCAAAAGTAGTCTCCCCACAGGAGCCAAGGGTGAATTTAGCGCCCTCTGCTGGTCAAGCAAAACATAGATCAGAGAGTAAAGTTTGTAAGTCATCCAAATCTGTACATTTTCATATACGTAGAACAGAATCCTTTTTTAAAAGAATGTCTATATGAATATAACCTTGTTTTAAAAGCTTCAAGTAATAACTAGACATGCAGACTTTTCTGATGACACAGTGATGTGGACAATAACAGATAAGAAACAGAGAAAAATTCATTGTTTTATTTCTTGTTTTCTACAGATGATACATTTAAATCAATATTAAAATCATATTTTTGGAAAGATTACAATACTGCCTACATGTATGACCTTTTTATGACAAAACTTTTAATTAAACGTCTATGATTAGATATTTCACTCTCTTTACACAATTATACAGAAACCTTCAAAATAAATAATGTAAGTAGGCTAATGGACCACACTGAGGTGCCTTCAAGTGCAGCAGAGAATCAGATCTCTTAAATATGGGCATAGCCCTAAGAAATCATTAGGAGTTTCATTAGTTATCCGTCAATTATTACTCTCCTGACCTGACTTAACAGAGCATGAGAGCAAGTCTTATCTATGAGTAACTAATGTAAGGCAATGATACTTTTTGTTGACCCTAGACTGTGCATGATTCAAACATATGCATAAAAACTTACATCAATGCTGCCCATGTAAATTTATAACATAACAATTCAGCCTTCATGCATAATGTTTACTGGCACTACGCAGATGTATATTTTTGTATTGCATGTTTAATTGCAAATGTTCATCAGGTCTGTGACCCTTGACCCTAAACCTCCTGGCTCTACAAGCACATCCCATGAATGCATGGCACAGCCATCAGAATAGCAAAGACAGGAAATGGTTGTTAAACCTAGCAGGACAACAATGACTCTGCAAGCAATCCTCTGCAACATAAGCAATTACAAAGCTGTTTAGACAATAGCTTTTCTTTCCCTTACAATGGTCAACTTCATAGTAAAGGATGAATAGCTCAGCCTGAAGTAAAGACACCTCCACATGTGAAAGCAACAGTAGTGGGCTCAGTGGCTCCACTGCCATGTTAGGGGCTATCGTATGCTGAGCCACGTGGTGGCCAAAAGTAGCAGTGTGGATTGTTCATTAAGGAGGCAGTCAGTACATTCACTTCCCCCAGTGACCCGCAAGACAACTTTCATTTCATTAGAGAGCTGCCTTTCAGCTGTGCTGGACAGAGGGAGATTAGTCCGCCCCGTGGCCAATCCTATTATAGCGCTCCATGTAAGCCTGACACTGATCAGGCAGGCTTTATGCACGCTCCTATCAGGTGGCTTTGCAATACAGGTCCCTGCTGTCTCTCTGCTGCTGTGACCAGTGGGCTAGTTGTTTGGGTCACCCTCTCCTCTCCTCTCCTCTCCTTTCCTCTCCTCTCCGCTTCTCTTGTTCCTCTACTTCCTCTTCTTGACTTGAGCTCCAGCTGGCCTGCTCTCACACTTTGGGCTTATCCACTTGTCTGTTGGCCTTGCGGAATAAGTTCTTGATTTCCTCTGTCACCATGTCTTGCCAGTTGTCTCTGTAGGACACCCAATTGGAGACATTGAAAAGAAATCAGTCACATAGATTTGTATATGATGAGTTTGCCATATGGGAACAGGACATCAGACCCAGACTGGATGTGACATATGATGTGGTGTAACAGAGGACATGGTACCACATATGACTATAAAAACAGCAACAACATCAACAACAGCATTACAGCCAAACACAAAAAGCAAAAAAGCTGAGTAAACTAATATTTCCATTGCACAAAGAGAGAAAAAGCTGTTTTGGACCAGCAACCACATTAGCAGCTAATACACCACAACAGTGCATGCAAGGCACTACCTCCTTGCTTCTGAGTTTGAGAATCTGCTAGTCTTTTTTCTGCTTTCCTTTTCTTGTACGCAGCAATGTCCTCAGGATGCAGACCATGATTATCTTCTCTGAGATGGAAATTGAAGTGAAGTTGCATGAGATGTGTGTGAACAGAGGAACCCGACATACCGACAGATATGCTTAATAAACACGCACACGGCAGAATCATTTTCATCATGTGGAATCATGTGGAATCGGTGGAATCATTTTAACAAATATGTCTGATGTAGACATATTTGTCACACTCAAAAGTTTGAATAAATGAAACAGAACTGTTAACATGCTGTGTTGACGAGTCATTACTACACTATTAGTGTGTGTGTGTGTATGTGTGTGTGTGTGTGTGTGTGTATGTGTGTGTGTGTGTGCATATTCTTACCCTGGTTTGATCTCAGGGGGCTTTGGCAGAGGTTTTGAAAAGTTATCTTGCCCCACAAGCCAGTATGTCTCCTCAATACCTTTACCCTGCAGTGAAGAAACATCATTTGGTTATCTTGGACAGGCTCTTCCCTGCTTGAGCTGCAGAGTAGAGCCAGGGCATGTTCATAAGAGAGCTCTATACCTTCAGCTCTGTCTTCCCTCTGATGTCTATTTTATAGCCTGCGTTCAAGGAGCGCAGGATCTTCACAGTGCTGATGTTCACATGGATTCTATAAGCTGAGATTGAAGATTGTAAACACAGGTTTTAATTGTACAAACACTTCATACACTTCAATCAAATCAAGCCAGTAGGTGTAGATGTACATTAATTCGAGTCAGACAAATGAAGGAAATGAAAACTATTCTCTGCTGTGGGCCAATTGACAACCTATATCTCAAAATATATGAACTATTAATTATCAATTGTAATAACTGCTGTAATAAATGCTGGCCATAAAATGAATAGCTGACCATCTAAATTAGATACACAACCGAGATCATACAGGTCATGTCTAAGCAATATGACAGGCTGCAATATAAGGCATCAACACAAACAAAGCCAGAAGTGCTCACGCAGTCCTGTGGATTCCATTCGAGAGGCAGTGTTGACTGTGTCTCCAAAGAGACAGTATCGAGGCATGGTCAGACCCACCACCCCAGCAACACACGGCCCTGTACACACAGCACACATGAGTGCCCAACTTAACACCCCATCATCGACTACAGCATTCCACATCAAATGCATTCAGTAAACAATGAAACAACATGGATAAATGCACAAAACAAATGGTCTTAACCTGTCATGGCATTTCATACTCCAATCACCCCAATACAACTAATACACTTTAACTGTGCCTTTTGATTAAAACATAAACCGAATTAGACATATTTTTTTGAGATAACAGTGATTCTGTTGTGTCTGTTCTTAAGTCCTTTGAGCCCAGGTAGTAGTGCTCACCTGAGTGGATGCCAATGCGTATCCTGACAGGCACCTCTGGCATGTGTCTCATTTTAAAGGTGCCCACTGAGCTTAGAATGTTCAGGGACATATTGGCGATCTCTGCTGCATGCTTGTTCCCATTCCGCTTGGGGAGACCTGATGCCACCATGTAGGCATCACCAATGGTTTCCACCTACAAGACAACACACCTTATTTACAGCTTGAGTTGATGAGTGTCAGGGAGGTAAACAAGCCCTGCTATCTGTCTGTCTGTCTGTCGGTCTGTCTGTTATTGTGGGCTCTAAACTTAATGGCTCAGACCTTCTACTACACCAAAGCACAATCCCTCACCAGGTCCAAGAACTATAAAGATAACTCTAACTATTTTGATATTGGCTATTCTATGGTTTCTGAATGTCAGCATTTTATTGTTCTCAAAAATTGGCTGGAAAGTGATCCTAACGATATCATTACACACCATTGTCATAATGGTGGATATCAAAACTAGAGCAATATTAATTTGCCTTTATAATCATTATTGTTACTGTTAATAATTATTGATCCTTTAACTCCTTCCTTTGCCTGCCACAGCTGATTCTAGACTAACCTTGTACACGTCATGATTGGACAGCACAGCATCAAAGAGTGAGTAGAGATCATTCAGCAGGTCCACCACTTCGATGGGGTCACTGAGGGAGGAAATGGTGGTGAAGCCCACGATGTCACTGAAGTAGATGGTCACCTGGTCAAAGTACTCCGGCTCCACTGTTGCACCTGTCTTTAGTGCCTCTGCCACAGAACTACCACAGAGAAATTTCATCTCATTTATATACTTCCAAGACACAACAACAATAATATACAGTATGTCTACATGCAGGCTTGAGAATACCAAACAGTGAGGATTAAGGCCAGATTTTCCTGTTTCAACATTTACTGAGCCAATGAAAAGTAAATTTATGTTGGAGGTGAAAACGTTGTCTAAAAGAGAAGCTGAAAGCCATTTTTGATAAGCCAAATATGTCTGAAGGCACATAACCATTAAAATGACTATATTTGCATTAGTCCATTCACAATGTGAGCCAAGGCTGTGTGTAATCCTTGACTGCTCCAAAAGTGATTACAGAGCTGCACCTAATCCATGGGTTAGCTCTGGCTTCAGGTGAGGTAAGCAGTGACTCACGGTGGCAGCATCTCGGAGAGGAGCTTCTCTGTCCTCTGTTTCTCCACCTCCAATTCCTCCGTCCTCTCCCGGATCAGCTCCTCCAGGTTGGAAGAGTACTGCTCCAGCATCCGCAACATGGAGTCAATGATGTTGGTCTTTTTGCCCTTGTTGATGAGCTTAAACTTTTTTCATGGAACAGTTAAGAAGTAGAATTAGTCTTTGATCCACACAAATGGTGTTCTTGCATAAGCATAAGGGGCTCTGAAATATCATTATAAGGTTTACTGTGTAAACTTGCATAGCAATTCAGAGTAGAGGTTACAAAATGGAGAATATCCTCTGCATGTGTGATCTCAAATACCACAAATTAATTTTAATTATTTTATTTGTCCTTAATTTTACCATTTACATTTAGCAGACACTTTTATCCAAAGCGACTTACATTTGTCAACTATCACTTACATCTGGCCCAGTCTTCCCTACAAGGGGACACTTAGGGCTTATCTTGTTCAAGGGGACAATGGTGGTAGCCAAGACTCGAACCCACAATTTCCAGACTACTAGCATGCTAGCCAGGTTCCTTAACTGCTGTGCCACCACCACCCTTGGATAAATATAAGGGTGATATCCCATTCAGATATTAAATTTCTTTTGCAAGGGACCCCTTATATAAACAATATAAACAATAATAAAAATAATGTCATATGGTAGAAAATTATACAAGTATAAACCCACTATTCTTTGGATATGTATGCTATGCAGTCAGTACAAATGCTGGCAACCTGGAAAGAAAGCTATGCTAGATCTGGGCAGAGTGCTGTCTTAGTGCTGCCATATGAGCACATACCACAGTGAGTGTGTGCACCTGCCGGGAGACTGCCCACTTTTAAAGGTGATGGGAGGTGGACAGTTTACCTGGTCAAAGATCTCATCAAAGGTGGGCCGTCGGTCTGGCTGCTCGCTCCAGCACTGCTTCATGAGCTGGATGCACTCAAGAGGGGCCTGGTCAGGGGCAACCGTGGGCCGACACATGGGGGGAGGCTTCCTCACCTTGCGGATGATCTCTGATGGGATGAAGACAAGACAAGAACTCTTGACCCATAACCAATGCATCAAACCTACCTCTTGGCAGAAACTGCAAATGATTTATGGTCACACATGTAGACACCAACTTGGACCTACCTTCCGCAGACAATCCCAGCATGCAATATGGAGCTCCTCGGACCACAACCTCTTGAAGTATGATAGCGAAACTGTAAACATCCCCTTTGTAAGTCCCTTTTCTGGAATATTCTAAGTCTCGGAGGAGCTCAGGAGCTGTCCAGAACAACTCTGAGAAAAGGACAATCACGTAAATAGATAGTGGCGGCACAGTGATATAAGAGGGGGAATGTAGTGCTAAACATCATGGGTGTGAATCTGACTTGCAGGAAGATTTTTTGGGGTGGTGGTAGTGTAGTGCTTGAGGAGCCTGGCTAGCATGCCTGGCTGCCACCATTGTGCCTAAAGCAAGCTGTGTTAGGGGAGACTGGCCCTGAAGTAACTTATGAATGTAAGTCACTTTGGATAAAATGGTGAGCAAAATAAATTGATAAATGAATGTGAATCTCGAAGAAGTATAGACAACAAAAGACAGACACCCCATTAATTTGAAGTGTGTGCATGTACCATGTATATGTATCTGTGGATTTTACCTCCTGGTGGAGGGATCTCTTTCGGAGCCTTCTGATTGTCTAGTAACTCATTGAAACCATAGTCTGTTATCTTGAGGACAAAGCGGCCATCAACCACACAGTTTTTAGACTTTAATTTTCCATGGGGAAAGTCTCTGTGGTGTAGGTATTTCATGCCCTAAGGGGACACAAGGATGTCATTCATTGTCTGTCTTGTATAAATGCACTCATCATATCAAATCAGATGGGTCTTCATTTCAGGATCCTATATTCACTCTCCCCACCTTTATAAGATCAAGTAATAGTGAGGACTTGAACATCCAGTCCAGCTTGACATCATCATTCCTTAAAAGGTCATGGAGGCTTCCTCGAGAGCAGTGCTCCGTCACCATGGCAAACATGTCACAGTCTATAAAGAAGCCTAGGAATGGGTTGACATTCTCATTCCTTAGGTCCCTCATCTGTAAAACATAACACATGGTCATTGAGAACTTGCGCCTTCTCAACAAAAGGGCCTTTAGAACAGCTTGGAGGAGATGGCATAGATACGGGAGAGCTTGAGAAGTTACTTTGGTGAAGATCTTGGTTGTACTCTGCTTCACTTCTTTAAAATGGCCAGCTTTAAACTTCTTCATCCACACCCAGTCACCCTACAGTTGAAAGCAATGTGTTGAGACAGCAGATCTTTCAACAGGAGTGATACAAAAAACAAACTACGTTAATGGAATGTTCCGCTTACCTCATAGACGGCCACGTTTGATGTTTCATGTGTGACTGTCCCTGTGCTATTTTCAGATGGAAACTGGTCAGCTGACTTTGTGCTCTTGTCTTCAATAGCACTCTTTGAGTCACTGAGATCTTCTAAAGTGATTTTCTACAAGGACAAAAGTTGCCATTGAAGACCAACACAGAGACAAAAACAAGTTGAGAAACAACTTAAAACAACACTCTCTCAATCATTTACATAAAATAAAAGAATAGTCTTAAGTTCATTTCGATGCTACATTGTCTTACAATATGGAGAGTGGAATCTCTAACTTTGCTGATACAAGCACAATACAACAGGCACTATGTAACATTTTTTGTGGGTGGGGCTATGACCATACTCAGCAAACTGAGAATTAGTGTTAACTTCATCCAGTGGTTTGTAAATTTACAAAAAGAGAAATTTCTGCGTGGTGTTACTTTCTAGACCAGTGAGAAAGACCTGCCTGCTTGCTTAGCTGAGGGTCGATAAAAGTGAGGTCCTCCAGGGTTAGCAAGATCCTGTTGGGCCCCTTTACCAGCTGGATCTGCTGGATTCTCCACCTGACAGACACCAAAGAATTTCTTTAGCTTCTTCCACTTGTATAGATTAATTATTTTGCCAAATGGTGGAAATGACTAACAAGGTGAGCTATTAACCTGATGACAAGTGCTAGGCCAAGAGCTCCCAGTGCTAGCACCAGAATGACAACAAGCACAATGACAACATAGATGATCTCCACACCTATAGCACAAGAGAGAAGCCATTAGTAAAACTCATTGTAAAATGGAGAATGTTTATTTGGTTGTTACTATGGATTGCTTGATTTCTTCTTCGGTCTAAGTGTATTTTCTCATGTACTTGGTTGACTATGTTCATGGAAGTGTGTCTGTGTCTATGCTACCTCCAGTGCAGACTGCGTCTGGGTCAAACCAGCAGCTGGAGTCAGATGAGGGGGGAGATCCTCCTGGGAAGTGGATCGACTTTCCAGCAAACTGCAGCATGCCTGTGCTGAGCTCGACCAGATAGCACCTATACAACTGGCTTCCCCAGCCATTTGTGTCCAGAATCACATAATTGGTCTGGCTTTCTCCTTGGCTGTCAATTCGTATGTTCTGGTTGAAGCCTTTAAATGTCATGTTTCGAGTGAAGTATGCCAGGTTGGAGCCACTCAGCCACTGGCCTGCCCTCCTGGAACTGTGTATAGCTTTGGCAATAAGGTACAAACCATTGTAGAGAGTTCCAAACAGAGGTGAAACCTGTAACACAGTGCAGTCATTGAGCATGAGAAGATGGAAACATGCTTATGGTTGGGCAGTGATAAGCAGGACACAGAATGGTACTGCAGTGCTGCAGTGCTGCTGTTTGGATTATCACTGCAATACATTTGCATGGTTGCCTTTCCAATGGTTATCATTTATTTTGGCATAAACTTTGTTGAAATGTGTTACCTGCTCTGGCTCATGTGAGACAGTGAGCTCGCCAGATGTCTTTGCCTTGTTGAATGCCTCACTAAAGGACATCAGCTCTGAAGCCACTGTAATGGTCAGCACAGCGTCGTAGGCCTGCTGAAGCTTGGTGTCATTTTGCAAAACGAAGTAGGAGGTGTTGGTGTAGGGCAGGCTGTAGAGGAGGGCGTCATAAGGCACAAAGACATACCTCCCACGGGTCAAACCCATGTCATGGGCCTTAAGCAGGAAAGCTTTCTGCTTTGCCCCACCCATTAGGATTGAGTGCATGCACATTATGATGACTGCAGAAACAACAGCACAAACAGTGATTAGAGCGATGAGTCATTGATCAGTAGAGTGAGTAAGAAATTATCGCACAGGCAAAGTTAGAGATCACAGTTAAAGTTAGTCAGGGCCTTGTTAGCTCATATTAGCTCGGTTATAGTCAGTACATACAGACAGGGCAACCAGGAGCATCTGAACTGCTGGTTCCACTAACTGCTTGTGTGCCAGTAAGCATGTAAAGTGAGATTATAGTTTATACCGGAATAATATCTGCAAATACATTTTCTATGATCTGTATTTGTCTCTATCTGCTGTGCTTTTATTACTATGCTTTGCAATGTCTATTTTGTTTTGCCATTTCCCTAATCCAGGACCCTTTTTTACCATGGGAGATGACAAAGACACTTTCGCCATCAATAACCAGTATTATTGTATGTTTTGATGACTAGCACAGCCATTTGCACAGTGGGTAGCAGGGAAAATACTTTCCATGACATTATTTTGACAATCAGCTCTGTCATATTAGAAGAATTCTTTTCCACCCGTGGCAATGTATTCATCGCAATAAAACAAGAACTCCATAAGACGCACTAAGGTTTTGGCATACTGCTTTTGAAATTGATAAGTTTGGTTATATCTTTACGTGGTGCTAAAGGCAATTGGCTAAGATGCATCCAACTGAACGTTCTGGATAACTAGAATTCCCTGCTCTTCAAAGATGTTTTCACAAGAGAATTGTTAGGCCAACAAATAGGCCGTCAAAGCACTTACCTTTTATTTCCCCTGCCTTCTGAATGTCCCATAGGGTATTTTCGATCTGGCTTTCATTGCTCCCCACGGATGCCACTATGCCAACGGGGAGCCCCTGACTCCTCAGAGAATTAGCCACCTTGCCAGCCGTGTCTATCCATATATCCTCATCAGAGGAGACTATGCCAATATTGGCCCACCTGAAATACTTTAACACAGTAAAAAGCACTCGCGTTGGAGACGGCAAAGTCCTTGCGAAAGTAGGATATCCTTCGATTCTGTCCAATTCATAATTGATGCACGCCCAGGAGAAAATGGCTTTGTTCCAGTTTTTACCCAAAAGTGAAGCCGCGTTGCAGTAACCTGGATTTGCAGGTCCTACAAAAGCATCGACAAGTTTCTCGTAGTTCACAAATGTTGTCAGGGCTTTCGACGTTTCGCATGGTTCTTGAAGAACCATAAAATCAATTTTACATCCCATATCCAAGGTCAAATCTTCGTTTATCCTGCTCACAGCCAATTTGGCTGCAACTGAGGGCAATGATTTGAAGTGCATTGGGTCACAATTCCAAGGCCCAAGAACTCCAACTTTGAAAATTAAACACTGGACACAACATGGAAACGTCAGAAATCCTAGCAGTATCCATAGTGAGAAGTTGTAAAATGGTATTGCCCCAAGGCTATGCTTACACCTCAAAACAGGACAACAGGGGTGACTTGACAGCTCCCATAATACACTCCCGAAAGGAAGTGGTAACTGGTGCATTGTCTCTTTTGGGTGTCCGTACTGGTACACCTTGCTGTTACATACAATTCTTGGAAGTCTGTAAATGGAATTTATTGACAATGGCCATGTTATCCACAGACAGTGAACATGTCATTGAATTATGAAATATTGCGCTTAACACTAACAAGTCAATTATGAAATACTGTTTCAACACTGACAAATTATGGTCAACCGAATATCCAACTAAAGATGAATTATACAGATATTTTACTTACCGTGGTGTTCATTGCTCGCCCTCACTCTGACATCCAATTCGTTGATATGAAACTCACTAAAGTTCACTTGAACATGTTTCATTCAAACCTTAATTCTAATAACACTTTAAACATCTCCAAAAGACATCAAATTTAGGTGTAAACCGAGATTAAGTAATGCGTGGTTGCTCTGCTTGAAGATGGCACTCCATATCTGATTATCGTCCTTGCGCTTCCAATGGGATGAGAGTGCGCACAGGTTCCTTTGCGCCTACAACAATAGGATACAACTTCAGCACCCTGGAGAGTTACAAGTGGCCTCTCTTATCAATATTTGTGAGGCCCCTTCACAGGCCGTCCAGACCATATCAAAATGTAAGGTTATCTAAAGTCTTCCTGTTTGCTGACACAATTTGTTAATTACCTTGATTCCACTGCACCGTCGCACATCACAGGATCAGGTTGAAAGTCAATAGAAAAGCACATTTTCGGTAAATTTAGCAATCATTTACGTTGCCATTCTCAGCATTGAGTAGAAAGTCTATTAAGAATTCAGTGTCCCTTAAGGCCATACAAAGCCCTCTCAAAGTGACCTGTAGGTGATGCGCAATTGCAACGCTGGGCTCTAATCCATATTTGGTAAGGTGCAATGTAAGAGGATTGTAGTCATGTGTCCATAGTTCCGAGGTAATTTATGTCTTCATACACCCTGCTCTCTAACAATTTGTTTAAATCAATAAGTTTGAGCACTCATCCAGTATGCACGAGTTATGGACTCGAAATTCCGAGAAGAGACAAAACATATTGGCGACGTTAACTTAGCGACAGATAAACTTTGTGGAAGCAGGTTAAAATAATGTTTTAGTCTAAACAAACATATGTAGACTATAAGGGAGTATACTGTATTATCGACTAAACTTAATTGTCATGGAGATAGCTTTGCCCCCACAGAAGAGCAACATGCTGTAATTGGCCAAATGTATTGGCGTGACAGGCACCACAGTTCAATTGAATCTGCAAACAGGTGTGGTGGGAATAATTAAAGATAACAAGAGGGTTTCGCTGGGAGTATTCCTGGAGTTCGTGTGCGTCAGATAAGCAATTTGTTTTGCATGCTGAAGGGATTCCCAGGGCTCGCAAGAAATTCACAGCAGCTTGCATGTCAGATTAAATAAAATGATAGCCAACAGGATATACTGTATGTATGTATGTATGTATGTATGCATGTATGTATGTCTGTATTTATTTCCTTTTTAAAAAAGGTATCAAGAAACATGTATAGACCAGTGCTGATAGTTGTTTATGTATATTGATTACAGACCTACTGAGTATTTATTTGATTGCTTGTTTGTTCATTTATTTATTTATTCTTTACTGTATATTTTTCTTCCTTAAATGTATTCTAAAGCATGCTTGCACATCCTTGATGACCCATATCCTATAATCCTATGAGCCTCTTAAACGTTACACCTTGACACCCCTGTCCTGTGCCTAGAATAGTGGAGGAAAAATGCAGGCTCAGCATATACCTGGGCACGTCACAGGGACTGTAATGAATTGAACACGAAACCACATCAGAAGGTTTATAAAAAAGAGACTATACACTAACTTGATGGTGGTGTTTTGTCTTGCAGATTTTCCCTCAGTATAAGTTTTTATCACGATAGTATTAGTCCCCATTATCATGTTTTGGTGACACAAGCTATCCAAGGCTATATCCAAGACCCGAATATGTTCAATCAGTTTAAATGACACATTTGAGTGAAATTCTAATTTGACAGGGTAAATTAGCCTGATGTATCAGCCGCTTTCACAAGATATTGAGCGGAAGCACTAGGCGGCGATACCCTGGCTAAGGGTAAATGTCCATCCCCTGTTCATTTATCAAATCACACACATTCCCTGGCTGTTCTCTCTACCACCACTAGATGGTGAAGTAACATACGACATGATGCGTAATCTCTGTTTAGTGAAATCTGGCCGCATCTGCCGACTTCAGCCGAGTTTAAAATTCAGATGTCAAACTACATTCGACTTTAGCCCAGTTTAAAATCCAGATGTCAAACTAGATTGGATGGAAAGGGAAAAAAGCTTTATGTGTCAGATAAATATCCTTCAACTATTTGTTTCTTTTGGCAGTGCAGTGCTATTGTTATATAAAGAACACAATTTTATTTATCATGTTTTTTACTTAGTATTTTTGCCATACCAGTCTTACTGAAACTATGTCAGTTTAGTAATACTAGACCTATGTTAAGTTCATAAGATAAGACAAGATAAGACACTTTATTGATGGCATTGGAGGTGTGAGTAAATTGTGAGTAAACTATGAAGCCATAAGTTTATAGACTAAGCACGTTCCCAAAAATTATGTCTGTGAAGCAAGTTGAACCTGTGAGGCAATGTGATGAAGCACATGAAAATGTAAATAAAAAATGGTAAAAATATTATATTATTATTACCATGACAACTAGAGCTACAGTTCATTTTACAAAACACACGAACAAACGCTTATGAAACCCAATGTTAAAAGTTCACACTGTTGAGACAACCAAAGTCCAGCATATTATGAAACACTTTTAATCCAATAATGCGACATTCCAGAGAAAATGAAAAGTTTTCACTGTGGTAATTTCTTCATCTTAAAGCATGATTTCCTTGTAAACAATTCAACATCAACTCAACATTTCAACATAAAGCTAGGTCAGCTACTATTTTATTGCAATTTGGTTAACAAATCTTGCACGGAATATTCTATTTTATTGAAAACTGTTCTGATATTCTTATCCGGCTCTATGAAAAGCATCACCGTTGTAGTGGAGATTGCCTCCAGTAGGGGGAATGTGCAAACTTAAGTAGAGCGAATGCATGGATCAGAGGTCCTGGGCGCGGATAGTCATCCTGAACTTGCCAAAGTGTCGTCTATCATGCTTGCCCAGTGTATTACCATAGCTTCGGAATCAATTTTCGCGCACTACGATCAAACGGAGGCACAACAGACTGTGGAATCATACTTCAGACGAGTTACCGTGGAACGGTGCGAAGCCACTAAAATGGGAGTCGACTAATTTTGGAGTTGGAAAAGACTTATTTCCTGACAAATCAGTTTTCTATATTTGGAGAAACTGTGCACCGTAAGTATAATGTCATTCTACTGAAAGTCTCCGCACAATGATGTTCGAAACGATTCGGTAGGGTAAAGTTTTACGCGCACTGTTGATTAGTAAAATAAGGGTAGATGGACTACTTTTTGACCTGTACGAACGTCTGTCATTAGATTTCTTAGAAAGTTACTCGGGGGAGTAATGGTACACTAGCCTTCTTGTGATCTTAAAAGCGGAAAGGGGCTTTTCTAATCTAACGTTAGAATTTTACCCGAAAAAATGCCTTTTTGGATTCATCAATGGATGACGCAGGAGAGGACTCACGCCAGATGTTGGATACAAGATCATGCATAGCTTTAAGAGTTTGGACTCAGTTGTGTCATCATTCATGGCCATAAATGCAGGAACGTGAGAGTTGTGAAAATGTTAATTCCCTATTCGTAACCGCTCGATTCAAGTGAATTCGCATTTCCGTGAAGGGTGAATCCTTGGCTAAGGCTATGTCGAGCTTGTGGGTGTGTGCTGGTTTGCCGTCTTACTTTCGTCGCAGTGTAACCAACTTTTTCCATTTTGAAATAACGCATTAGTAAGTCAGGTCAAGATGTTAAGAGTTTAGACCTCTGCCATGAACAGCGTTGTGCTTCATCAACTTAGTCGATCAGAGCTTCGCGAACATTTGGAACGTTTCGAATACTCTAACGTTTGGTTTGTTTTGTTTGTTGGTGTGTGTGTTCGCGTGCTTGAACTGGTCCAGTCATGTGGAAGGATATAGGTAGCCCATGCAAAATGTCTCTACTTCAAGTGTTAAACCTACAAACAGCATGTAAAGGTCTCATTAGTTGAATGAGTAGTAGTAGTTTAGAAGAATGTACGACTAAAGGACATTCATTCAAGTCAAGTCAGCTTTATAGTCAATTTCTACACAAATATTAGACATACAGAGGAATTGAAAATACGTTTCTCGGTATCCCATGGTGAAGAAGAGATGCACAACAGATAAGACATTTCTTAACCCTAAAGAAAAAAAGTGCATAGCAGATAAGAACTTTTTCCTAACACTGAACAAGACAAGATCACAAGACGAAAAGATCAAGAGACAAAAACACAAGACTGTCATGAGCATCAAAAGAAAAACCTATATAATGTGTTGTTATAGCGCTGAATGATGTGCAAAAGGATGTGTTCCAATAGTGTAAAAAGAAAAGCTATACGTAAACATAGCAGCAACTTCAGAGTCTGGAGTTTTTCAAAAAATATAAGTAGTGCAAAAATGTAACTGTGTAATAGATGTGTTGTGGTAGTGCAAAAAAAATGCTCTGTACCAAAACAGAGGCAGCAGCAGAGAGAAGGGGGTGCGGGAGAGAGTTGAGTTTCCTAATAGCCAGGTGGATAAAGCTGTTTGCTAGTCTGGTGGAGCTGGCATGGATGCTCCTATATCCCTTCCAAGAGGGCAGGAGGCTGAAGAGATTGTGTGAGGGGTGGCTGGCATCGCTTACAGTCATGGTTGCTTTTCGGGTGAGGCAGGCTTTGTATGTGTCTAGCAGGGAAGGAAGTGGGGCACCAATGATCCTTCTAGTTGTGTTCACTATGCACTGCAGGGGTTTCCTGTTGTAGTCAGTGCAGCTCTTGCCCCACACAGTGATGCAGCTGGTGTGGATGCTCTCAAAGGTACCCCTGTAGAAAATGCCCATGATGGGTGAGGAGGCTCACTTGTGTTTGCGGAGGAAGTAGAAGCCCTGTTGTGCTTTTTACACCAATGATGCGGTGTTGGTGGTCCATGAGATGTCCTCACTGATATGCGCCCTCAGGAATTTGGTGCTGCCCTCTCTCTCCACAGCACCACCACTGATGTTCAGTGGTGGGTGTTGGGTGTGACCTCTCCGGAAGTCAACGACAATTTTCTTGGTGAGGAAGTTGTTGTCTCTGCACCATGTGGTCAGAAGGTCGACCTTCTTCTTGTAGAGGGTCTTGTTGTTCTTGGTGATGAGACCCATCAGAGTTGTGTCATCTGCAAACTTGCCTTGGGGGGCTCCTGTGCTCAGTGTGATGCTGCTTGAGGTATTGTTGCCAACTTGTACTGCTTGTGGCCTCTCACTGAGGAAGTCCAGCAGCCAGTTGCATAGTCAGGTGTTGAGCTCCAGCTGGTCTAGTTTGCAGATGAGTTTTTGTGGGATTATGGTGTTGAATGCTGAACTGAAGTCTATGAACGGAATTCTCACATATGAGTCTTTTTTGTCCAGGTGAGAGAGGGCTGGGTGGAGGCCAGAGCAGATCGCATCTTCTGTGGACCGTGCAATGCAAACTGGAAGGGGCCCAGGGTCAGGGAGATGGTGGATTTGATGTGTTGCATGATTAGCCGTTCAAAGCACTTCATAATGATGGGGGTCTGTGCCACAAGGTGGTAGTCAATGAAGCATGACGGAGTAGGTTTTTTTGGCACAGGTATTAAGGTGGTTGCCTTGATGGAACAACAGCCTGTCTCAGAGAAGTATTAAAGATATCTGTGAAGACATCCTTAAGCTCAATCAATGCACAATCCCTCAGCACAGGGATGTTGTCTTGACCTGCTGCCTTGTGGGTGCTGATAGTGAGAATGTCCTCTTCACGCTGGCAGCAGACAGGCACTGAGCCTGTTTGTGGGGAGGTGGTGGAGTCTTCCGTAGACGTGTGTTGTTTTGTGCTTCAAACTGTGCAAAAACGAAGGTCTGTGTACTCAATGTCTATGTGGTTGCTGTATGTGGCTGCTTGCCTGAACATTTCCCAGTCTTGAAGTGCGGAGGAGGCCCCTCTGGCCACACTCTTACCTGCTTCTGAACTGGTTTGGCCACTTTCACTTTTGGTCTGTATGCTGGCATTAGCCTAACAGTGAGGTGGTCAGAGAGACCAATGTGGGGGAGGGGTGAAGCCTTGTATGCTCCTTTGTGTGTTGTGTAGACCAGATCCAAAATGTTATCTCCTCCTGTTGGGAAATCAACGTGCTGGTGAAGTTTTGAAAGGACAGTCTTAAGGTCAGCATGATCAAAATCCCCAGGTAAAATGATGAATCCATCTGGGTGGGCTGTCTGTTGTTTGATGGCTTGATACAGTTCACAAAGTGCAGCTTATCACTGCTGTTAGAGGTGAGGGGGATATAACCAGCGACTGGCAGAATAGCTGTAAATTCCCTTGGCAGACAGAAAGGACAATGGGGATGTTGTCATTTAGCCATGTTTCAGTGAAGAGAAGCACACAGCAGTTACTAACGTCTGGCTGTGCTAACCTCATCAGACATATGTGATCCATTTTGTTGTCCAATGAATGCACATTAGCCAAGAGGATGGATGGTATGGCTGGGCGAGTTGGATTAGCTGCAAGCCTAGCCCGGATACCTGCTTCCTCTTGCACCAATTACGGCACCTCCATACCAGGGGAGGAGTAGCAGTCGAGTTCGGTGTAGTCGCAGGCCGATGGAGTAAACCGTGCTTTGTGATCATCTCTACTTGTACAGTGTCCAAAGGGTTGCATAGCTTGGTCCTGCTGATGTCTATCACAACCTGTCAACTGTAGGTAAACAACAGGTAATTGTCTAGACGTCCTCTTTCCATTGGAGCCACCAAGGACCCTGTGGTGCAGGATTAGTGCTACACATTGGTGGTGTTGAGGACCTGTACACAGTGTCTGTGGCCATGAATGGGGTCAGTTTGGGCCCATCTGCTTACCTGTTTACAACAGGCCAAGTGGGATTTTGTTACCACTTGTTTGTTACCAGAGTTAAGATTTTAGTTTTACATCTTTTCTGAATGAAAGAGTTCTCCAGCTGTACACTGGGGCTTTGAAGCCTACAGTCACCCTTGTGTCTCCAGAATGCAAGGCTCTAATTGCATTTACCCTAGAGGTAACTACTGAGGAGGATGACAAACTGCTTAACTGACAAAATGGTTAAATCCCTCTAAACATCGCTGAAAAGTTTATGAATAATGCAAGGATTCAGCCATGTTTGTTTTTACTTTTTAGCACTTGTGGATGGAGGTAACACTAGCAGTCTGAGTTGTGTAATGCATAATAGCCTACAAGATTCTACATATATTATATTCATGTGCTTCTTGACACATTACTTCATTATGTCCAAACTTAAGCCATATTTTTGTTTGCATTTTTTGGATTAGGGTAAATTCAAAGAATAATCCCAAAGATACAGACCAGTAATGCCATTTTTTCATGTTTTAAGTGGACTACAAGTAGAATGTTAATGTTTTGAAGAATCACATGCAAGAATCTTGATTGCATCATAAATCACATTGAATAGATGATTAAATATTTATATAAACATATAAACAAACACAAAGTAGTTTGTGTTACCTAACAATAGCATGTTCATGTAAGCCATCGAACGTGATCAATCAATCATCATACCACACCCCTAGCTTTTGAAGAGCTATTGTGCATGATGCATAGATACCTTATGTAACCGTAACAAACTGCAGTTTGTGTATTAATTCTCTCTCTCTCTCTCTCTCTCTCTCTCTCTCTCTCTCTCTTCTGTGTGTGTGTGTGTGTGTGTGTGTGTGTGCGTGCGTAGAGGTGGGATAGAATTTTATCAGTATCAAGACTTTTCTCGATTCTGCTTTTTGTCCAATTGTTTATCAATTCCTTACAGTTTAGAGGGCACCAATAGGCCATTTTATACTTCCAACACTACTACCAGTGCCATAACATCTTGGGTAAACCAACCAAATTTCACTTTCAGAAAGATCTTTTAACCTGCCAGCAATGAGAAGAGGAATTGGTGATGTCAGAGACATACAATTCCAGGGAATTGCATTCAGAACTCGATTCGCACTCCTAACTGGGGTGCCTTACTAAATATCTGCAAATAATGAATGATTAATTATTGGAGGTGATAAAAATATACTGCTCTGTCAAGAGGCTTGATTCACAGAGCTCTTGTGAAAGATCTTAGAGAGTGGGACTGTTTGACACCTGGAAAGTGCATGACCTCCAGGCAGACTCCAGGTGTTTGAGCTGCGCTATCTACCTGAAACAGGAGAGGTGGAGCAGCTGCAGAAGGAGAGGAGGATGAGGAGAAAGGAGTGTGGACCCAGAAAAAAAAAAACATCGGAAATTGGTTTTAAAACTTCAGGTTTTATGGTGAACTGTAGCAGGCACCCACATGCTCCACCAGAGCCACTGCGAGCTCAGTCCCTGACCTCAGCTCCACTGAAAACTTGCAGTGACATTAAAATATTAAAATGGCAGTTTCTGAAGCAAAACCCCAAAATTCAGAGGAGCTGTGGAATATAGTTTGATTGTCTTGGTACGTGTGCTAGAGGTTGGGTTGACTCCACAAATGGTCAATTATTCACTAATCCTCCCACAGTGTGTGTGTTAAGTCTGGAGAGAAAAGTGTTGACAGTGCTGCTTTACTTGAAAATGAAAGCAAGTATGCCCGTCATCACCAACTGTGTCTTAAGGCATTTCTGTAGATGTAGTGTGATAGCAGTATAGTGCTGTATGATCGTAACCCCTAAGAAAGACACATTGTGTAATCATGACACAGCATGAACTTCACTGACTTGCACACTAGGTCAAAGTTGTCATATCAGCAAATACACACACTCCAATGACCTTTTGATGCACATTTTTCTCTTACACAATATGTAGTGTTATGCAACAAACAAGGAAAACACAGTCTTCAGTTTAAGTGCCATAACCATTGAATAAATGAAAATAAATGTGACCCCCATAACTGGCAATTGCAGCAAGGTCCAACTATAGGTCCATGTTGAGGCCATCTGAACAACACATCCAAACAAACCTGACATCCTCCATGGCTCCCAATCACTGCTTAAAAACATGCGATGCTGCATTCAAACGGTTGATCTAGGATCAACATGTCATGGTGTTGAACCATGAAGTTAAACAAAGAACTAAGTGCTAAAAGATTTAGGCTCTGTTGTGTCAGCATTGTGAGATCAGTTTGATTCATTCATTCCTAGATCTAGCCATAGAAAGGGTTCCTCTCTGTTTTATGTAAGCTGAGATTGCCAGTTATGGGGGTCAAATTTATTTGCATTTATTCAATGGTTATGGCACTTAAACTGAAGACTGTGTTTACCTTGTTTGTTGCATAACACTACATATTGTGTAAGAGAAAAATGTGCATCAAAAGTCATTGGAGTGTGTGTATTTGCTGATATGACAACCCTGACCTAGTGTGTAAGTCAGTGAAGTTCATGCTGTGTCATGATTGCATAGTGTGTCTGTCAGTCAGTTACAGTGCCTGTAGTGACCTGTGTGAGTGTAGAATAGTTTTTTGCGTGCGAGCAAGCAGATGGGGGTGTGTTATGTGCGCCTGCGTAAAGCATAAACATTTAGCCAGATCATTTGACAAATGAGCCAAATGAAGGTGACGAGTCAGGCAGTTTGAGTTGAGTGCATTTCTCTGTGAGTTTGAGCATGAAGCCGGACAACATGAGAGCAAAGATTCAAGTAGGTGAACTGGGTTATTTATCAAATTATTTATTTTTAGTACTAAGTTTATCATCCTTTGTGGAATTTATAATATATCATTACTTAAATATATATATATCATTATATATCATATATAACGTTAAAATATTTTAAAATATCTTATTTTTGCAATTCAGTTCAGGTTTGAGGAAAACTATGAATTTTAGATCCACATGATCATCATCCTAGTCATTGTGCCTGTTTATGTCTAATAATCAATAATAGCCCCATTTTTCCATAAATAGGGATAGCCTCAGACATGACTATTGCCGTGGGCATGCAGATGCAGTATGACTTGTTAAATTTTAGAATACTAACAAACTTTTGTAATGGAAACCATTTGGCCAGCTGATTAGGGCAAAACTGTGGGGAAATTAAGAATTTAAGTAAGGCAATTACTGTTTGCTGCAAAGGTTAGAAAAAGGACTCTGTGTGTGTGTGTGTGTGTGTGTGTGTGTGTGTGTGTGTGTGTGTGTGTGTGTGTGTGTGTGTGTGTGTGTGTGTGTGTGTGCGTTTGTGTGTGTGTGTGTGTGTGTGGGTGTGGGTGTATGTGTGTGTGGGTGTGTAATTATGTGTGCGTGTCATTTGCGCTGCCTTTGAGCAATCAGGGAGTGGTATGTCTTTCATTATGTTATGATTTGCATTTACTATGCAAATATTTTTTCTTTTGTCACTTCATAACCATGTTTCTCATTCTTCTCTCAGGCTATCATGCGTTATTTTCTGGGCGTGAGTGTTCTGACTGTCCTGTCTCATGTGGTTGCTGGAAGCCAGACGTGTCACCCCCAGTGCCGCTGTGAAGTGGAGAGTTTCGGTCTGTTTGACAGCTTCAGTCTGACCAAAGTGGACTGTAGTGGCGTGGGACCCGGCACAGCCCCCATCCCCATCCCCCTGGACACCTCTTTTCTAGACCTGTCATTTAATGCTGTTGGGGCCATCACTGATGCCATGCTGACTGGTCCGGGCTACACTACGCTTGTGAGCCTGGATCTCAGCAACAATGAGATCAGCAAAGTGGGTGCCAAGGCCTTCTCCAGGCTGCGCTACCTAGAGACCCTAGACCTGAGTCACAATGCCTTAGAGAGCCTTCCTGCTGGCTCTTTCACTGGACTGCCCTTAGCAGAAGTCGATTTAAGCAACAACAGATTTCAGGAGTTCAGCCTTGATGTTTTCACCACCAAGGGCCAAGAGAAACCCTTGACTGTTGACCTCTCAAACAATTTCATAACATCCATCACTAGAAACCAGCAAGGGCCTTCTGTGCACATTAAAAGCCTGGTGCTAGCAGACAACAGACTGAGGACGGTTCCTGATCTTTCAGGCCTTCCATTGCGTTACTTGGGCCTGGATGGGAACTGGATCTCGGTCATAGAGGAGGGGGCTTTTCAGGGACTCAAAGATCTGTCCTATCTTAGCCTCAGTGGCCTTCCAAAGCTCTCAGTTATTGAGCCGCTGAGCTTTCGAGGATTGGAAAACCTGCAGGTCTTAGATCTTTCCAATAACAGAAAGTTGAAATCGTTGAGCCCAGAGGTTTTTAACAATCTGAATTCTTTACAGGAGCTCAATTTGTCAAACTCTGGAATGACACATTTGCCCAGTACTATTCTGAACTATTTGCCAAATATTAAAAGCATAACTCTCAGCCCAAACATCCACTGCTGGAAAACATTGAAACAGGGCCAATTTCACAGGCAAATTGGAGAAGCTAAAAATAATTATGTAATATCCTGTGATGATATTAACACTATGCAGCAAAGTCCTGTTCTGTGATCATATCAGCACTGTGCTTCACAGTGCAGTGGTAGGGTTGAAGACAACTAAGCCAAGAGCAGCGTGGACACAAACTTGACAAGAAATATCCTTGTCAATAATGATCACACCCTTTATTGTTGGCATGTATTTTGCACATTTCACATTCAAGAGACCAAGAATACTGGTCTTATGAATAACTTCATGTGGTCAAACTTACAGCAAAATTACAGCAATACATCAGTGTCTTATTCATTCTGTTTTATTCCAAATCACCTGCATAGTCCAGATTATGCTGCTGAAAACATTCCATTTTTCAGCTATGAGCAGCCTATGTGCTTGTCTATATAAGCAATGTTTTAATGCCAAAGGAGGATGTGAAATCTGCACACATTCTAATCCTTGAGTGCCTGGTGCGCAGATCTGAGTGATATGCACATGACTGATATCGGCAGACTTTCTCTGTGGTATGGTGGTCAGTTCTTTGAAGTTTGTATGCGATAACACATTCTTAAACGCACTGTCAGTTCTCTCCGAGGCATAGCACGGAGATGACAGTCAAGGGATAAGATCGGGTCAGGCCATCATCATTCATGTGTTTATATTGCAGTACAATAACACTTGGCAGTGCTAAATGTAACCAGAGTGTTTTAGTTGTATGTATTTCTCCTTGCCTGTTCTCTGAGATGTTGTGTGTTGCACATTTCTTGGAGTAGTTTCATTCATTTTCATTTTTCATTGTTGTTATGGCTGTAGATGTTCACATTATGCCTGAGCTGATGTTCCACACAGTGTGTGTGTGTGTGTGTGTGTGTGTGTAAAATCATGTTTAATACAGTAATTTTCAGTTGGTATTGTGTGCTTATGTACAGATGTGTGTAAAGATTTTTTGTTATGGCAGATAATTCCCAACCACTTACATTGATTGTGAAAGTGTTCTCATTGAAGAGTGTTGTGCCTTACATTTGTATTTAACAAAAAGAGCAGTTGTGAAATCCATTGGTGATCCTTATTTGAACACCTGAAATGTGCCTTCATATACAGTATCTTAAACATCCACATTAGTATGTCTACACACATATCTGGTCAACCTACAATGTTGATTTTTCAGTGCTGTTCAACAGAGACGATACTGTCATTATTTTCAAGATTTTATATGTGGGTATTTGAATGAAGGCAAGCTATTTTTGTAAACAATTTTGTAAGATGTTTGTAAGTTTATTGGTGAACTTTCCTTCATCACTTACTGTATGAATGGGCTTGTTTTATTTATAAATAATGAAATAAACTGTCTTCTATTTCTCAACAAATTAAGCTTTTAAAATAGTGCAGGTGAAGTTATTTCGTATAACATCTTAAACCAGAAAACTGAGCTATATTCTACATTTCTATGGAACCTGTGGTTTCTTGTGTTCTGAATCAGTGATCATTTTCAAATGCTCACTGATTTAATAAGATGTTGCCCAATACCAGTGGTAACATACCAAAACGAAAGAAAAACAGGAATGCTGCACACCAAGTCACCTTGTGTGTCATTAACTTGTCATTGCTCCCTCCACGTTGCCTTGCGTGTCACCAGCTCAATTGTATTGTTAGGTGCACAATGTACTGTATAATCTCATCAGTTATGCAGTTAATAGGAAGAAATGGCACTCTGTGTATAATTAAGCACCTATATTTTTTGGCCAAGCAGTAGAAAATGCCTACAGTAGTCAGTGTGAACAGCTGTGTTTTCTAGTTCACAAACAAGTGATAGTGCTTTACTGCTCTCTGCTTATAAATAATAGTCAACTTTGTGTCATAATTTCCACCTCACTAAAATATTCTAACATGGGCTGAGTATGGGCCACTGTCCTACTGCTGAGAATATGAAGGGTTAAATAAGGGCAGCTAAGACTGAAGAAGTGAAGGAGTGAAGGGGTGATGTCATTTTATAGACATCTGCTCTGTTCTTTTAAGAGTTTACCGCAAAACAAAAGGAGGGCGTAAAGTGCAAATAAGGGTAAGTATTTTTAAGAATATGCCTTTAAGTTCATCTCTCGGAAGTTTTCGTCACTAGGCGTGTTTGTGAGTTTGTGTGTTATAGTCAAGTCTCTGCCTGTGGATCCTAAAAGGCATTTGAATCCATTCATTTAAATGGAAACACACTCCCATGCAAGCAGTTTGTTCAGTACTGTTGAATCACAGGGTGTTGTATAGGCCTAACAACAAAACAGTAAAGCTCACCCTTCCTTCAGACTGACATAAGAAAAGATAGGGAGGGAAGCAGTGCGTTTTTTTACCAAACATTTTTCATCAGGGCGTGTGACGAACTAAGATGGGTTGGCATAGGTTTAGGGAGATCCTGTCCTGGAGCCCATCCTGTGTGAGAGACAGTCCCAGCAAGAGAAGGACAAAAAGCTGTTAGTGAATGTGTGTGGGCATTTTAGTATAGACACAGGGCAGTAAAGTCAGAGTTACGAAACACTGTCACTCTCACAGTTTCTCCTTATGCTCCTTTGGCGATGAAGTTTCTTGGTAGCCTATTAGGCCAGTGGCAGTCAATGCGTCAATCAAGTGCAAATCAGTGCGTTTCAGTGCCATTATATGCCATTGGAATACATTACAATACCATGGTATTAGTCCATGGTACTGAAGAAGTTGGGACATGTCTCAAAGCATGTTCAATTCAATTCAATTCAATTCAGTTTTATTTATACAGCGCCTTTTACAATAGTATTGTCTCATGGCGCTTCACAGAAGGAGCACCCAAGAGCAACAGGGGCAAGGAAAAACTCCCTTATGTTCAGTATATCTAGGAAGAAACCTTGGGCAGATCCACGACTCAAGGGGCTAACCCAACTGCCAGGGGTCATGGAGAAAAATTACAATCAGTAGTAACCATGACAGCCATGACATGTTCAATCACATCTAGAGGCAGGGGCGCCACCAGGGGAGGAAAAGTTAGGATGATTCCAAGGGCCTGGCACTGGTAGGGGGCCCTAGAGAACATTTTAATATTGTAATCAATGTTTGGGAGGCCCAAAATAATTTTCTGTCATTGGGCCCAAAATTTGGGCGCCACTGTCTAGAGGGCATAGGCATTTAGAAAATATATAGTTTCTTCTGTTTAAGGTATTAACTTAAGAGTATGCTCTTGGTTCACTCTATTTTCAGTACAGGTCCATATGTGAACAGGTGACTCATTTTGGCCAGTACACTTAAGGAAGAATGGGGTGGGGGCCCCACTGTAAGCCAATCTAGCCAGTGGCCTAGGTGTTCACAGGTACATTTATAGAATGTTGTGGGTTAGAACTGAAGTTCACATGTATAAATCATGAGGGAATTCTTGTCATGTGTTTAGCTGAAGGTTTAATTTTCTAAGAACACAAAGTATATAAGTAGAGTATGGAGTATACGTGAGTTTGAGATAGCTGATCCCACTGTGAGCTGATAAGATGGACAAGAAAAGTACAAGGAACAAGTGTGTTCTCATTACATCATCTGAGTAAATTCACAGATGATTTACAAATTCCAACTGTGCAGTCTACACACATTTACTTCACCTTCATGTTTAAACATTATATAGATTTGGTCAAAAGGGTTTTAATGGCGCCATCAAATGCTATTTAGTCATATGTAAAGGATAATAATGCACCTAGCCTGTGATACCACTACACACCGCCTACTATATTTCTTTGTACTGACATAAGCGGCTGTTGATCATCTTTTGTCATTGGCAGTTGATGCTTACCATGTCTGTTACCTTATTTTTCATCTATCTAATACATACACTATACTAAAACCTCATAGCACACAGCATATGTGTATGTTATGATGATGGATTATGTTGTTGCAATTAGCAAGCTTAACATGTCACATAGTTGGGATAGATTATGATGATTCATAATGACCTCTCCCATGAGGTGTGTTGATACTGTACGTCAAGGAGGGATCTTGTTTTATCTGGTGAGGCTATCCACTGAGTCTCTCGCCTTTTGAAATTACGCAGAGATGAATGAGCATAGATTTAGGACAATTTTTAGGACAATATGTTAAAAGTTCATTAAAAAAATAATGATACAATATAGGTTGCTAATATCCTTAGTCTGTTGTGTGTAAATGCCATGTGACAAACCGTCTACCTTATATTACTTAAACAGTACATAAATGTGGTGTTATTTGATTTAGTTTGATTAAAATCTGCACTCTGTACTGACAACTCAAGGTTCACTCTGTTAGGAGTTCAAAGCTGTTCCATGGGTGAAGAACATTCAGTACACCTCAGAATGTACTTGGCACTCACTCCCATGAGTTGGCAAACTCATATGACCCTGTACATCAGTGACCTTAAGCTTCTCGGACAGGTTCAGCATGTCCCACATTTAAACAGAAACATCAAAGAGCGAATTACAGATAAGTTGGGTGAAACTGGGTTGAACACTGCCTCGAGTTTAAGATGACAAAGCGTTGCTAGTTGATGTTTCATACATCACCTATAGGGATGAATGGGAACTGTGGCAAAACGTTTCAAAATATTGTGGACGCTGAACTTGGCCCTGTTGATGTGTTAATGATGACAATGTTTCCTTATGTTGCTTTACATAACATATAAAATGCTGTATAGTTGTTGAGAGAAAAGAAGTCATCAGTTAAACCCACATCAACGATCAAAGACCGTTGGGGTGTGAAAGAAAACAAAAACTGTGTCCCGTGATGTTAACTCAGTGTTGTTTCCGTGTAATGTTTATCCACATGAACAAAACATTAACACAGTGGTATATGTGGGGCAATCCACAAGCTGGAGTCTGGACTAGCCAAAGTGTACTCAGGTCACATGGGGACTGAATGACTTTTAAAAAAGTTGGAAAATTGAAACATCATGATTGTTGGCCCTCTAGACCGAACAATTCTGAAACCACAGCGCTGCAGAATGGTGCAGAAAGTTCCCCTGACTTTGAAAGGGCTTTCCCAACACTCACAAGTCTGCTATTGGAAAATGAATGACTACCACCAATGGTAAAGAACTTTGTGCTTCTGATTCTCCCCTTCACATCACTTTACAAGCAGTCAATGCTGTGAAACTCTCATGTTCTCTGCATTTTGCAAACTGTTTATTTGTTTATTGTTATTTGTTTACAAACATATTTGTTAGTAACCGTAATTCAAGCAAGTATTGCCCATCGGTTGGGCAAAGTTGCTCCAGTAAAACCCTGTTTACCCTGTCTGGACTAACTGATGCACAATACATTTCGCCTTACTACAGGCTCTTACATCCATGTGAATAAGAAATGTGATAGCCATGTAGCCACAGGCTAAGAGACTTCAGAGGCAAGGGCTTGTAATAGCTAACAAACGGTGTTCATTGTTCAGCTAAGACTGGCAGCACTTTCTGCAAATGGCCTTTTATTCAACCATACTCTCTCCTCCTTCCTCACTACCACCACCACCACCACCGTTCTCTCTCTCTTTCTCTCTCTCTTTCTCTCTCTCTCTCTCTCTCTCTCTCTCAGACATCACACACATACACACACACACACAAACATTTATTCCTATCTAGCACCAGATATGCATTTACAGAACATATATTCATGGTCTCAAAGAATGTAGAATGAACCGAATCCTGTCCTATTGGCATGTGTTCTTCTGAAAGGAAATGTTTGAAGTCCTATTGGACAGGTGTCTGTCTACATACAGCTCATATATTTTATTGTAGCATGTTGGTCCCTCTCTGTGTATATTGTATTGTGAGTTGTATATTGTGAGTGTCAGAGAAAAGAGAGAGTGAGAGAGTCTCATTAGACACACAAAGATGATGAAGTATGCTAGTATCCATACTGTACATACTGTGATAACATGACAACAATGGCAACAAAAGTGTAAGCTGAAATGGCCTGCGAACCCCAATCACACAGTCTATCAGTGGAACATTGACAGTCCAAGCTCCAGTCCTGTTGCAAGGGGCAGGGGAAGGAAAGGGTGTGCACGGGGCTCTGGGTGTGCAAAGCTGCAGAATGTTTGCTGTATTTATCAGGAACAGACCTCAGCGCTGACAGCATCAGCTCACTCGCACAATAGCTGGTGTAGTGCAGGCGCTGAGAGGAGGCCATTGTTGGGCCAGACTCAAAGCCCATTCATTCACTGAAACTACTTGGGTTTCAGTCCAAATGCAACCTCAAGAGACGTCTTCTGTTCCAACCTTTATTTGCTTCCTGCACATGCTTCTGCAAGCTATTTCTATGACAAACTGTACACAAATATTGAATATGAATGCTTACGGATATTTAAAGACATCAGACTGTCCTCTGATATGGTAGGTGCAACATTTCCAAGATAGCATCTGACCCTGGAATATGTCCACTCTAAATCCTTTGCAAACATACTGCTGTAGATGGAGACCAGAGCAGTACCAAAGTCTTTATTGGAGTTGTGCCCCCCTCCGTATAGTAAAGCTCTGAAGCCTTTGAAAGCTCCCCAGCTAATGAGCACATCCCATAATCACTAGGGATTCCCACAACAAAGTTCCCACTGAGCAGCCTGCACACTCATGCTAATTCAACCAGAGTGACTTGATCTGATTAGATTATCCAATCTACTTGATAGGAAAAACTGGAATTATCTTGTCTGCTCTAAAGAGTAAGCCTTTGTCGAACAGTTCTGGATAAAACAATTATTCTTTAAAGGCCACAGTTATAATTTGAGTTCATGACCGGCATGATTAAATTTAGTGTTAAGTTTTACTTTTTAGTCCTGCTGTTGCCATAGTGCCCATCCTAACTGAACAATAAAGCCGCTAAAGTTTTCAAGAGGGTCAAAACAGGACATTTCACAACATGACTAAATAAATACAAAAGCTCACACTTTAAATGAAGACACCAACATATGTTCTGCGTGGAGCTACAGTTTGGTTTCATCAGAAGGATCCAAGTGTCACAAGGCACTTTAATCTATTCATCTGTGGGATTCCTCATGAGTTTGGAACAGGAACTCAACAGGGATTTAAAATAATGACTCCAAAAGGCTGAACCTGTTAACCTCTTTGCTGAGGCCTATTGCTTTCTTCAGCACTATTGGAAAATGTCTCAAGCACTGACGAGAGAACTGTGAAAAAGAGGAAGTCTTAGTCCAGTGCATTTCCCTAAATCTGTGAAGGCAAGAGGCAGCCTGTAGCACTGCTCTGCTCTGGCTGTGGGGTGGAGTGTGCAGCCCTGCCGGTTCTGGCCGCTTGCATAACTTCTTGGATTGGGCCATCTACTCTGGGAATTTTTTGTTCTTTCTGAGGAAAAGGGATGCATCCTGGGATTGCAGGCTTGGCCCACTCTGACACGCTCACAGCACATCTGGTTTCCATTAGTGGATCAAGGGCTCAAGTTACTTATGGAGAGAAACAATAGCACAGCTCAAGTTAACAGTTTGTGGGTCTGTGCTTATGGTCTGTCATTCTTTCACTTTACCTCTTTATTCTTTTTTTATCTCTCTCATTCTCTTCCTTTATGAGTTTTTCTCTCCTTCTCTTTCCCTCGCTCCTCCTTTCTGTCACAAGCCAAAACCCCTCCCAACCATAAAGTTCTTGCTTTTTCAGTTTTTTTTTCCAAGTACTTCTCGTACCATTATAAAAACCTTTTGTCCCACCAATCTCACCTGACTGTCTTTTAGCACTCTGTGACACAGCTGCTAGTATTCTTGAAGGTGGGCTTTCAAGAAGTATAAACACAAGTGTGAAGTGACATGGGATTTTTAAGTGCGACTCGTTTTGGTTCAAGTAACTCTGGACTATTCCTTTTTGTTCTATTTTCTCTGAGCGTCCTGTGTGAAATGAACTGAAAGAAGATTTGAAAGCAGTTTGCCTCGGCAGGCAAGGATATCTCACACTGATCTGTGACGCACTTCAGCAGGAAATGAGAAGTCCAGGGGAGAATGTTCTAATTACCCACATGTGTCTTTACCTCACCAGGGCTTTCTGGCCTACAAATGTCACTGGAGTTTTAGTTTCTCTGCTCGAAAATTTATTAGTAAAAGCAGGATCCACATACTTTCAAAATTTTAACTTAACACATTTTTAAGGGATGGTCCAGAGTAAAAACAATGGCATGATAATCTATCAATAGTAGAATAGTAGTACCAATTAGGCATACACCCAAGTCACATAAATCACTCAAACTATCATTATCAATGATAATCTAATATGCAGTATGGAGAGGATTTAATTCTAATATGGAGAGGATCCTTGCAGACATTCAAAGCATTTTTGACATTGCAGGAGTAGAGAGGGGTTATAAAAAGCTTGTTAGTGTAGTCAGTACATTACCTTAATCCCTGTGGTCACTGCCATCTTGGAAGGATCCTGTCCAAAGATTTTGATAGATATGTTGACATACCAGAGGGAGGATATTTTCCAACATGATGGCAACAGCAAGAATTAAGATAAGAACTACATGAACAAACATTCCTGCCTTCAGTATCTGAGGGTAAAGGAAAAACTTGTCTGTACAAGTGTAAAATAAAATGTATTCATGCAATACAGTTGTTCTGGGATAAATACATTTTTGTATGTTCTGGCCATTAAATCAAGCCTGGCTCATTTATGCTGTAACTTTGTCTTGTTTGTCTTGTCTTGTAACTTTGTTATGACGTCTCTGAAACAGTGCTGTGCTGGCCCTGATCTGCATTAACCTGATTCTATTCCCCTGGTTTACAGAGAATGTATGCAGCTAAAATAATATAAAGGTATTTTTATATTTAATTCCACATTTGTTGCATTTGTTGCTAGTTGTGCAGTTGTGACAATGTAACTGTGCAATTTTGTCTATATTTATAATTTTAGACATATAGTATAGTGCTATGCTGCTTTGTACTTTGCCCCATAACTTCAAGCTACAGAAGCTGAAAAAGAGAATAGGCTTTTGACTTGATAAAAATGTAGTTTATGCTGTTTTAATCTGTTTCCCCTCCTCTAAACCAGAGTGATCATGCATTGCAAATCAAGGCAACAGTTGTGACATTTTGTCCATACCTCTTAGAAAAAAACTATGAAACAACCTAACCTACACATTGTTTTAGAAGCCGATTTAACATGCATTGAGACAAGTCCAATCTTCCTCCATACTATGGGCAATGCATAGTCCTCTATAGGTCTGTATTTGCAGTATTAGTATTTGTATTGTAACACACTGAATGTACCCCTATGAAGCCGAAAGGGGTAGTGCATCCCAAAATTGTTGGTTAAAATTAGATTTAGCATAGCCAAATATTTCAAAGAAAGTGTGTTTCTTTTTAAGGCCCCACTAACACATAACCATAAGTAAGGGCCTATATAGCTTAGTGTACATTTTTTTTTGTTCCGTGCAGTGTGTGCGAAACTGACACACGCTTGCATACACAGGAAGGTTTAGGTTAAAGGTTTATTTTTTAAAAGGTCATATTCCCAGTTACTTTTGTCATAGCAAGCCAAACTCTCACATGACACAATTTGAATGTCATTAGGATTTTTGCAGGTCAATCTCAGTGACTATACGTTGTTGGCCATTTTTGACCTCAGCCCTTACTGGGATTACTTGCTGTTGCCACACTGTGGTGAAACATTGTCATGATTTTTTGCCTCTTTTGGCCCCTCTGCCAAATAAACTCAAATCTGTTTGGTTGCTCTGCTGTGGGTCAATTGCCACAATTAGTCAGCCTCACTGGCATCACTATGAGAGGTATCATTTGCATGACAATACTGCCCTTGAATGAATACTGTTTTTGCCATTTGGTTTGATGTTTGCTCCCACCCAGTCAGACCTGAGCAAGTGTTAAAGCCAGAGAAGAACCAAGAAACCAACCAGCAGAGGGCAGGCTAGGTAAACACTAGGAGGGATACAGAGGGTCAAGTTTCGCAGATTATTGCCACTGCAGTTACAGAACAGAATGAGAAACAGAACAGTTTTCATTTGCAAAGTAAAAAAAAAAAATTAGAACTCAATGGATTTAAAGGTTGTTCAGACTTAATACTAGTCAACTTAGATAAACATATGTTATTGCCAGTCGTATCTATATTTGTAATGCTCGTGGAGGTAGGGACCCAAATGCATGACAAATTTACAACAAGACTTTACTTACACAAGGAACACAAATCAACCACTACAGCACATCACACTAACATGAACAACAATGGACAAAGGCTTGGGGAAACAAGAGGGTTTAAATACACACAGTTAAACAAGGGAACAGGACACAGGTGAAACAAGGCAGAGACTGACAAGACTAATAATGAACAGGACTAGGTACAGGTGAGGGGCGGACCAAGGAACAGGGACACATGGCAAGGATAAACAAAGGAACACATGGTGCACAGGACCAGGAAGTAAACAACAGGCAGACAGGAAGTGCCATAGAACAGACAGGAAGCAGGAGTCATAGACAGCAGGATACAAGAGCACAGGGGAACAGGACACAACAGGACGTCACAATATTCTCTTGAGTGACAACCTCAGACTATCACTTGTAGTTGATAGTCTACATTTTGATAGTGTAGTTGATAATTGATAGTTGTAGAAATGACTTAAGATCTTACAGTTGTGACTGCAGGCTGTGCTGTCCCTTAGATCAATCAGCATAATGCTCTATCGGATATTACTGTATCTCCTGCCCTTCCTGACCTTGTGGCCTTCAGGGCCAAATAAGGCCAGGTACTGTAGCCTAGTAGTGTTATGGCAGGGAGAAATTATTAGATTGATGTAAATTTGCATACTTTGACAGGTTGTTGACAAGTAATTCCATGTTTAGTTGAAGTGTGGTTGAAGTATTGTTTGGAAGTTTGTTAGAGGAAGTATGAAGTTGGTAGAAGTAACTCAAGGTCTATCTACGTAATGCATGGAAACCGCTAAACTGATTCCATTTACATTTATGCATTTAGCAGATGCTTTTATCCAAAGCGACTTACAACTCATCAACTATCAATTGTTCAGGGCCAGTCTCCCCTACAGCAACTTAGGGTTAAGTGCTCAAGTTAAGTTAAGTTGCTCAAGGGCACAACAGTGGCAGCTGGGATTCAAACCCACAACTTTTCAGGCTACTTACACGCTAGCCAGGTTCCTTAACCACTACGCTACCACCACCACCACCGACAAAACCACATTAATGTAAAATTAGTGTTTTATACAGCAAGTTTAAAATAATGATATTGTATGTAAATGGGTATGTGATGCTTATGAGCATTTTTATAATTGTTATGAATTCTTATGATGTTTTTCGGGTATGCACACAGACATTTATTTTGCATGAATAATACAATTAAATAAGTAAGAAAAACATTCAGTCCAGTAGACATGTCAGCAGTAGCACCCTATTCTGAGTGATAAATCACATTTACATCAGTAATCAAACCTGGTCCAGCAGTCAGATGTATAAATACAGCAGTTCCATAAATAGAGAGTAGTATTGCCCTGCATACTTCATTCTTTCACTTGTTAGCACACTGCATTGAGAAGAGAGTTGGGTCTCAAGAGTCGGATGACTTTCCGTGAGCTGTAGCTGTACTCGAACTGCAGGCTTTTGCGGAAGAAATTCAAAAATCCTGCAGGAGAAAAATATTGGATTCACCAACCACACTCGGAATAGACAGAGGTCCTTATTACATAGACAGTCACATGTACACTCCTGTAGGCGTTTGTGAAGAAGTGAGAAGGTTTGGCTCACCATAATGATAGGATGCAGCATCCACTTCATCTCCTATTCCAGGGAAATCATCCTCAATGGATCTGGGAAATCCACTATCCATCTTGCCTGCTTCATCATCATAACTGTAAAAACATGATTCAAATATGATTATTCAGTAGTTTTCTTTTGGTATAGTTATGTAAACAGTGATGTTGCTTTATTGGTGTAAATGGATGTTAGTAGTATAATATGAAGATGTGAAAAGGAGATACATGCATAGTCTTTATCCTTTGCATGTCTGCTTTGGCAATACAGTATAAGCCTAATGTGTCAGGCCCATAAAGCACTTGAACAGACCAAAGACAGGGAGAGGACAGTGAAACAGAGGGAGAGAGAGCCAACCTCCAGTAGTCTTCATCAGTAAAGAGAAGAGTCTTGCCCGTGTCTGGAATGTAGACTGCAGCATCTATCTTTCGGATTTTCTTTGGCAGGCCCAGTTTGTGGATGTATTTGGGATAGCCCTCCACCACGTCATACCCATTGAGGGCCCACATACGGATACCTGTCCCATTTCAGAAACACAAGCATGAATTCATCCATTGACGTTTATCAACCTGCTAGGCTCAAATTAGGAGGACACATCCACATGAAACTAGCCTCAGCTTACCACTGAAGATGAACACCCTGTCCTTGTGTGGGTTTTCAAATGCAGCATCCACGTAGTTTGGGAGCATTGGCCAGGTAGACTTGATCAGGTTGAGCTCTGGTTCAGGCATGTTTGGATGAAGTCGCCAGTAAAATCTACCCAGGATTAGCAAAAGGAACATCAAATACCACCAATGAACAGACGTGTTTAAAAATGTATATAGTTTGCAATAGTGTGTGCATACACACATTTTACATAGACAGAACAAATATATATATATATATATATATATATATTGACTAATGTATCACTGGACACACCTCCCTTTGAAGATCATAGTTTCTCCTCTGAGTTCTGTCACTGCATCAAATGACAGCATTGGGTCACATTTGTTGGGGGCCACTGGCTTGGGATGCACTTTGCCTGAATCAGGGTTTTTCCCTACATTTTGATTTCAGGATAGATGATTGCATCAAGAAATCAGTTGAAAAGAAAAAAACACTCGAAAATATGACAACTATGAAACTAAACTCACCATAGAGAAACTGTATTCCCTCTACATCATCTACAGACAAGGGGTATCCCTCAGTGTAGGAGTAGATGGGGTACATCAGGGCCCCTGGGTCGCTGGAGTGAGCCAGACCAAGGGCGTGGCCAAACTCATGGACTGCCACTCGAAACAGGTTATACTCTAGACAGGAGCAGAGCAGGAGTACAGAGTTGAGCTGGGGGCCCCTAATGCACAGTGATGAAACATCTTTTACACCTTTAGGCCTTACCGTCTGAGTCTGATGTCCACCTCTCATCTTCATCAAAGTGGGTGTCTCCTCCAATGCCCTCACCAGGGGGGTAGGCATGGGCCAGCAGACCACCGGGGCCATCAAAAGGGTTGAAGTCTCCATGCTCTGAGGAAATGGAAGAAGATTAATTTTACTTTTAAAACATTGCTTTTACAGCCTTTACAGTTGTTTTTACAACTTTTATAGTTTAATTTCTGTATAGGCAATAATAGAGTGAGTGAACAGCATGGATGTTTGACCTCCTCTTCCAAACTGGACCATGATGTCTGCATTGCCCTCTTGTATCCTGTGGAAGGTCAGTGGGGTCACACCACTCCACACCTTCAGGGCTCTATGGAGGGCACTGTTCACTGCTGATTGGGGTAAGTCAGGAGTGTAGTTGACTATTCTGTAAAGTAAACCACAAAGACATCCAGCAAGCAAATAATGAGTTCTTCTCATCTAATGGCTGTGCTCATACATGTCTTATTTTCTCCTTTTTAAATCAATGTTGTGTGAGTTACCTGTATGTCAGCTTGGTTTTTCCCCATTTGAGGTTCCTGGGGAAGACGTTGTACTCAGCCACATCAGGAACTCCACACCTGGGCTGTTTCATGACCTCCATGGTCTGGTCATCAAGGGACCCTGTCACTTTCAAGCCAAAGAAAGACTGCATCTCACGGACCTTACTCTCAAAGGTCTCTGAGGGCTTACGAGATCCCTGGAGTCCATTTGGCAGGTGGTAAAACTTGCGCAGATACCTCTGTACATAAGGACAAACAAAGTAGGTCTTTCTTCACTAATAGCCCTAGAATAAAATGAGAGCTACTACTACTACTATAATTCAGTATGACTGAAATATATAGCAGCTTCTGTAACATATGTTCTTCAAATGTTTTTCAAGCTAAGGGAGAGTTTGTCCAGCTGCACAAACATAACGTAACATCCCTCACAACATATCTATTTACATGTATTTTCTCCCTTGTAATTTTTCTTAATATTAACATTATTTCTTTCATATTAATTGTACTGATTTATTGTATATATTTCATAACTACAAGTCCCTGTGCCTGATCTGAACCTAAAAAGGCTATCTTACCTCAGCTAGCAAGCGGTCGTCTAACTCCTCTGAGGAGAGGGGCATTCCAGAGGAGAGGGCCAGCGCAGCCAGGAGGAGGGTGCAGGTGAGCTCCATGCTGAGAGTCTGTTGTGTGTGAGTGCTAGAGCTGCTCTCAGACTTTTATCTGGCTCCCTCCGCCTATCAGAGCCTGGAGCTGGTGAATCATGAGAAAGTACCTAACCACTTCCAGTGTGATCCTAGCAGTCCAAAAGTGCTTAGTTTGACACTGGGCTTTCTGTGGTCCTTATAGGAATGCCTGAAGGCCCCTGAGTCTGCAGTGATATCACCACATGGTGCAGAGCTGTCACAATTTTAGAAGAAAGAGCTATGATGCATTGGCAGGAAGTTCAACATCTGAAATCACTCCAAAGAAGCTGTATTGGGGGGCAGGGGGTGAATGAAATGTTAAAATGGGAAATTTTTAGGAAACTGATGCCAAGGATGGTGCTGGAAATGTACCAGATCTAAGGAAGAGTGCTGCTTTAACATAGCACTGGTAAGGTAATAGACTGCCAGGGCAGAACATATGTAACTTATGTCCAATGAATTACATATGTATCTAAGTGCTTTCATATGTATAGAAATGCTTTACACAGAAATGAATAAAACATTATTCCTTAGGGAAGATGTGCTGAATATGCCATGAAGTTAAAATTTAAAAATACATTAATGACATTAAAGTCATTAATGTTAATGAGATTCAATAACAAAAAGGCATGAAAAAGGTGCTTGAAACTCTGCATGCTCTATGCCACTACAAGCAGTGTAAAGGTCTGGTAAAATGGTAAGATCTGTAGGGGGAAAAAGGCATTTCTGTATATTGGCAATGCAAGAGGTGTGCTGTGCCAGCGAGTTCTATCAGAAAAAGTAAGAACCATATAAATCAGCTGTAAAATGTTTGCCTGTAGTAGCTGGTGAGATTTTTGAATTAGTTTTAGGAAATAGGCCTGACTCGTGAGAGGCATGTGAATATATACCTACTGTCTCTGTGTGTCTATTAAAAGGAACCCTTATTTTCCAGACAGAACCCATGATGATGATGTGGCTCCATGCCTCTTTGAGTAACCATCCCAGAATGCCCTTTACTCTGGATGGCACCCCTCCCAGATGTGGCATCAGGGCAAGATTCTATTCCAAAGGCAGTTACTGTCAGGGACTAGGACACAGATTCAAAGCCTGTGTCAGATTTCAATGGCCATGCAGTTACTCTTAGACATGCACTTATTTCAAATCAGCTAATGGAATCAGGACTTTCTTTTGATGCAAAGGTAAAGCACAAATATATGAGAAAAGACAGCAGTTTTCTCTCTATCTCTTCCTCGTCCAAACTGGTCTGTGCAAATGCAAGCACTAACAGGACATTTGAGTGACGTGTTTTTCCGTGCCAAAAACTAGCATTCCTGGAGTGTGACTCTGTGCATCTTGAAAGGTGTACTTTCACAATCAGACAACCCCATGACATGAGCTACCATATATTTACACAGGTATGTCAATAAAAGCCACTTAGGCTCCAACACACACTTCAGTCCAAGCTCATGGGCCATCAGAGCCAATGTCAATGTCAGTGTTGTCAGTGCAGTACTTTTTTCCTGGCAGCACTTGTTAGGCTACTGAAAAGTGTCTCAGGAAGGGCTTGGCACACAAACATGTTGATGCATCCTGGCTGCTTGGAAGTACTGGGAAATACCGTTATTTGCAAAAAATGAGCCACGCTGTGTATAAACCTCAGGTCAATGTTTCAGGCACACTAAAAAGCAAACCAGTGTATCAATCTCACCCATGAATTAACTGCACCCTTGTATTAACCACATTTTATTAAAAAAGAACCAGGGCCCATATTCACAAAGAATGGGATCTTAGCGCTAAGAGAACTCCTAAATTGTGCTAAAAGTTGCTAAAAGTAAAAAGTATTTACAAAGCTGCAAAGACCTACTTTTAGTTAGGATAAATGACAACTCTTAAGATAAAATAAGAGCTCCGTTGCTATGGTTTACTTCAGCTCTCATGACGAGCCTGTTTGCATTTACATCCGTGATTGGTTGATGAGTGACAGGTCTGTGCAGGTTGGCATGATTGCCAACAAGTTACGACTGACATGCCCCTTCTTTTTAGGAGTTTCTCCAAAATTTGCCTGTTAGGAGCTAGTTTTAGCTTTAACATCCTTTGTGAATATGGGCCTAGATCATGATTTCATGACAAATCAGAATGAAGAAAAGAAATTAATTCTGATGTATAGCCCCTCCCCATGTATTAACCTCAAAGATGAAGAAAATTAGCAAAATCAGTGTAGGCCTGTTAACCTTGGTTAATAATTGGCAAAGTATGGTATTCGATTTTTTAAGAATATTTTAAAGATGAGTAGAGATATGCAAAATTACCACAAAATCATTACAAAATTAGCAGCAGTTTTCTGTCTTATTATTATTGTTTGTTTGTTGATTGCAGATTTACAGATAGCCTACTAGATATATGTTCTGAGCACATCTGAGATCATTTTCTGACTTATTATTCTTTGACCAGTGATTAATCCATAATTAAACTTGTGACAATGGACTTCACAATGGTGCTAATGCTTCAAAGTGTGTCACTGGCCAACTGACCAAGAGAGGTATTAAGGCAGAGGGAAGTGTTGAAAAACCATGTGGTTGATAGTTCCCTTTGATTCCTGAGTCACCTTAGGAAGTAAGGGAGGGAAATGTCTAACACAGTAAGGTAGGGAACAGGTCATTTCAGTTATAAACATGTGTAATGTACCAGTGTGATCAATGTGGAATATTTCTGCTATGATAGGCTGTTTGTAAACAGGCATGAAATCATGACCTCTAATTGAAAAGTTCTGTCTGTATAGTAGTAATGCTGATACCTTGTATGAGGTCAGTTTCCTTCCACACCCTCACACACACACACACACACACACATACATGTTGTTTATTCATCCTGAGGAAATGAAAAAGGAGGAACAGATTAATCCCAGATCCCTTACTGGCAAACACATTATTAAAAATATGTAGATCTTAGTCTATAGGCCAAGGCTGATCTTTAGAATTGCAGTCTTGCTGTTTAAGCATGTATGCACACCTCTTATCAGGTGAGAACCTGTGACTTGATCTCGCGCCTCCCTGTTGCTTCCTGTGTGGACACACCATTGTTTCCAGACATCAAAACAAATACTTTGGAGACATACTGCAGACATTTCTTTATAGTCTGGTGATCATGTGTTTCTTGAGCTGTACTTAGGGGCCAAGCAATTCAGTTATTTACTTAGCTCAAGTGTCTGAGCTGAACTCTTCTCTGATACTTAGGGTAGTACTGCTGTACGGCAGCACACCATCCTAGAAAGACTTATTATGTGACTAACTCTGCTGGATCAGCACCAGTCCAAGAAGAATGATGAGTTCAGTAAGAATGATGGTTACTGGTGCAGGTATGGCTTAAAGCTCTGCATTACAAGATAGTTTACCATCCAAGTGACTTTGAAGCTCTTACACAAAGACCAAAAACATTCCTGGGGCATCTAGTTAAAGATTCCAGAATTGTTGCTCAGCCCTGAGTTTGTATAAATATATACAAAATAGTTAATAGTTAACTTATCCCATAAGTTGGTTTGTTTCTTTAAAGCTTAATAAAGCGTTAATAAATTATTAATTAACAGAATCCAGATGCAATGTATTACCTCTTTGTATGTCAGTAAAAATGAGAAGACTGGATCAGTGATAATGTTTCAAATTAAAATATTAAAAATAGCTTCATACTGACAGTATAAAATTATAGTTTCTCGTTTTAATTTGTAGTTTTGCTGCATGGCCAGTTGGTTTCTTAATATGTAACATCAGTTCAGTGAGTCAGCCTATGACAAACTTTCATGATGACTTATTATTGCAGGCTTCGAATAAACCATGATGACAAAAATCAGGATGTGAAACCCAAACAAGAAAGCTGTTTTTTGAACCAAACACACACTACACAGAGAAGCCAGTGAGTGAATGCCTTATTTATGACCTGGTCCAGTCCTGCAAAATGTCTTTCCCAATACCATTCATTGCTCTTCGTCAGCATCCCCTGTCATCGCTCCCACGTGTAATGGCCATGCGGTAACATTCCCGGAAGACAGGGTCTATGGGTGAAGTCCTGTACAGCTTAGATTTTACTACATGATAAGGCCTGAAATGTTTGTCTGGAAACTCAAAATGCTGAGCTCCACTCAATGACATGCCTTAGAGGAGTATGTAGAGATGTAGGGAGCATCATGGTATGAGTCAGTGAGGGCACACCCAGTGGGAAGGTCTTAAGTGTTTTGATCTGTGCTTAGATTTAGTTGCCAAATACTCACTTAAATACAAGGGTCTAGCCCTTAATTGTAGTCCTTCACCCATGAACAAACTGTCTTGTTATTTTATGATGCATAGATCTCTGACTCTCATCACGCGCATGCACGCATGAAGCAGGAAGTTAATTGCAAAAAAAAAAAAATCACGTAATTTTGCAAATAACCAAATTTTTGGTCTGATGTGTGTTGCTGTTTTACAGTCTTAGGTAGAAAACTCAAGATAAAAACTGATATAGATGATATAGATGTCTATCTTTGATGACAGATTCTATTTTATCTATTTAAACTCAAGAAATCATTTACAATGATGTTGAGTATCAGCTCAATATTATTATTCATCTCAATATCAATATTAATATTATATTGTTACAATATTATGACAAACTATCAGTTCAAACAGGTACATGACTATGCTAAATGATCCTTAAGCATGGCTTTAAAATGTCCGAGAGTTGCAGGGCATTCCAAAATGAGGGAGCATAAAAAAAAATGTCCAGTTTCACCAAGCTCAGTGTGCACATGTGAAACCTGTAGCAGCAGCCTGCTATTGTAAGTTTGGTAGGGCTTGGAATACTTAATTAAGAGGGAAGAAATACAAGCAGGAGGCTTTCCTGTTTGTGCCTTATCAGTAAACAGAAGGAAATGTATATCTTTTCTCTGAGATGGAGAAGGCCATCCAACTTTTTCATACAGAATGTAATGTGGGCATCCTCTGTGGGCATCCCTCATCTATCTATCTATCTATCTATCTATCTATCTATCTATCTATCTATCTATCTATCTATCTATCTATCTATCTATCTATCTATCTATCTATCTATCTATCTATCTGTCTACCTATCATTATGTGTGAATGATCATGGATTGTGAAAACTGATAGGTGATAAAATTAAAGTATATAATTTTTCTTCTCCAGATCATTTGTAGGTTTTGGTAAAACACTGTTATAGGGAGTTGTTTCACTCTGCAACAACAAAGGCCTCTAGGGGGCATTGATGGTCCATCTCAGGCCCTTTCCACATGTACCCAGGGCCCAGGGCCAAGTCTCAACAGCAACCTGAGCATTTTAAACCAGTGCCAAAGACGGTTGATGCTATTGCATTTTACCCAGAAGCCTGAGCCTGTTGAGAAGTTTTATATGAAGGATGGTTAAGAGCATCATTTAGGGGCAGCCGAATATAAATAATGTCATGTAATGCCATGAAAATTATAATCGCTGAGTCCTATTCTTTGGTTTGCAAACAAATTTACATGGATATTTTTTTTTAAAGTCAGTGCTTGTAGGGGGAGCTTCAGTGGCAAAAAATTTACAGGCTTGCCTTATACTGCTTTAAACTGACTTTCCTGACTCACACACAACTGACATAGACAGTGTTACTGTCATGCATGACACATGACCCACACCCTCTGTTTTCTTCCTGACTGGTCATCTAGTAAAAATAAATAGTTTTAAAGCTGTTTCTTTCTTTTCACCAGTACAGCCAATTAGTCTCTTGAACCAAACTCTTTCACATCGTTTCACTTTGTGCAGAGAGTCTGTAACCTCTCAATAGGTATTTGTTAGCTTCCAGGTAGGCAGATTCTGAGAACTTTAAAAATATGGGGCATGCCCCACAACCACAACCATTTGGCAAGGCCTTTAGTCTTCAACCATTCACAACCTTTCGGTCTTGACATCGCTTTCAGCCCTCCTACCGAGGACATGGCCCTCTCTCTGTTCGCTGATTGGTCCATAGAATCCTTAGATGAAGGATGGATAGGTGAATAGGCTGACGATGTAGTGTAGTGAAATGTGATATTGAGCGTAAGCACTAGGCGGCACTAGCCTGGCTAACAGCCAGTATGGTGCAATAAGAGAATTGAGATTGTCTTATTGTAGAATATGAAACATTTGAGCTGTCAGAATGTGGGTAAGTAAGGTGTGCTGGGGCTGGGTGCTCTGTTCTGGAGGAGGGAATCCTATCCCCAGACTTAAAGGCTTTACTTGCTGCTGTTGGTGCATAAGGGGCTGGTCACTATACTCTCAGCCAGCCATCTTTAAGGTTCAGCAGCCAAGAGTGTGCAGTGTTGCAAACATTGACAACCCCTGTCACTGTCTATGATATTGGCAGATTTAGATGATAGTTTTACCAATGTGTATTAGAGGGGCCAGATGCTGGAACAGTCCCACTGGGGTAACTTGGGGTTACTTTTGGAGGTGGAGACTACATCCCTGAGAGACTCTGAGGCAAAACATTTGTGGGAGCCTGAAGCATGACTTATTCCTGTAGGTCACTACTGAATATTTGGTAGCCTTACCAATCATAGTCGCAAGTCTGACACATGTATGCTCCCAAACAAGACTCTAGGCCTAATTTTCAGAACACATAAATTAACTTGGACTTGAGCATTGATGCCCCTTTACCTGATCAAGTCTACCCTCTCCAATAAAGCTCTGAAGCTTCAGTGCTGCTCATTTAAGTATTAAATGAGTTAAGTATTCATTTATACTGGCCACTCCATGGTCAGTAGGTTAGTCATGGCAGAGGCTGATACTGTTCCCTGGCAGGGCTCCTCTCCAGATGATGTACTGTAGGTACGGAGGTTTCTCCATCACCTCCAGAATGTCTCCAGTACAGGTTGTCTGCTGCTCTCCACTTGTTACTGGAGGAAATGCAGAGTGACACTCTGGTAACCACATCACAGAATATTGTCTTCTCTAGATAAAAATTATTCACTAAGTGGTTGTACTTCACAACGGAATCCTAATGAGTTATGGTTATGTATGCAAATTTTCTAGGTATTGCCCAAGAATTGGTTAAGGCTGACATTTTCAAAATGACAGGTTTGAACCTGAAGAAGGGTGAACAACAACCACTAAATTGGGCTAAAACTGCTCTACAGGACTAAATGAACAACTATGAGAAAGCTGCTGGTCATTGTTGGGGTTTAGACTAGTTTTAGAAGGCATTCCAACATACAGGGCTTTAGACCAGAGGGCATTCACACAGGTTATTACAAGGACTTTATATAGTTTTTCACAGTTATTTAAACAATCATTATTGGGACACTGAAACATCAGCCAAGTGAAACATGATGAGCATGTAGCCCCACTATTTTTTAACCATTATCCCAACCTCCCAACCAACCACCCAGACCCACTGAGTCAAAGATTATGGTATGTATTGTAGGGTTCACAAAGGTGCATCAGTCAAGCCCACAATTACTGATTTGTGGCGTGTCGCCACCTAGTGAGAGACAAAAATGGTGTTCAATTATTGAACACCAAGAACCATGGTTCATCACTGTCATCTACAATGGATGGAAATGCAACACACACACAAACACACACACACACTTGAAGTGTATGTCACCCATGTTTTACTTCTAATCACTTCCTTATTTCATTTCATTTTCTCTTATTCACTTGTCACAGGCAGGGGGCGCTATTGCCGCCCTAGAGTGCCGCAGTTAACCCAAGGAGCCAAACAGTGAACCACAGAACAGCAGGGGATGATTTAAAATGAATACTTTTATTCTTGATTAAAAAGACTTAATTGGAAGAGGGGGGGGGGGGGGGCCTCGTCTGGTCGGGTGGCAGGTCACACGGCTCGCCAGCAGGGGGGGCCTCGTCTGGTCGGGTGGCAGGTCACACGGCTCGCCAGCAAGGGGGGGCCTCGTCTGGTCAGGTGGCAGGTCACACGGCTCGCCAGCAGGGGGGGGGGGGGGGGGGGGGGCCTCGTCTGGTGGGATGGCAGGTCACACGGCTCGCCAGCAGGGGGGGCCTCGTCTGGTGGGGTGGCAGGTCACACGGCTCGCCAGCAGGGGGGGGCCTCGTCTGGTCAGGTGGCAGGTCACACGGCTCGCCAGCAGGGGGGGAGGGCCTCGTCTGGTCAGGTGGCAGGTCACACGGCTCGCCAGCAGGGGGGGGGGGGAGCCTCGTCTGGTGGGATGGCAGGTCACACGGCTCGCCAGCAGGGGGGGGCCTCGTCTGGTGGGGTGGCAGGTCACACGGCTCGCCAGCAAGGGGGGGGGGGGCCTCGTCTGGTGGGGTGGCAGGTCACACGGCTCGCCAGCAGGGGGGGGGGGCGGGGCCTCGTCTGGTCAGGTAGCAGGTCACCCAGAGCTATGGTAACGGAGAGGAGGGGACACAGCAATAGAAGGGCACTCTTTGTGCCTAAACCAATACACAAGGTCAACAATAACACGTCACAGCACACCCAAAGGAAAAATCAGCCTCTCTACAATAGCTCCAAGTGATTGCAACAAGATGGACCAGACAACACTAGGGCAGTATACCAGCAACAACAAAAAAAGGAGACTTAATGTTATATAATTACGCCACTCCAACGAGGATCTGACTGGAACTGGGCTGGGGGCGAGCGACGGGAACTGAGAAGCTACACACACGGCACTCCAAATCACACTGCAAGGTAGCTACACTCGAGTGTACACATGCATGGATGAGGCACAGCAACACAAGATAGAAACGACCGTCAATCGATCATTAAAGAAAACAATCCCGTCAGCACGCCACACGATAGCCCAGCCGACCAACAGAGCAACATTCAGAGGCACTTAGCTGTAGAGTGGAACATCAGAGGGAAGTAGACGACTCCTGCCTTGGATGTGCCGTAAGTAAGTCCAATCCGCGCTGCTTTCGCTTTCCCCCAGTCGCTTCTCTGCTTCTCTATCGTACATGCAGCAGAAATAGTACAGCCAATCTCCAGGCTGCCAATCGCGGACTTGGATCCTTCATTGGAACCACCTGGAGCACACACAACAATAATTACATCCCCTGCGACACTTAATCGCTAGTCCCGCCCGCCGTGTAGGGTTTGTTTACATCTTACACTAAGGAGGCCGCCATCTTGCCCCCGGATAGCGCCGTCAAAATAGTTCCCCCGGGGAAACAAATCTGTTCACGGTCACAGCGTGACATCCCTCCCAGCTTTTCGGGTCCTAGTCCCTTAGGACCTGCTTATGGGGACCCAGTCACCATACCTCTGAGGGGGCTGACCCTGTGTGTTGCGTTGGGAACGTCTAGGCGGGGGCGAAGGGTCTGGATCGCCGGCCGCTGCCCGGTTGCCCTCGGGTACGACTGCCCAACCCATCAACGGGGGCACTAGGGTCGGCCTACTACCCACAGGTTCGCCTGGTAGCGACGGATAGTTCGGACAAGGGCGGAGGAGGTTGCGATGTAATACCCGCTCTGGGCCGGGTCTCCCTTCAGGGCGCACTGTGTAGACGGGTCGGTCAGGGTGGTGACGCCTTACCACCACGTGCGGCCTGTTCTCCCAGTGATCACTGAGCTTGCCCTTCCCCGGTCGCCGACAATCTCTGACCAGTACCCGCTCCCCGGGTAGCAAAGGGGCATCTCGGGCAGTCCGGTCGTACAACCGCTTGCTCTTGACTGCCGCAGTTGCCAGATGGTCGGAAACCCGTCGGTAGGCATCATGCAGGCGTTGATGGTGCTGGCCTACCCACTCGCTGGTAGTCTGGGCTACACCAGTTGGAGCCGTCCCTAGGAGCATATCAACAGGTAGGCGCACATGCCTCCCGAACATCAGGTAAGAAGGGGCATAGCCAGTAGTACTGTGTATGGTGTTATTATACGCTTGTAGAAGGGAAGGAAGATGGTCCACCCACCTGCTCTGTTCTTCAGCCTCCAGAGTTCCCAATAGGCTCAACAGGGTCTGGTTGAACCTCTCACACCCGCCATTGCCCTGAGGGTGATATGGTGTAGTGTGGGTCTTCTTGCACCCATAGAGCTCGCACAGCTCTCGGACAACCCTCGACTCAAAGTTGGGGCCCTGGTCCGAGTGAAGGGTCTCTGGACAACCGAAAGATTGTATCACAGTCGTCCATAGGGCTCTGGCGGTGGTTGTGGCGGTTTGGTCAATGGTGGGGACAGCCCATGCGTATTTTGTGAACAAGTCCGTCACAACCAGAATATTCTGGTAGCGGTCTGTGGGCCGGCTGAGTGTGAGAAAGTCCATGGCGACGATGTGTAATGGGGCCGTGGGCAAGATGGGCACTAGAGGCGCCTTGGCATCCTGCTTGGTCTTAAAGAGCAGGCACCTTGGACAGGACTGGATGAAGGTGTTCACAGTGCTGTCCATCCTGGGCCAGTAGAAGTGCCTCCTCAACAAGGACAAGGTCCTTTCCTGACCCTGGTGTCCCATCTGCGAGTGGTAAGCTCGGAGCAGAGGCTGTACTTGGCCCTGGGGCACCACCATCTGAAACACAAACTCAGACGTAACAGGGTCATGTACAGAACGGCACAGCACTCCTTCACGAAGGACGAGCTTACCCCACTGACCCAGCAACTGCCGCACCGTGCGAGTGTGAGCCTTCCTCTGTACCGCACGGGGGAGGACCCCTTGGCTCCGGTAGTCCCGGACTGCAGACACGTCAGCGTCCTTCCCCTGTAACTCCTGCCATCGCTGCGGGTCCCAGCCCCAGCTGGTAGGGGCTGCCTCTGGGATCGCCCCAGGAGCGCTGACCACTCCCACCAGCAGCTCGTCCTCGGCTGCAGTCGGCACACCCAGGCCAGGGGTAGGGATCCTCGACAGCACATCCGCATTAGTATTCTCCCTACCTGGTCGGTACTTAAGCTGATAGTCGAAGTTGGCCAGTTGGGCCACCCAGCGTTGCTCCACAGCTCCCAATTTGGCGGTCTGCAAATGGACAAGAGGGTTATTATCGGTAACCACCACAACCTTTGCACCCCACAGGTAATCCTTAAATTTCTCGCTTAGGGCCCACTTCATTGCGAGGAGCTCCAATTTAAAGGAGCTGTAGTTGGCATCATTACGCTCAGTGGGGTGCAGGCTACGGCTGGCGTACGCAATAACCCGCTCTTCCCCCTTTTGCTGTTGAGCCAGCACTGCCCCCAACCCTGCATTGCTTGCATCGGTGTAAAGGATGAATGGTTGTGAAAAGTCAGCGTAAGCCAAGATGGGGGCCTGGAGTAGCTCCTGTTTAAGCCTTTGGAAGGCAGACTCACATTCAGGGCTCCACAGCACAGAGGGAGATGCCCGACCCCGAGAACGACTGACTCCTACCAGAAGGGTATTAAGGGGCTTGGCAATCTTAGAAAAGTCTTTGATGAACCGCCGATAATATCCCACGAAGCCCAGGAAAGACCTCACCTGCCGGACTGTCCTGGGCGGCTCCCACTCGCGAACCGCTGACACCTTCTCTGGGTCTGGGGAGACCCCCTTGTAGCTAACACAATGCCCCAGGAACTTCACCTCCCTCCGGAGCAGCTGACATTTCTCCGGCCGCAGTTTCAAGCCGTACTTTTCCACCGCTTGGAAGACTTGCTCCAGATGTTGCAGGTGGGTGGGGAAGTCCTGGGAGAATACCAAAACATCGTCAAGGTAGACAAGGGTAGAATCCGCCGACTGACCACTCAGGCAACGTTGCATCAGCCTCTGGAATGTCGCGGGGGCGTTGCAAAGACCAAAGGGCATCCGCTCCCACTCAAAGAGCCCGAAAGGAGTGGTGAAAGCAGTCTTTTCACGGTCTGCGGACTCCATCTGAACCTGCCAGTAGCCACTTGCAAGATCCAGAGTGGAGTACCAAGCAGACCGTGTCAGACTGGTGAGGGAATCTTCTACTCGTGGGAGGGGGAATGCATCCTTTTTGGTCACGCTGTTAAGCTTCCTATAGTCAACGCAAAACCTCCAAGCTCCAGTCTTCTTCTGCACCAACACTATAGGAGCCGCCCAAGGACTACTGCTCTCCCGGATGATGCCCCCATCCAGCATACCCCGCAACAAAGTGCGGACCTCTTGGTAGAGTGTCGGTGGCACTGGGCGGTACCTCTCACGAATTGGGGGCGCATCCCCTGTAGGGATCTGGTGTTTAACTATGTTGGTGCATCCGTAGTCCTCATCGTGGGTGGAAAATACATGCTGCCATTTGGCCAGGAGGAGCCGTAGCTGTTGTTGCTGGTCCTCCTCCAGATCTTCCCCGTGAAGGGACTCAGCCGTGAGATGGTCCGGCATTTCACCCAAAGGCCTGTCTGTCCCCTGTACTTCCACGATGCCCACCTCAACCACCCCAGTGTCCACCTGACTAAACCAGACATCCCTACCCTCTCTCACCTGTAGGGGGCCCACGGGGGTAACACGAACCAGGCATTGATGGCGATGTAAGTGAACCGGGTATGGCTTGATGTTTCGCACCCTCACCAAGACTCGTCCACGTTGCACCGTCGCAAGGACACGGGCTACCTCAACTGCATGGCATGTGCTGTGAGGCTCCACCAGGACCCAGTTATCCGGTTTATAGGCCCGGGCCGGCAGCCTAGCCCATACCAGGGCTTCGCTGGAAGCTGGAATGGAGAGCGCGTACCTGCAAGCCACCCGGCCAGTGTCCTCCTGGTCCCACCCGGTCTGGTTGGCATGAATTCGTCGGCAGTCTGCCAAGATGTTATCCCACTCCTTTGCCTCCGGGGATCGGGGCGACGGGGTTGGTTGGGTACGGAACAGTTCCTCCCAGCAGGCCGAGATGACATTCATGCCCAAGAGGGCTCGATGGGTACCCAGGCAATGATCTTCAACAATAACGACCCCCTTCTCGGGCACAGTAACACCTTTGATTTGGAAGTTGGCCACCACGTAGCCCACATAGGGGATGGTAAGCCCATTAGCGCCCCGCAACGTCAGCCATGGCACGTCGGCTCCCTGGAGCGGTGGGGAGTCAAACAATTCCCGGCACAGGCTTTGAGTGAACAGGGTGACTTGGGAACCGGTATCAACTAAACACTTAATCTTTACAGAGTTGACATACACATCCACAGTGGGGCATTGGCCAATCACATCTTTTCTAGGGGGAAGCGCAGGGTCAGGGGGGGGGATGCCGGTCACTTGACCCACAGTGGCCGGGAAAGCTAAAAACCCTCGTGAGAGCCACGGCGCGCACCACGACTGCAATGGCGGCTAATGTGACCCGGCTCCCGACAGCGGTTGCAGATAGGCCTGCCCTGATCATCCCACTCGAACCGGTAACTGCTAGACTGGCCGGGTCGTCCTCGTGGCTCCCGACCGCTGTCCGAGTAGGATCGCTCCCTGGGGACAGACTGCCCTGCATTCCACCCCCCACGTAGCTCCTGTAGGAGGGTCTGAGACAGTGCAGCCATCTGCTCCTTCACGTCCTTCATTATCTCTGCCCGAAGCTCTTGCTTCCAGTCAACTGCGGGTGGGGGAGCAGGGGCCGTTGCACTGGTAGTAGCCATGCACATGGGCTGGTCATGTGCCCCCGAATGATCCAACTCCAGGGCTAGCGTCTCCTCACGCAGCTCTTCAAAGGTCAGAGTAGGGGTACGGCGAAGCTGTAGCCGTAAGCTCTGGCGGATGGGGCCATCTTGAAGACCCAGGAGGAACTGGTCTCGGAGAATGGAGTCGCCCTCACCCAGTCCATGGTCGCTCCTTCGCTTCAAGCGATAAAACAGTTCCCGGATTTGTAGGGAAAAGGAGCGCAGAGACTGCCTGGGCCCCTGCCTACAGTTGAAAAATTGGGCCCTTAGAACAGCCGCGGGGGTGGCATCGCCATAGAGCACCTCCAAGAGGTCAAAAACTTTCTTGACGCCATTACGTTTGTCTTCCGGGGCCGCAAAGACTTCCCTCTTGGCTTCCCCCTCCAGCGACCCAAGGACGAACTGCAGCTTTTGCGCCTCACTCAACCCCTGTAGGCTGGCCAGGTACTCAGTTTGCGACTTCCATTCCCGGAAACTAAGCTCTGATCCGGTCCCACCAAACTTCTGTGCCCAAGGCACCCCCATAAAAACGGGTATCACTTGAGGACGAGCCTCAGGTGCCTCGTCATCCATTTTGTGGGTTCACTGTTGCTCAGACTTGGGTTGGCAAATCCTGCCGACTACGCCAATTTGTCACAGGCAGGGGGCGCTATTGCCGCCCTAGAGTGCCGCAGTTAACCCAAGGAGCCAAACAGTGAACCACAGAACAGCAGGGGATGATTTAAAATGAATACTTTTATTCTTGATTAAAAAGACTTAATTGGAAGAGGGGGGGGGGGGGGCCTCGTCTGGTCGGGTGGCAGGTCACACGGCTCGCCAGCAGGGGGGCCTCGTCTGGTCGGGTGGCAGGTCACACGGCTCGCCAGCAAGGGGGGCCTCGTCTGGTCAGGTGGCAGGTCACACGGCTCGCCAGCAGGGGGGGGGGGGGGGGGGGGCCTCGTCTGGTGGGATGGCAGGTCACACGGCTCGCCAGCAGGGGGGGCCTCGTCTGGTGGGGTGGCAGGTCACACGGCTCGCCAGCAGGGGGGGCCTCGTCTGGTCAGGTGGCAGGTCACACGGCTCGCCAGCAGGGGGGAGGGCCTCGTCTGGTCAGGTGGCAGGTCACACGGCTCGCCAGCAGGGGGGGGGGGGAGCCTCGTCTGGTGGGATGGCAGGTCACACGGCTCGCCAGCAGGGGGGGCCTCGTCTGGTGGGGTGGCAGGTCACACGGCTCGCCAGCAAGGGGGGGGGGGGCCTCGTCTGGTGGGGTGGCAGGTCACACGGCTCGCCAGCAGGGGGGGGGGCGGGGCCTCGTCTGGTCAGGTAGCAGGTCACCCAGAGCTATGGTAACGGAGAGGAGGGGACACAGCAATAGAAGGGCACTCTTTGTGCCTAAACCAATACACAAGGTCAACAATAACACGTCACAGCACACCCAAAGGAAAAATCAGCCTCTCTACAATAGCTCCAAGTGATTGCAACAAGATGGACCAGACAACACTAGGGCAGTATACCAGCAACAACAAAAAAAGGAGACTTAATGTTATATAATTACGCCACTCCAACGAGGATCTGACTGGAACTGGGCTGGGGGCGAGCGACGGGAACTGAGAAGCTACACACACGGCACTCCAAATCACACTGCAAGGTAGCTACACTCGAGTGTACACATGCATGGATGAGGCACAGCAACACAAGATAGAAACGACCGTCAATCGATCATTAAAGAAAACAATCCCGTCAGCACGCCACACGATAGCCCAGCCGACCAACAGAGCAACATTCAGAGGCACTTAGCTGTAGAGTGGAACATCAGAGGGAAGTAGACGACTCCTGCCTTGGATGTGCCGTAAGTAAGTCCAATCCGCGCTGCTTTCGCTTTCCCCCAGTCGCTTCTCTGCTTCTCTATCGTACATGCAGCAGAAATAGTACAGCCAATCTCCAGGCTGCCAATCGCGGACTTGGATCCTTCATTGGAACCACCTGGAGCACACACAACAATAATTACATCCCCTGCGACACTTAATCGCTAGTCCCGCCCGCCGTGTAGGGTTTGTTTACATCTTACACTAAGGAGGCCGCCATCTTGCCCCCGGATAGCGCCGTCAAAATAGTTCCCCCGGGGAAACAAATCTGTTCACGGTCACAGCGTGACACACTGTTCTTTGCCTTTATCTTTGTACAGCACAATGAACTGCCTCGTCTGTTTGTAATGTGTGCAGGCTTGGTCATACGTGGGTTTGAGTTCCGTTCTTTTCTGCGGAAAAGGTGGTTTTACAAGTGACACGGGGTGTCACAGTTTGTTGGGTGAAGTGGGCTCAGTGACATCCAGTAGCTGGCTGTGGTTGCTCTGGAATTAACACAAGACTTGGTTGTTCCAAAGATTGTTTTGTATAGTAGATCATGTTAGATTGTTAGATCATAGTTGATCTAACATTAAAAAGCACTAGTTACAGTCAGAAGACCTAGCTGTTATGCCTACTGTTTCCACTGACTGGGTCAGTGAAGTTTGACTCTTCAAATCGGTTCTTGGAAAATGAAAATTGCCGTCTCTGTGTTTAGGTGTTCAGCATGTTTGTAACATGTGCTGTTTGAGCTCTGTTCTTTTCCGTGGAAAGGTGGTTCATCAGTGGTCTACAGCAACCTGATTCTCTAAAAAAAAATCATTCATTTTATTTAGCTTACTGATTTTGTTTTCTTTTTTCTCAATCATTTTATGACATTTTATTTCCTGTTATTCACTGTTCTGCCTTTATCTTTGTAAAGCACATTGAACTGCATCTGTGTATGAAATGCGCTATATGAATAAACTTGCCTTGCCTATGAGAACTTGTGTGTCAAAATCTAAACATCTATGTACTCATGTATGTAATTAATAGTGGTGAACATCTTAGAGTTGTGGACACATCAAAAGATGTCTCAGGAGTAGGAATGGAGATCTTTTCTTCAGCTGGAACATGCTGCAATGTGCAGCTGTCATATTATGTACCACTATGGTACATCTAGTTACATTTACAGGTTGACATGCCTATCAGATATAACTCTGGTATGTTTTTAAAACACTAACATTACTTAAGGTCAAACAGTTTTTCAGTTTGAATGTCAATGTTTTTACACAAAGTTAATGACACACCTTTGTGTCTTTAAGTGCGGAGAAGAGTGTAAGTTTAATGCCCGCTTCCGATGCTATGTCAGTGTGCCACAACAATAATCTTTGGTTTAGGAGCGCTGCATTCAAAAAGATATTTTCTTCCTGCTATTGTCCACAATTGTTTAGTTTAACAACCGTATGAAATCTTACAATGGTGAAAAGTGCTTTTACAGCAAAGTAAATCATAAAATTGTGCCTTGTAACTGACAAAACCACATCAGAGGTTCAGCAAAAAAAGGCTAACCAGAGGGTTGCCATGAGGCCAGAAGGCTTCTCCCTAAGGACTGAGAAGCCCTGAGATGCTGTCTGTGGATCTGTGCTGACACAACACATTCACTGTGTCCCATCATGACTAATTACACCCAGAGTATGCCCACTGGCACGCTGCCCGTGCCACAACCAAGGAAGGAGTCCTGCCAGATTCAATCTGGTTTCAAGCCTCGCAGACAGCCACACAATTACACTCCACACTTTGCATTCTTCTCTACATCATTCACTGGAATAAACCAAAATAAAAATATTTATGGCATTATATTATATTATAAAAATTATATCTTTTAACTTTTGAATAGGAAGCATCATTGCTCCCATGCACAAATGTCACAACAATGAAATGGTATAGAAACCAAGAGAAATTTGAAGCAAAGCTGCCTGTAATTGGTCTGTGTAAGATTACAATTGTGAGACTGTTATTACAAGCTTGGTACAACTAGAAGGAACAGAAAAAAACTGCACAAAAATATTTTTGTTTCTTTCTATTTTTACAGCATCTCTTGCGTGCGTTGGCGGAGTTATTTTAATCTGGGTTGGCCACTAGCAATCCTGCGAAATGGCATGACATGCTGGTCAAAATAGGGTGTTGCAAAGTGTAGATTAGTGCAGTTCCCGTGCATTTAAGCAAGCCTGGCACAGTTTTACGCAAGTGGTACTTATGCCACCTAGAATGTACTTAAAGAGACCTTGACTTGACCGCCCTCCAGAATTTTCACCTCTATTAGTGGAGTATAGTTTTATTCTACTTTTGTCCAAATGTGAGGAGAAAGCGATAATGCATTACCAATGGATTAAGCTTCAAATCATTTTCCAGTCCCACACACATATTTCCCTCTGACCTGCTCAAACCCCTCCCTAATACTATGCTGCTGATTGAGGTTTTCCTGGTTTTGGCGTCATGTGAGACATAATAACATGTTTAAGGACATACCCATCTAGAATGGTGCTCCACTCCAAGTTCTTAAGATAGAGAGGTTCAGTCCTTTATTCTATAGTTCAAAGATGCAGCTTGCGTTTTCTTGGCTGTGTGTGTCTGCCTTAGGCTTGTGTGGCATGGGTTTCAGTGCACCCTCAGTGCCCAGAGAAGAAGGTTCCATGCATCCTGATGAGGCTTCCACTGACCTGACTCTAGCAACAGTAAGTCAAACTTATCAATATTCTAGTCAGAATATGAAATTAACTGAAAATCAAATACACATTAGATTAGATTGATGATGATTGGTGATGATTGATGTTGACGTACATATGAATGACATTCAGCATGCAGTTAAGACACACAGAGAGTAACTCGCTTTCAATCTGAGTCATAAACATGGTAAGGATATCAAACTATTATGCTGAATCTTTGCTTTGAACTTTCCATTCTATTCTCTCCATACTGATGTGTTTTTCTCTCTATGTTCTCACAATACTCCAGCTGTGTCAATGGCAGCTGTGTAAAATTGCACTTTCTTACACGCTGACCACATGAGTTACATAATCAGTATCTGGGGTTTGGCAAATGTAGTTTGTGATAACAACTGAATTTCAGTATAACATAGTATAGCTGCATGAATGAATGATCAATTTAAATAATTTTCTTATTTCTATAAGCAGTAAGAATTGGGTGATAGTTTTGGTAATACTTCTTCATTGGTACACCACTATTCTTTGCTAAGACCAAATAAATACTATGTGCCATTTAATTTTTAGTATACTAAAAAAGTATCTAAAGTATGTTTATTTTTTGAACTTAGTTAAATATTTAGAACAAACTAATTGGTATGTATTAACTATTAATTTGTATTAACTACACTTTTCCCCTTCTCAATGCACTTTCAGGAATATCTCCAGCGCTATTACAACTTTGAGAGGGAGCCACTCACCCGCACAAAGCGCAGCAGTCCCTCTTTTTCCTCCACGCTGGCCGACATGCAGAGCTTCTTTGGGCTTGACATCACAGGCAGCCTGGACTCCCAAACGCTGGAGGTGATGCAGACTCCTCGCTGTGGGGTGTCTGATGTGGAGGACTATAGCCACGGCTCGCTTACACGCTGGAGGAAAAATCCAGTCACTTTTGGGTACTGGTCATCAGACCTTTCTGTGATGCCAGCTGAGGAGCATGAGATAACCCTTCTCTGAGCTCTCATCATCCAACAAACATTAACTGCTCCTTTCAGTTCTCATTGAAACTAGTAGTGGATCTAAACTGTTGTCTGTTTTTTTTTTGGTCAGTATTGGCAGGTACACTAGTGATATGCCCACTTATGTTGTGGATTCTCTGATCAGCTCTGCACTGGCAGTGTGGGGTAGGGCCAGCGTGCTGACTTTTGTGAGGTCATTCTCTGATAAGGCGGACATCATAGTAGAGTTCACCTATGGAGGTAATGTCTCAGATCAGACTACTGCCACATGGTGTCCTTAGACCAAATAGATGTTCCATTTGTTATGAAGCACATATTGTGTGTGTGTGTATGTGTGTGTCACAACTACAGAGCATGGTGATTCCTTCCCATTTGATGGTCCAGGAGGCACACTGGCTCATGCCTTCGGCCCTGGCAAGGGGTTAGGTGGAGACATTCACTTTGACGATGCTGAATACTGGTCAGCAGGATCGAAAGGTGACCACAAGAAAATAAGCTTACATGTGCTGACATGATTTTCAGACACAATCACGTAGAGATCTTTCATGAGCTGCACAGAGTCCCTGTTATGAACAGAACTGAAGTTTCTAAACCTCAACCACTGTGATAACTCACTGAGGTATTTCATACGTGTGGTTTTCAGATTGCCATGTCTTGTTTTGTTTATACTGGTGTGTTTGTTTTCCTATCAAGGCTTCAACCTGTTTTTAGTGGCAGCACATGAGTTTGGGCATGCCTTGGGTTTAAGGCACTCAAGAGACCCCAAGTCTCTCATGTACCCAGTCTACAGGTCTCAGATCCCCCAAGTCCTCCTCTCCAGTGAAGACATCATTAATCTTAATGCACTCTATGGTATGGAAACCCCAACAACACCAGTGCAGTTCACTCTATCCCAAGTGAGCTTGTGCTGTACAAGAATGAAGTTGGAGCTGAGATAAGAGAACTCTGCTTTCACAAAGTGTTTGTATTTGCAAAAACAATGTTTTGAACTCTTAATTCATGGTTTGTTCATAGTATCATAGTATTGTGGTATTTAAGCATCCCTCTTGTGAGTAATCAACCTCTGATGGGTTGATTATTTGAAATTGTTCTTCAAGGTCTATGTATCAATTCATGCTCATTTGAAAAAGGTTTCTTGTAATGAGTGCATGAAAGTATGTGTTAAATATGAAAAGTAAAGCCTACCTCTTGTAGCACCGCAGAGACAGAGGTCACACTCCCCCTCCAGGTTTGTTTGGCCTCCACGATACAGACCATTCTTCCCAGGCTTTCGCCAGCCTCAGGACATGCAGGAGACGTGTGAACCAAACTTGTCTTTTGATGCAGTGACAGATATCAGGGAAGCGCTCTTCTTCTTCAAAGACAGGTGTGATGGGACATGGGCTATATAAATAAATTACTTACTTACTTACTCTCTTGGGATGGGAATGCTTTGGGTCTCTGATACTCAATAATTATCATTATCAGATATAAAAATATATAATACATGTTGTTCAAGGTCACCGAGTGCTGTTGGTTGGAAAAGAGAATTTGGAGCAACATAGACCAAATACCATAATGGCAGCTAACGCTAAAACTCACTTAGTATTAGCTGCTGGTTCAGTTTAGGTTGTACCAAATTTTTACATTCTTCTTCTTACCACACTCAGGATAATTCATGTCAGCACTCGGCAACCTTTAATCTTCCAGAATATACCTTGGAATGCTACTTTAAGTGGTTTGTAGTTACATAGAATTTCTCTGTTTCCTACTGCATAGGTATTTGTGGATCAAGCATGATGAGCAATATGCTATTAAAGAGGGACCCATACAGAACTTCATGCCTAAAATTGACTCAAACATCAATGCTGCTTACTCTGTGCCACAAAGATCAACTGCCTACCTTTTCAATGGTATACAAGGTCTTTTTCTTGGGGCCAAATATCATAGTGAAGAGTTGACCAATCTAATTTCTACAGGCCCTATTTACAAACATTTCTCTCAGTGAACCACCTGTAAGAGAAGTCTGTGGCTAGGGCCTGTGCAAAACTAACTGGTCAAGTTTTCAGTGACGTTTAATGTTTTCAGTGAAGCATCATTGTAATGCAGGATTTTCAGGACTGTCAGGCTGTTAATTTGCTTGGTTGTAAAACCCTCTGTTGGTAAATGATTCAAACGATTTAATATCAACATATGTGTGTGTGTTTATAAAGGAACCAATTATTGGACTATGAGGGGGTCACTAATAAAGGGACGACCCAAACATATCAGAACCTATGGATTTCCATCATGGGTGAAACAAATTGATGCTGCAGTTCACATTACCAACACAGGACGTACCCTTTTCTTTACTCAGGATAAGTACTGGAGGTAAGATCAGAAGACAAAATCTACATTCTGCAACATTACACCCAGTGAGAGAGCAGTACTATACATGTTTGAAATACTGAATTATAACTGTAACACATTTTAGGTATAATGAAAACCGTAAAACCATGGAGAACCTGTTCCCTAGAAGCATCAAAGATGATTTTCCTGGAATTAATATGACTGTGAATGCTGCAGTTTTCAAAGACGGTAGGTAACCATGGGGTGGTTTGGCCCAGCTTTCCTGTGTGGTTTTGGTTGATTGTTTGATTTTTTCATGAGTGTCAGCAGTGCAAAACAAGAACTGTATTAACAGGCAGACTAATCAACATCCAATTTTATGTTTGCAGGTCTCATCCACTTTTTCTCTGATTCAGAGGTCTACAAGTACAATTACTCAACAAAACAGGTCATTGGGGTTGATAAGGCAAATTCTTGGCTTGGGTGTATGGAAAACTAATGATTAGCATTACTTCTGCAACATTGTTTGCATGTATGTCATATTCCTTTAAATTATACTGACATTATTTTTTGCCTGTTTTACGACGACAAACTGAAACCAACTGTGCCTCTGTATACTCTAACATAAAAGAATACACTTTTTTACAGATGAAAAAAAATTGTTTTTCAATTTTGCTCAACCAATTTCAAAATCTTACACAATAAATGGGGCATCTTGACTAAACATCCCTTGTCTCTATACTCTGTGGAATTTTCATTTCCTTTATAGCAATATGACATCAAATTAGCTTGCTGATGCTTCAGAAAATCAGCATGAGCACAATGTGGATGGATAGCATGTGGCATTTCCTGTAGTTATTTCTATTCACATTGACTGTACATTGTACATTAAACAAGGGGCTTGAGGGAAGACAGTGAAGAGGTGCTTAAAGGCAAATAAAGCCTCTATGGTAGTAGTAAGAGGGCATATCATTCCAACAGGGTTAGAGGTATGTAATAAATGCAAATATGGTGAAATGGTTGCTCTTGTTAAACCTCTGGAATTCCTATAGAAGTAAACAACACATGACTTCACCACCTTTGGCAATATTAGTCTAACCACAGGAGGTGTCACAATTGCTTCAGGTGGTTTCAGGTGCAAGGGTGTTTTTGAGACTCCAAATGTCATGTGATGCACTGTTCCCCTCTATAAATCCGTGGACTGAGACAGTTGTACCACACATGCAATAATGGCATGGAGAGGGCAATGGATCCACATGTTGAGTGTTGCAGTGACTGTGAACATCATATGGACTTCACCTGTGATGTACGAGCCAGAGGACCTGCGCAATGCTGAGGTGGGTGTGTCTGATGTATCCTGTTCTTACTTACTTTCTTAAACTGATGGCCACACATGTTAGCTTGTCTGAATCAGACATGTTTTGTCATAGATAAATGATTATTTCTGCACAAAATGTATGTTTTTATGTTTTTTTATGTCTGCCATTTTAAACATTTAAATTTTAGCCACTGAATGAGTCATAAGAAGTAACTAAATGTATTCAGCGAATAGTTAAAAGGCCCTGTGTATCTAAACTAAAGACATGGCTCACTGGAAAAAAACTGTTTATCCTCAAGACACAGCACATATGCTGACAGTATATTAAACAGGTATACTTGAAGAAGTTTTATCAAATGCCAATGAGGGGGAGACCTCGGAGTCCAAGAGACTTGAACATCCTGGAGATGAATTTAAGGAAGATGCAGAACTTTTTTGGTCTGAAGGAGACTGGACAACTAACCCCTGAGACCCTCATGGTCATGAGGGAACCTCGCTGTGGGGTCCCCGACATGGAGAACTTCAGCCTTTATCCTGGTCGGCCTAAATGGAAGAACCAAACAGTTACATACACGTGAGTCTCTCAGCATGACAAGCTAACTATTAGCCAAACATTCACTCTCTGGTCTGGCAACATTACACTAATTATACTTTAAACATTTATTTATTTATTCTGCATGGTGTGGACTTGTACTCTCATCCAAAGTGTCTGTAAACTCTTTCAAAAATGCCATATTATGAAGCATACGTTATTCTGCTGGCTGGATTCTGCGAATAATGGCAAAGAGAAACTCTTTCCTCCCTGGACAGAACTTTTGAAAATCAAGAACTTGAGACTAGGCTACAGTAGGCTACTTTGACATCTTACATCAGTGCGCAGTCAACCTTCATAAACATGAACAGCGTTAACTCATTAACGTGAGTTAACAGCACTAATTTAACATGAGTTAACAGCACTAATTTAACATGAGTTAACAGCACAAATTTTTCATTGTGTGAACTTTTGGCTCACTGGAGTGAAATTCATAGCATCAGGTTCATTTTACTTTTAAAAAATGGATTGGTATGTCTCCAAAAGTGATGGCACTAATCTTGAAAGATTGTTAACTTTGACCTTATACTCACTGATTTTGAGAACCCCATCAGGTCACATGTGTCCAAGAACAATATTTCAACCCTGTTCAACTTCTACATCAGACCTTGTGACCACGAGTACCCAATAAGTAGATTTGTTTGTTAATCTATTATTTAACTGGGAAAACTTAATCCAGTTTTTATTTTGATGACCTGGCCAAGAGGTATAACCAAGGGTATGTCCAATAAATAAAGACCACCTATAACTAATATTGACACATAAGCCTAATAGTGCACACCAAACATTAAGACAGAAGGAAGGATGCAGGAATATTCTTGGTGAAAGAGTTCTGATTAGCTGATTACCAGGTAAAGTCTTGATTCTCAAAATGTGTGGCAGGCCCACTAGTGGAGAATGGAGGTATGACAAGTGGGGTGCAATAGCAAGAAGAAAATTGGTGTTCTCTGTCTTTATTAGTAGTTTTATTATTGACATTAAAGAACATGCACTCAAAACAAAACAGGTACAGGCCAGTAAAGTAATTTAACAATTTATAGCACTGCTTAGTCAAATGTGATGTGCTATTTAGAATGTGAATATGTGAATTATTTTTTGATAACCTCACACCTATGAAGTAGTTCCACATTTCTGACCCTTTTACATCTAAGGGTTACAATTTACAATTTAGCAGCCTGGGTTACAATTTAGTGGCCTGACCAACATTAGCACAGAAACATTGTGACTTGTGACTGAGATGGATTTTAACTCTGTTACACTGCATTTTTGGAGTACGGGAAACTGTGACTTCACTAAAGCCAAGATGGGATAGAATCTTTGGATATGGTGCTTAACAATCAGAGATGGAATTAACAACCAGGATCTGACCATAGCAACCATCCATTAGAGTAACAGCAGTTTCTCCTGGTAAGTTTTGGATGAGTTGATGTATGTACGGAAAGAAGTAGTAAGAAGAGAGTAAGAAAAGAAATCTCTTTTGTCTATCAAATGTGTAAATATTGTTAGAAAAGCCACTAACGCAGACGGAACAGTGGTACGAGTGGGATAATGAACTCTACATGTTCGTATATAAGAATATAATGCTCTCTGAGGTGGTCCACTACGTATTGTGGCCATATTACCACCTTGATCATGCATCATTAACTCTTTACAGAACAGATCAGGGAATTGGGGGGAAAACAGAATATGGAACAATAACGTTTCAATGTTCATATAATTATAATATAGTTCATATTAAAGGCTTGGACAAGTAGGGCATGAAAATTCTCCATCCTCTTAAATGGGGAATGACTGAAAAAGTTTGAGAACCACTGAGCTTGTTAGATTGTTTGACTGTGTTGAATGATGTGAGAGCAGATTACCGACCAGTCAGTGCTGTTTCAAAACATGGACATAAAACACACAAAAGTGTGGTGGAGTGTGGTGCAATATTCATTCAGCTGTCTGCTGCTCACTGTTCAAGAGTGTGTTGCAATGGCATCTAAGTTGAAGGCTCTTCATCAGTCAGGTCTCTGCATGTTTTACAGAGCTCCCTATTTCCACAGGATTGCAAAATACACCACTGATCTGACTCGGGAGGAAGTGGAACGCTCAATGCATGCGGCCCTGACAATGTGGAGTGATGCAGCAGACCTGAACTTCATCAAAGTGGACCATGACAAAGCAGATATAGTCATCACATTTGTATCTAAAGGCAGGTTTGCACATATTCAATCCACAAATCTGTAATGCCAAACTTTATCCTCTTGTGTTCTCATTAGGTCACTGTTCTACCTTGTCTTGCAGTTCATGGAGACTTCTTCCCCTTTGATGGACCCAAGGGGGTGCTGGCTCATGCCTTTGAGCCTGGAGAGGGCATGGGTGGAGATGTACATTTTGATGATGATGAAATTTGGCGGATGGATCACGGCAAACCAGGTTTTTGAAATGGTGTTTGAGCGTAACAGAGCTGTGATTTTTATGCAAAGCTTCTAATGAGTTCCTTTCCTCATGACAGGCTTTAATCTGGTCACTGTGGCTGCCCATGAGCTTGGTCACTCCCTCGGCCTGTCCCACTCCAGAGATCCCTCTGCCCTCATGCATCCTAAGTATAAAAGGCTCTCTTTAAGCAGTCCCAGACTGCCAAGAGATGACACACTGGCAATCCAGACACTCTATGGTGAGCAATGGGATATGCAAGATGGTGGTGACAGTAAACACACATGGTTGTGCAACATTGAAAATACTGGGAAAATATTGGTTAGAAGATTGCTGTTTTTATAATTAGCAAGGCAATGTAGAGTAACCCACTTTGTACAAATACAATAAGCATAAACATCTTTACTCGTATGTTGTAGGTAAGCAGATCAAGAAACCGGAGGCACCACCCAAAAAGTGTCATCCCAACTTTTCTCTTGATGCTGTGGCAATGCTTGGGAATGCCATTCTTTTCTTCAAGGACAGGTTGAAAAATCTCCTTGGTTGTGATTTATTGAAAAAGAGACAGACAGGGAAAAACAGTCCTTTCCCTATATGCTGACACTACCTTTGCATATGTCTGTACATTAGTTACATGTGGTTGAGGACAGCTTCCTACTGGAGCAGGGTGAGAGAGGGCTTTATAAGGACATTCCTCCCCAGTGCTCCATTGTCTGTGGATGCCGCTTATAATATCCCAGCAACTGGCATCACCTTTGTCTTTACAGGTGAGGTGGCTAGACAGATCCTACCCATACTCCATTGATTCATATATTAATATGATCCAGTCAACAAAAGCTGATCAAGTGTACTGTGTATGAGTGTAATTATTTTTTAACACAGATTTTAGGATGTGACAATTTCACTATTTATTGGGTTAGTTTAACTCATATTGGGTTGTTTTGTTTAACCCGCTTTTTTGGCATATATGTGTGTGTGTGTGTGTTGTGTGTGTTCTATATTACACATAACCTGGCATCATTTTTCAGGTCTTAAATACTGGACGATTCAAAAGCTGAAGACAAAAAGTTATGGCGGTTCAATCTATGATTATGGATTCCCTACAACTGTGAAGAAAATAGATGCAGCTGTTTATTTGACAGAATTTAAGAAGACCTATTTCTTCACAGAAGCTGATTATTACAGGTCTGGAGAGGCAATTATTTACATTTTGTTTCTGTGAAGTAGTGAAGCTTGATAGATAAGAAAACAAAAGAATTCTAGAAGATGAAAATAGCACTGCTGTTTTTTTACCTCATGCTCCAGAAGCTGAAGTCTGCCATCTAGTGAGGGCACATGTTTCCACCTGTTTATTTTGTTGAACAGATATGATGAAGCTCGGAGTGCAATGGATCCTGGGTTTCCCAGAAAAATCCAGTATGATTGGCCAGGTATTGGGGAAAGAATTGATGCAGCCATTCAGTTCAGAGGTAAAAGCCAAACTGATTTCTGCTTTCCCTCTGCAAACAGCCGGTCAATCCAAATATAACCACTCTTGTTATCCTCCTCCAGTTAAATATGTACAGCATGGCTTAAGGGAAGATTTTATGCAGTTTTAAGGTTAATTTACCAGCTTCATAGTTACTTTGATGGCTAAATGGCTCATCACAGGGTGAATGAAGGGTTTTAATGCATTTACTGTGTTTGCAGGATGACAACGGCACCCCAATATAGAACGAAATAGAAATTCTCACTTGACAGCTTTATGAAATCACATTTATTATTTTGTCAGGCAGCATATCATATCTTCACTGCTTCATATCCTTTGGTTTGCAAATTAATTATGTATTTGTGAGAATTTAGGGTTTTTGTTCCCAAAATAAAATTGACTACTGTAGGGGGAACTCCTCAGTTAAAAAATTGCATACTTGCCTGGTCTGTCTTTAACGTTACATGCTTCTTGAGTGTCTACTGACTGTATCTTTACTGTCATGCTTCTTTATGTTGTGCTTTACTTTTTCAGAGGGAAGCATTCACTTTTTCGCTGGACCGAAGGCATATAATTTTGATTACACAGAGAGAAGAGTTACTTACACCATCAAAACAAATACATGGCTTGGCTGCTGAACTATCCAGGAAAAATATTTATTTTTGTTGACAGATGTAGTTGTTGATTTCATTACTATTATTATTGTTGCTGTTGTTGATTTGTCAATTACCCGAATTATTAATATAGTTTGAAATATATATAATATGCATAAATGAGTATGATAATACACTGCAATATACTGTACTATAAAGATTAAAGAAAAGCGTTGGGGGGAAATCTCTGCTGCCTGTCTGATAGGCATGGCTTTCTCTCACTTCCTTATTTATGACACCTCTAATTTTGGAATGTACATGCTCATGTTTGCTTGGATCAAACAGGGTAAGAAAATGAGAGGATGAGAATCCAGCCCATCACACCAATCTCCCCTGCAGTGCTAGAAATCCGGAGTGGTGACAGGACAGCCCTGAGGCTAACAGTGTGCAAACAGTGAAGCAAGTCAAAGCAGAACATCTAAGTGAAATCTCACATCAATAAGTGCTGACACAGAAACAAAGCCAAACAGTTACTTAGTTACTACTCCTTTGGATGTGTTATTATAACTGATGTTAGCAAAGCTAGTCTAGCGGACATAAAGGTGTTCCTCAACATTCCTTTCTTCACTGGGCCACGTGAAACTTGCTGGCATCAAATGAGCCCTCAACCACCCATGTTTGATGTAGCACCACTTGATGACAGACAAAAAATTTTACACATAGGTTTCAAGGAGCTGCAGCCAATGAGCCAGTGCATAGCAAATTTTGGTCCCCAGAGTCTTCTCCTCACTGTTCTGTGCCGGACACAGTTTTTGAGGCATAACTCGCCAACCGTAGCGCCTGTGCCAGCAAAACTTGAGTGGTACGTAGGTCCCAAAGAGCCGCAGCAAACGAGCCCTCATGTGTCCTGTAGCCCCACCTACTAACTATCGAAAATGCCAAAATTGGTCAACCTAAACCGTAGTGCCTGAACTGACAAAAATTTGTGGCACATAGGTTTCAAGGAGCTGCAGCCAACGAGGCCCTTCTACACCCATGTTGCAATTCCCCTCTGGAAAAATTTCCAGCAAAAATTCACTATTTCTAAGCACATTTGACATCTTATCTCTCTCTGAAGCAGATACTGAATTTTTAGCTTCTATCAGTAAAATTAAATATTAGTTGTTGTTTTTTTTTTTACAAGATATAGGCTACCATTCTCCAGGTTTTTAACCCTATCCACCTAAAACTGCTTTGTGCCACAGATGAAACTATTCAATATTTGGATTAGCCTGTTTACAAATATCACACAGGTATACAGGAATCTTTGAATAATCATTAATACTACCTTTTTCACCAAATGTATTACCTGTACCCTGTACTTACTTGCCAAGATTAGTTGATATATATTGCTAATAAGGGAGCTGCATTCTTTTGCAATCTCAGCCTGAGGTCAAAAAACATTATTGTATCATTAGACTAAATAACATCATAATGCAAAGAACTCTACCACATACCTAGCAAGTGTTTTATTAGTAAAATCAGCCTATGCTAATTTTGCAAGCTGCAAGTGAGAATGAATTAAAACTTCTAATAATCAGAGGACCCTAGATGATATTGCTAAATTCAGATGTTCCTTCTAAGCCCTGAGCCCCCAAAGACTTAACTGGCATATATCAGTCGTAAAGCCATGTCATGCCAGTCTTGGAAATGACATCTAATTTTCCTGAAATTTTATAGGGGAGAACCCCCAGGCCCCTCTTAGTAGCTGTGCACAAACACATTACAAATGTGTCCAATACCCTTGTATTTGGGTCACAGGAAGCTGCTGTGGTAGCATAGCGGTTAGGGAACCCTGCTAGCATGCTAGTATCCTGGAAATTGTGGGTTTATGTCCTGGCTGCTACTGTTGAGCCCTTGAGCAGGGTACTTAAGCCTAAGTTGCTCTAGGGGACACTGCCCTGAAGCAACTGATAGTTGACAAATGTATGCCGCTTTAGATAAAAGGATCTGCTAAATGCATATGGCAAGCCCTCAACCACCCATGTGTGGTGTAGCGAGAAAAACAAATCTGCACTAATTGTTAATTAACTGTTAACTGTTCCTGGGACACTGAGACATCAAACCACATGGAACTCACTGGACATGTAGATCCACCTGAGTTTTAAAAGACAGTCAGTTTTGGTCCTGAAGGGCAGAGAGTGTTTTCAGAGAATAACTCCAGAACTATAGCACCCTAGCAAACAAAAGTTTAGTTGATGATAGGTTTGAATGAGCTGCATCCAACAAGCCCTTAATCTCCCATGTGTGGCGTAGCGACAACTATTGACACACAAAAATAGCAATATTCTGGAGTAATTACCATCAATGATTTTCAGGGGCAAGTTTCCGTCTACAGTTTCAAGGACACAGGGGGCCAATGACACTTGGTTTGCATGTAACTGCTAGGCTCATAGCATGTAATACAGTGGTTTGCCAGTTAGTGTAATAAGACGGCAGCATCGTTTCACATTACACAGTTCATAAACAGTCCATAAGATTTGCCACAGACTCACTGTGTCTTTCCTACCAATCCTCCTCATGCCTGGGGCCCAACATATTGCTTTCTACTCTGAAACCTGCTTGGCTTGTCTGGATCTACACATACCCTATAGAACTCCTGAGGTATAGCTACAACACCATACAAACATAATAATTGTCTTAGATATTACTCTCTTGATAATTATTACATTAATAACTTCACTTGTGTTTACCACTATAGGGCACATGCTAAGCTATAGGCCCTACCTATAGGCCCTACCCTTCCACTGTGTCCATTAGCTGAGAGGTCCTTGTCCTGTAAAATCAGCCTACTGTAGGGATATCCACTGTAAAAAATCAGGAATACTGTCCCGAGAAAATATTCTTCCTCCTTGAACACATGTGTATCACTTCTTTCCTTGAAGATTACCCCATTGAGTGCACTGACAAAAATGCCAAGGACATTCAAAAAACATTAATTACACAAAAAAGAGGATTCAAGAAAAAAATCTTTAAGAACACCCTTTAAAGGTCAGTCTTGCCCATCAGCTCAAGGACTGTCTGAACAGTGAGAGGAATGTACAATCTCTCTTGGCATCTCTATTTTCCAGTGCTGTTCCCAAGGTTACTGTTACTAGCTGACTCCAGCATACTTTATGAAACTTGAGTAATGAAACATCATATAAAATGGATGACAGCTTGTAAATACCTGTGCACTGACTGATAATGGAACACAGCTTGATGTATCTGTGTGTACCTGTGTTGTAGGCTCTTGTGCCATGACCTGTTAGTGTGGTCCCTATGAAGAGAACAGAAATAGGCGCACTCTGTCCTGTCCAAGTCCAGATGTCTCCAAACATGGGATAAGTAGAAGCCAGCGCTCTGGAGGCTTCCCAGTTCTCTCAAGTTTTCTTGAAGTGGCCGAGTAGTAATGCCATGTTCCTTTCATCTTGATCTCCGGGAAGCTCATGCACTGGAAAAGAAATGTTTGCCCTGCCTGTGCTATAAAATCCTTACTGTCAAATAAACACTACACCCTTTCCAGCTGCTATACTTGCTATGGTTAAAGCTGTGTAGGAATTGACCTTGTGTGGTTTGAGAACTGCTGTGGAAATATTTTGCCCTCCCAAGACATCGAGGTTTCTTCAATTACAGCTGTCTGAGGAATTAGCTCAGTCAATTCAAAACAAGAGCAAGTTCTAATGTCACTGCAGACACAGCAAGTTAAAAAGGGGATGAGCGAATGCAGTGTTCCATGCACCGACTCCATACTGTGCACACCCACCTCTCCCCCCTTGCCTTGTTCAGCAACATGCAGACGTAGCTCATCAGCAACCGTCTGAAAATAACTGGGGTGTTTGCATGCCTTTGGTACACAATCCTTGACCAGGGGCTAGTTTAACAAAAGCATAGCTGCTAACTAAGTAAGCATCTTTGTTGGTTGCAATGCAATGCCCATTACCAAACAACTTAGTTGCTAACTGGTTAGTAACTATGCTTTTGGGAGATAGATGCCAGCATTGCACAATGTTTTGTCTTAGTCTTAGCAAAACTGACCAAAACCTTATACGTACAACATAAAACCATATTTTATTTCCACTTCAGCTGGTCATGTGACAGAACTGACTGTTAATTACAAAACTATAAAACACATGTCACTGTATTTACAGAACAATGAGAGCATTTTTTTTTTTATTAATTTTTTAAATTGATATCAGCTGTTTCAAAAAGTGTTGTAGTAGTTCAGAAGATTCAGGTAGTCACTATTGCAGCTTTTGCATACATAAATGCAAATATAAACATAAACCTTTGCTAAATAAACTAAAGGAATTTGTGTTATTCACAGAATAAAATACAGTGATGACCAAATCAGAGCATTTAATAAAAAGTTCATTAATGTGTATTTACAACTGTATTAAATATGATCTACCACATTACAACGAGAAAAAACAACCTTTTTTATGTACAGCATTGTGATTCAGACTCCCTAGTCATGATGGCCACCTCCAGGCTCACAGCAAACAGGTGCTTTACAGTCCCTAAAAAGCAGCATTACACTGCTTTACTTGAGTGCAGTGTAGTGCAGTCATCATTCATCATAATGCAGGGATGACAGAAACTTGTCCACGTCCAAGTCATCTGGGAAAGAATCCAACAGTCTCTTCTGTTTCTGTGAGCAAAAGAACACAATGCAACATCTGATGTTAAAAGTAGATTTGCACGCCTTATTTACTTCTGTACTCACTATGGGGTATACACAGTATGTATGTTTATCCAAGCCCCTTATTACCAAAGTAGGTACAGCCCACTCACGTCCTGTGGCCAGTGTCTGTTCTCTTGACGTTCCCTCAACACTGAGTGCCCATAATCAACCAGGGTTTCCACTGGAAGTCAAACTAAACTAAACTAAACATTTCCATGACCTTTAGAAATAACTGTACAATATACGCCCGGGTTCGGAGTTGAAAAAACACGGTGTCTTAAACCAATTAATCTAATCTCCATTTCAGGTTTATGTGTTCCCAGTGCAAAACTTTGCCCACATGTTAACTACCTTTACCTGTTAAACACCTCAAGCAAGGCATGAGAAGGTAAGTAAGGGATAGTGAACGACAGCAGATATTAAATTTGATGTCAATTCAAAGTACAGTTTTTTGGAGCCATTCATCACAGCAACTAGTGACTAACCCCATTGTAAAGCTTAGATGACGCAGTTTCATGTCATGTACATATCAAGAGCTCCGCGAGCAATTTAGCAGGGACAAATATGAATTTCCAAGCTCTAGCCTGAACCGCAGCATTAGGTGTGCAGAATGTTTTGGCCTCAGCCTCCTTAGACATACCTACTGATGTTCATATAGGACCATATTGGACGAAAGCATAGATAAAAAGTTAGCAAGGAAAGAGGCATTTAGGCATGTGAGTCTTACGTTGCACGAGTCTCACATTCAGTGTGCTCAAACGGCATGTCTGATTTTTCATGCTGGTACTATGCACCGTTTCTGAATCACTTTGGTTTAACTAAAAAGTTTAACTAAAATTTACTATAAATTCTTTATTCCTTTATGATATTAATTATAATTGTTCAATGCCAAAGTTGCTTAGAAAGTGTAAAGTCATAAGCACAGGTCTGAATAGAATGCAGAAGTAGATGGGGGTTGCTTAAACTCACTTTAGCTTTCTTCTTGCTGCTAGAGGAAGTAGAATGGTCCTTCTTGTCAGCGGTGCTAGGCTCACTGTGTTTGCGTTTCTTGCTTTTAGCTGTAAGCGTGGGGACGGCCGCCTCCTCCTGCCGTAAACTGTCCTTGAGGGGTCCCCCGGTGCGAGCTGCACGCGACAGGATCATGAGCGTGTGGGCAGCCATGTTGATGCTGTTCTCGCTGCCCGTCTCGCTGGCTGGGCTGCAGGAGGGTAGCTCGGGCGTGGCAGGCGGCAGCAGGTGCCGTGGCGTGCCCTCGCCCTCTCGGCCCTGCCGCTGCCTACCTGGCGTGCGGAGCCCGTCCAACAAGTCCTCGTGCAGGCGGCCCAGGCCAGGGGTTCTGGGCAACGGCAGATCCAGGCAGCCCAGCCCTTGCTTCTTGGGTGTGGTGGCTGCAGTGGGGTGAAGGCCCTGGATGTCCTGAAGCATCTCAGCAGCCTGTTTGGTGAGAGGGCTGGTCTTGCTCAGGGCCTTGCTGGGTGCTCCTGAGGGGGCTGAGGCAGACTCCTGCAGGGCAGGTTGGCTCCTCTCCTTCCCGTGGGGGGCCTCCAGCTCATTCTCCTTGTTGGCGGTGACAGGAGAGGCCTCCTGCAGGGGGACCGCCCTCTCCTCTGGCTGTGCATGGCCATCTTGGCCTTTAACTGAGTCCTGTTTGCCAGACTCTTTGGTGTCCCTCTTGGCTCCACTAGACTTTGATCTCTGCCTCTGGGTCTGCTCAGAAGGCTTGGTGCCTTGCGTGACAACGCTTAGTGTGCTTCCTGAATCCAACTTCTCTGTCATTTGAGGTTTCCTCCTGGACTCTGACCGCGTGCTGGTCCCCTGCTGGGCTGCTGCTGCTGCCTTGGGAGCATCAGGACTGCGGTCCTTTCCTCCTGATGCATCCCTAGTTGACAGCTCCCTGCTCTGGCTTAAGGTGAAGGCCAAGGGCTGTGGAGTTTTGTCTTCAACCCGAACTGTTTCCACCCTCCTCTTGGACCTGTTCCCTCCAAGGATGATGGGTTTTGGGGTGTCGGGACGCCCTCCGTCTCTGTTTGTCTGTTTTTCAGTGGGGGAAGTGCTGGTGGAGGCTGGGCCCTTAGTGTGTGAGGCAGGACTCCCACTGCCCACTTGTGCAGGCGCTGGTGCCGCTGCAGCTGCTGGGGGGGTTGGTGTGTTTGAGGAGGTGGTGTCGAAGCAGAGCATCCTCACATGGCCCTGAGGACCTCCAGTCTTAACTGACTCTGTGTTAAGAGGCAGCAATGGAGCAGCTGCCTTTGGTACTACTGATGTTGCCTTCTGGGTTGGAGCAGCTGCCTTTGATGCAGAAGCAGGACCAGACTTGATCGATTTCCCTGGAATATCAACAAATAAGCTTAGGAACCAATTAAAAAGATTTGAGGTTCATACAACTAAAACCACATTGTGTACTGTGGCATGTATGACTAGCACGCTTAAATGAAAAATGCAGAATCCAGAGTTCTAAATATTCTTGGGTATTCCATCAAACCAGCTAACCGCAAATCCTTGCTAAACTCTTGCCAACAAGAATCTTACTGGGGTTATATATGCTTCTGAACTAATCTGGGACTGGTTTCCCAATAATGTTCACTCTTAGTGCGCTAAAAAGACTATCTCACCAAAGTTGCTTACTTCTTCACCAAGTTGTTCTTAATTATATCTTCAGAGGCTGAATCCACGTTTCTGGCATTGGTTGTTATTTGTGCATAATGAGCATGCGTGATATTTCTTTTATGGGCATTAAAGTGCAGGTACCAGCAGGTTCCAACAAGTAAAAGACAAAAATAAAATAGTAAAAAATCTTATTATTATTCAGTATATTATTTCACACTATTGTCTTCTCCAGTGTCTGCATTACCAGTGCTATATTTTATTTCTTAATATTCAGTTACTTCACTAAAAATTCTGCAGATGGCGTGTGTACGTTTCATTCCTGTGATTCTTTTAGTTATGCCTTAATTTTACGACAATAAATCAGGTATTCTTAAATCACCTATTTATGTCTAATGTTGAGCTCGTGGTCGAGCAGATATTGCAGCTGATTTAAGTCTTGTTTAAGTGAACGAGAAACAGATGCAGCCAACTCAGGTTGGTGGAATGGCTTCAGCCTCATGTTGAAGTTGATGCTACTTCAAATGAGGCTTAATCACTCAAGCGCCACTATGATTAGCGACTTTGATGGAATACACCCAAGGGCCAATTATGAATGATGCCAAAGCTTGCAATGGCAGTGTGAGGAAAACTGATTTGCGTTGAGATAAATCACAAATTTTTAAGCCACTGCAAGGCTCAAAATAGCATTCTCCTTCTGTGGTAGTTAGGAAAGGGTTCCTGCATCCAAGCCAAAATGTACAGACAGACTCCATGCAACATCATACATTCAAAGTGGATTGGCACTGCAATCACCAATCAACTTTTACAGACTTTCAAGATAGCATTCACAGGAAGACTACTTCGGGTAATGTCCTTAACTCAGACCGACATCTGTGCCCTTCACACTGCCATTATAAGCTATTTTCGGTCATGAAAGAAAAGTGCAGTCCTGCTGAAAACTTGTCCAACTGAAGTCGTTTTGATACCAACTCAAGGTTGAACTTGGTGTGATATTAAAAGCCACACTATGTAACTTTCCGCCACTGACCTTTTTATCAGACAGTACTTCTCTCCAAATTCATTTCGATGGCATATATAAGGGTGGATAAACCAGTCATCTACGATATGGACTATGTAGTTATAGAGGGTAGAAAACCTTGCGACAGCATGACATTGCTACCTGTACTGCCATCAAACAGAGATTAGTAGGTTCTAACAGTGCCATCAAACAGAGATTAGTATGTTCTAACAGTGCCAATAAGGCTGGAAAATGTTTGAAAGTTTTGTTGTGTCTTTAATGTAATTAGTTTACTAGTTTCCTTTAAAAAGACCTAAAACAGCATTACCAGCCTGTTTCATTTTAAAAGTAGATGAGAAGCTATACAGAGCATGACTACATGAAAACAAGGCTCAGTGAAGCCAAAGCCTTTCACCACAGCAAAGAGGAAATCTCACCAGGGTTGCTGGTGTCTTGTCGAGGGACGACACTGGGTTTTGCTACTAAGGCTGCTGGCTGGGTCACAGATGCTGCGCAGGGCAAAGTCAGTACCTTCAAAAAGAGCAACATATGTATTATAATATGAATAATTAATGGCTGAATCATTTAACATCTTTTTCAAACTTTTGCTACAATGCTCTCTAACACCACATGCCCTGACAGCGAGTGAGCATTTGAGTACTGCGAGCATTGAACATTCTCTGCCAACACTCAATCTGTTAATGCGCAACTCTCTTGTGCCAGGTTTCTCATTGGTTGCTAACAACAGTAGCAGAAATGGGCGTAAAACACAATTTCTCAAAATGCTGCACAACATAACATACTGTCACTGTCACAACATTTACTGTTGGACATCAATTCTAAAAGTAATAAAATGGATTTTAAACTGACAGCCATTTGCATGGCATGCTAATAAGGTCATATCTAAGATTTGTGTAAACCAAGATTCAAACATCTAGGGAAGAAGAATCAATGTTATCGATTTATGAGATTAAACTTATTTTAAAAAATTAATTTTTTTTTGCTAATTACAATTACTCCCAGTAGGGAATTAAAGTGACATACCTGGTTGGGAACAACGGTGAACTTCCCTGTGTTGTTTTGACCCACCACAGACACAGGCAATACCACACTCTGGAGCATAGACTGGACTGGTGAAGAGATGATAAAAGTTGAACCTGAACAGGTTGGAGAGCAACACTCATGTTAATTTCACCACACAATCAATGACATTAAAACTGGACCATTATGCTTTTCAACCGGTTAAGAAAGGCTGTGGGCAGTGCTACTTATTTCGTATGAGTCAGCAACATGTCACAATAGCCATAGAAAGTATTATGCCTTACCATAAGACTGTGGCACTGCGCTTGACCGTGGTGGTGAAGCCAGAACTTGGGGCAATGTGGTAACCTGCCCCTGAGAAGCCGGTGCTCCTGGGACCACCACCACGCTGGACTGATGGTCTCTTGGTACCATCTGATCAGTCACTACAAAGTAGCTGCTCGGTGCAGCACCAGTCGACAGCAGCCGGAAAAGGCCTGGCTCCGGAGGGCCGCCTCCAGCAACTGCAAGGGCTGATGACTGATGACTGTCCTGCGTGACTTCTGTCCTCTGCAGGCAGCTGACTGCCTGGACCGTCTCTTCTGGGGTCACACCAGAGCTGGGGGCAGACTGCAGCAACCCCTTGGCTGGGGACTTGGCAGGAGAGGAGAGGTATATAGTGGGAATGTGCTCCTCGCTGATGCTGGACACGGCCTGATTAAGGCACGTGTCTGTGGAGGGCTGCTGCTCCTGCTCATCGCTCACTATGATCTTCAGAGAGACAATCTGACTGGGGTCGGTGTCCAGAGACGGGCAGGATGGGGGCACAGCTGTGGGACGAACAGCTGCAGCTGACGGGGGCACAGCATTGACCCCTGACCCTCTCACGCAGTCTGGTGTCTGGGACTTGGGTACTGCATCCACCCCTTGGGAGTTGCTCTTGCCTGGAGAGGAGGACACAGACCACCGTTTTTTGGACAGGTCCCCTTCTCCTCCAGGCTCCTTGTTAGGATTAGACCCAGCTGGCCCCTCTGGGGCTTTTGCTGTACCTGCCCCAGCAGCAACACCCTCCTGCTGCCCCTCGCTGCAAACTGTGGTACCAGGAGCCGACGCACTCAAGAGGAGGTCAGGTGGAGATCCCAGCAGTTGGCTGCTGCCTGCTGTGGCCGGAGGCTGCTCAGAATCTGGGCCTTTGTTGGCTTGAGGCTGTTCCGGTGTCAGTGACACACAAACGGTCTCCACAACAGGCTCATCCATGTCCATACTCACAGTCTCCTCTGCTTCTGTGCCCTTACTGGCCTGGGAGGAGTGCTGAGTGGCTCGTGGGTGCCTCCTGCTGGCCCTCTGCTTGGGGTCAGTGAAGGAGCCGCGACCTGAGACTGGGCCCTCTGAGGCGGGCTGGCTGGGGAGCAGTGCTGACAGGAGGGCTGGAGGAGGATTCTTAGGTCCACTGGAAGACACAGTGGCCTTCCTCTTGTTCTTGGTCTCCTGAGCTCCTCGTGGCCGTGTTCTAGGTGCAGATGAGGGCTCAGCACAGGACGCAGAATCTTCTTGTGTGGGACCTTCAACATGGAAGACATTTGGGGGAGCAGTGGATTGTGATGTTAATGAGCTCATGAATACAGAAGACAAGCATTACACTACCCACAACAGACAAAAGAAACATTAAATCTACAACAAAGTAGTAGTATTAGATCATTACCTATTTGATCAGAGTGAGCTGGCTGCTCCACACAACTAGTTTCCTCATTCTCCTGACCTCTTTGGGCTTCCTCTGCCTCCTCAGGGCCAGCTGTTCTCCCTTTACCTGTAGAGTCCAAATCATCTAGTTACAGACAGAAATATAGACAAAGGCAATCACAGCAGATGCCTCTGCTTTATTCCACTGGACTCACCATAGTCAAAGAGGTCAAAAAGAGCCTGGAAGGCAGGGTCAGACTCTGTCTGCTCCAGAATGTCCTGAATAGCATCATCAGTCATGTGGATCTCCCCCTACACAAAAGATCAAATTATTTAGTCACTCAAAGCACAATGACATGCTGAGACAGATAAAGGTATGATCATGTTACCTGTAGGCCAAGAATTTCATCAATTGACTGGTCTTGGTCCACTGAGCTGCATGCTGCTTTTGATGCTTGAGGACTATTGTCACTAAACCAGACAAACCAAGAAAGACAACACTATTTTAGAAAGCAAATTTCATGATTCACAAAGGCTTAGATGTATTAAGATGGTATAAGGATGGAGCACCTGGCAAGTATTTTGTTAATATTTTCAGCAAGTTTTTCTTGTAGGGAACGGTCCTTCAGGATCTTCTCACGGGCATTTTCTATAACCATTTGCTGTAAAGGCAAAAACATTTCCATGTGAGATGAGTTGGTTTTTAAACTTAAACTGTGAAACCCAACATACACAACAAAAATAGCTGTAGCAACAGCAAGAGTAAGTAAAACCCTCACAGGGAAGTTCTCCGACACCACTTCTTCCACTTGTGCCTCCTGAGTAAGGCCACTGGCCGTGACGCTTGCTCGTGTGGTCCCACTGCCTGCAGAGACACATCCCCCTCTTCTTCTAGGTGAGTCACTGAAATGAAGGAAAAAGTGGTCAGCCACAGTGTCCCCACCATGAGTAACCATGTTATTAATGATGCACTGCACTGTTGCAAACTATGCATTACTATCAAGCTGAGCAACATTAGAGTGCTACGGTCAAGTAGAGCGTCTTACCATTTTCTGCGTGCTGGGGATAATGGGCCTGGAGCAATTCTCTGATCAGGAACCACTATTTGCAATGGGGTGTTGTCTACATGAAAGGAAGTATATGTCAACACATCCTGTAGTTTTCCTACTATGACAGTGCTCAGTGATCATTTTTTAGTCAAGAAATCTTTCTATTGACTAATAAATGATGGAAGGATGGAAAGAAAGAAAAGCTCATTCTTACGGCTCAAGTTGATGGACAGGCGGGTTCCATCCTGAGTGTGAGGATGAGGGAGAGTCAGAGGCAATGCTCGAGCCTGAGAGGTGATACACACAGGGGTGGAGTGGCCAGGGAAGCCCTGCGGGGTGGATATGGGACTGGAAACACTGGGGCTGGGAGAAGGAACAATCACACCACTCAGACTGGGAGATGAAATAGGACTTGCCAGGGCCCTGCTTCTGATTATGCCATTTTTGGTACGCACTGTAGGAGTAAACAAAGACAATGATAAATACATAAACAAAACATCTTTCAGAAATAGCTTAAAACTACACCCTAACTTCTTATAGTGAACATATTAGGGGCTGCAGTGAGAACATGGATGAGAGAGTTTGTAGACTAATTAGAATACTTACACCTCTGGCTGGAATACACAATTGGTGAGTTCTGCATACATCTGCAAAAAACATTGATTACAATATGTACGTAGATGTCTACACTGACCCAAGCTCATGCATGAGAGGACAAAGAATGGACAGTCTTACTTGATCTGATTAAGAGTGACATCCAGCTTCTTCCATAATGATGTCAACATTGCAGGGACCTGATTTTCTTGACTTATTTCTGTTTGAAAAGATAAATGAGGACATAAGTGTTGCTCTCTCCATTAAAGACATCAACCTTAAATTACAACATTTTATGTCCAGAACTTAATACTTACCTTTTGTTTTAGAAGCTACATATTCATTCAAAATTGTTTTCAAGTTCTTCCCAAAAAGAGACTGTAAGGATGGTAAAAACACGCCTTGGTCATTAATGGGTTTGCAAGTTCCTGTCCAAACTTGTAACATTAATCAAACAAATAACACTAGTAATTGCCGATAACAATACACTTTCAGAACACTTACAAAGACACAGGCTGGAATAAGGCCATCCTCTGTGCTATGCTCTGCGTACTCTTTCAGATTGGGGCTCTCCTGAATGAATGCTCTGCTTGTGCCACTGAGACCCTCTTGTTGCAGATACCCTGTTGACACGTAAATGCACATCAGCAAGACCAATCCATGTTTACATAATGTATACACTCCATGTAACTCCATGAAACAGATTGCAAACTAACATTGACGATCGTATATGGTGCCTGGCCACCGCGAAAAGACTACTGAATAACGTTTTTACTATTTTTTGTCAACAAAACTACAGTATTACATGACGTTAAGTTAGCTCTAGCACAGATAACGTTACACAGACTCTCTTCGGTAAACTGCAACTCTAATTGAAGATACGTATTCCAATATTTACAGAGGGTCGATGTAGTTTAAGCGATGGCAGTAACAAAGTAGGTCTGCACAACAACCAAACAACAGCTAATGTCAAAGATTAGCTAACGTAAGTATTTTTGGCTAACTCAGGGTTAGCGTTACGTTAACCTCCTCAAGGAGAGAGATCTGCACAAACAAGCTCTTACCGAGAACAAGCCGCGCAATATCAGATGGTAGCAACATGATTGAATATCTTGCTAATGTTATAAGTCCAGCAGAATCACATTTTCAACTTAGTTTGACCTACAACAGTAGACAACTCTATGTTCCATCAACATCTTCGCTAACTGTATACCCAGTCCCAAATCCGAAAACGCGCGGAAACTCCGCTCATGTCACCCGGAATTTGGCGACTATTTGTAAAAACTGCATTGTGGGAAATGCAGTAAAAAAAATCTGTTGTAAAATTCCAGCATCAGTGCCCTTTGCATTTGACAGCACGCTCGACAGGCACATAACGACAGCTATACATATAATAAGAATTATAACAAAATGTTGACATACAAATTACAACATGATTTCCAAAAGGATATTCAAAGAGTGTTTTAAACGCAACTTTGAAATTAACTTTTGCGTCGACGTGAAGTTGCCGTCACCAACGGATATGCCTGAACGATCCGTCAACAGATTTTAATTGAAAAAAGTCCTTGTTTCCTTTCCATTTTTGTTTGTTTTACTGATTCTTCTTGTGTTAACAATTGATCTCTGTAAATATTTATTTGAAACATTCTTTACATCTGTTTGATTTTTTTTTATTTGAAAATTGACTCTTCCGCGCTGTTGTGCTCTAAATGTAAGCTGTAGCTTTTTTGATGTCCATTGCTGCTGCCTTCCTGAAGAAAGCCAACATGGCTGCGGCCAGAAAGCATAGACGCGTGGCTGCCAGTCAACCTGGTTTTTTATCACTTAAATCCTCCGCGGACAGTTCAGAATTAAAGATTGGTCGAAGGAAACGCGTTAACAAAAATAAGAAAAAGAACTGGAATAAATACAGTGACATTCAGGATGTCGAGGAGTTTTTGGAGGACGTACGACTCCAGGAGAGGGCCACGGGGTGAGTAACATTAGCAGCAGTGTTGTCGATACGGTATACAAGTTGCAAATGAGCTTTTTTGTTTTATTTAACTTAGTCATGTAATGTTGTGGTTATATAATGACATGCTGTAATTGTCATGAAAATAAAGTAATTGGTATAACTTATGATAGTCTGAGGCCTTAATTGCCTTCCATGTGCGGTGTGACGTAAGGCTAGGTTTGTTGACGTTAATGTAATGAAACGGGCCTTATTTGCCTCGGTTAACGTTTAATGTGGTCCACCGAAAATAATGTTTCGCTTTATTTCTCAGGGGATTGATTGCAGATAAACCAGACGACAGCTTATTTTTTCTGGACGTTGGGGAGACAAAGAAAAAGGAGAGTTTACCAGAAGGTAAGAAATGTTATGTCACGGTAAAGTATCGTGTAATTTTGATTCAAATAAATATCAATATGAGTGGTTCGTTTTAATTTTATTTGTTGATATTCACTTTGTTGCCGGTGAAGAGGGAGGCCAGAAGAAAGGGAAGAACAAGCGACCCTTGAAGGTAGACCTCATACTTCAGTCAAACTCCCACATCCCAACACCAAAAGAGTAAGCACTTACACTACTACCTCCCTCTTCTTTCACTTTACCATCTCCAGTCTTCTTCACTTTGAAGGTACTAAAGATATTTTTTTTTTCTGTAACACTCACTACTCTGAGGGCCTATAAACAAAGTTTGTTTCAGAGTAATGGTAGACTGTAATTCTATGTCAGTACTGGATAATCAGAGGTGATTGTTTGAATAGGGCTCCTGTAGCTCAGTTGGTAAAGTAATGAACATGACAACACTAAGGTCATAGGTTCGAACCCCACTAATAGCTGCTTGGGGAAAAGGCTGACATGTCATGCCCACTGATGATTCCATCCTTGCGCTCACAGCATTTCCTCGGAAATGTGAAGACACAGACATGGAACCTGGGGAGCTGTTGTGTGAATAGCACCCTGGGAACTGAGGGCAAACAATTTAGCCTGGGGAGTTCGGAGTAGTCAATGTATATGTGGAAATAGGATGTATAATTGCGTATATTTGATTTCATTATATACTTGAACATCATTTCCAAAGTGAAAGTTCTAACAAAATCCATAAAGTAAAGTCACTGGTACCTGGTAGTATCCAAAGACACAGACTTGTAGTTCCTTTGGAGTGAAAGCTACTGGTGTTCCATAGCTGCAGGTTGAATGAATGCTGGAGAGAGTCTATACTAAGCCAGGAATCTTCTCTCCTGTGAACCCTGATGTAATTCTTGAGCTCGTGAATGAGGCCCAGAGTTCGTTTAGTGTGAGAGAAAAGTCACACAAATTGTATTGGGACTCCTGTATCTGACCTGAGTGTAACCCTCTCAACAGTATCCTCGCCCACCAGCAGCCCAATGCCAAGAAGCTGCGACGCAAGCAGGAGCTGGCAGAGAAGCTGGCAGCCAAAGGAGTGGTGCCTCGCAGAGAGAGACTCCTGGAGCTCCGAAGGGCAGCCTACTCAGCTGGAACACCGGTCCGAGAGAAGCTCGTTCCCAATAATAATCCAGACAGAGCCTACTATGATCTGTGGGGAGATCAACGTGAGCACCATTGTTTGTAGATGAAGTGTTGTAGGCTTTAGGATTCTGGTGGGGTTTGTATTGATGTCTGATGTGTTCCTCTTTTACAGCCACAGAGACAGCAGACAACTTTTACCTTGAGCAGACTAAAAAGAAGCTGGTTAAGGTAATCATTATTGAAAAACTCACTGATTGATGATAAGGGGAAGGGTGGACAGAGCAAGATGACAGCTGTATTTCCTGTCTTCATTTGCTGCTGTGGAAATGGGCTACATTTTGTTTTTATCTTTTCAGCGACCAGAAAAATTGAATGAGAGGCCATCAGAACTCCCAGCCATTGAAGTCATTGCACCTGGTGGTTCTTATAACCCGGACTTCTTCTCCCATCAGGTGATGATACAGACCACTCCAGCACACCTTTTGGAAGTGTCCCATTTGATAAGCTGATTATTGTTCACAGGTTTTTATGTATCAGTTTTGTGATTATGAACTAGTTAGCACCTAGTTAGATTCTGACATGTGTCTGTCTTTCCAGGCGTTGTTGCAGGAGGCTCATGAGGTGGAGGTGCAGAAGCTGAAGGCAGAGAAACGTTTGGAGCGGCAGCTTGCGGTGAATCGTCAGGAGCTGGCAACTGAGGTACAACCATCCTCGCAGTACAACAGACAGCATGGCACACTACAGTAGTGCACTGCACATAAACTAAAGTCACATAGTATTCCAGACATCACTTGCAGCCCAATAACATGATGTACTTGCATCAAAGCTATTTTCAAAACAAGGTTCAAAGTCATTGCCATTCTGTCATGTCCAAGGCCATGTTCAGAACCATTTGAGTGTTTTGCACCTATAGGAGAGCACATTTAAGGAACAAATTCAGGGCCTCCTGGATGAGGAGGAGCAGGAGGAAGATGTGCGCATAGAAGAGGAGATGGCAGAGGAGGACGAAGACACTGGTGTAGTCCCCAGCGCTCAGCAGGAGAAGAAGACGGAGAAGCAGAGAAAGAAGGAGAAGACTGACAAAATAAAGGTGAAACATTGATGTCTGAGATGGCCAATAGGCTCTTGGTTCACAAGATGTGAAGACCTATCACATCACTTTGCATTGTATACCTCTGTTCGCTTATTTTAAGGTTGCTTTGGTAATGAGCATCAGCCAGTTGCATGTACAGTGGTGAATATAAGTATTTAACACGTTTTTTTTCAGTACAGGGGTTTCGATTTGGACTTTTGACATGAATTTTTTTACCTCACATTGGTGATAACCCAATAAATCCACACATGTAAAAATACAGAACTTAAAACCCCCAAAATAACATTAAGTGTAATAAAGTGAAATGGCAGGGGGAGAAAGAATTGAACACAGTAAGAAAATACAGTAAACCAAGGCACCAAAAGGTAAGGCATCAGCTTGAATCTGTAAGTAGTTTGAAAGCATTTATGCCTAAAAAATAAAAATGTAAGGCTGGCTAGTATATTTTGGAGGACTACAGAAAGGTTTTTATTACAAAGGTATTGCACAAGAGCTCATGCTGGGGGTGTTGGAGGTTTTGAAATACATCTGTGAGTTGCTGAATTGATATATGCATTTGCAACAATAAGGTTGCAGATGTAGATGTAGATGCAGATGGGAAAGCTCTTTGTCTTCACCACCATGAGATATTCTTGTGCCACACCTCGATATTGGAAAACCTTTTTGTGTCACACCGAAATGTACTAATCTTGCTGATTTTATTATGCACAGATAAGAGGCAGAATTACCTTCAAACTACTCATAGATTACAGTACGTTGCTTGTCTTTTCTGGCATTGGTCTTCAATGCCTTTTCCCTCTGCCATTTCACTTTATTACACATAGCATTGTTTGGGCTTCAGAATTCTGCTTTCTTTACATGCGTGGATTTCTTTGGTTAATTCCAATGTCTGGTCAAAATTTCATGTCAGTTGTCCAATCAGAAATACCTTTATTTAAAAAAATGTTGATGGTGTATTTTCACCCCTGTTTATTTATATGACATTTTTTAGTTTCTGTTACAAAGTCAGGGAGTTCATTGGGGGACACTTCATTGTGCTCATTACAGTGTTACACTTCTGTTTATCAGTGTCTTACCACTTAGGTACATTTCTGCAGAAAGTTAGATCATTTTGGATGATTACTGCTAGATGTTGCAGCTGTAGCATCATAGAGCCAGCAAGAACCGAGTGAGAGCCCTTAGTTAGAGATGGCTGGTCTTTGCCAGGAACAGTCCTGTAGAACACACAGCCTGCCAGCTTTGTCTGGAGGTGATTGCCCATGTGCAGTATTGACTTGTGCTGTGGAGTAGACCTATCGCTCTGCCTGAGGCTCTGGTGTGTGTGTGTCTTTCAGGAGCAGCATAGGGCAGCAGAGCGGGAGGCCACCACCAAGAAGCAGCAGCTCTTCCAGCTGCGCTCCATCCAGTCGGAGCTGAAGAAGCGGGAGCAGCGCACCCACCTGAGACAGAGCCTGCGCAAGGCCCGCCAGCTAGCACAGAAGACCCAGCCTCGACGCCTTGGACGCCTCAAGTGAGTCCACAATGCTCTAGTGTACACAGACACATATCGTACACAATGTACACTCCGTCAGACTCTGCTGTTCAATCACACCAATCACCTAATTTTTTATTTGTTATTCAGTAGAGTAATAAATACCTCCACATCTTGTCTTCTGAGAAACTCAGCTTCACAACCATGTTGCAAGTTTATCTAATTTTTGAAATCTTGAATATAAATCTTGAAATCTCTCTAGCATGACTCAACTTTTACAGCCTTCTATTGCCTGTCCCAAATTTGAGATGTTGTCAGTAATAAATTCAGAATGAGCATATATTCCCCCCAAAACGATAACATTTCTCTGTTTCATGGTTTGGTATTGTAATGTCAAACAGTGAAATCAATCGAACACTCATGTCAAACACAGCTCTCAATCAAATACTGTTATGCTCTGAAATTAATCACATATTTGTTTTAATTCAACATTTTACAAAACATTCCAGCGTTCTGGCATTGGGCTTGCGCTGTGCATTCATCCTGGTGTATGCTCATTTTTTTTCATTGGTCACAGGTTCCAGACTCCTGCTCTTGATGTGCAGTTGAGTGATGAGTTGGCTGGGTCCCTGCGAAGACTGAAGGTAAAACATTAGGCCAGCATGTTGTATGTATTAGCACCAAACCCTCTGCTGTCCTGCTGCCCTTTCACATCTCCATTTGTTATACCACTGCCTTGCAGCCAGAGGGCAGTGTACTCAAAGACCGCTTCAAGAGCTTCCAGAAGAGAAACATGATTGAACCCAGAGAAAGAGCCAAGTAAGACTGCTACACCTCATTACAATATTGCCCTGTGCCTAAAAGATGAGGAACTACTGTACAAATGCACAATTGCCATTTTATCCAGAAAATTACATTTGTATCTGTTTATTTCAGATTCAAGAGAAAATACAAGCTCAAGTATGTGGAGAAGAGGGCTTTCAAGGCTATTACATAAAGACTGGTGAGCCAAGACTGGGCTTATTCAGTGGCTGGCGCTCCTTGGAATGAGCTGCTGGAGATCACCATCTGGACCACTGCTTGCCCTTGCCAACAAACCTGAAATTAAAACACAGTCCATCCTTAATCAACTAGTGTGTAGCCCTCTGCCATTGTGGTAATTAGAGGGCTTCACCTCAAGGACCCTTGCGTTATTCCCATAACCCAGTCCCTTATCTCTGTGAGGAGTCATGGGACATTGAACATCAGACATAGTTCTTCTTATTGTTGAAGAGGCCTGTGGCTGCTGACAGAGTGACAGAAGGGCTAGCCTCAGATGACCTGGTCTAATACTCCCTCATTATGATGTTGCTCATACTCTTCAGTAAAAAGCTGTGCATCACAGTTGATTTTCCTCTGCCAGTGTTTAATCCAAACTACAGGGCTTAATGGCCCAGTCAGAGAGCTGCCAGGACACTGAAGGCGATTAAAGACCCATATTAAGTCAAGATTTGCAGTCTTGTGTTATGTTTTATGCGTTCTGTGTTTGTATTTCTTAATAATGAATATGTCAAATAAAACAGACAATGAAAGTGATGATTTATTTTTTTAATTCTTGAGGCAGATTTCTAGTCTGCTTCTTTGTTTGGGCGGACATGTCAGTGCTGGTTAGATTAGAGAAATAGTTTAGGCTACAAATCAGATGGAGTAAATTTGGAACTTTTTGGATGCCTCAGAAGTTCTTCATTAACTACGCAAGGCTTTAGTAGGCTGAATATGTGGTCTCATTTTTACTAACTCTGTGAGGCTCATGAGTAAATTGTGACAAATCCACAAACGATCCTGGTTACCCACAATGCACCTGCAGATCAATATTCAATTTCCGGTCAGATGATTGCTGGTTATCGGGTAGATCAAGTGAAACTGACAGCATTCCAATTTCTGTTGTCTCTTATTTCCCTTCTCTCAATTGGTCTCCCAATCACCTCCATCCATTTCACAGGATTAGCTCTGGAGTTCCCTCCAAAATCAAGCCCCCCCCCCCCTTCCACGGAATGTCCGCTACAATCCTCCATTAAGTCCTTTTGTTCCCTGCCTCCCCTGCTGATAGCCAGTCACATTCAACTGTGCAACCGCTCTATGGCCAGACATAGAAAGGCTCTAAGACGCACGCGTCTTGTTTTTCTTGCATAGGAAGTAACAGTGAGCTGCGTCAACCTAAAGATGGGAGTTTTTGTTTTCCAAACTCATCCAAGGCCCTGAATTCATGGATGGTGTGGAGGAGGAGGTGGGGAAAAAAGTTAATTACCATCTCCCCCACCATTAGCTAAACCTTTAATTACCCGTGGTGGAGAGTATTGCTCTGGCCAGCTAAGTGGGCGAATGCTGAGAGCAGTCAGGTAAAGCTGATTATCTCTTAATCGCGGGGGGCAAATGTAATCTTTCACCTAAAAGGCTACCCCGCTCTTGCCAGTCTGCCAGGCCAGCGTCTCTGATTTCCGTCGCCCGTCAGGTAAACCCGCTTGATTAATCCCCGCTCTGCCTCAGGCCCGTCGATGCCAGCGCAAGCCATCAGGGCTGCCAACCATCTATCCTTGAACTTTTCCCAGTGCCGTATGCGCGCGGTATTCACGGAGGATGGCATGGGGGCGTGGGAAGTCCAGATGTACAGTGTGCTCCCGGCAGCAGCAGCACCCCTGCTTAAGGCAGAACACTTAGCAGTGGAATGGCATTCTCTCACCTCTGGCCTTTCAGGCTGCGTCTATACAAGGCATTGAAGCCCTCCTGCCTTTGTGAGACCCAGCTGGCAGAGCATGAGAGCATCAGCGCCAAGGTGATGACTGCACTCCTCTGGGGCACATGTACCGCTGGAATGTAAATCCTCTCCTGAGAGTTGGACATGAACATCTTTGCACTCTGAACATCTCTGTTGGTAGTTTGCAGGTCATTCTCTTTGATCCTTTTTGCAATGGTGATTTTTTATTTCTTTATGTGTGTTTGGAGGGGGCAGGGGCACTGCCAGTGCCATCTGTTGATGCCAGTGCACCTGGTGCAGTTTTCTTCTGCCAGCCGTCTTGCAGCACTCCTGTGGGCAAGCACTTGCTGCAAGGCTGCACCAGTCTTGCATTGGCCACTCTCCATTCATCTGTTCCTGTGACTGGGAGCCCCGGGGTGTGTGCGTGTGTGGGTGCACGAGGGGGAATGAAGCAGCAGGCTTTGGCAGGCTGCCCGCAGGACTCGACTTGAACCCACAAATGGGTTAAATGCCGTCAGGCATACAGATGTTCCTCAGGGTCGTTCTGAGAAGTCTCTGCTCGGGTGCTCTGTTGCCTCACGTGGAGGTGTAGCACTGTGCGTCTGCCAAGGGGACATCCACATGACGAGTGGGCTTCCTGAGCACACTGGAATCAGCCAACTTGCCACAGATTTCTGCCTTTTCTCTCCAGCTCAGGTGCGAGTCGCTGTGGGTAGACATTAATGTCACGCTGGAGAACAAACAGGCATGAGTTCATATATACAAACAGACATTCTGAGAGTGAATCTCTCCCTCAAAGACAATGCTTGTAATTCTTGCCTGGAAGATAACAGAGTGAGGCTAAGCTGAAATAATTTCTTATTTTCCTTCCATCTCTCTCTCTTTGCCTCTCTCTCTCTTTCTCTCCCCTTGAATCATGTCTTTCGCAGCCTCAAGCCTTTCTGTTGCTTTCCTCTCTTGGATCTGCATGTGTGTGTGAATGCATGTCTGTAATGTGTATGTGTGTGTGTGATTGGAAGAGGAGGTAGCATTCATCCTCATGCTGACATTAGTGTGTGCATGTATGTGTAAGTGTGTGTGTGTGTGTGTGTGTGTGTGGTTGGGCGCACATGTATGCGTGAGCTTGTGCCTGTGCGTGTGCTCGACAGTGCAAATGAACCCGTGTGCACTTGGGGATGAAACTCCCAATGAAGGCAGAAGCACAGAGACGTGCATGAATGGAACAATCAGCCGAGCCCACCTCCTAGACAATAGCAGGAAATCACATCTAGCATCATTCCCAATAAGAGCCCCCAGCACTGACTCTTGGAAATGCAGCCACTGGCAAATACTGATTGGATGAAAATCATGAACAATGTCAAAAATAAAGAAAAGAAATAGAGAGGGAGAGAGAGAGAGCCTGGATGTGTTAGGACTGGAAAAGCAAGGGAGGTGAGGAGAGGAGGGGAGGGGATAAACAGTGAGAGAGGGAGAGATGGAGGGAGCAAAGCAGAGAGAGTGAGCGAATGAGTGAGTGAGTGAGCGAGTAGGAGAGGGAGAGGGAGGAGCAGAGCAGTGATTCCCTGTGCTAATCCTCTAGACACACGCACGAGCCGGGTGCCTGAGCAAGGGAGCGAGAGATCGAGGGAGGGAGGGAGGAAGGACAGGTGGAAGGGAAGGTGTGGAGAGAGAGCGAGAGAGAAAGAGAGACGGCAAGTCTAACGAGTGGCACTTCAAGAAAAAGAAGAAAAAAGGGGGGGATAATGATGGTGACAGCTGAGAGAGAGCGATAGAATAGACAGATGGAGAAGGTGTGATTCCAGAGCCACAGTGACAGAGCAGAGAGGAAAGGAGGAGAAACAGAAGGGAAAGCTTCTTCAGAGCGACACCAAACCAGGGACTCAAGTGCAATTACTAACCAAGTGAGCCAGTGAGCGCACGCAAGAGAGAGAGAGAGAGCAGGAGCCGTAGTGGAAAGCACAGTGACAGAAGAGATGAGAGGGAGAGAGAAAGAGTGAGGCAAGCCAGGAGAAAAATCACGCGAGCGTGAGGAGTGTGGGGAGCGTGGCGAGTGTGGCGTGTGCGGCGAGTGTGACGAGCGCGCTCCAAAGTGGAAATCCAGGTGGACTCAAGCAGGAAAAGAAAATGGAAGTACGAAAAAACGCATCAGAAGCTGGTCTTCAGCAGCCACCACTTGACAAGAACACTTGAGGAGGAGAACACATAGTCTGGTAGAGTACAAGTCAGCCATGTTTCTGTGTGACAGGGTGTGTGTGCGTGTGTGTGTGTGTATATGTGTGTGTGTGTGTGTGTGTGTGTGTGTGTGTGCATGTGTGGGCTCAGAGTGTATGGTCTGTGTTTGAGGATAACGCCTGGCTGTGTTGCTGTCGGGTAAACGTGCTGGGTGGATTAGACCAGATAAAGCAGTGAGAGGGAGAGTGAGCAAGAGATTGTGTTTGAGCGTGGACATGTATGGGTATGTGTGTGTGTGTGTGTGTGAGTAAGTAAGTGAGTGAGTGAGTAAGTGTGCGTTTGTGAATTATGCATGTTTAATGAAAGTCCAGAGTCCAGGCTGATAGTCAGGGGGCCAGTGTTTTGTGTGTGTGTGTGTGTGTGGTGCGTGTGTGTAGTGCTGGAGGAGCCAAGGTGAAAGGAGCAGCTGGCAGCTCAGCTGAGACCCGGAACACACAGGGGTGAAGGCATGTGTATGTGTATGTGTGTGGGTGTGTGTGTTGGGGGTGGTGTTGGTGCAACACAACCAGAGGGCGAAGGTTAAACCTTGAGCAGGTTAAGAGGGGATGCCAATGAAGAAGGACAGAGGGGCATGTGGGGACAGTGGGAGGGTGCTGTCTCTAATGCTTCTGCTTTCCACTCACTCCCACAGAGAAGAGCAGAGGAGAGGAGAAGAAAGGCAGAAGGAGAGGAGAGGAGAGGCATGGGTGCCCTGTGATCTTGTCCGAGGGGTCTCTCTCTCTCTCTCTCACACACACACACACACACACATACACACACACACGCCTGCTGCCTGCTGCTTTGGTCAGGGAGAAGATCTCGGACAGTGTGGTCACTAGTCAGTGGTCCCTGAGGCCCAGAACAGAGAGGCGTCCGCCACCCAGCATCAGCAGCCTTTGAGAGGAGTCTAGCTGAGAGAGCAGCCATGGGAGAGTGGACCATACTGGAGCGCCTCCTAGAGGCTGCCGTACAGCAGCACTCCACCATGATTGGGAGGTAAGGAACTCTCTCTCTTTTGCTCTCTCTCTCTCTCTCTCTCCTCCTCTTCTTCTTCTTCTTCTTCTTCTTCAGGTGGTAGAGATAGATGGGGAGTGGGATACTTCTTTTATCTTTTCCTTCTGCATGTCTTTGAAGGAAAACAGAAGACCAGTGGGAATGATTTGAAAATTACAGTATGTCCTGTGAGCATGAGTGTGTGTGTGTGTGTGTGTGTGTGTGTGTGTGTGTGTGTGTGTGTGTGTGTGTGTGTGTGTGTGTGTGTGTGTGTGAGTGTGAGATTCATCTGTATGAACTTATTGATGTGTGCATTGGGAATGGTTTGGCTTGGCACGCATGTGGAGTTGATGGGAGAGTCTGCCATGGGCATACTAAATGAGCTTTCTCTGAGGCAGGAGGAAATTATGAGAAAATGCACCAACTGCTTGCAGTGACACAAAACTGAACATCTTACACGTGTGTGTGTGTGTGTGTGTGTGTGTGTGTGTGTGTGTGTGTGTGTGTGTGTGTGTGTGTGTGTGTGTATGTGTATGCTATGATGATAATAGTAGTCTAATGGGGACCCCCAAGTAGCTGCCTATGCTGGGCTTTTGCATTAATCCTCAGTGCAGAACATCCTGAGCTGTGATTGGCTGAAAAGGAAGCTTCAGCTGCGCCTGTATTTCCAGCTGCGCTGCGCGGGGGAGACAAGACCTTATGTGACATCAGCAACCATCAGCCATCAGCCATCCCCCTCTCTCTCTCTCTTTCTCTTTCTCTCTGTGTCTCTTTCTCCCTCTCTCTCTCTCTCTTTCTCTCTCTCACTCTCTTTTCTCCACACTCTCTTCCTCTCCTCCACCCTTCCATCCTTAATGAAATGGAATGGGTAAAAGCCCCTTGTCTGATCCCATTGAGGAGGGCTTTCTCTCACCCCTTTCCCCAGTGCTGCTGACTGTCATGTAATGGCGTGAGCTGACGGCTGCTGGATGGCTGGCATTAAATGGGCTTACCAGCTCTGGTGGGCTCGCAGTCATTTACATTCATCAGCAGTAGCCAGTGATCACCAGGCTAACTGACTGTACAGCCCAGGGATGCTCAGACAGGTTCTCTAGTGGAGAGGATGAGGGTGTGGAGATGACAGGGCTGCTAAGGCTCCAGATCGATGCATACACGATACACCCATGCACCAGAGTGGCTCTAGACCTTATCAAATGCCTTGTGTTGTTGATTCAGCAAGTATTTTTGAGGACAAGCCTTCTTTCTTTCTCCCTTTTGAAGTGAGAGTACAGCATTGTTGTAGATGTTGCACTGTTGTAGATACTGTGGCAGCTCAAGAAAGCTTTTTTGATGGAGAGGAAAAGGTATTAGCTCTATAAATGCAGCCTACCTCTGTCCTTTACAGTGATGAATGGTAAATGGACTGCATCTATCTCCTAAGAGTATTCAAAGTGCTTTACTGTGAATGCCTCACATTCACCCATTCACACACATGCATTCACACACCGGTGGTGGAGGCTGCCATGCAAGGTGCCAACCTGCCACCGGGAGCAATTATCTTTTATGTGTACATTTATTTATTTTTCAGTTATTATTTTTAAAAATTATGATTTTAAAAATTATTATGATTTTTAATCAAGGAGTCCTACGTTTGGGGATCTGTCACAGTTAACAACGCAAAACCACAGAAATAGCTAAATCCAGTTGTCTGTTTATGCAACATGTGATTCAGTGAATCATTCAGAATGTACAATTTGACACAGAAATAATAAGGAATATATAAGAATACATAGGTGGTCACAGTTTTACCTACCTGGACCAACACTTAAGACTTCTAGGGGTGTGCGCTTAACCTGCATGCTCAAGACCTGTTACCAAAAGAACAGGTCAAAGCCACAGTGCAATATGCTCATGTTTGTAAAAAAGCGGGACACACAAGCAGGACATTCTCTCACTGAGCTCAGGGTTGAAACTGTGTAATGGTGCTTCCTTCTTTTGGTCTTTTCACCATAGTATGGCCCAGATGTTTTACTGAGACCTCAAGAGACGATAGGGTATAATGGGAGCTTTAAACATTTCGCATTTGCCTTCTGAAAGTGAAAAAAATGAAACACCAGAGCAGAGGCAGTGCTTTTTGTCTTCTTGAGTCTCTGTCCTAATCTAAGCCCTCTGTTCCCTACCGCTTCTCTATCATTTGTCTTCTTTGAATTCAGCACTGTAAGTAGAACACACAGTATACAGTGATAACTATGTTATTATTGCTAGGCCATCCCTGTGTTTTACTCTCTCTCTTTCTCTCTCTCTCTCTCTCTCCCTCTATTCATCTCCATTTCCCTCTGGCCGTCTTTCTTTTCCTCTTTGACTTTCTCTTGATTCCCTTTCTTTCTTTGCTCTCACAATGTTCCCCTCCTGCTGTAGTTCTTTGACACCTGATCAGTGTGCTACTAGTGAACGCTGGAGCTAATAGAGAAGTAGCCGGTACTTTCTCCTCCCTCTCTTTTCCACTCTTTCTCCTCCTCTCTGTCTCCTCCACTTTCTCTCCTCCACTCTTTCTCCTGCTCTCTCTCTCCTCCACTCTCTCTCCTCCATTCTGTCTCCTGCACTAGTGCATAGCTGCTTGTCACTGGGGGAGTCTCCTGTCTTGGCACTCTTTAACTCTACATTGCCACTGCCTGGCTCTTGGAAGAGATGCACACTGGGCTCTGGCTTGCTAAATTTGGCCTGGGAAATAAGACCCATTTCATGGCTGAGTAGCACTTTCCAGCCGGGCCTCTCCAGCGCACACCTACATCCATCATGACATGGCAAAGCAGGAGAAACGACAGACCCACCACCACAGACACTAGTCAGTGGAAAGATTGCCATTATATCAGAGGATACCGTGACCTGACAAGCCAAATGTCGCTTCACTTAGCTGCACTCTCTCTGCGTGAGATGGGGCTGGCGCTCTCTCAGGGAAGGAACCGGAGAGTGGCAGAAAGTGTCGTGTGGGAGGACAGTGCTTCTGTGGATACCTCAGCCGTCAGCCGGGAGGGAGTAGAGCCAAGGACCAGGGCTCCACACACATACACACACACACACACACACACACACACACACACACATAACTGCAGCACCCACTGAAGGGGATGTTCAGTAGGGCCCTGTGTGGCTTAGATTGGATCTCAGGAACTGGTTCATGTACTGTCTGATCACAAGATTGATAAGGTGGTGGTGATTAGTATAGAGGTGAAGTGCTTTGTTTGTATTTTTTAAGCTTGACTGGTGTATATATTGCATTCCCTGGGAACAAACACACTGACAAAAATATTTACATGGCTGTAATATAAGTTGCTTTAGATGTAACCATATAGCAAATGGAAATGTAGAAGCTGCTTACCGTATATTGATTTACAGTTACATTAATATGTATACACCCCAAATAGACTCTCTCTCTCTCTCTCTCTCTCTCTCTCTCTCTGTGTGTGTTGTGTGTGTGTCTGTCTGTCTGTGGCCGTCCCTCAGTGACTCGTGAAGATATTTGATTCTGCTAGTGAGTTTCCATTAGTGCTGATGGTAACTCATCAGCCGTGTGTGTGTGTGTGTGTGTGCTGAGCCATAGTGTAGCTTAGCTGCCGCTGTCGCTGCTGTGACGAATGAGCATGTTGATGTGAGCTGAATGCAGGTGCCGCTAGGCTCTAGTCACACAGCAGCCTAGAGCTGAGCTCAAGGGCCCAGGAACATTCCCTTCATCTCTCTGACCAAGTGCAGGAGAAATGGACAAATACTGGCTGGCTCTGAGGTACAGCTCACTGATTGGGAGAGGGGGTGGCAGGCGGTACAGGCTCATTTAGCTTGTTGCCATTTTTGAAAGGACAGAGAAGCCTTTGATGTCATCTATATGCTAACCATACCGATGTGCTGACAGTACACACTTGTGTACATGTCTGAGTTTGTGCATGCAAGCCCCCACGCTAGCGCCTGTGTGCCGATGTGTGTTTTAGAGTCATATTTACAGTGATGGTCACTGCCATGCTTCTGAGATACATGGGACACAGCATGTGTTTCCTGGCCTGTTATTCTCACTTTGATGAGATGTAGATTTTTGATTTCTGCTGTGAAGATCAGTGGATAGCTTTTGTCTGTCATCAAAGTCAGCTTATATAACAGAGTGTCACCCGGTGCATGTTTGTGGAACACCTTGCCCCCCCAGCCAATGTCCAATTCTCTCCACACACACCCTCCCCAACACACACACACACACACACACACACACACACACACACACACACAAACACAAACACCCTCCCCAACACACACACACACACACACACACACACACACAAACATACACTCCAGCCTTAGGCAAAGGGTCAGAGGGGCCTCCTGAGCTTCTAAAATAACATTGGCTATAATTAACCTCCCCCGTGCTCCTTCCACTCCTCCTGCTCTGCTCTTCTATACACAAACACACACACACACACTCACATACACAGGCATATTTTACCCTCAAGAACTCATACACCTGCACTGAGATACAGTCAGCAACTTATTCTGAGACATACAGAACACAGGGGTGTGTTTGACTCTTCATTTGTAAAAATAATTTTTATTACAGAGTATGTGGCTCCCAACACAGTTCCAAAGGTACAACAACCCAGGACTCAAGGACTCAATGACCTCTAACTAGGACAAAATCCTAAGGATACAGCAGCCAATTAGGCCGCAATGCTGTGGACACGACATCCAATGAGGACATTATTCTATAGACGTAGTTAATAAGGGCAAAATCAGCCTGTTCTGCAGAGGGATGCAGGTGTTGTGTCGAACATCATCTCAGGCTATTACCTGTATATTTAAATGAACAGCACATCATAACATCATAACATCACTCTGTGGCATCACAGCGTCAACGTTTCTCTGCAGTATTTTGGAATAGGTCTGTCAAGTATAGGCCTACAGTAGTTTCTTTGAGAGGTTTATTGTGGCTGAAGTCAGAATTACAAGCCAAACATTTACGTACATAGACACAGAACACACATAACATACATAGCATAAATGTATGTGCATTCACCCACGCACGTACTGTAGATACACCGAGCTTTACAGTGTGATTATATTTCAGTCTCCAGGGAAGATGGTAAAAGGACATTGGAACATGAAGTCATTAATCCTTACAGACCTCCAATGGACTGTCCATATCCTATCCACTGTGTCACCTGCTTGCCACAGCTCACTAGTGAGTTCCAGGGGCTGGACTGGGCCGGGCTGGGCCAGAGGAGAAGGGGAGGGGGAGGAAGACGCATTTGGGCTCCTCTTCATGCGTGGGCTGTTGTGAGCTCACAGCTTTGTTTATTCATCTGGAGTCTCTGTTAGTGACGTCTTTGTGATGTTAAGATACCCAATCCCCCGTCTGGATAACATTAAGATTAGATGTGCATGTCAAAGGACTGTTGTCTTTGTATCAAAACAGATGGGTAAACAATCAACAAGTGATTAGATTCTACAAGCAAGAAGAGAGGCGGGGGGATCAAATGATAAAGAGATGAAAATGATGATGAGAAAGAGAAGGGGAAAGAAATAGGATGAATGCTGAAAAGTGATAAAGGAGAAGGTGGGTTAGAAAGGAAAATGTAGAGAAGCATGAATAGCAGAAGAATGAGGAAGACAAGAAGAGAGTGAGAGAGAAGAAATGTGTTTGTATTCTGACACAGTTAAGAACATTGCATGACATATATATATATATATATATATATATATATATATATATATATATATATAGTCTATTTACGCTGAGAGAATGCATGTATTTTGGTTGAAATGATGGAACTATTTTTACCTTAATAATGCAAAAAACAAGAGACTGTGTAACAAACGTCCAATTCCTTTGAAAAGAGATACTTGCAGACTTGTTGCTTCTTTGACCTTGGTGACCCGAAAGTGTTTAGCTTATCTGCTTATCACAGGAGTATTTTTGTCAGTCAGCCTTTGTGAATATGGTTAACTGTTTAACTACACTTTTTTTGAAGCTCTTGCAAATATATCTTCTCACAGCTTGAAGGTATACAGTTATGAAAGGTTGGCCTTTGAAATGACCTCCTTCATTCTCCCACTCTGTCCTGACAACCTGTGCTCCTGCTCCTCCATTCCTGGCCCAGTGTGTTCTGACTGGAGCATTCTCCTGCACTGACAAGATGTAAACTGGCAGACAGGTCTAGTCATGTCTGAGACAAGGGTTATGGGATACCAGAGGCCTGGGGAAAAGGAGAGATAGAGAGAGAGAGAGCGAGAGAGAGAGAGAGGATTCAAAGGAGTCTGAGGCAAGGGGGAAAGGGCATGAGTCAGGAGACAAATGAGACAAGACAGAAAAAGACCAAGTTTGGTTTTAGCAGGAACAGTTTCTGTGACTTTTATTAGGTTGTGTGAATATCAGGAAAGCATTTGTGTCTTTGTGTGTGTGTGTGTGTGTGTGTGTGTGTGTGTGTGTGTGTGTGTGTGTGTGTGTGTGTGTGTGTGTGTGTGTGTGTGTGTGTGTGTGTGTGTGTGTACCCTCACACTTACAGTAGCAGCTGCTATGCTGTTTATGTGACTCAAAGTGAGAGGATGGGAAGACAGAGCCAATAAACATGCGCGCGCACACACACACACACACACACACACACACACACACACACACACACACACACACACACACACACACAGTTAATGATAACTAAGCCAGATAGGTTCATATCTGCAACACAAACAAGGTAGAGGTACATGATTCGTGATAACATGAAACCAGATGGTGTGCCCCACACACAGAGGAAGAGAGAATGTGAGGAAGAGGAATACAACACATACGCACACAATTCACACACACACACACACACACACACACACACACACACACACACACACACACATATGCTAGCAGTGCAATCAAATTAATTTCTCCTGGGAAGCTAAAATTAACTACTCCCTAACATCAATTCATTAAGGAGAGAAAACAGGAACGCAAAAAGACTTGCGCGTTGGACGGCATCATTTCACAAGTTGCCGTTTCCAGCTTCACACATGGTGTGGTAGTATCAGAGCGCTGTGCAGCCTGACAGCAGGCTCATCCCCAGAGCCTGCCAACATGACGCTCTCGCTAGTTAGCACATCCATTCATCAGGCTAAATGAGCACTCTGCCGTCGCTGCTGTCCTAACACCTCACACACACTTTAGCACGTGCACGCACACACACTCAGAGAAGCACAGTCAAATGTGTGTGTGCAATGCACTTTCCTATGCACACACATGCGCACAATACACAGCACGGTCAAACATTCACAGCCCTAAGAGCTCCAGAAGGTTCCAGTCACAGCACACACAATTAGAATGAAGACAGTACAGTATGCACCAAATCACTTCTTTTCAGTCCAAAATAAACAACAGTGGCAGCAGGAATGTGTCCCCATTCCTCCCTCTGCCCTTCATTTAGAGGATACGGGCCACATATAGCCTCTCGCAATCACTGGACTTTCTCCCAAAGCCGCACTCAGCAGCTCAGAGACGTGCAGATTTGTGATGAAGTGGCAAACCTGCAGTGACATTGACTAGGGCTTCTTCTTTTGGCTCCCAAGAGGATGTTGGGTGATTCAGTGACTGTGGGTGGCACCCCACTGGGTCGTGCGTGGTGTTGACGTTGGTGCGCGTGCGTGCAGGCGTGGGCGTTTGTGGGGGTTGGTCCCTCAGACCTGGCACACTGAGGCCTCCTGCATGTGCCTGTGAGTGTGAGTTGGCAAGCCTGTCGAGCGTTGGCAGAGCCAGCCCTGGGCCTCTCCTGCCGTTTGTGGGATTGTCCAAAAGGGCAGATTTTAATCTGGATTACGCTCCGCCTCCTGCAATCTCTCTGCTGCTGAACTCTCTCTTTTGCTCTCTTCCAGCCACAGGGCCAAAATAATGGCCTTTAAAGGGCCCCAGCACCACACGTGCACCTCCATTGGGAGAAATGATATGGACTGCACAAGTGGGTCTGAAGATGATATTGGAAGAACTCTAAATAGGTGTGAGATGGTGATCAGTAATTCAGTTCCTGAAGGTATTTGACTGCTAAAGTGATTCAATTAGGGGCTCTTTTCTAATTTCAGATTGGCATCTCAAGAAAGCTGCCCTCAATCATTGGGCTGCATTGATTTTATTTGCTAACATAAAACACTGCATGAGGGGAACATGTTGGAGGCATGGAGCTTTTTTATAGGCATGTTTACAGGCACGAATGCCAACAATTGTAATATGAGTATTAGAAATGACTAAATGGGAGCAGATTCAGCCAAGGCAGCAGAAGATGGGATGACAGTATATTAGTATGGCCCATTTCAGAGACAATAAGACAGCTGAGCAGGACAAGGGCACTGCATCTTACACCCCTCACCCACACACACATGCTCACACACGCACACACACACACACACACACACACACACACACACACACACACAAACACACACACACACACAGACCTGGAGACACGAGTGTGCATCAGGACAACAGTTCTCAGCAGATCTCCAGACTGGGAGAAATACAACAATAAAGGGACAAGCAGGCAAAATAGTCAGACTACAGCCTTTATTTCACAATCTATATAATGCAACATGTTAAGGCATGCAACTCAACTACCAAAACACGCACGCACGCACACACACACACACACACACACGTATGCACACACAAAAATAGACTTGCACACTGTACCCTCATATGCAGTCTTTCCTGTAGTCAAAGAAGACTTTAAAAAAATAAATAGGTGAAATATACATTCCTATTGGCCAAACACACACTGGATTACTGTCTATCCAAAGACTGACTGGATTGCAGCTTCACCTTTTTCTTCCCATATTTATTTGCCTAGCGCTGACAATCAGTGGTCAGTGAGTTCACTGTACTCATTCACAAGCGTGTGTGTGTGTCTGTGTGTGTGTGTGTGTGTGTGTGGTGTGTGTGTGTGTGTGTGTGTGTGTGGCGCATGTGTGCGTGTGTATGTGTGTGTGGAGGAGGTATGCCTGGTGAGAATGAGGTGGCACTGTTCCTGGCAGAGAAACATTGGACAGAAGGGTCTTTCCATTCCCAGCTCATGTCCTGTGTGTGTGTGTGTGTGTGTGTGTGTGTGTGTGTGTGTGTGTGTGTTTTCATTTATATATGTGAGTGCGTCTGCATAACAAATGTTACCATGTAGGCTTGGTGTGGCAAAGGGCTGTAGCACTGAAGCAAATTCATAGTAAATTTATCATAGACTATTGTCACTATTTTGGGCACAAACATACATACATGCATGAATGTCTGTACACACACACACACACACACACACACACACACACAAGCAAGCAAAGATAGAAACAGTGAGAGCGTGGTAAGTGTGCACACCAGATCAATCAGTAGGCAAAAAATCTCTTCCAGAGAATCGAAATCTTAATCGAGGCAGACAAACTGCTCTTTCTCTCTTTCTCCCCATCTCTCTCTCTCTCTCTCTCTCCATCTCTCTTGCTAGCGCTATGTTTCTATAAATAAAGCAGCCTTAGCTGGGCAGTGCTGGCAGAGTGATGAGAGGACTAAGCTGTGCTGTGCTGTGCAGCAGGTTGGAAGTGATTGTCTCTGCCTTACCCTGGATGCAGCCACTGCTGCCACTGCTTTGTTATGCCACTGCTTGGAGCTCTCATGGGCTACACTACCTGCTACAACTCCTCAAAGCCACAGGCTTGGGCAGAGGCCAGGCTGGAGGGCCATAATAATGATGATCTTCATCACACACGCACACACACACAGATGCACGAGCACACACACGCGCACACACACACGTACATACTCATTTCCTGACTCAAACACACTCTCATACACACTCCTCTCCTCTCTGCCCCTCTGTTGTTGCCGTGGTAACAAGCAGAGGAAGAGAAGAGGTTCAGTGAGATGGAGAGAGGCAAGAAGAAGATGGGGGAGAGGAGGGAGTGAGTGGGGGTGGTGGGTGGGGGGCGGTAGAGACCCAATCAGCTCCCCCCATCCCCATCAGCCTCCTGTGATAAACAGACCCTCACCAGGGCAAACGCACCAGTGCTTGGCTCCATGGCTTCATAATGATTCTTCCATGGACACATCAGGAAACACGAAGGGCTTGGCGCTGCAGAAAAAACATGCCTGATACCCTGATGCCCTGTGCTGGCAGGTGCTGGCTTTGTCTGTGAAATGGCATTCAAAACTCTAGTCTCTAGTCTCTCGCCTGCTTGCAGTGGATGTAAACTAGGCAGCTAATTATTGGTAATTGCAGCTGTAGGTGAGACTGTCAGCAGTAAACTGTAAAGTCTACCACATCATGTCTGCCATGCATGAGTAAACACTAGACAATAAGCGCCCTGGGCACAGCTACACATGCCCCTTTTAGCACGCAAGCTTTTATGGAATTGCTTATTTACAGGTGTCCTTTTTGGTGACACACCACACACACACACACACACACACACACACACACACACACATACAGATGGGTTTTCACTTAAAGGACAGTGCATTTTTATGTTCATATTCCCCTTACCAGTAACTGTGGTCACTACAATAAAATCAAACAGATCTTTTTAAGCATGTTGTAGCATGTGTGTGACTGAAGAGATACCAGGAAAGAAAGACAGGAAAGAGAGAGATAGAGAGTAGAATTTGAGGGATAAAAGCCAAAGCACATGAGGAGAAGTAGAATCCCAGGGATAAAAGAGAGAGAGAGAGAGAGAATGGGAGTGGGATAGAAAGAGAGAGAGAGTAGACACACAGGGATGAGAGAGGGCAGGGATTGATGGTGAAGAGAAGGAGTTGGGGGGGGTTGGGACATAGATAATCTAAAGCTATTCCATGGCATTAAAAAACTCCTAATGCAAGAATCCCTCTATTGGCCCTGGTGCAGATTAAAGGTTGTGGGTTTGCGTGTGAAAGCCATTATATAATTCATTCTCTCTGATGAGATTTTCTCTCTTTTTTTCAATGCAGTTTTGTCCTCTCCACATTGGCAGGTTATATTTTTTAATTCAAGGTAAATCTCTACATTTGTGTTCTCTCTCTCGCTCTGTGTGTGTGTGTGTGTGTGTGTGTGTGTGCATGAGAGAGAGATGTGTGTGTGAGAGAGATTGTGTTCCTAATTCTTCTTAAACATTAATTTGGCAGTTTGCTCCCTCCTCTCCTCTGCGGCCAGTCTGCTCTGCTCTGCTCTGCTCTGTCTGTCCGTCTGTCTGTTTGTCCATCTGTCCATCTGTCTGTCTGTCCATCAGAGGCTGCAGCTGCTTGATAATTGCATGTTTGTAAGCGACTCTGTTTTGGCACTCTGGGCTTCCATACTCTTGTAAATACTCAGGGCTGGCTGGTGTAAGCGCATTATCTGTCCAAACAAGGACAAAAGCATTATTTAATTATTTTCCCTCCCTTTGATCTGGCCATGCAGCCATTGCTCCCCTGAAGATTACAGGTGTTTGTGCTGGCCTTCATTTCTTCCCGCAGCATCATCTGTGACCTCTGCACTGGATGGGAGATACACACAGAGATTGCCACTGACTTTGGTTAAGATTAACGCCCCCCTCCTCCCCTCCCCTCCCCAAACCTCCCACCACCACTCTGTTGCCCCCTGTGCTCCACCAGCAGCAGCAGCAGCAGCAGCAGCAGCAGCAGTAGTGCCAAGCCCCGTCCCATCCACACCCCACCCAGTAGGCCCTGTAGCTGCAGCTTGCTCTGCTGCTAAATCCATTCAGATTGGTGGATTAGAGTCGACGCAGCCCTAAATCGCATCAAATATTTATTTGGCGTGACACCTTTGCCCATGCCCTGTCACTGACTCTGAGGAAGCGCTTTGAGCTATCCTGCCACCAGCATTTCCTGTAGCTCATACTTGCATCATTTGGGTCCATTTGTTTTTTTATTTGATCTTTTTGAACATGTATTATTGTGTGGATTAGTTTCCTGTGTGAGAAGAAGCTCTAGCTGTGGACCATTCTGAGACGAGCTGTTTTGGTCCAGTCAGTTTTGGGCAGAAGAAAAGGTGTTTAGTGGCCGCTGATGGCAGTAAGGATGAAGCCATGGCTGTGGAATGTAGGAAGGAGAATATATGGGAATGGGGTCAGAGTGTTAAGTGCTGCAGGCTCAGGTTTGGCCTGTCTAGAGGGGGGCTGCAGGAAGTCTGTTTGAAATATACATGAGAGATGTGTGGAAGTCAGTCTGAAGCAGGACTAGAGGAGAGTGAGAGGGAATGGGAGCAGTAAGTGGTGCAGTATGGGAAGTGCTGTTCTCTTCCAAAACAGCCAAAAGCAGCTAAAAAGGAAAATCTGCCTGTCCTGTCTTCTAAAAATAGAACACACTTTTACACTAACACACACATGAGAGGATGTCTTCCTTAAGCTTGTGGATGCATCCTCGCGCACACATACACTTAAATATTGACTCTTTCTGCCTGAATAAAGATGAAATCAAAACAAATGTCTATGATCCCATGTAGTCCGTGTCAGTAACACACACTCCCATGTCTGGGAGGCTCTGCAAGCCTGCAGGCTGCTAATGTAAAAGCCATGTTCATTCACATACTGTGAAAACACACCCGACTCTTTCTCCCGCCCCCCTCAGTGGAACACATACAGAAATAGCCTGCAAGGTGCTCATGCTCATCTGTTGCTATGGTGAGCTGAGAAGATGGTAGATCACTGCTTGAATGAGGGAACCATCAGGCTGGGCTGGGCTGGGTTGGGTTGGGTTTGGCTGGGCTGGGCTGGGCTGGGTTGGGTTGGGTTGGGTTTGGTTGGGCTGAGCTGAGCTGAGCTGAGCTGGGTTGGGTTGGGTTTGGTTGGGCTGAGCTGGGCTGGGCTGGGCTGGGTTGGGTTGGGTTTGGCTGGGCTGGGCTGGGCTGGGCTGGGCTGGGTTGGGTTGGGTTTGGCTGGGCTGGGCCAAACCATGCCTTTCTTTCCCCTACTGACATTCACTGACTTCATTTCCCATTTGCTTCCTCCAGGAAAGGTACAGGCCAATGTTTCTCCACCAGAAATGATCTCAATTTGTATTATCTCTGCTTTTCTCCCCCTCTTCTTCCACACAATTTTATTCTTCTCCTCTTTCTTCTTTCCTCATTTTTTCCATTTTTCTCCCACTTTTTTCTCTTCCCTATCTCAGGATCCTGCTGACGGTGGTGGTGATCTTCCGGATCTTAATCGTGGCCATTGTAGGGGAGACGGTGTACGAGGATGAACAGACTATGTTCATATGCAACACCATGCAGCCCGGTTGCAACCAGGCGTGTTACGACAAGGCCTTCCCCATCTCCCACATCCGCTACTGGGTCTTCCAGATCATTCTGGTGTGCACGCCCAGCCTGTGCTTCATCACCTATTCCGTGCATCAGTCGGCCAAGCAGAGGGAGCGCCGCTACTCCTTCCTCTACCCCATGCTGGAGCGGGACTACGGGCGGGAGGGGGCGCGGAGGCTACGCAACATCAACGGGATTCTGGTGCAGCACCCAGATGGCGGAGGGGGCAAGGAGGAGCCCGACTGCCTGGAAGTGAAGGAGATCCCAAACGCGCCGCGCGGACTCACGCACAGCAAGAGCTCCAAGGTCCGCCGACAGGAGGGCATCTCGCGCTTTTACATCATCCAGGTGGTGTTCCGCAACGCGCTAGAGATTGGCTTCCTGGCCGGCCAGTACTTCCTGTATGGCTTCAGCGTGCCGGGCATCTTCGAGTGTGACCGCTACCCCTGTCTGAAGGAAGTGGAGTGCTACGTATCGCGGCCCACTGAGAAGACAGTCTTTCTGGTGTTCATGTTCGCTGTCAGCGGCATCTGCGTGGTGCTCAACCTGGCCGAGCTCAACCACCTGGGCTGGCGCAAGATCAAAGCGGCCATCAGGGGCGTGCAGGCACGCCGCAAGTCCATCTGCGAGATACGCAAGAAGGACATGGCCCACCTCTCCCAGCCACCCAACATGGGCAGGACTCAGTCCAGCGAGTCGGCCTATGTTTGAGCACCCCTGCCTGGGCCCTCCAACGGGGCGGTGCGGGGCGGGGGAAGGCAGACCATCAGGGGGTATGCAGGCAGAATGAATGAAAAGGGGACGGATGAATGCAGTGAAGGAATGTAAAATAAGATGAGGGGGAAGAGCCCTGCTTGAGCCTTGGTAAAGATGGTGTGTGTGTGTGTGTGTGTGGGTCAGTGGGGAGAGATGGAAGGGCACTAAGCTCTGAAACACCTTTTCTGTCCAAAGATGGTGAGATTGGTACAGATTGGCACAGTCCAACTCTGCCAGGCGCGGGCACTAACTGGATCCATCAGACACAGCGGGCGAGAACGAGGCAAGGACAGCTGGGCAGCCATTTCAGCATTACCCCCCATCTCCAGCAGAGGAGAGGATGGCAGCTGGAGAGAGGGAGGAAAGGAGCTGGAGAGCAATGAAGAGAGAGGAAGAGGAGGAGGAAGAGGAGCTGTGCTATTTGATTTCTTTCCCATGCAGGGATGGAGGCTCTGGACAGCCTCAGGCTCTAAGACAGGAAGACCATGAGGACAGGCGAGCGGAAAGGCTGTCTGTGGAAGCTGATAGACGCCCAGTTCACCAAGCTGCTCAAAAAGAACAACAGCTAACGCTACAGCCTCCTCACCTTGGCCCCTTCTCTCTTCCGCCTTCCTCCTCTTTTTCACCCCCTCCTCTTTCATCCAGAGAGGGGGGGAGGGGGAGGGAGTGGGGTTGTTGAGGGGAGGGGGACAGGAGTATGGACAGGACAGGACACTGTCCAAGTCCAGTGTTGCTGTTATGGTGCTTGTGCCAGAAGAAAAATACTGTTTAGGTTATGTCTCCTGGCGATGACTTGTATTATCACAAACAAGAGAGGGAGATATAAACACCCTTAACAGACTCTTCTCCTCTGGCAACTATTCTACTCACCACCTGTTTGACAACACCACGGGCAAACAACGTCTCTCTTGCTTTCTTGCTTTCTTCTGTGAGCCCAATGTTTCTTTCTGAAGACTCTGAGCAGAAACACAGAAATGGCACAAAGAACTTTACCTCAGCACAATTCAAGCTCCTCTAGTCAAGTCCCACTGTCTGTTTTACTGTGCATTCCTTTCTCTTGTACTGCGAATGAGCATTGCTGTGTGACTGTGTGTGTGTGTGTGTGTGTGTGTGTGTGTGTGTGTGAGAGAGTGCTTGTATTTGTTTGCGTGTGTCTGTGTGTATGCGGTTTTTCAATGTGTCAGAGGGCCATTTCAAACAGCATAGCAGAGGTCATAAAACTAAAGACCTTTTTTTTCTTTTTCTTTGTCATCTTTCTTGTGACGGTGCCATCCTTTGACATTACCATATATTTGAGAATGACTATTTCACATTTAGATACAAGAGCATAGAATAATTTACCTGTTAAGATTAAACATAAATGATCAAGGTATGTTTGAGGACAAATGGATTTTCATATTTAGTATTAATGACTTTATTGTTTCCAAAGCTCCTGTTTCTAAACCTCTTTTTTTTTTTTTAAATACGTCATCATTTTTGCTTTTTTAAAAGAAATAGGGTATTTGAAAAAAGCATGTTTTTTAAAATTAAGATACTTGTTAAAATGGAGATTGTTTATCAAGGATGATTGCTCGGAGGGGGGATTGACCCTTTTTTTTCCTTTAAAAAAAAAACAAAAACAAAAAATTCCGGTTTGCATTTCCGTGTGTCGATCCGCATGCCTTTAAATGACAAGGAAAAAAGCGCAATGTGAAAGGTAAATGTATGTTGCACCTTTATTTGTGAGATGTGTAGGGAGGAGCCTACAGCGCAGTAGTGATTCTTAGCAGGAAATGCTTAGGGACACCAGCAATAAACACCTCCACTAGCGTGCAGCTTTCAACATAAATATTTAGGGGGCCTTTTCTGCAATAAAAATGGGAAGTGACTTCCTCGCACGGACCCTGCAATGGGGACCCTTGTGGAACACCTCCTAGTGACCAGAGCAGAGTAGGCGGCTGTTTGTGATGAAGAGGCTGAGGCCACTGTGCACTCTTGAGAGGCTGGCTGTGTCAGGTGTGCTTTGCTGCTCTGATTGCTTCTTACCAAAAGGTACAGGCTAGACCCCAATGCTGGAGCTGCTACTGGGTTAACCAGGGAGCAGTCACGCTATTGCACAGACCATGTAGCGTGGTGCAAATCTGGGAATTCCAGTGCACCACAGCAAATCCATTTCTTGTGCCTCTTTACTTGTGGTTCTGTCTGTGAGGAGTGTGTATGGGCATGTCTGGTTGACATCCTCCACATCTATGAGTGTGTACAAACCCTCACCAAGACAGCACAGCAACATCCCAGCCACACTCACTTGTGCGTACCCTTAGACATTCATCACAAAACGCTCCTTGAGAAAAGAGCCACAGAGCCGAGAGAGAGGAGGAGAGGAGAAATGAGAGGACTCGGAGAGGGCTCTGATTCCACATCTCCAGCTTGACAACACTGTGCACTCTTAGCACTTCTGCTGCTCTACTGAGGTTGAGGGTGAGCAGTGCTGAGTGAATGTGAAAGTGCAGTAAATCTCTCTCTCTCTCTCTCTCTCTCTCTCTCTCTCTCTCTCTGTCTCTGCATAGCTATTCATTAGGAGAGCCTGCAACACCTTTAGACCGAATTTGATTGAGTGTGTCGACTACATGTGACCGAGTTTAGATTGTACAACAAGTTTGAAACACACAACTTTACTTGCTGCTGTAAGGCCAGTGAACTCAAGGCAACAACTTCACAGTAATCCTCAAACGGTCAGACAACCTATTCACAAAACTACAGTAACTCTTAGTTCTATTTGAGCCTGGCCATCCAAACACTATAGTGTCCCCAGTCTACCTCTCCTTCTCTCCGTGGGTTCCTCTGTCTTTCTCCTCGGCCTGTTCTGGTCTAATCAAAGGGAGGCGGTCACTTCCCATGGTCAGTGCCCATGTGTTGGCCAGAGCTTGTCTACTGTTCCTCCCTGCACTAATTTCAATCCTCTTGTCTGTGAGTTGTTGTTTTTTTTTTTAATTGATGTGGAGTTGTTTTTTTATTCTTATGTTCCTCTTTGCTCGTGGGTTCATCACTTTGTTGTGCATTTCTCTTTTGTACAGTACTGTATTTGCAAGCCGTAAAGACAGGGTTATGGGTATTCCATGTAGCAGGGCACTTAAGGATGTCTGAAATGTGTATCCTAGGGAGACATTCAAAATGTCCTCTCCCTTGCCAAAGTAATATGCAACTTATGAGTATGTATGTACTTGGAGTTTCAAAAATGTCTTTGGTACGTTAACTGCATGTACAGTTAAATGGTTGGAACAAGCATGTTTTTTTTTTATATAACTTACTTTTTTGTAAATCTCGCTCCTGCATAATTTACATCAAGAACTTGTAGCTTTTACCTAAATGAACACTAAGAACTATTTGAGTGTAGCCATTGACTATTAGCCACACATTAGACAATGACAGACCATTCAGTAAACTTGTGTGCATATGATAGGGCTTTCAGCATCACTGATCCCAAACTGAAGACTGCTGTGAAACCTGTACATGCAGCTTCATGCAGCTATCTCCATCATCTAATGCTGTGTATGTGTGGCTGAACTTTACTCTTTGCTTTAGCTTAAAGTAATGAACAAAATGAGGGTATTGGCACTGATTCTCAGATTTTATGAACAAGAAAGGCTCAACTTAGGGATGCGATACTCAAGCCATGTTTTCTACTTAGACTAAAATGGTTGACTGTTATTTTCTCTGTCGATAGGACTAAGATTCATGTGGGATTTGATACTACTTTACAAAACCCTTTGCAAATCATATTTGATGACCAAGGAAAAAATACAACATTAAGGGACATGCATATGTTATCTCAGGAAATTTAAACTCCTTTTTGGGGAAAAAAAATCCTTGTTGTAACTTTAGGAAGTTTGTACATGCAATTTGGAAACCTGTCCTTTTATACAGAGGAGAAAAACACCACCTCAATTTGGTTGTCAAACACAATTTATTGGATATATATTTTGCCACCTTCCAAGAGATCAGTTTCCCAGCTGAGGGTGAGCTATGCTTTTAAGGGTTTTTGGCATATGACGTAATCACCCCTTGGGCCTCAGAGACACAGAGAGCTGCCTGTGTCCAGAGGAGTCTCCCACACACTCAGCTACCATGCAGAAAAGTTCTCTGCTGGTGGTGCTTTACTCTGCCACTTCCTGGTCATCTGTAACCACTTGCCAAGAGCCCTGTTCTATGATCAGCCCCCTGCTGGACTATAGCCACCCTTGCCTGGATATGGCATTTCTTAAACAACTGCAGAACAGTCAGCATTGTCCTGAACCTCTATGTAAAGCAAGGCAGAGACACTGTCAGAGGTGACTGCAGAAGAACAATGCAAAGTTTCCAAAGCTTAGCTGACACCTAGCAGATGAGCCACTGTAAGCTTCCTGAGTCAGAATGAGGATGGCCGTGAGATTTCCATAACCTGTGCTAATCGCTTAGGAGCCAGATCAGCCTCACCATGGCACAGACTGTTCCTCAGGCAGCGGACACATGCACAAGCACAGTCACAGGCACAGGCAGCAACAACAAGCGCTAATCACACTTGCTCCATAAATTCAGGCCACTTGACTCAAGGGCAATAAATTGGAGGTATTCTGGTGTCCACTTCAAATGCAGACACATCTAAGTAGCCAATGCTAAGCACTCCTAGAATGCCTATAAACACCAGTGGCTTCTTCTCAAGGGCTCAGATCACTTCCCTCAGTACTCACTCAAGGTCCCCTGTCTCACTTTCAGCAGAGTAATGGGAAGACTCTTTTGAATTGGCATGCACACTAATCAGAGAATTGCAAGGAAATTTTCGTAATGATGATTTTTGACCTTTGAACCCTTTTGTAGAAATTTGGTAACATTTTGTATGTGTAGACAAAAAACAAAAGTATAACAGAACTACAAATTTAATTCTAACCTTTTGTCACTTAGTTCTTTTGAAATAGTACCTGTCCTTGCAAAAGCCATACTATCTGAGCAATGGAAAAAATAGTAGATTAGGAAAGTAATTTGAATCTAAGATGGAAAAAGCCATAATAAGGTGCCCTTTCTCAATATCCCCACTGAAAATAGGACCTAATCATTCCTAGTCTTCATCCACTATGATGTTATGCCGCTAGCAAACTGCCATTTTTTAGGAATAACAGAGTATTGCTGTCATTTAGACTGCCAGTGCTTTAAGACGGCAGTCTGCAGTAATTCTGGATTATGCATATTTACACTCTAGTGAGGGCAATCTGCAACCTTTTAATCTGTCATAATATCAATCGAGTGATTACTTCATGTGATTAATCTGAGGCCTGACAGTTGAGCTGAGCTGGGGGTTGTAATTTGATACACACCTGGAATCCCCCAGTTTACACAGCTCATTACACAATTTGAGTACACAATATGCATCGTCTGCCACACAGACAGACTCTGGGGATGATGACTTTTATGTAAACCCAATAACTTCACTTTTATAGTAATGTTCTCACTCTGAAAGGCTATACCCTTTATTAAATACCCTTTATTTTGGAGGGGAATGCTTGTGTTGGTTAGAGAATTTTCATGTCCAAAAAGTGTCAGTGTTCATCCAAACCCTTCATATGTGCTTCTCTTTAATTGTCTTTGTGAGAGGAGATGAGGCCAAAAACCAACAGAAAGAAACGCAGACGTTACACCTCCTGAATTTTGGTGAGCAAATCTGTTTGGAGCACAGATTTCTTTTTATATCTATTTGACCTTATTTTAAGGTTTATGAAACAATTCTTGACTTGTGTACTGTATATGAAAATGGAATAAAAACCTTGAATGTTGTGTGTGTGTATGTATGTGTCCTATGCCTGGTTTTGTGGAAACCTTGTTTATGACATGGAAAGAACACTATAAACTAATTCAACTATGCCCTGAAAGTACTTCTGACATTATTAGAATATACAGTCCATAATACAATATTATAACATGTGTAATCAAACATTCAAATACAAACAATGTTGACCCCAATATAATTATTCCAATTATATCACAAGTATGTTTTTCAAGCTGTGTGAATTGATTAGTGAGAAAGCTAAGTAGGTTTTAGATCCTGATTGAAGCTTGTGTGTGTGCTGGAGCAGTCATGACTGCCAGGACACACAATACTCCACTGGAGCTTTCAAATGCACACTCTTCAGTTTCACTTCTAGCAGATGCCAAACTCATGCTCCATGCCACAGGACTCACTGGAAATGTGAAAGTCCTCTTACTGCTCACCATGTGATAAACAACACCAGGGGAGTTAGGGCAAAATCACACACACTCTGGAAGAGGGTATTTATCAGACATGCACCAGAGAAGTGGGAGGGAGCAGAGAAGATGAATGAAGATCAGCAGCTAGGCCCTCTCCCCCCACCACAGCGCTCCTGGGCCCGGGGATGAGGCTGCTGAGCTGATGGGGAGGAGGAGGAGGGAGGAGGGCCACTGGCTGGAGTAATAATAGCCTGCGAGTGAGTGAGTGACAGAGAGAGTGAAAGGGGCTGAAGCTGGTGAAGGGGATTATGGCTCTAAAGCTAGCCTAGTCCTGATAGGATGGCCAGTGTGAGCATGCGTGTGTGTGTGTGTGTGTGTGTGTGTGTGTGTGTGTATCTGTCTGTCTGACTCTGTGTCTCTGCCCTCTGTTGCCTCTATAATTCAACTAGAAGTGTCTTCCCCATCAGTATGTGAGCTGTGGGTACATGTTGCAAGCTTTGTGACTACAGTATGCATGGCTCATCACTTGACAGTAATTACCTGCTATGTCTAAATGTACACTCAAAAAATAGGTTTTATTAGAAGTATTAGAGTTTCTAAGAGCTGAATGCTATAGGACAGCTTGCCCAAATGGCTGGCAAAAAGGGGAAAGCCATCATCTTTCTGCAGTCATATCCCACGGCTATTGTGAAACCATGCAACTCATTTTCCTTATTTATTACCAAGAAAATGAATCAAGAAATGTTAATAAATGACCTCAGCCCAGGAGTGTGTGCATTGTTTGTCTGTCAGTGTGTGTATGTTGACACATGTGTGTTTATGCGATTGTAGCGCATGAAAGGGCAGGTGTCTATTAGAGCATGTCTTGGTGATCGAAGCTTAAGTGTATGTGTACAGTAGGTCTGATTTGCCAGGATGCACGCATGCGCACGTATGTGTATGTGTGTGTGTGTGTGTGTGTGTGTGTATATTTGATTTGTGCGTTCAGTCCCACCTCTACCTCCACCCCCAGCCGCACAGGATCACGTGGTTGCCGCTCCAAGTTAGGACTGAAGGCTTGTTGCCACGGCAATAAGCTGGTGCTGTAATATCGCTAAGCACCGTGGGGATTAATCTGGGGACAGATGGCCGGGTAAGCGCGTCACTTCCTCTAAACTACACACAAGCACACAAGTAGACACTCACACACACACACACACACACACACACACACACACACAAAGAACAGGTTGCCGCCCCTCTCTGTCTTACCAGTGCCGGCCATGACTCACAAAAGAACTGCATCATCACTGTAACGTCACATTCATCTTCGTCATTCCCACCACTATCAACATCATCATTCCCATCATCATCGTCTTCATCATGCTTGTCAACATCATCATCATGATTGCGCTCAGAGAAGACTCCGCTGTTAGGAAATCATCATGACACTGTGATTATTGGGGAAAGAAAACAGAAGCATCATCTCCACAATTAGTGTCATGTCAATGAGAAAACAGTCATCAGAGCTGTCAGTAGAATTCAAATTTCTCATCAAAACATCTTGAGGCTTACAGCAGTCATGTCCATCAAACCCCCAGACACACACCTCTACTGTATTACTGGAGACAGTGAGGAAAGCAGAAGCCTTGTCATGTCCTTGTAGGTTAGTACACGCCTCAAGCCAGAACTGAAGCTGGGACTTACTATTTGGCAAATTTGCTTCCTATTTTCCATTACTCTTAACCTTCAGAATCTGTCTGTGTGCATGAGCCTCATCCTCGGGAATGCTCTGCTTCAGCTAGAGAGGAGCGATAGGAAACTCTACAACAGGAAATTTGACATGAATTTACATTCTTATACATCTTTAAAAAACTCTCAACTTTTCTCCGTGCGTGAATGTGTGTGTGTGTGTGTATGTGTGCGTTTGCACGTGTGTGTACGCGCGCGTGTGCGTGTGTCTGTGCATGAGTATGTGTGTGCATGTGTGTATGCGTGCGTATACATGCGCGCGTGTGTGTGTGTGTGTGTGTGTGTGTGTGTATGTGAGTGTGTGTGAAAGGGAGAGAGGTGTTCTGCCTGGGTGCTCACATTGGCTCTTCAGGGCCAGCAGCTGAGGAAAGGAGGAGATGGGGGGAGTGGAGCCCACCAGTGCTCTGGGTCCAAACAGAGAGCGAGTCAAGGACACGAGGAGCCAGGAGGTGGGGAAGAAGTGAGAGGCAGAGGACATGTAAGGTGATTATACAAGCGTGCAGGAAATATGGAGGAAAACCCAAAGTAACTTCAAAAAAAGACAAGACAAAAATTTTACAGAATTTGTACTGACATTATACAGAAAATTCAGTAGTGCCAAGTCTTCATGATATACACGTCATGGGAGAGAGCCAGGAGCGATGGATGCAGAGGGAACAGAAGAATGCAAACCTGCAAGACAGCATGACACAATGTGAGACATATAGGGCACAGAAAGAACAGGAAGAGAGAGAGAGAGAGAGAGAGAGAGAGAGTGGCTTTGGGCCGACAGTGAGGAGAAGTGAAGTGTGTGTTAATAGGATGCAGCAGATCTTCACCACACACACAAATCAAGCACCAGCACGGGCACACACTCTAAGAGGCACACGCACGCACACACACACACACACATATACACACACACACACACAGCACCCATACTGCCACACGACTGATGGGTTGCCAGTGTAGCCATGGCACAACACTCCTGCCATAGCGCCGTCTGGCCCCTGCCCCAGTCCGCACAGCACCCTCACACAGCACCCTCACACAGCACCCTCACACAGCCGCCTGAGGAGGAGCTGGAAGGAGATGGAGTGAGATGAGGCCATTGGACCCAAACAAGGCAGTCCGTCTCCACACAGCACCCCATGCACAGCCATGAGACAGCCAGATAAGAGGGGGTGCACTGGGTTAGACAGCAGGGGCAAATAGGAACAGACATGAGGGACAGATGGGGGAGGGGGGGTTAGGGTGAAACACAGGCCTTCCTAGATGGGAGATTCTCCACTCAGCTTCATAAAGCCAGCAGAGCTTGGTACTGATTATGTAATCTTTCAACACACACACACACACACACACACACACACAGACAGAGAGAGAGAGAGAGTTGAAATTTAAGCTCCACCCCAGCGCAATGCAGAGTGTTAGGAGCAAACCCTGGGCAAACCATAATGCTTCAGGCAAACAATTAAACCAGATATTAAGCAATATTTGTTCTGTTTGGATAATTCGAATAAAAATTCAAATTCAAATTTTGTCATGTGATTGCCTGTGTCTCTATTCAGATGCTGCTTTCAAAGTGCTGAGCTCTGCCTCTCTCATGGCCATCCCCATGTCCCACTCACTCTTTATCTTCATTAGCCACATTCCTCAGCATCAGCATGTGGTTACTAGATTAGGCTATTGTGTCTGTGTGGTATCCAGTAGTCCTCCATTTTACGGGACAAATATCTTTGTCATAGACATGCGATGAGATATCACTACTTCTTAGATTCCAGCAGTTTCAGTGAGCTTAGAAAGATTCATTTGAAAATTCTGATCATTTTAAGCACTCTAAGATGTACACTGACAAATGTTGGTTTATTTAGTAAGACTGTGCACCATATAACTCAAGCCTAGCCTTGCATGCAGAGAATGGGAAGAGGACAGTGTTGGCTTTAAGAGCATGGTTGTTAAATCAGAATTACTTAGACTCCCTGTCAAGGTTGTAGCAAGGGCAAAGCATCTGTTAATGCTGGTATTAGGTAATAGCCAGTTTCTGGCTTGCACTACTAAATCATCTGGTTTTAGAAACACACATGTCCTCACACACAGATGCACAGAAAGACAGAATGAGGGTTGGTTTTTGCCAACTGTATCATACCGATAACATTCTTTATGACAAGTAGTTTTAGTGCAGAGAAACAACAAATACATTTTCCTTGAAATTACACAATGGCTTTTATGTAAGGGATAAATGCAGTCATCACAAAACAGTGTTCACATCTGACTCTGACAAAGAGCCAGGGTTAAAGCATATGGTGAACTCCAGTGGTAATCTTCTGGCTGAGACACTGCCAACAATGTGCACCTTCACAGAACAAGTACCCTGTCAGTCAACCACATCAACAAGGTTCATGGGAGTCCTCATGTACTGGCTGAGCCTCATGGCTTAAACAAGACTCTTTCATGGCTTTACCAAAACCATACTCTCTTATGGCTTTAACAAGACTATACTCTCTCATGGTTAAAACAAGACTATACTCTCTCATGGTTAAAACAAGACTATACTCTCTCATGGCTTTAACAAGACTATACTCTGTCATTGCTATTTAATTGACATAATATTTGCATCTCCATCAAGACTGTGTGGCATGACCTCTCTTCTGGTTTAGTTGATGTATTCAAACATACCAAAGCCCATCAAAGCTTTCTGGCATCAAACAACACATGTGGCATTGATGAATTATTTATAGGCCAACATTTCATTTTCGTGGGTCATGTCCTCACACATTGCTTCCAGTCTTTCAGCAACACAGCTCAATACAGCTGCTATTTGTGTGGATCAAATATTGTAAATGCACATTTCCATCTTTGCCTCCAAATGTGCATGTAATCCTTTTAATGTTAATGTGCATGTAATCCTTTTGTTTCAAATTAGGAACCAGGCTCACACTAAGTTAGTTTGAGGTTTGGTCTGGCAATGTGTGATCGGCCTCCCAGGGCTGTTAACAGCTCAAGATTTAAAATCAAAATGAAGCATTAACCTGATAGTGTAACTATTCAGAAGAACACTTCTAATTGCAGTAACCATTGAATGGAAGATACACCTCCATTTAATCAGACAGTAATGCAGACGCCTTTATTGGTTTTAAATCCGTTAAAGTCCCTCCCCAGGCCGGATAAGTTGTTGTGATTGGTTCCTAGGATTTAATTTTAATTTTGAAATGAAATAATTCAAAAGCTGAAGTATGCTCTTTCAGTCTCCCAGATGATACATTATATATTGATAGTACAAAGGTGCTATTAGGCAATGAATTAAACATAACAACATAACAATAACAATATCAAAAATCACTCATTATTTTGGCTGTGAACAAACAAAAGCAAAGACTGAAGAGAGAATAGAATCAAATAAAGAGAGAAATCCAGAACTAGGTGGAATCCTGCTCCCATGTGCCTTAGCACTGGACCAAAATGCAGTTGCAGAAGGTGGAAGTTCCACCACAGAACCCAGGCACTTCAGGAAGTGGCAAAAGAAGACTGACTTGAAGACTTACAATGTACAGAGTGGCCCTATCTCAGTTGTAAATGATTTGTAATTATTATTGATGTTGTTTTTATATGCTAAACTACAAAAGCACTCAGAGAGTGCCGACCTTCACTAAGGCAATATAGGGTCACTGATGCAATACAAATTCCAGATGGTGTTCCAACCCCAAAATTTAAATGTCTGTTCCTTGTCCTAATGCCCATGCTGTCCGAAAATTTCATCCAAATCCGCAGTATTTTTTGAGTTATTTTGCACACAGACAAACAGACAGACAAACATGGAGGTAACGTGGAGGTAAATATGCTATTAATGGGATTCCACAGAGCACCCCCACAGGAGGGTGTCACATTACAAAATGCACCCATTCTCAGAGAAACCACAGGAATCATATTCAGTTGGCCTATATAATATATGCATATAACAGTAGGCAACCGTGGCCTACTCATTAGGGTCTCATGCTTAGGACCTGAAGGGTAGCTAGTTCAAATCCTGCAAAGTGGGAAAAATGTGGGTGAGGGAAGGGGGGTTAAAGGTCACTGTCCCGTCCACATCAAGGCACCTAACCCCTCACTGCGCCCCAGGTGCAGCAGCAGCAGCAGGCTGCACAACTGCTCTGGGTTAGTGTTTTACCTCACTGTGTGCTGTGCATGTGTGTCACTAATTCAGTGGTTTAAATGCAGAGACCACATTTCCCTCACAGGATCAAAAAATTGTATAAACACTTACATACATTCTTAAACTTTCCCCCTCTAGTCCCCTTGGTCCATTCATGTGCACATGGCATATACCAATAAATAACACACAATAACACTGATAATCCATTACCTAACATTCCAACCACCATGAGCACCATGAGGTGCTTGTTAGCATTTACATACATCTTATGAGACTAAGAAACAGGCCTTTTGACATGTCATGAGTAATGTCCATGAGGCCAAGGCAAACTAGATGGGAAAGGAAGGGGGGAGGGAGTGACATCATGACAAAGAGAGGAAAGAGAGTGATGATAAACAGCAAGTGACAGAAGGAAGAAGAGAAAGGAAAGAGGGAGGGCTTCTTGAGAGAGTCAAAAGAACAACACTAAATGTAAAGGGAGAGACAGAAAGGAGAGAGAGAGAGAGAGAAAGAGAGAGAGATAGAGAGAGAGGGTAGGAGGTAATGTGTGTTGCATGACATTTGCAGTGCTAGCAAAGAGAGATAATAGTGGGGAGAGGGAGAGTGCTAGGAGTGGAAGGAGAAGTGACAGACAGGGTGTGAGACTGCATAAGGCCCAGAGAAAGTGGCCTGTGTAAAAATAGAGCTGACAAAAGAAGAAAACAGAAATACTTCCATCTGTAAATGTCAGACTTTAAATTGTCTGTAAATGCCTTCTGCTTGCCTGCATCCTAACACGACAACTTACGTGTGTTACAGTTTGTTAAACACTTTCAATTTCTAAAACAATTCAACACACCTCTTGTCAAAATGGTATTTTCGCATCAAACGTGTGTGTGTGTGTGTGTGTAAATGAGGGGATTAACTATGTGTTCATGTATGTGTGCAGACTGATAGTAATGATTGGGAGTGGGGGCATGTTGCTGACAGTCAGACGGGAGGTGAAAAGCCAAGAGAATGAGATCAATCTGACTCCCCTCACTGACTGCATGGCTGCTCAGCATAGAGAATGGAGAAGAGGGAGGAGGAAGGAAGAGAGATGTGTGAATAGATGGTAAAAGAGGAGCTATGGAACATGAAAGACACAGGCAGCCCTGGGGGGAAGGGAAAATAAACAAGGTTTGAGGAAAAAAACAATGCCATAATCTGGCAGGGGGTAAGGAAAGAGAGAAGAGTGATTGAGCAGGAAACAGAGGGAGAGGGGGAACAGAAAAGAGAAGGAGAGAGTGTCCTAATTACTGCATTCACATGACTGATTTTCATGCACACCACATGGCAATGCAAATTTGAAAAAGCCAGGCAATTTCATATTGCATGGGTAAACGTAGTGTTAATGTGTGAAACTACAGTAGAAGATGCTTGATGCCCTGATTTGACTCATGTTCTGATTCCACTGCTCTAACTCCTCTGGTCTGATGAAAGGAGGACTAAATGATTCTCCAGGCTAAATGTGTCTCTTCTCAGTAACACAGCATTATGTGCTCAGCAATACCAGGCCAAAATGGCTGACCTGATTATGCAACAACCAGCCATTAGCATGCGTTCAATTTTATTATAACTCACTCCATGGACTGAAGAAAGAATACATGTTTAGTGCATGCAGTATGCACGCTTTGTTTTCAAACACATCTTGACTTTTCCTTGTCATTAGCGTGGTCACCTGTTTGAGGCGTCTTCACTGATCAATGGTTTGGTTGCTCTCTGTCAGTCCTGAAACAGACCTGCAGCCCTGTACCCTCAGCCTCATTATTCAAATGCAAGCATCATCCACTTCAAAGCAAGGTTCATTAATGTAGCTCTACCAATTACCCACAGCGCACCACAGAGACCAAGCAACTGAGCCCAAAATGTAGCAGCCTGCCATGGCCAAGGGCTCTTGCAATGAGGACACTGCAATATAGAAACACAAACACACACACACACACACACACACACACACACACACATATTCTCTCTCTCCCTCTACTGTACCCACATTCACATACACACAGACATACAAGAAGGCTATCAGTTGATTGATGTGAATGTGTTTTTTGTGCTCAGAGAAATACTTGATTTCCAAACCCCATTTACACAGTCCATTTGCTGATGCTGTAATGAAAAGAGATTTGGGAAATGGTTTTGTAAGCATCCTGATGACAAGGTATGCTACAACATTTTGTTTTCATTCAAACCTGGCATTACATATACATAGAGATATTTCAAACTGAAATCTGTATTATATAAAGATACAAAAATATTCTCCCACATCATCAAATGTTCCCCAGAATTTGACAAGGGGATCATAGAGTTCAGGAAAATGAACATGATTGTATTTATTAGCTATTGCAAGACTGCTCCATTTAAAAAGAAATAGGCACTGCTGAAGCCCTTGATGAAGGCCTCCTGCTTTTATGTTTGAATAATAGACCAAGGAGCTGTCATTAGTGCCACTGAAGTACTCCCCAATCACAACAGAGGTAAATTTGTGTTATTTAGTGTTGATGCATGCTGCTCACATTGTGGGAACATCATGAGGGTATGTGTGTGTCTGACAGAGGAAGTGTATTTGACTGTAAATGATCTGGCATGTTGTGACTCAAACTGTCATGCCTATCTCTCATGCGTATACTGGTTGTTTTGGCAAGGGTTTGTCAAAGAAATGGGACAATCAGACTCTCCCATGATGGCTTGATGCATTGGTGCTTGGGGTCTGTTAGCGCTAAGCTGACACCAGTGATAATTAGTTTATGCTTCACTCTGTTGGTGAAGATTTACCTAAGCCCACGGATTAGGCCAACTATTGGATCACTTCAGCTAAAGAACTCTCAGTAGACTTTGACCTTTGACCTTACCCCTTGCAGTTCTCAGACTGATGACCTTGAATTAGCACATACAAATACTACTTCTCTTTCTGTCTCTATCCCTCTCTCTCTCTCTCTCTCTCACACACACACACACATACACATATACACACACACATACACACACATACACATACACATACAAATGTGGCTTCAAATACATGTCACAGTGCCCCCCCCTCCCCCAATAATAAAGTGAGTAATCAATAGCATTTTGTTTTTCATTTCTTCATTGACCAGTAGTACTGGTAAAATTATGGTGTCCTGTCCTCAATGAGCATGATGTACATGAGTGCTTTAATCCATGAGAGAATCTCCTTTCTACAGCACTGACCAGCACATGGGACTGTTCTGTCACTGCTGTGTAGGTTCACATGTTTGTGCCTCAAAGGTTGCTGGAGATGCCATTGGTCTTATGGCATGGTGATTTAGAGTCTGTCACACTCTTTTGGCAGTTTTATGGATCCTCTTTGACACACACACACACACACACACAAAGCCTGGGATGACCTCAAGAAACAAGCACTTCATGTAGAACCCAAGAAACCTTCACATTTGACACTGTGAGGGTGTCCTTGAGGCATGTTTGCTGCCATCTCACTTCCCTCTTCTCACATTCCTCCTCTCTGCTGGGTGAGAATTACAGGCAGAATATTTCAACTGTTCCAGCACACATGTGATGACAATGTACTCATACACAAATACCTCTTTACAAGATTACTGCTGAACTCCTTCACATTTCTGTCTATAGTGAGAGAGAGGCAGCTGGGGTATAAGAGCCAAATTTTGGGGGGCCTCTGATGGTAAATTCTCATGCCTCTATAGAGGGATAGAGGGACATCTAATGAATGCAATACAACTGTGAATGTCAACATTAGTGTGTTGCTTACCTGAAAAAATTAAGGAAAACCCAATAAATCAGTTCTTTTTTTTATTGTGAGTTTTCTCCATCACATTCGTAGGTTACATCTGCTTGTCGGCATCCTGGGAGCAGGATGAAACACATGCATATTCATAAGACCCAATGAATAAATAACACAGAAGCCTAGCATGCAGATGACAACATAAGGATAAGGATCACCATAGACTCCCTTTCTCAGATTCAAAGTATATTTCAATTGGATGAATTGTGAATTGTGACCACAATATTTAGACCAACTTTGAATAGCAATTGCTGCAGCTGAAACCTTTTCTTGCTTAACTGATTGTTTTATTAGCTGATAGCCACCTGAGGCACAGCACTTTCTTTCTGGACCATTTATGTCATTTAGTTAATGGCAAAACTGAGTACACTAAGGCATTTTCACACAACAATAATGACAGTACACTGCATGAAATGAATGCCATATTTGTACACGAACTTGTGTGTGCTCACTCACCAGCTATCATGATTTACACCCTACACACACACACACACACACACACACACACACACACACACACACACACCCTCTAACAAGATCCAGAGTATTTCTGTAAGAAGTAGGTCTTTAATAAAAATCCTACTCTTAATGGCAGTCTCTTTCATCGGGCCAACACTCTTCTTTCCTAAATTTCTCCCTTATGCACAGACACAAACATCTCTCTCTCACACACACACGCACTCACCGCACAAACATCTTTCTCTCTCTCTCTCTCTCTCTCTCTCACACACACACACACACACACACACACTTAAAAGAAGAGGGTAGATAGCAGGAACCAATCCTATTTTTTAACTGCTTTTGACAGCAGGTGCAAGCCATTCATCAGTGCTGAGTGATGCGTACCCACATGGGAATCGGAGAGACACAGGATGTTTGTTTTTCTTTCCTTTAGCCCAAACAACTGTGAAGTCACATCTGTCACAGAATGTGCTTAACTACCTTTCCTCTGATAAAACGAAGAATCAGGAAAAATAAGGGTCCTAATGTGGCGTAAGCTTGGCCTGTAATAACAGACTGAAGAGGAATGCTTTTTGCTAAATGTTTAATAAGCCAAGCTCACATTGTAGATATCAACGTTTTGATTGTTGAGAAAGCGGATAGGTCCAGTAATAAAGGCTTTCCTAAAAATGCGTGCGACAGAAGACAGAGATGAGCCTATGAAGTCGGTTCCAGAGACCATTCGAGGCTGACTGGAGAGGAAGCATGTGTTTGGCTCTAGCGACGCCTGCTGCTGTCCGGTAGCCTACCCTTTTGTAACTTTCGATGTTAAGATTTTTGTAGATATTCTTTGTAGAATAGAAATAGCATTGCCCAAAACGCAAATTCATTTATTTTAAATTGATATCATATGCTTATTACAACAAAAACAGAGTATCTGTCATAGAGTGTCTGACCAGAGACCTTAGTCTATGCCAGAGACGGTTTAATACTCTGACGTGCAAGATTTGTCCCTTGACGGAATCCGTAGAGCGAAACAAGTATGGCCGCTTCCTCTGCGGTATGTCTCAATGTGTCTTACTGTTTACATGAATGTTAACTACATCAACAAATATGTATTTGTCTAAGTCAGACGTGAGTTGCTTACATTAAACGGTAGGCTACTTACTGTTTGTTAATGAAAGCGATGTCTTATGCTAGACGTTAGTCGGCAAAACTACTGACTAGTTTCTACTAACGTCATTCCCATTCAGATCAGATCAGTCTTGTTCCTTTAAACTTTTTGTATCGTTAGCGCGCCGATATACTGCAGAAAATGTTGTTGAATCTAATCGCTGTCGTTGAATCAAGGTCAAGTCGGTTTACAATGCCTCTGCACAACTGTCAGATGTATTGTAAACAAATTCGTGTAGAGGTTGAGGTTGAGATATTGGCCGTAATCTTGATAACCTATGGATTGGCTACCATGTAATGTTATGGGACAACATTTTGGAACTATTATGATGCTTAGCTAAAACCATGGATAACTTGTAGTCTATCATGATTACTACTGATTATACTTTTTCTGCATGGCGCCTGGTAGTTGGGTTAGCCCCTTGAGTCGTGGATCTGCCCAAGGTTTCTTCCTAGACTAACTAAACATAAGGAACATTTTTCTTGCCCCTGTTGCTCTTGGGTGGTCCTTGCTGTAAAGCAGAATGAGATGATACTATTGTAAAAGGCACTGTATAAATTTAATTTAATTGAAATCTGTATAAATAGAGTTAAATTGAAATCTATGCAGGCTTTCTTGCCTTGTTTGCACACCTTGCTGTCAGATTGGATGGGCAACACTGGTGAACAGGCATCTCAATTCATTCTCTCCAGCTCCAAATCTCCAAACATTTTCCATCTAGAGCTGTGGAGTAGGACCTTGTGGTGCTAGAAATTCAAAGTGCTGCAGGATAATTTGGAGCCTTCTCTGTCCTCGCTGTTTTTAGACCCTGTGCCTGGGCTTTTGCTGTGGCATTGTCAGTTAGCAGACTTTATAGACAGAGGAAAAGGTCTGTCTGACTTGGGAAGATGGTTTTAAAAATTTAGACTCAGAATTTTGTGATATTGTGAGTTTGTGAATTTTGTGATAACTTTGAAGCTAAATAGTTTATTTTGCAATAAGTCTGTGTGACCTTTGCCCCTTCACTGAAAGTCTCTTCTCTCCAAGTCATTTTCTATTTGTTTCTGAATTCTTGTCAGGTGATATGGCGGTCCAGTCAGAGGATGACGTGGTCAGTGACCAGAAGATACTTGAGTGCGACTCCTGCATCTTCCCCCTCCTTGGCCAGCCGATTCCTCTTTCGCTTACGCCATCAATTCTATGATGTGGAGCAAATTTTCATGTGGAGCTCCACCTTCAGAAACAGGCTTGTCCGGCGTAAGAATCTGTGAGTGTCTAATCTGTCTACCATTTATTTTCAGTACAGTTCCTGAGATAATGGGCCAAACAAGCTCCAAATGAGTCAGCCAGCAGTCGTCAACACAGTCATGTGAAATATGTTTAAATTATGTAATATGTTTAAAATTTTTGTTACTGATGTCAGACATGTAATGTCAGACTAAACTTTAGCTACTTTATATTTGTTATAATATTTCATATTTCACACACTGTTTTCAAATGTAAGTCACAACTGTATGTGTTTGTAACATAAATACTTGAAAATTATTCATTTGTTTCTGGTGTCAGATGGTTTATATAAAATCAGGACATTTCGATTTTATGGGAAGTTTTTTATGGGCAGTTTAGCCTGCATAACAACTAACCTTATTGGAGGCCCAGATTTTCCATACATTAATCAGCCCATAGTTTCCATCTGTAGCCCCCTATAAAATGTGGTGTTTCTGCCATACTGCAGTGTTTGGTTCAGTTTGTTTGAGTTGAGCATTAACTTAATTTCTCATTTTGACCTTTTTTTTGCCTTACTGCAGCTTCTATGGCTATGCAAAGCAGAAGTATGGTGATAACACTGCAGCAGCATACTACATACTGTCCCTGAAAGGAAGTTTTAGGTATTCTTCAGTTTCTCCTCGTCACTGAATGTCATCTGTGGAATCTGCATATTGAAATGTGAAGCACTTGCTCTGTAACCTACAGTACATTTGGAGAGTATATTACTTATACACCTGCACCAACACCCAGAGGCCAGCGTCTTTCCCATCTGTACAAATAGCTGACTGCATACCAGTATCACTCTTCTTGACATGTAATAAGAACACTATGCCTATGTGTTTTCTGGAGCTGTCCTCTTGCATGTCTGCAAGTAAATACAATCAAGGCTGTTGGACTGTCGGACATGGTACAAGGAGGTTAAAAAAGTAAAGCTGGTGATAAACAGTGACCTTAATCATCAGTAGGCAATCATCCAATCAGAACACATGGAACTAGTTCTGTGGTTTCCCAGCAGTATTGCTCAGACAGTTATTCCACGTATCATCATATGTGTCTATTTTTTTTTTTGCTACTTATAAAACTCTGTCATTTTTTATGTGCAGTTGCTCTGTATCTTTCTGTTTGGGTTCAGGTTTGCTGGCCAGACAGAATGGTTCCAGCCCGATGTCAGAGGACGATTCAGCTACGAGTTCATGAACTTCCCCAACACCATGATTGAGGAGATTGACTTGAGTGGCACTCTAATCAACTCTGATGGACTAGATAACCTTGGTAATACTGTACCTGCCCTTCTCTTCTCCTGTATATATATATATCTTACATTTAATACACATCTGAATGACAAGAGGCCCTTGAAGTGTCTGTAAATGCTTTTCTTGTATATCCACTTTAATAACAGGTTTGTGATATTGGAAACATCTGCAGAGTGTCGTTTTGTTGTTTTGTGTTTTTTTTTTTTTTCCATTGGTTCCATACATACTATATGCACATAACCAGATGTATGGTAGCTGGTAAAACCATATTTGGGCAAGGTGTGAATTTCAGCCTGAGCAGATGGGCATTAGGACCTTGATACCTCCACGGTCATAGTGTAGTCAGACAAGCAAAACAAATCACTCATGCTTGAAACAGAACACTCACACACTAACACAACTGACGCACAAGGTTAGCAAGACTACTGTCCAGACAGCTCTTTCAGCTGCTGGCTTTATCCCCCACCCTCGGTACACAGACTGCAACTCACATTAGCATTGTATAAAACCTGAGGTGATGGACTGCACAATGCAACAATGTGTAAAATCAGTTTTGCATAGCTCAATGTGTTTACAGTTGAATGCTTGTGTACACACTGTTTCTGCCCTAACAAATTTGCCTAAGCAATTAAACCACCTCCACATCTCTGATGATACATTGTTGACTTTGTGCCTGTAGCTGCCTGAACTGCACACTTTGTAGACTTGCTATAAAAACACATCTCTTCTCTCACCTCGTCAGTGAGTCAGCTCCAGCTGCGGAGGCTCATCCTGAGGCGCTGCCCAGAGGTGGACGGCTGGTTCCTGTCACGCCTGCATGTCTTCAGTGAGAGCCTAGAGGAGCTGGACATCACCCACTGCCCCCGCATTACAGTAGGAGCCCTGTGTGCCCTCACACATCTCAGGTAGTGTAGCGAGCTTCAGAGTGCCTGGTATATGCATCATGAGCTTTATGTTTTCAGGATAGAATGACATATTAAAGTAGCTCTTCTAATGCATGTGAGACTGAGTTGAGTGTCTTTCTTACAGAAAGTTGCGTCATTTGGACATACGTGGTCTCCCCGGTGTGCAGAACCCAGGGCTTGTGCGCATACTTGTGGAGGAGATGCTGCCACACTGCCTGGTGACTGGGGAAGACTACACCCAGGGCCTTGAGGACACAACGCAAACAAATGACATCCACACCTCCAAGGCACCAGGGGTGCAACCATAAATAGTGAAGTTTGGCAGACTGGCATCGAGACAGGGCAGATGCAGTGACCCAAGGAACAGTACAGTTCATACACTCATAAAACAAATGCACACATAATCACAGATTGACACATGGGATCATCACACAAGTTGCAGTCAGTTATCTTTGCATGACTTTGTTCTCCATGTTGATGTTATTGTAATATTTAAGTTCAGTTTTTTAGATACTGATTGCAAACTTTCTCAAAAAGGATGATGATGATGATGATGATGATGATGATGATATGATTATTATTATTATTATTATGAGTGGATGTAGACTGGGTAAATTGCTCAACAGGCATGCCATTGCAGCTTATTTCAGTTGACCAAAAACCAAGGAACCATTTTTCCAGCATGGGGCAATATGGTTACATGGTGCTCCATCACACTGTAAAGTTGATGCTATAGTTCTAATAGAACCTTTCAGTTCAAGCTAAAATGTATACAGAGCTGTAAGTATTCTCTGCAGTACATCATGATCTATTTTAGGAGTCAAAATTTTGTGTTATTGTAAGTATATTGTTTAGTCTATTTGAGCAAAAATGCAACTGGCAAAAGTATCCTTTTAAAAAAAATTAAATATTGTGGTGATGCCTCATTCTATTTTGTTGTTGTAATAATAATAATAAGAAGAAGAAGAACAAGAATAATAACTAAGAGTAATAATGTAAAGGTGTGTAATTTTGACTCCAGAAGGTCCGAAAAAATAAATTCATAGGCCTCTGCATTTTAAACAGGTGTGAAATCTAGTTTACTGAGAGGTGTTAATCCTCAAATCCTATTAACCGAGGTGATGTGCTGGCGCTTTCCATCAGGCAGCAAACCGAAGAGGAATTGAGCAGACAGCGCTCAGCACTTTAAAGACAACTACACCATGTTCATGACTAGCCTATGATTTTTTGTATTTCATTATCAATGATATTGCATGATCGTCATATTACCGAAAAACATAAAGAACACCGGGGTTGCCAGTTTTTCTGTGCAGGTTTTCTAGTGCAACTGAAATGTTGAAATGAACAAAAAACACTGATGGTTATTTTTCCACAAATGTTACTGGAAAACATTTTTGAATGCTCCGAATCTTCTGGTGCGGGTAAAATGTTCATCCACGCGTGTTTCCAGACGGATTTATTTTGAGGTAGGAACTTTTGTACTGTCGCAAAGGTGTTTGCTGTCGCAAACATGAAAATCTTGTAAACACACTTGGTTGTTGAGTTCAGACAGATACTTTTAAGTGGAATCACTTCATGCAGTCTTGATTCCGTAGAGGTGCAGTCAGGTCGAATAGATGTCTGATGCTCAAGGTAACTATTTTTAATTTTGGTGAAATTAACTTACGATTATTTGATAAGCTTTAGACTGCTAATAACTGAAAAGCTATGGTAGCGAGCTTGCTAACGGTAGTTCCAAATCTTATGTTCACAACAATAATAACTTTAAAAATCGCTCCTACTCCTATATATGTCATGCCTTGCCACCACTTGATGTGTTTATATGGTGAATTCAGTATGTCATCTATTTGTTTTGATTTTAGAAGCCACAAAGCCAGACGAGGAGGAGGCCCAGTCCCCGGTACCTGAGGTATAACGCTAGCCTAATAACGTTATCCATTTAGTTTATCTAATCAAACGTGGCTATCGCATGCTAGGCACATGACCACTCAAAAAACACAACAACACGCAGAATCTTGCAACGAGGAGTTTTGAGACACGAATATATTTGTTTGCTGGGCTATGTTTCAGACATCAACTAACGTTAACTGATGTCTTAACGTCAATCGTTTGTTTATGTAGGACCAGTCGGACGATAGCGACGAGGGTGAGGCATCAGGAGCTACAGAGAGTAAGTCGCGCTGTTTTAAGAGTTGGTCGGTTCACTGTCCAATATTTTGATGAATGAACTCCAACCTTCCAACCTTGATTTATGCTTCTCCACACTTAAGTGGATTTCCTACGAAGCCTATTTTCTCGGACACTCGGCTTGGGCCCTGGAGAAAAGGTTTTGGACGAGTTGACGCTTGACGGTGTAGCCCAGTACATAAAGAGCGGCGCTTGTGAGTATTGTCATTGTCTCATTAAAAGTTTTTACTATCCAAGTGCTGGGTAATGAGTGCAAGTACGTTAAAGTTTATACAGGGTTCTGGCCGAACTATTTAAATTGTGATTTTTTGTTGTGAAACAAGTTAGTAAGTTTCTGCTTATTGCTCCATAGGCAAGAATATTATCTGCATGGTCGGTGCTGGAATATCAACATGTAAGTAGCCTGATGCTGTGATCTATGAGCTAGCAAAATCAGATCAAGTTCTTTCACATGATGATGGTGATGATTGTTATTGTTATTATTATTCCAGAGTTACTGTATGTAACAAACAAAGTCTAAGACCAACTTGCATGCTGGAACCAGTGTTTACAAGACAAATAAATAATGCCAAAAATTGTGTGTGTGTATGTGTGTAAAGCGGCAGGAATCCCAGACTTTCGTTCTCCAGGGACTGGTCTCTATGCCAACCTTCAGAAGTACAATCTGCCTTACCCAGAGGCCATATTTCAGATTGATTACTTCAAGGTATGCACCGTCTTCGACTGGTGGTTTGAGTATAAAACGATAAGAGTTTTGTGTGACAGAGTCAGAGTTGTGTGTGCGTTTGATGTCTGTCTTACTCGTTCTCCTTTTCTTTTAATGTCTCTTTTTCCTGTTTTACTCTCAGAAACACCCAGAGCCCTTCTTCGCCCTCGCCAAGGAGCTCTACCCTGGACAGTTCAAGGTATCTTGGCTCACCTGGACAAGCTGTTATAGTCTCTCTGATGTTTGTGCACTCCTCTGTTTAAAGGTTTGTAGTTATGGGTTTGTGTGTTACTGAAAACTGCTGCATTCTGTCTGAAGCCCACAGTGTGCCACTACTTTATCAGGATGCTGAAGGAAAAAGGGCTGCTCCGCCGATGCTACTCCCAGGTCAGCTCGCTGCATCCTCCTTGGCATCTCTGGAGTGGAGTGATGGGTTCTCCCACCATGGCTTGAATGAACTACTTCTTTTTCTTCTCAGAACATTGACACTCTGGAGCGTGTAGCGGGGCTTGGGGATGCGGACCTGATTGAAGCTCATGGAACCTTCTACACCTCACATTGTCTCAGCTTCCTGTGTCGTAAAGAGTACTCCCTGGACTGGATGAAAGGTAGGTAGCGCACACACTCACACACTCAAACACACACATTTACACATTCACACACTCACACAGTCCTGAATGTGTGGTAGAAATATTTCAGCCTAAAGTCAGTCCACCCTGTCTTCCCTGCAGAGAAGATTTTCTCCGATCAGATCCCCCAGTGTGACAAATGCAGTGGACTTGTCAAGCCAGGTGGGACTTTTTCAGTTTTATTGTCTTTGCACTTTTGCTTGGTAAAGCATTTTGTGAAAGTGCACATATGTTCTGAGTTACACCTGTCTCTTCCCCTCCCTCTGTGTTCTTTCCCACCTGTTTCAGACATTGTTTTCTTTGGTGAGAATCTACCAGCCCGATTCTTCACTTCCATGACCACCGTAAGAGAAACCAGAAAACAACAGAACTTGTGTTTTTGTCCATCTTTGTGTGTGTTAGTTCCACACAGAACTCAATCTATTACTTTTATCCATTGTGGATATTGGCATTTGTTATTTTCATCATGGCTCTGATTTTGATATTCTCGGGATTACACCAGCATTCTGTGATCTTAGAGTTCTAGGAGGGTGGTAAGGGACAAGTCTTTAATATATGTTGGAGCATGGCCATTGAGGACTTTGTAGGTTAGGAGGAGTATTTTAAAATCTATTCAACTTTTAATAGGGACCCAATGTAAGGAAGCCAGGATAGGAGAGATATGTTCATATTTTTTAGTCCTAGTGAGTGTTCGGGCTGCTGCATTTTGTATTAGCTGTAGGTTTCTGATACAGGTATTACTACACCCAGAGAACAGAGCATTACAATAATCAAGCCTGGAGGTAATACATGCATGTATTTCAGCATTTCAGCATCCTTAAAGGATAGGAACTTTCTAACCTTAGTGATATTTCGTAGGTGGAAAAAAGATGTTTTTTCCTGCTTTCTCTCAGGACTTCCCCCGATGTGACTTACTCATCATCATGGGCACATCTCTACAGGTGCAGCCCTTCGCCTCCTTGGTTGGCAGGTAAGTGGCTGCTTCAGTGCTCTGACTCCTTTCATGTCATAGACTTATGATAATGATGAAGACTATGGCCAAAGCATTAATGATAAAGTGAAAAAAACAAGTGATGTTCTCAGCATACCATGACTTTGGCTTCTTTGTTCAGCTATAGATTTGTAACCAGTAGAGGGCACTCTCACCACATTTCAAGCCCACATCTTGCATGGGTGGGCATAGTCTTATGTTTGTTTCAAATCCACTGGCTGCTGACCTCTGATCAGTCATGAGCTCAGTGGGAAGAGACCTGACTGGTGGAATATTTACATAGTGTGTGTTTCTATTGCTCTGTTTGTAGAGTCCCTAAGAATACCCCTAGGCTTCTCATCAACATGGAGAAGACAGGCGAGGTGTGTGTTCTAGGCTTTTACACACTTTCATTTCATTTTATTCGGACATGTTCCATCTGTGATCATGTCCCCCTCTCCTCTGCTCTCTGCCTCCGCAGGGAGACTTCCTGAGTGGGATGCTTGGTCTGGGTGGAGGGCTGGACTTTGATTCGGACAAGGCTTATAGGTAAGACCAGAACATTTCTGAAGTACAAGACTGTGATGCACTGTGAGGTGAGGGATGGTCTAAAAAGTCTCTCCCCCACAGACCTTTCTGATGCTACAGACAGTTGCTCAACTAACACTAGCAGGGTAGTTGGAGCCTGCTTTTCTTTAGGGGTAAACAGCAATGTTAGTTTGTCTAGTCAAGAAGTGCTTATCATAAAAAAGTGTTTGAGAATAGTAATGTTTAGGTACAACACGTAAGCTCTATCCCTCTGGTTTGGGACTGGTAGTAATTTTTAGGTTACATCGGTAGAACAGGAGACTGGAGAAGTCAGACGGCGGTAAGAAAATTCAGAAACAGAGTTTCACATTAAGGTCCACCAGCTGCTCTAACTAGACAAGGAAATAGTCTGACTATAAGTACACTTCTCGGTTGATGGAAGATGGTGTTGGTCATCCCAGTTGACGTGGCCCGCACTGAGTAAGAGGATGATTAGCGCCAGCGTGGCACACTAGAGCAGATAGCCACTGACGCAGAGGACAAACGCAGACAGTACTAGTAGCAAACAGTAACAAGCATACCAAGACCATAATACTCCACCTTATCTATAATGACGGGAACAACAGGAACAGAATTAAATAAAAAGTCATATGTGGAAAGACAGGTGAGTCAGGTCTTGCTCAACAATAATGACATAAATTGCATATGACTGAAAATAATAAAATATACATTCTGATATAAATACTCTCACAGTCTAATGTATGGGAGATGAGAGACAATGAGTGACTGTTTAAGGAAGTTAAGGTAATTGGAGTCCCATAGTAAAGCTGCATTGCTGTCCCACAGGGATGTGGCCCACATCAGCACCTGTGATGATGGCTGCCTGGCCCTTGCAGAACTGCTGGGGTGGAAGGTAAGTCAAGTACACAACACAATCAAGTCTCCTTGAGGTGTGAAGCCTAGCCCAGACTGAGCAGACTTTAGAGCACTAGCTATGGTGGTGCTTGACCACCTAGTCACCTTGAGCTGCCTACATTCTGCCCTACGAGCATTATATTCAGGCAGGGTGCAGATGCTCAAAGTGTAACCCAAGCAGTGCTAAACATCTTCACACCATTTCAGGTGTTGCTGTGCACATCAGCTAACTGCTGCTGCGGCACATTTTTATTTGCAGTGTGTGTTTCATCTGCATCATCTGATTATAGCAATGCCTTTACAAGGGCTCAGTTCGCTTGTGTTGGGTTTTGATGATTTTTTTTTTTCCTCTTGCCAGAGACTAGTCAATTGAATGGGGCTTCTGACTGATTTGTGTTCTAGGAGGAGCTACAGGAGCTAGTGAAGCAGGAGCATGCTTTGATTGACAGCAAAAACAAGAAGGAAAAAGCTGAAGCAGCCAATGAGAAATCCTCCACCACAGATAAGACCTCTGAGGGGGCGGAGGCAGGCAAAAGCGAAAAAACTGAGTGACCAATGAGAGAAGAGAACAGTGAAAAGATATCCTGAGGCTCTGGCCAGTGACCTAATGACGTGGCTGAAAACAGGACTGTCCTTGTCTCCTCTTCAGTTAACTTCATATGAATTACATACTCTTCCTTTTTTCCCCTTTCTCTCTCTCTCTCCCCCTACTTCCTCATAAGTTTGCAGAATCTGTAACATGCACCACTTCTCTACAGTGGTGATGGAGTAATATGTGGTATAGTCAGGATTCTGAGCCGCAACCTGCACATATTATGTTGATCACACTGTATTCACAAGGCCGAGAGGAAGTAATTTGAATCTGCCAGAGCAGTTGTGTGTGTATGGGTCTAATTTTTGCAGCGGTTGGTTCTTACACTTCCAACAACTAGTAATAATTACATCAGATAATGACTTTTAATCATGACTTTTAAAAAGAATTATGGGCTGTATTTTTGTTGTTTCCTTTGATAGAAAAAAGTACAAAATTGGTAAATGAACATTAATATGTTTTAATATTTTTACAGTTCTCTGGGGCTGTAGTTCTGTTGGTATTGTTTGCACTGGAGGAAGGAGAGGTAGCTGACTCCAGTGGAGTGTGGCAGCACTGTGTTCTCTCAGCACAACCTCTGTAGGGTCCCATAAGCAGCATGCAGGAGCCGCCACTGAGAATCAGGAGGTCCATCTGGAGCAAATAAACCATTGAAAACCAAGCAGAGCTGAGTACGTGTGGCTTATTCAGTAGTATGCAAGCATATGATAACCAAATGCTGATTTCTGCAATGAAACTCGAGCATGTTGAGACAGAATGTTGTGTCAGAAATGTCTAAAATGGCCCGGCCGCACTCACATGACACAGAGGAGATGCAGAGCTCATTCTCACCGGCTCAGCGGGAGGAGTGCATTTCCTGCTGTGAAAAAAAGCATCACCTACTGAAATGACTTCCTGTCTAGTGGCTGGTGTTCTCTCTGCTCATCTACTCAGCTAGAGTTAGGGTGGTGCTTTTGCTCGTCACTTTCACTTGTAGGCTAGTGGAACGAGTATGTGTAACGTATGACTGGGTTGTCAAGAGCCAAATTTCCATAGCATACTATGCACCCTGTGTTGATCTGAATGTGACTTGAAGAGAGGGAACTGTATGTTTACCACTGTGAATGTGGTAGTAGTGAAATCTGAGTAAGGGTTCCGCTATTGGATGCCACTCTTCAGTTTTCAAATCAATTTACTTTTGTGTGACAAAGTGATTACGAAATTTGTGTGCATGACAAACTGTCAGAAGTCAGCCTGAAAAGCCACAGTTTGTAAAAAGGCTCCATGAGACTCACCGCAAGCCTCAAAGCTGTGTGACAGAGAGCACACTCAAGTGAACGCCGCGTGAGGACTGGTGCCATGAGCGCCTGGTGGTGTCATCTGAAGACGTCAGGTGTCGTGGCGGAGCTGGAGCACGTGGCAGAGGAGCGCTGGTCCTGAGAGACACGCTCCAGCCTCATGCATCATCACAGGCACAGGCTCTTGAGAAACACTTGAAGGTTACAAGAGCAACTGGAGTTGCATGAGCACAACTGACTGGAGCCTCAGCACGCACTGAGATGAAAGCTCAAGACCAAAGCAACAAAGAAACCTTGGTGTGTGCAGCAGAATGTGAGTACTGCAGGATGGGAGATCAGGCATGTCTGTCTGAACGTCCTCTCTTGGTGCTTCATATACAAGAAAAGAACTTGCAGCTGTCAAGTAATCTTACTCACAGCCAGTCGCAGACTTACATGACTGAGTTTAGTGGTTTTCGCATTTCCAATCTTGTGCAGATGAGGTGCACCTTATGAAGACTGTAGTTGAGTAGAGCTGTACTGACAAAATAGTGAAGCTTGGTGGGATGAGGTGAACTCATCTCAGGTTCAGGTATTGTGTTTGTACATCCTCATATTGTGTGTTTCTATGTGCGTGTGTGTGGGCTTACTGTCACTCTGCTCACACACACACACAAGTTCCAATAAGGTAGTTTAGTTCCAACCCACATTTGTTGCACTAATGTAGGGCTCATGTCAAAACAGAAATGTTCTAAAAGTTTTAAACATTTTAGAATAATGGAAGTCATTTTGTCACTGCTTGTATTTCTGTGTCAAACAAAAAAAGACAACAGGAAGTCAAATAGTAATAGAAATGACTCGTTAAAACCAGCTATCGTAAAGTTGGAGTCTGTGCGCCATTTCCTGCATGTTTTTTTTTTTTTTTCAGTATATTTTTTGGTTTCCTGTGGTTGCCTTGACACCATGCAGATATCACCCAATGGGGGACAGTGACTGTTTGAGACCTGATTAGTGTACCTGAACCAGCCAACCGCCTTAGCCAAGCATGATGCAGTCCCTGGAGGAGGAGGCTGAGGAGGGCCAGGGGCAATGGTGAGAGCTCAACAAAATACCTTTAGCTGCCTTCATTAAACCATATTGCCCCCTCTGTCATGTACTGTATATAGTGTCAGGTCCTCATAAGTCTCAATGATAGTTTTCAGTGCAAACACAAGGAGAGCAAAGTGCCTTGGAGGTTTTTGTGAGTTCATGATGGTTTTTGCCACTTCTATGAACACTTAAGGCCTGTCTTGGCATTGCAACCACAGGCGGGCATTGGCTAGAGAAAGCATTGTTATGTGTCATCTGTTCAGCAGTGCCAAGACCTCCAGAAGGCTGTCTAATGGAGAGTCTGATCCTGCCACCGGGCCCTTTGCCCTTCTGCTGCAGCTCAGGGTGTGTCAGGAAGCTTGGGCCCCAGGGCCCCCCTGGAATAAAGATGGTGCCCATGCTGCACTGTGGGGTCGCCCCGTGGGGGTAAGTACCACAAGTACCACTCATATAGCACTGAACCCCCTAACTTAATATACAGCTTATAATAGCGACTTCTTATCTCTGCAAAATAAATAAGGCTCGTGGTTAAGCCATAAAGTACCTGACATAGAGGTGTCCACTCTGCAGGGCACGCTGATTTGTCAAGTAAAGAATTAGAAACTGTCTTATTTAAGAGTTCCATGACATTAGTCCCAGTGAATATTTAGTTTAGATACAGTGTGAAATCAGCCAATATGAAGGCAACATGCTCCCTTCAGTTCCTAGTAAAACTCAAGTGTACTTGTTAGTGAAAAGTCAGAGGTTTTCTACAACTCATGCAGTATCGTGTTAAATGTAAATTAAGGAATAGCTTAGTGAATGCATTCATCTATTCAGATAAGAGGTGTTGCAATGAGCACGGTGCTAGATAAGGAGGCAATGCGTGCAAAGTGACATGAGTGTGAAAGCGTACCGCTGTCCAGTTCCCTTTTTTAACTGGCTTGCTTCAGACTCATCAGATGAAGAAAATATAGCCCGTGTCATAGCAGAAGTTTGTGCAGATAAGGTTCTTTGTGAGAGAGATACTGAAAGACTATGAGAGAGAGAGAGAAAGCTAGCAAGAGAGAGAGCAGGTTGAAGAGATAATAAGGATCTTGTTGAAAAGTGGCAGTGAGACATGCGATTTTGTGAGTGTTTCTCAATAGGGAATGTCTCGTATTGGCATCTCCCAGGCAACGGTGAGTACATAGAAACCCTGTGGTCCTGGGCTTGAGCTAGACTGAAATGAGGCGAATGGGAACTTTGTGCCTTCAATTCAAAAAGTCAATGATTAAGCTTTGCAAACAGACAGTGGGAAATTATAAGGCAAAAGGATGTCAGTAGGGATGTCAGTGTTTGTGTTTAGATTCGTTGGTTGATGACTGTAAATCCCAGTTTACACACACTGCAAGGGACTGATTCTTTAGTAAGGATTAATTATTTATGAAGAACAGTATAATTATGACAAACTAGTGTGAGTCACTAGTGTGAGAACTAGTGTGAGTCATGTCATGTCAGTTAAATGATACTAAGTGAAAGAATGTAACATATTGTGCCATTGTGTCATTTGCTAAGGTAAAGAGATCTGAGAGAAAGTAAAAATGTGCGTGTGTATTTAAGCATGTCAGGCCACTTGCTTGTGCTTGTGTCTGTGTCAGGGAGGTTCAGGGAGGTTATGTGAGGTCAAGTATTATCATGTAGCTCAGCAGTCAACTTCCTGTGGCACCTTTAAGCACATTTTTTCTCTATTTGCCCAGTTGACGAAAAGTGATTTAACTGTAGTCTCAGTCGTAATTTATTGAAAGATTACTGAATTCTGACCAGTGCCTCTGACCTGAGTTTAAAAAAGGTGTAAATTATATCCATCTTTGAATGATATTTTGATAACTGATTTTATATTGATATTAAATGAGTTCAATTATGTTGAAGTGAAGTAAGCCTTGCTGAGGTCTTACACTGAATGTTGATTTCCTCTGTAAATGCATGTGATCTATCCAAGCCACAAAACTGTGTGCTTCTTTCAGAGTTAACTACAAGTTTCCTTAATGCATGCAAGTGAACAGTAGTTTCGTTTATGTTTATAGAATTGATGCTTTTATCTACGGTGAAAGTAGTGAAAGTGAATTCATTTATAAAATATCCCTCCTGCAGAGTTTTCTGATCCTGCGAGATTCTGCTTCTCAGCCAGAAGTGCTGTGTGTGTGTGTGGAGAGTGCCAGCGAGCCTGTCAAAGACTTTCCCATCAGTCACATTGGCACAGGTAGCCTTGCTGTTTCCATTTCTCAAGTCGGAGGGAACAGGGGCACTCATGAAAGCCTAACTGACAGACAGATAGTTTAATTGGATCACAGACATACTCTGTTTCTTTTCTGTCTCAGTCTTGACCTGATGTTATCAAATCAGGAAACACAAAGTGCTGGTTTTCCTCGCTTTTCTTATCAAATGGGCTGAGTCTAGTCCGTGACTAAAAGAGAGCTTCAGTGAGGAGTTGTGAACTGGAGCTTTTTATTTTTATTATTATTATATTTGGATGTCATGGATTTAGCAAACACTGCCATTCTCCTTGTATGTCAATCAACCTGATAAAACTTTCACGTTATTCTGTATTAACCATAGTAGAAATACTGTCACTAAACATGCACTACCATAACTAATCATGCACTATTATACATATGTATTATATATGTGTTGCATTTTCCCCTCTGGATAAATTATTTCCCCTGAGCTAGACCAGTGAATGTCAGCTCACCTCAGAAACATTGTAAGTGAGGGAAGTTGCTTTTGGACATTTCAGTATTAGAATGTTGTGAAACTTGGTCCTGTCTCTCTCCTCTCTCTCTCTCTCTCTCTTTATCTCCTTCAGTGGTACAGCTGGCTGAGTCTCACCTAGGTTTTCCTGATCTTGCTCAACTGGTTGCTTTCTACACTCTGAGCAGGTAATAAGCTGTTTTGGCTGAGGTTCAGTTCTCTGTCCCTGGGCCTTTACACAGCATGGGTTTCATAAGTATGTGCATTTGTTTGCGTTTTCAGAGACGTGCTGCCTGTGTGTCTGCTGGTCCCTGCATGGATCTCCAGTCTGAGTGACCCCTCAGACAAGCAGTCATCTCAACTTGGACCCAGTACTTACAGTTCTTACTTCCTCTAGTTCTCTAATCCGAGACTCTTTCTGCTGTCTTGTACTCCTGCCTGACAGCAGTCTAAATTCTAGAGTTTAGAATCTTCTGTCTCCTGTTCTGCTGTCTTCTCACCTTCCTCATGGCACTTATGAAACCCTCTTGCTCAAACAGCCCCTGCCTCAGCACACATCTTACATAACATTGCCATATCATCAACTACCTCATGTCCAATTTCCTCATTTTTCTCTCTCTCTCTTTTTATCTCTCTCTGTTGGTGTTTGTGTTAGAATCCTGGCTGTGTCCACCATTAAGCCCATCTTCAGGTTCCAGCATGCCTGAGTCTTCAGCGGCACCTGGGCCCGTCCTGTGCACCATACAGGTAGCCTATATAAACTCAGTAAATGTGTGCACATGGAGGTCACTGTATTTGTTAATGTTAGAGTTTTTGCAGCCAGAGAAGCAGATTGAGCTTGTTAGTACAAGGAGAGGTGAAGAGGAATATCCAGGAGGAAATAGGGCACTCGTGTTTGGGGTCAGCTGGCTAGAGAGAAAGAAAAGAGAAGGGGAAGAGAAGAGAGAAACAGGAGCAGGCCAATGAGTTCTTAGATCAAAATTAAGTCTAAAAGTGTGGGCACACCAGGCCGTGAGTGACAGTGGTCCAAATTTGAACAGTATTTGCAGCTCAGCTGATATAAGCAAACGTCTGTCGGCTTGTTTTCAATCAATTTAGCAAGTTGTGCTGGCAGCTGCAGCTGTTAGTTTATATCGTGATCAGTTTGTGGTCTGGTGTGTGCACGACCCATGAAATATATGATATGTATGATATTCCATGATGCATACAATGGAATGTGTTGTCACCTGACCAACAGCTGACCACAGCCAGCGGAGCACTCTGTTTTATCAATCCACTTTATCTGCACGAGCACGGAGATGACTGGCTGTCCCGCACGGCCGTCGGTGCTCCGCGGAGTGGTCAGCCAGGCCACCGGCGCTTTGAGAGGCGGCTCAGTAAAAGCAGACCCTGGGGAGGAGCCGGGCTCGTCAAGAACAGAGGACTTTCACTGGATGAGGAGACGTTCTACAACCACTCTGATACACCAGGTTCAGTGTCGAGCTCACTTGGAACATTGCTCTGTTTGAATGTCAGATGAAGGGAAGATGAAGGGATCTTAAAGTATGAATGTGTAAAAGAATGAGTAAGGATTTAGACAGCGAAACACAAAGCACTCAGTGAGTTAACCGTTCATAGGATAACACACAGGAAAGACAATCAGAAATCAGAAAAACATACGTTATTTTTAACCGCCTGAAATGTCCATGCTGGGCTGTGATTGGTTGGTTTGGGACTCTCTTGACATGAAGAGCAGACAGTCTGGCATTAAGAGAGTGTAAACAGGACAAGTTTCAAGTCATCAGCCTTGAGTTAGAATAAGCAAGTACACAACAATGTGTTTAAGAATACTATAGAAGGCTCCAGTATTGGCCAGTGTGTGTTGAGGTGTGTGTGAGCTGCCATGTCTACTCTTTTCTGTAGCAGGTTCAGGTGTGGAGACCCCAGTTACCACCTCCACTGGAGTGGTGCTCCGCAGGGCCAGCAGTAGCAGCAGCAGCAGTGACCCCTTCCAGCGTGGCTCCACTGGGAGCACTATGCCCTGCAGCCCAGCTCCTCTGTCCCCCCACCGCGTCTCCTGGGTGGAGAGCAACATGTGGTTGTCTCCCCCGCCGCCCCCCCTCCCTGCTCCACCCACCCTCCCTGGAGCTGGACTCACTGTCAATCAGCAGCATGGAAGAAGAGACCGACTCTAGCTGCTCCAGCCCCGCCCTCTCTCACCACTCGCGCCTACCATTGGCCGACAAGGTGAAGAACCGCCTGTCGGCTGTTGGTCACGCCCTGGGCGGCCTGGTGAACCCCCAGACGCGGCTGACCAATCGCGTGCAGGAGCTGAGCCGGAGTCGCAGTGGGGCATTTGCTGAGACACTGCGGGCCTTCATGGAGCAGACCCAGCGGGCGGAGGTGATGGACGCGGTGATGAGCAGCACAGACATCCTGCAGGAGGTGCGCTCCTCCCTCACAGGGCTGCGCGACTCCCTGCTGGACTACCCTGACATCAGCAGCCTCATAGACAGCATGGCAGACATGTCCGATGCTGAGCTGGGTATGACAACACTGGACTACTCTGATGTACTGCACTTGGGCAGAGATGACACTGGCCAGCAGCAAGCAGCAGATTTGGCATTGTTTGTGTGACTCAGAGGCAGAATAGTTGCCATGGCAAGCACTATATAGCACCAAGTGAGCTGAGCTTTCAGCTTGGGAGGCTCATCAGTGTCAGTTATGTCTGATGTAACTTAATAACAAAAGAACTTTTGGGTCTGAGTGCTGCGTTAGTCTTTGCCACGCTTGCTGCTGGCCCGTGTGATTCCCACCTAAGGCTGAGAGCCAAGCCTTTTATTGGTGACTCCTCACATGACAGTGAGTACGTTATGGGAAAATACAGTCATTGGCTTATCTATCCATTCAAAATAAAACTGTCTCTTATATTCAGCTGACTGAAAAGAAATGAGGCAGATGTAACCCTCTCTCTCCCATTCTGAACATTATCTGCTCAGTTCTCATTTTCTCTCTCTCTCTCTCTCTCAGATGCTATGCTTGAGATCTCACTGCATAAAGTGGCACTGAAGCCCGTCTGCTCACACCTGTACTCCTGCATCCACGCCTTTCACAGCAGTGACGGAAGTTTCCAGAAGCTCCAGGACAACCAGCGCACACTGGAGGGCCGTAGTCTGGAGGAGCTGGAGGGCACGGCTGGGGCGGGTGTCCCTGACACCATTACCCTGGAGAAGATCCAGCAGCGTTGGTTGTCCATGCATAAGGCCTATTCGCCCAATAAAAAGGTGCAGATCCTGCTCAAGGTGTGCAAGACCATCTACCACAGCATGAGTGCCAACGCCAAGCCTGGTGAGTGGAGCTTAGGGTTGGAAAATGAATACAAATTCTAATAAAATTTATAAGAAAGTAAAAGAATATTATAGTTTAAAGCTGACCAGAGCTGAATAGAGTCAGTGTCCTAATAGTTTAGCAGCAGGCTCACAGAATACTATCCCACTTAAATGGCTGATTTTTAATACTATTGTTTTAAATCACATTAGTTGCCCATGCATTACATTTTCACCAGGTTTTGCTTAACTGGAAGTTGCCATGTGATTGTGAATACAGTGTGATTGTGAACTCAAACCCAAACCCACTGACTGCAAAGAAGAAGACCTTTAGACAGACCACAGAGCCATTAAAAGAGGCCAGCTGGTGCAAAGGAAGCTGTCTTGTGGTGGAGGGTCTTGTGATTTGGTGTAGTGGTTGGTTTTGCAAATATCACCCGTGTGTAATGGGTTGCACTTGAGTAAGCAAGTAGGATACTGTTCTCAGTAGTAGTGTAGCCTGACCTGTGTAGATGTGTGGCCTTGGTAGAATGTAGGTAGGTTACTGTACGGATTGGTCTATGTTAGTGTATGTGGAGGTATGGACTGGTCTATGTTAGTGTATGTGGAGGTATGGACTGGTCTTTGTTGGTGTGTGTTAGTGTGTGGAGGTATGGACTGGTCTATATTAGTGTATGTGGAGGTATGGACTGGTCTATGTTAGTGTATGTGGAGATATGGACTGGTCTATGTTAGTGTATGTGGAGATATGGACTGGTCTGTGTTGGTGTGTGTTAGTGTGTGGAGGTATGGACTGGTCTGTGTTAGTGTGTGTGGAGGTATGGACTGGTCTGTGTTAGTGTGTGTGGAGGTATGGACTGGTCTGTGTTAGTGTGTGTGGAGGTGTGGACTGGTCTGTGCTTGTGTGTGTGGAGGTATCGACTAGTCTATGTTAGTGTTGGAAGAGGTATGGACTGGTCTAGGTTTGTGTGTGTGGAGGTTTGGACTGGTCTGTAGTTTTAATGTTTTGATGGGTTCTGCTCCAGGTGTGGTGTTTGGGGCAGATGACTTCCTGCCTTGTCTGACATGGGTGCTGCTTCGCAGTGATGTGGTCACACTTCAAGTGGACACTGACTACATGATGGAGCTTCTGGACCCTATGCAACTACAGGGAGAAGGTGAGCATGTAAACTGCTAACCCACTCACACTCACTGCACCTGCACACACACACACACACTTTAGTTACCCACACACATGAGCATGCTTGCATGGTTTTTTCAGTTGTCCAACAGCCTTTCACACCTACACCTACAGAGGTATTCTCCAGATCACACTCTCACAAGCATTTCTGCTTTGTCTCACAGATTGAACATGCCTCTTTAGAATTTCAATTACACTCTTTACTTTACTTTTATGCATTTAGCAGACGCTTTTATCCAAAGCGACTTACATTTTTTGTCAACTATCAATTGTCCAGAGCCAGTCTCCCCAAGAGCAACTTAGGGTTAAGTGCCTTGCTCAAGGGCACAACGGTGGCAGTTGGGATGCGAACCCACAACTTTTACACTCTTTTACTTGTACACTAGCCACGTTCCTTAACCACTACACTACCACCATCCCTTACCGTACCTACACTCATTACTTTTCACATTAGCAGTTACATTGTCTAAATCAACTCACTGTATGGTACAGTGTGAGTGTTTTCTGAGTATCAAGCCCACAGCATTGCTATTTTTGCCATCTTGCTTCAGCAGTGCTTTAGCCATTACTATGCGCTCACACCAAGAGCTACTAAAGCTGTAAAGTCACTTTTGTCGCTCATAAAAATAGCTGCTAAATATCTGTGTTCACTCTTGTTGCTCTCATCGCTCTTGACGTGCCCACTGACATTTTCTTTACAGCTGAAACACGTCATCGCTAGCATGCCCTTCATGTTCTACTGTGTTTGCTATTTATACTAGCCTGTTGTCTCTTAGCGTCTGTCTCTGTCTCTCCCCTGCTGTGTCGGTGTCAGGTGGCTACTACCTGACCTCTCTCTACTCGGCCCTCTTCTATATCAGCACCTTCCGGCCCCGTCTGGCAGCACGGCAGCTAAGTGTGGAGGCCCAGCAGTCTCTCAGCCAGTGGCATCGCAGACGGACCCTCCACTGCAACCAGTCCCGTAGGGGAAGCCATCGCAGGACTATCCGCAGACACACAAGCCCCAAGACAAAGCCCAAAGGCCCACCAGGAATGGACTCTCTGGTTCCCCCTGTGGGAGGTGTCGAGACAATGCAAGTTATTAATGAGAGCGCAGTGGAGGTGAGAGCGAAAGACCAGTCTGATCATCACACACAACCCAGAGACGACAAACTTCCTGGTGTTGGAGACAGGGGTGCGGTGGCCTCTGGCACAGGGAACAGGCCAGGAGCCAAACAGGAGCCTTTTGGGGGGACTAAGAGAGGGCAGGAGGGCTCTACAGGCCTCCTGAAGGCCCCAGAGGTTCTTTGGAGTAAGACAGTGGAGGAGGAGGAGACTGAGGGGGAGAGCAGCAGTGAGGGTGAGGACTAACAAGGACTGGTCCACCTTACACAAACACATAACACTGGGTCTCACCAAACACATAGAGGATTCATGATGTGAAGTTTATAGGTTTGGACAGTAGGTGGCACTATTGTTCAGGGGAATTCTGATGGTCATGGGAGATGAGGAGGAGGTCTGTCATTCATATTCTGCTAGTGACAAAAAGCTAATTGAGAGAAATGATCACTGTCTGCATTTTGCTGTTGAGACACAGATTCAGATGTTTCACTCTGAAAGTTTGTGCTATACATAAATCATTATTAAAAGAGACTTCTTTTCTTTTTCAGAAGATTTTATTGTACACATTTTTGTATAAAAAAGACATTATGTAGTTTTGTGACATGATAAATACTGATACACACCTAGAAATACATGGATTAATAGTCATAGGCGCACGCACACACACACACACACACAGATACATACATGCATACATAAGTATACACACACTGAGTGGGCCCCATATGGTAATGTATGTTCATATGGTTGCTCATGCACGGTAATCCATCGCTTTCAACACATACACGCATGCACGCACAGACTCACTCTCTCTCTCTCTCTCTCTCACACACACACACACACACGCATTCTCACTACACATGGAACCTCCTGAGCCTAGACGCAGAATTACAAACTCAGTCACATTTGCCTAATGGCACATCTGGCATCTTGCCAGCATTTGGATCTTAACTTTGCTAATAAAACATCTGGGCTTTTTTCTTTACCCCCCCCCAAAAAAATCAACACGTAAACACTAATATCAGACGTCTGACTTCAGCCCCCACTTCCTTGCACCAACCACAAAGTAGAGTCAGTCTCCGCTTTGCAAACATGATGGTGCACTTTAACACATGCAATATATTATGTATAGATTCAACTGTATTACACATTCCGAGTGGCCATAAATTAGATATATGGCTGCAGCATGCAAGCCACTGAGCTCACAGATGGCCAAGGCCTGGGGCATTAAAGAGAGTCACAGGGGCTAAAGCATGGTGGGGGTGGGCATTTCTCTGCCCCCAGCCCCGCAGGAGAGAACGCCTCCGACATCTCTCTCTCTCTCTGAAAACAGCAGTATTGGTTCATATTTGAGTCAGTATTGCACATATGTAATCAGACAGTGGAGCACAGATGCAGTAATGGCTTGTAGTGTTTCCTAATCACACACAGAGATGCTAATGAGACGCCACGTGTACAGGCTCAAGACTCCATAAAGGCACATATTCACATGCACCCCTCACTTCTTTTGTTTCATTGGCAAATGATTGACAGCTCTCTAATGAGCCTCTCTCCTAATGAAGGCTCCTGAGCTGGGAGTGACACGTAGATGAGAGGGATCAGAAATGCGCCCCAAACGCTTTGCAGTCCAATTACCCCATGCATTACTCCACAACGCTGGAGCACATTGCAGCAGCCCTCTGTCTCTTTGTAAACGCTATTAGTTAGCACGATCACCCCTGACACAAGGCTATCTCAACCGGGTTCATTTTCTTTTTTCTCTCTTGGCTGGATGAGGGTTTGGCAGGGTGTGGGATTGTTGTGTGAATATGGCTGTATTTGTCTTTCAGTGCATAATCAGCATCTCATGTGGGACTGGATCGTTCTGATTGGGCTAATTGCCACAGTGTTTTTCTCTGGAATTTAGTCTGATCTTTCAGCTTCTGTGTTAAAAACACTATTCCCTCTGTCTGTCAGTGTATTAACTTTCATTCACTGTATTTGTCTTCAGATTCTGTCTTTTTTTCTTTCTTTCTTTTTTTCTTTCTTCAGATTCTCTCTTTTCTCTCTTTTCTCCTCCCAGCCTCTGCCCCCCTCTGTCTGTATTCTGACAGGTGTGTAATTGGATGATTAATGATCATGAGAAGCCCTCCCACTCCCCTCACACACAGATCCAGGCTCATGCACACAGACACACACACAGATGCTCACACACACACGGACATGGACGTTCTCATTTGAATGTGTGCGCTCTCTCTTTGTTTCTCTCTTTCTTTCGCTCTCTCTCTCTCTTTCCCTCTCTCTCACACACACACACACACACACACACATACACACACAACTTGAAATACATGTATGCAAACACAGACTCACATGTGCACACACACACACACACACACACAAACATTCCCACATTTAAACATATGTATGCACATAGCCAGGCCAACACATATGCAAACACAGTAGGCTACTTCCATCCCCCAAAGAGATGCATGAAGCTCCAGTGTTCAGCTCTCCATCTCTGGAAACTTCTAGCAAGTGGTGAACACATGTAGAAATGACCAAAAAGCAAAGGCTACACTGACAATTTGCAAGTTGCAACTACTAGTAAAAATTCATTTTGTATTAGATATTATTAGTAATAGTACTATTTGTCTGTCAAAAATTGCCTTTGCTTCATTAATATAAAAACTGCATTTGTATTATTCTATTTTGTTGATAAGACCAAGTGAATGGATTATGAAAGCGAAGTCTGTTATTTACACACCAATCTAAGGCCACAAACACTAAGGTAAGGAATCCTTAATGGTTCATTACATGGAAAAGATCTCAAGACTATGAGGTGAAAAAGACAAGAAAGTACCAAAATACTAAAGCATGTTAGCGATTAGCTGAGAAAAGACAAAAAGTCAGACAACAAACCGTTCCTCGGAAAGAAGAGGAGCATGTGTGGACAGGAAAAAATGTTTAAGAGGCAGGGCCTGGGTCACTACCAAGGGTCACAAAGTTAGGCCACTTCCTGTTAACCTTCAAATGAACTCTGACCCCTGCTGCAGGCTGTGCCTTTCACATGAGCAGTGTTGGAGGGGCCAGAGGGCCAGAGTGGGAATGTAGAGAGAGAAGATGGAACTCAGGGAGAAATGCACTAGAACTGCACTCAGCCTGACACACTGAAGACAAATGAACTCAGGCTGGATTCTCTCTGCCTACTTTTGTTTGTGTGTACGTGTGCGTGAGTGTGTGTGTGTGTGTGTGTGCACGCGTGTGTGCACATGTGTGTGTCTGCTTTCAGTGATATGGCTGGTGATTAGCATTAAGATCAGCTCCTGCTGTTGTGAAAGAAGACACACATTGAGAAGGGTCTGAGTCCAGATTTGCATAGGCAGAGGGATTAAGTTATTCATTGAACAGATTTCTCACATTGATATTAAGATCTTGCAAAAATTCATCATATTCTCTGAGGATTCTGTTTACTTATTTGCAAAATCTTGCATCATCCCATTTCAGTAAGCAGATCATATTGCATCACATTACATGCGCAATAAATATGAGACGGCCAGGTAAGTTAATGTGCTTGCATCCCTTTACATATTAAATAAAAGGTCAAATCTTGTCTTTATGCCAAATCCGCAAAATATCTAAATGAAAAAGTGTAATAATTTACAATTAACTCATTACCATAGACTATACTGCTGTACAGTTGAATGTCATATTACACATTTCCTGATCTCCAGAAATTCAGCTATGCATGACAAGCTATATAAATAAAAGCAATTCACACACATTTGCATAAGAAAGTGGTTTCATTTCATAATTATAATTGTTAGCATCATTATTATAATTATCAACATCACCAATATCATCATCAGTATCACCAGAACAACCATATTAATTAGCATCAGTAAATGAGAATCTCCTAACAGGAAGAACAGGAAGGGAAAGAATCACTCCACCATCCTGGAGTGTTCGAAAGCGCCATAGTCTCTCCAACTCTCTCTCTCTTCCTCTCTCTCTTATTTACACACACACACACACACACACACACAGGACATAGACTCATCCTATACCAATCTTACATACGCCCTACGATGGCTAGTTCCACTTCAGCATGTGACTAAATGCTTCATTTGTGTGTCTACTTTACATAACATGAGAGAGATTAAGCCAGACGAGGAGATGCACATGTCTATGGAGGATCCTGCATTGTGGTTTGCAGGATGTGATAGAGGTAAGCATTTATGGGAAATAACACTATATCAACTACCCCAAAAAATTCAGGACAATATCTTGACATGTGATACCCAGATTTTTATAATTGACTGATACATAAATACAAAAATAAATTCAACAAAACAAAACAACATTTGAGGTTTTAAACGATTCAATTAAATAATGTAAGCTGGGTGTCAGTGACAGCAACAGCGAAGAATGAAAAAAAAAATAAACACAATAAAAGCAATTTCAACCACTTCAGATGGGAAGACCTTTTCCTGGTGAAGAGCTCCTTCATTTTCGGGCCACAATGCTATGTCATCTTACAATGTTATCAGGAGAAATCATCACATTGCTTTCAAAGCTACACAGAGTGAGGCCAGCACTGTCTGTTTCAGAATGGAGGACGGACACAGTGCCACGTAGTCTCCAGTGTGTGTCCATCAGGTCCGTGAGTCCATGGAGCTCCAACACTGGTCCGCTCCTACCTCTGAGGACAAGGCCTTATGGTGAGGCCACAGAGAAAGCTAAGTGTCAGGGGAAGCACTACAGAACCGCGGAGGCTTTGGCTCCAGCCTCAAGGCCATAGGAAGACGTGAGTCTGTGTGTGTGTGTCTGTGTGTGTGTGTGTGTGTGTGTGTGTGTGTGTGTGTGAAATTCAAGTCAAGGTCAGCAGCATTGAGTATACAGTAGGTAAGGATGTGGGCTGATAACAGTGTGATGATGGCAGATGACAGCTCACTGGTAGAAGTGGGAGCTCTCTCTCTCTCTCTATCTCTCTCTCTGTCTCTCTCTCTCCCTCTCCCCCCTCAGTGCTACGGGATGGAGAGGTCTCCACAGCAGTGGCCATGAGGCCTGGAGAGACACCTAATAGATGGTGGTCAGCTGGAGGCGGTCATGAGGGCTCTCTGTCAGGGGGACAGAGTGCAGATGCTGTTCTGAGGCCAGCAGACAGTGGGAATCCCTTGGCTAAGAGCGTAAGCAGCAGGCAGGTGTGAGTGTTACTGATGCACAGCAGTCAGCCATGATGAAGTCCATCAGGCACAGCATTTGAGAGCCACACTGCCACCGTGTCTGCATGCTGGAGAGGAGGGGGCAGAGTGTGTGTGTGTGCGCGTGTGTTTGTTTGTGCATGCATGTGCACATGTGTGTTTGTTTGTGTATGTGTATGCGCGTGTGTGTTTGTGTACGCGTGTGCGTGTGTGTGTTTGTGTATGCGTGTGCGTGTGTGTGTGTGTGTGTGTGTGTGTTTGTGTATGCTTGTGCATGTGTGGGTCCACACTGCTGAAGGGAACAACTTCTCCGCCTCCAGCCCTCTCCTCTCTCTGCGATTAGTTAGTGGGCATGGATGTCTAGGCTCTGTCCAATGAGAGGCTCGGCCGGGTGGGGGTGGGGGTGAGGGTGAGGGTGGGGTGGGGGTGCAGCAGCATGGCCGGGTGGGGGCCGGGATAAGGGTGCAGCGACGGGGTGGCGTGGGAGTAGCCAGGCTGGGACAGCAGAGCCCCGGGGTAGTCAGCAGGCAGAGACGGTATCCCCTGAAGACCTGTGGGAGTCGAGTCCCACACACAGTGAGAGAGAGGGATGAGAAGAGAGGGGAGGAGAAGAGAGGGAATGAGGTCAGTCCATGTTCCAGGAGCTAATTTGGGCATCTCCAGTATACACTGGACTCAGCTGCAGATTATGCCCAAGTGCTTCACACAGTTTTGTCTACTGAAATAGTGCCCTTTACCTGCAGTGCGAAGACTCAGATGAGCTTGGTCATCCAGTCTGTATCCTCCTAGTGCTGCCCCCTCTGGGCTATAGGGGGTGCCTTGACCTGGGATCAAAAAATAACTGAATGAAATCCTTCCATATCAAAGCACTGATGGGTACTAGAAGCACACAGTGAATAGTCTTACTTGCAGATCTTAAAATAGGGAATTAAACATGGTAAAATAACATATACATTTGAATGTAGTGGTAGGTCACATGAACACAGTAAAATGTTGATAAGTGCTGTCCTATGTTTTTGTAAGTCAAGCTAACAGCAGTATTACCTGAGCGATTTGACTGATCAATCATGGGCTGGACAATTCTGCGTCTGGCGTTGATAAACCTGATAGCGGCCAGAAAGAGAGAGAGAGAAGAGATGTGTGAGAATGAATGATCTGAGTCTACGGGCTCATTGACACTGTTTCTGTGGCATGTGTGTACGTCAGTGCAGCAGCATGATTGTGTCATGCTGGTATGTGTGTGTTTTCACACAAGCAGGCTGCTGAGGAGTTGCCACCATATTTCACAGTATCTCTTCACAGGCTCACTTGCCACACACTTCTGCCAAGTGAAAAACAGGCGCCACTTTTATTCTGTCGCTGCCTCACGGACGCAGCAGGCCCGAGCTTGAGCCGTACCTGATCCGCATCACACAGGCGCACTCTTAAAGCTCACCATCTGTTAATGGGAATCACATTGCGCAAGGCAACGTGAAAACTCTCATCTGTTAACGTGAGCACCATAAATGGACAGGTAACATAGCAAACCGCCCACGCACCTGGTGTAAATGAACCCTTAGAGTGACGCCAAGACAGGATTTTACTTATTAGCCAGTAATGGACAAAAAGACCACATCCAAACCAGATTGACTTCTCTGTTTCTAACCTCTTCCCTGGGCAACATAAATCCTCATTACAACAAAATGAATATTGATGTTTACATAAAAATGGATTGATCAGCATTGATTAGGTCAGAGTTGATGATTATTATTGGCGAGGAGAACTCTCTAATGGAAAACAAGTTTTTCATTGATTATTGATTGATGAACTGACCAGTTGTTGACCTGGAGGATGGTGAGACCAGTGTCTTGTGACAGCTGCTTCTTCTGTTCCTCTGATGGGTATGGATGCTGTAAATGTATAATAAAAATATTAGACTTTCATTTCACCGCAACTTTTTATTTGTTTATTTCATTATTACATTTCATGTAGTATCACCTTGAACAGAAATCACTGGTTAGTATATTGCACTGAGCTGTGCTTATATCATTTAATTTCTGAACAGCCAGAAATGGACACCGACACAACGCATTTGTTTCACCACAGAGAAAGTACTAGGACAGCTTGTCCCCAAACAAATCCACCTGACTCTGTTTGAAATGTGTTCTGTAATCTGTCTCACGAGGAGGACATGAACTGGATACAGACAGACACGACCTTAGACAGAGGACCTGCCCTCTGGCGCATGTCATGTATTTTTAATTCGCTGCCATACAGCAGTCACCCGAGCTGCTTCATTAAGTGCTAATTACCGGTAGCTCATTACCCCACCTCCAGGATCTGGCTTGAGCCTGCCTCAGACTTCACATGAACCCACTAGCATGAGCTCCTGCCAAACAAGCTTTCTGCAGCACTTTCCCATATTTCTCCATTGATCAATATGCCCCCCTCAACTGTCTTTGCAGCAGTTCTTACTGAGAGATGCTGGAAGAGCCATGCCCTCATGATGTTGGTGGCCACTTTAGGGAAGATGCCCCTCTTCTTGTTGTTGTTCCTCCGATCTCTGTCCGTCTCATCCTCCTCTCCAGTGCTGGGCGAGGCCACACCGCCATCCAAACCATCTCCTGCACAAAAGAACAACAATACGTGTGTGTGTGTGTGTGTGTGTGTGTGTGTGTGTGAGAGAGAGAGAGAGAGAGAGAGAGAGAAGTATGTTGCCATCAAGTAAAGTATGAAGAAGGGTGTGTGAGAAAGACAGTGAAGACAGACACAGAGGAACAGAGAGCTGAATGGATACCTGCATCACTGCAGTTGTCTGTGCTTTGGGAGGCTAAGCCACAGGATAGACTGGGAGTACCTGAGTGGGTGGATACACAGTCATCTGGGTCTCGCAGCCACGACTGGTTCTGCACAGAGGTACGGAGAAACAGAGGGAGAGGAGAGGAGAGATAGAACAAGAGAGTGGGAAGGGGGAGAGAGAGTTATTCTAAACAGTCACTACTACTAGAAGTCAAACATGACAAAACCAAAACCAACCAACCAACCAAATTGAAACCTCTATAACTTCCTACCTGCTCTGACAAACTAGTGCATGAGCCAGTAAAATCCTCCATGTCAGATTTGGACCCACCCTCACGGTCCTCTAGCACCAAATCAGTGGGCATCTTGCCCTTAAGACAGGTGATGTAACGATGGCAAAAGTTATCACAGAGTTCATGGACCTAAATAGAAAAATAGATTGTCAAAAAGAACATGAAAAATCACATTAAAAATATATACATACAAATATACATATACATACACATATGCATACAACAACATTTTTAAAGTATTAAAAAATCACATCAAGAACTACAAATCACAATAAATCACAATATCAAAAAACTATCAAAAGAACTATCAAAGAAGCGATAATAGTAAAGTCTGTGTCTAAAGCTCAAGCCAACAGCATTGGGATGCTATTCTATACTAGCCTGTTGCAAAGCATACCTTCTCCAGCTCCAGCAAGTGGAAGCGTAGGACTTGAATGGCCTGGATCATCTAATGGCAGACAAACAGAGAGCAGATGGAACATGACTGATGATGAGGCATGAGCTGAGTGGACAGATCAGCTTTATTAGGGGAAGGGAAACTGCTTGTGAAATGAATAATTGAGATCATACATTTATTATAGACAGATCATTAAGGGAGTGTTCAGTTAATTAACTGCTGTGTGGCACTATGCCATAGAGTGTGTCACAATGCTTGTCTGTATGCTAATGTGTGTGTGTGTGTGTGTATGTGTGTGTGTGTGTGTGTACGTAGGTGTGTGAAACAGAGGGATATGTCCATAACTTACCAGACTATCCAGTTCAGGATTTGATGAAAAAATAGGCTTCTCTGAACGAATCTGAAAGAAGCAACAGATCTTTCATTACAGATGATTGATTCCCCTATTGCTAGTTTGCCTGTGGGTAAGTTGGCTGGATTGACTGGAGCATTCAACTGTACCTGTTTGGCAAACATGGCAATGTCATCATTGAAGGACTCTGATGAGCAGACATCGCTGTGATTGGTCAGGCCCGAGAGATGGGCCGGTGCTGAGAGCGAGGAGTCCCGTGGTGAACAAGTGGCCAGCTCACACTTTTCAAACACCAAGGCCAGCAGAGGGAAAAGAGGGTGGCTACAAACACACACACACACACACACGCACACGCAAAGTGAGAATGCATACAGACTTCCAGTTAGAAATAACACAAACATAGTGCAACATGATACCACTTAAGTACCCTCTGTTGACACAGTCAAAGGAACAGACACAGACACAAGTCCAAACAACACACCGTAGTACACTACACTACAGCACAGCACAGCACAGCACAGCACAGTCAAAACTTTTCATTAGCTTTAATTAATTTCAAGGTTGCATCTAGAAACCTCATTAATTAGCAAACAACAAAACCAATATCTATTATGCAGTCAATGCAGATCTACGTTAGTTTGTTCCTATTTATGCCCACTGGGTGTAAAATGGGTGGAAGTTGAGCTTACCCATAGATCTGGTCCCGGTGGTGTTTGAGGGAGTCGGGCACAGAGTGGCTGTAGTGGGGGGGTGGCAGTGACCTCATGGCCTCTTCATATCCTCCCACTGGTATGCCCTCAGACCCGGGGTACTGCACCAGCTCCTCATACTGACACAGGGGAACAGAGAACCATCAGTGGATGGCTTTACCCCAAAGCACATATTCATGAAACTCTATGCTCTTCAGCTTAAACCATCAGAAGGCAACTGCAGCAAAGACAGTTGCTCTTATTTGCTGAATTTCTGTGTGGGATACCTGTGATGTTTCATTTTAACAAGAGAACATGGCGTGTGTGTGTGTGTGTGTGTGTGTGTGTGTGTGTGTGTGTGTGGTGTGTAAGCATGGAGGCTGGGACTGTTTGGGGTAACAGCTAATTTTCTCTCCTCCTTGATAAACAACAGTCTTTGATGTGCGATTTCTCTGAGCTCAAAGCAACATCCACCCTGGGACATATTCATACAAAACAAACTCCCTCTCACTATCAATCTCATGCATAAACATATGAAGACAAACACACACACACACACACAGAGAGAGAGCATTCCGCACAATTTGACCTGATATTTAAGAAAACATGTCTAAAATATCACAATTTTATGGTAACACAGCATCCAAATTTAGTCAAGCATTTTTTTATGCTGCGGCACAAACGCCACTCCAACTATCCGATATCGCGTTTGCCAATGCAGGCAGTGTTAGATTGCAGCTAAATGTAAGGTATAGCTTGTTTTCGGTTCAACAAAGTGCTGCGCTCAATTTTACATGGCTTTAATGAGCATGGTGATCTTGGGAAAATTATGAGTTCATGAACTGCAAGAAAGTAATGAAGCAGTTTTTTTTTCTTCAAATTCTTTGGATATGCGCTCTATCCAAAACAATTAGGCCGAATTGTTTGCTGTAAATAATTGCGTCTAATTTACTCTTAATAACTGCCTATTATTCTGAAGACAGAGGCCTACATAGGACTCATTTTTATTGTCTTCTTACACTTTGTATCAAAGTTCCGAAGGCAAAACAAAAAACGGCCGGCCTGTGGCCGCTCGGTCCTCAGAAAGCAACACATGTTGTTTAGGCAATAACTGCACAGCAAGTTGTATTTCCCTCAAAGCTTCTCTAATCTATGTCCATTACGCTGAAGAGATGGCGATAGTTCAGTGGCTGCAAATTCTGAAATGTTGCAGGCGCAACACTGATCAATACGTCGGCTCGATGGGTTACAGGATCCCTATCAGAATAAACTCTGAGAAGGGTTATTTTGTGGTTACGCGAACATTAACTTTTTGTGTATTTTATGATCAATTCCGACCTAACAGGCAATATAGAACGAGCTTTCGCTTGATAGGTGAACCCGATTAATGACTTTGATGCCTAAAAGTAAACTTCTGACTGTGCTAATAAATAGTAATGAACAAGATGCAAAATTATATTTTATAAGAATAAAGATCTATTTTATATTTTCTGAGAACACCGTTGTTCATTACGGTGACTTTTAGAGAGTTAAGCTAAGTCAAAATTCAAACATCAAAAGTAGCCTAAATGTTATGACAGTCGAGCTGTTTCCTTAGATCATACTCAAGCCATGTCAATAAATAGGCCATGTAAACAAATCAGGCCAAAATGCAACTTTGGATTACTATTTAACTGTAAGAAATATCTACCTTTCTGTCCTCCCTGGAGAGAGAGAGTGCAAAAGGACAAAGACAAAGGTAAAAAAAAGTGACAGTTATGTGCCTATTCAAAAAAAAGATGTTGCGCCAAGAAGACTCAGTTGGAAATCTGCTTTAACAATTAATTGACAACTTTCTACTTCTAGTATTATTTTCATTCTAACATTGTAATTCTGGTCAGCGATTTATAATGTTATATGTTATATCAATATATAGATTAAGTAGTTTTTGTGATATCAGTCAGTTATTTCCCCTTTGGTAAACCCTATCCTTGTTCAATTAAGTGTGTGTTTGAGACCTCACCTTTCTTTAAAAATATTTTGTATAGCCTATTGTTTTGTAAGCTAGAGGCCAACCTTGAATGTTTAAGTGAATTTTGTCTGAACAAACAAAAGCAGCCAATTAACTAAGAGTTAAGATTCGAAGAAGATTGCATTTCAATCCCCTGGGTGACTTCTTGAAAATAATTTCAATGTAGTTTAATAATTCCCTGCCACTCTCAGCCAAGGTGTGATATCTATTATTCGTTTAGGTAGTGAAAGGATGCTGGCAACAACAGGATCTATGGGATTAGTCTATATGAGCCATAGTAGGCTATTGGGCTATACCACATGGTCCATGCGCTCCCTATAATGTTAGAGTACGGGAAGTATCTAAATCTGAAGCACTTGATATCTAGTGTGAAAGAAGTAGGCTAAATGTGAGATAAATGCAGCAGTCTCCATGTGGTGCCGACCTACCCTCTTCTCCATGCGACACGGAAGTCAGTCCCACAACGAAGAAGACGACACTCCAATCCAATAGTCCGGCGCTTCGGCGCAGGCGTTCTGTCACTCTTATCCGCACTATAAAATGATAGAGGCTTTTTTTCTTTTTTACAGCAGTAAAAGTGAAATAATAATCATAAAAATCATAACAGCTTCGTCTAGTTAAAGAGTCTTTGGCTATGTTAAATACCTGGTCAATAATAGGCTATTTAAAATCTGATCTAGGCGATGTGTTATAGCTTTGGATATCAGTTGATAAACACTGTCTCTCAAGTAACAGAAAAGCTGTAACTTTAAGACAGCGTTTCCCTCAGAAAAATTGAAGATAAACTTATGCAAAAACGAACACGTTGTCTACTGTAGGTAACAACACGATTGTTTACATGTCTTAAAAGCGAAATATGAAACAAGCAACTGCAGCATATTTCAATGTAAGCGTGTAAGATCCAAACAAAATCCCACCGAAAGCGAAATGCAGGTTGTCCAAGCTCTTTCTTAGGCCGTGCCACGAGTATCCTGCAAGGGCTGCGGCCGCGATAGCGCAGTGATCCACTGAATGTGTGTCGGAGGTCGGCGTGCTGGTGAGATGGTAAGCGAGAAGAGAGGCGTCCTTTTTTGGTCGTTGCCGATGTCCATAGAGCGATACAACGAGTTGAATTATGTCAGTAAGAGATGAGCGATGGACCTTTAAACCTGCGCGCAAGAGAGAGGGGAGTGGGAATGGTAAAGAGCCGATGGAGGGAAAGATTGAAATCTGGAGTTGTTTGGGGGGTCAAAACACGACGGGGTCTCTAACCCCCCACCTCCTCATCACACACGCTCGCGCATTACAAACGCAGACCCCCTCGTTTTATCTCAATGGCACGCTCTCAGTTCACAGGCGCGCACACACACACACACACACACACACACGGGCGCATCCTTACCACCTACATCTGTCGAGAAACCCGAGCCACACTATACTTTTATATGCAATCATCCTGTCCTACTCCACAGAAATGAGTCGCCTATTGAAGAGGTCAGCGTACTATGCGATCTTTTAATGATCGTCACCATAACTGTGCTACAGTGTGTATCTGTTGTTCCCGATGCCTGCATCCTTCATTAGCTTTCACTGTCCTGTTAAAGCTGTACATATAGCCTAGGCTACCCTTTGGTGGCTATGGGATAGAATGCGTTAGAGGTGTATGCTCAAGTTCCAGCGTTATGCAGTTAATCGTTCATTTTCTTAAATCAGCAACAGAAGTCTTGCTGAACGTTAGTGCCCCGCTATCCATTTTCCAGAACACATGCACAGCAATACATACTTATAATGCAATACATGCCAATAGGCAAGATCTTTTTTTTTTTCTTAAAATGAGGCTACCTTACCGGGTAGACCGCGAAATCATAAATAACTCTCAATTACTAATTAGACCAGGACAGTGGCAACCGCTATAATGTTTTATTGTTGTTTTGTGACATCATTACAGCCTTTTGTCCAATACCTCTATGCGCTGTTGTTTCTGTCACTTCATTTACGATCGGCCTAGAGGTGTTACGGTCCACTCAGCTGCAGGGTAGCAAATAATTCTTGATGAGAATACGCAATTATATTTTAAGGGGAATGACAAAGAGCCAAAATAAAAACTTTCACAGCTCTCAGAAGCCGAAACTTGGGTCTTGTGTTGTAAATTACTCTTAAGTGACATCATAATTATTCAAAACGTTTCTCTTGGCCCCCACCTGCCGGGAGATATTCACAAGCAGCCAGTACTTCAATCACTAAGCATTGTAAGGCAAGCTGCGCAGAGACCGAGGCTCGCTGTGGGCGGTGGGCAGCATGACAGAGGCGCAACCACCAAGCACCGTAACATCAACCAACCTGCAGCCTTTAAACGCGGCGGGAGGGTCATTCCTAATAGTAATGATCACAGCCAGAAAGAGCCCTCACAGCGAACCAACTGCGCCGACCAAGGATATCAATGAGTCTCTCTCTCAATTCACGTTGTAATGGGTTACTTCCACATCCTGTAGGATGAAGTCCTGTCTGAAGAGGATAGATGTATGCTATGCAATTGCTGGCTTGTGCAGCAACCCTATGTGCTTATAAAGTTAACCTATAAACATTTAATAGGTTAATTGGCTGTTGTTTTTGCTGCATTTTAAAGGAAAGCTCTTAAGGTTCATCTAGATTGAAAAACATGCCTGAACACTTTCTGTGTTATGTAAACTGATGAGACCAATAAACTAGGCTTCCTGCTATGATCCTGGGAATAGGCCTACAATGCCATTGGTCAGTGTATTTACAATTTTATGTGGTTGTTTGTCAGCAACAGTCTGGCCCAAGTGTCACCACTATTCAATGTCCATTTAATGATCAGTGTAAAGTTGTTGACTTAAGGAACAAATGAGCTTCCAAGTTTTATAACAATGTAATTGAAGGATAAAAATAACTAGCATACACCACTATGACTAATGGTAATTTATACCAGAATACCAAGACGTTCTCCCAACTTAATTATTTAACAACTGGTGAGGAAATAGTTGCAGTAAATATTCCATCAGAGAAAGCAAGTCCCTATTGCATAATATTATACATTTACACTTGTATGCATGGAGCTCTTTCCAGCATGTTCCGTGCAGCCTGTAGCTCTATGGCCACTCCAGTGGGATCTGTTGCCCTGCTCACACCCACCCGATAGCTCTAATGAGCTCCCGAGACCTGGCCACCGGTCTGAAAACAAATCTGCATCCCAGCTCCTCTAGGGGCCTGACTAAGAGAGTCCCAGCATGTTTTATAGATCTAAATGTGATAAATACTCCCCAGTGGGACAAGCATGCTCAGTTCACCTCTCCTGCCTCCTCAGTTTCCTTGTGCTGCCTTCACAAGAGTCAGGAATGTGTCACCATGGGTCTCTGTGGAAGACACCTCACACTCATATCGTTCAGGATCAACATGCCACGGATCAAGAAGTTGCTATTGCCCCAATCAGAAGGTAGAACCAATTCATTCAAAATTATTGAGTAGTAAATGACCAGAGGAAAATGCACTCATCCATAAAGTAAATGTTTCCACAACTGCCAAATGAACTGGATTGGTATGACACTAATCACTCATCTACTCACTTCAAAACCCCACAGCAGAGACACATGTCAGCAGCTTTCACAAGTTGATGGAGGGATGCAAAATGACAATCAATTCTCAGTTGCCCAAATAGAAGCCATTAGTGTTTGAATCAAATCAATGTAATGCTAGCAAGCCAGAGGTTGTCTGTGGGCAGGCAACGCACTAGGCTGCTACAGGCTGGCTCAAGGCATCCATCTACTGCTGATGCCCTTGCTTAAAGTAACCCTGGCCACCCAGGCCCATCATCATTGACTCAGTCATAAAGTTTAAATGGTCACAGGGACCCCCTGAGTGCCCCCATGAGCACTCGGACCTCCAAAACCGAAGGGGGTGCCCCTATCACCATGGCCTGTCGCTAAAGGGGGGAGGAAGAAAGCCAGAGAAAGAAAAGGAGAGAAGTGCTTTTTTACAAGGGTGCACCTCTCCAGTGTCTGTGCTGCCTGGCCTCTGTTCTCGTAAACATCCATCATCGCCCTCTATTCCTCCTGCTAAATATCTCTCTCTTCCTCTCTTTTCCTCTTTCTTTCCCTATCTGTCTTTCTCTCTCCCTCTCTCTCTCTCTCTCACACACACACATACACACACATGCGCACGCACACAAATACACACACACAGCATACTCCATCTATCTTTCTGTCTTGGTCCAAACTGAAATACCTAAGTGATAATATTTTCCCCTCCTTTTGGTCAGTTCTTTGTTTAATTTCTACCGCGAAGAAATAGCCTAACTACTAAGCTACTTATATTCTTACAGTTTTTTCAACTGCTTACACACATTTTCAAAGCTCTGTGTCCTTTGCTCAGAACTTTACACACAAATCCACTAATTCCTCACACAAAATGCCTAATGCCTCACATCTCCTGCAAAATAAAACACTGTTTCACACTGTTTTATTCAAGTATCATAAACACATCTAAATGACAAGCTTTTGTCTACATCATACACACTTTTATCATAATATTACATTTATATAAACATTGTTTACACACTATTGCTCTAGTACTTCTGTCTACTATCAGTTTGTATAACCTGATGGGAAAAGTTGAAATATACACAGTAAGCATGCAAACAGTTTTGAAATGATAACAATATACCGTAGTACATATTTTCCCACAAAAAAACATAACATAAAAAAGAAAAAAATGACAACATATATTAAAAAGCTGACTTTTCCAAATAAAGTTTGTGTGTGTGCGTGCATGTGTGCACTATTGTTATGCACCAATCAAAACTAGTAACTTGACCTTTAGTAAATGCATAGATCTATACTATGGCAATTATTGGTTAGTGTTCAGTAAAGCGGGGAGTGTTTGTGTGTGTGAGTGAGTATGTAGCACTGGTGAATAAGTGTGGCATTTTGACTTGGCTGTGTGTGATAACAGAAAACAAGGTACTTCCTGGTGGATTTGTGTGTGTAAGGCAATGAGTTGTGTGCTGTGCTCTGCAAAAAGGGTTTTAAAAAACTGGAAACTGAGTCAGAGTTGAGATTTAGTTTAGCTTTTTGCAGTCATGTCATGTAGTTATGGTGTCTGAGTGACAGGGTTCAGAAGTTGTGTGTCAGGATTTTGTGTGTACAAAGCTGAAAAAAACTGTACTGACATAAGGCATAGTGTCATGTTTTAGTCTGTATGCTGATTGTCAGCCTCTCTTATTTCTGGGTCTGCTTCTATAAGATGCTCCAAAAGAGAAATAAAATGTAGCTGCAAAATATTAGAACACAGCTCTTCTACTGTCTCTTTTCTCTTTTCTCTGTCTTTCAACCCCCCCCCCCCCACACACACACACATACATACATACATACACCCTCCAAGACACACATCCCCCTCCCTTTCTCTCTCTCTCTCTCTCTCACACACACACACACACAACACCCTCCGCTGGTCTCCTTACAGATGGAGATTAACTCAGGTCCCGAGCTCCATCCGTTTCCCTGACTGTTTGTTATTAAGGAGATGGATGGGGGCTTGCAGTGCCAGCCCAACACAGCTGCAATTACAGCAGCAGCCCTGATAGATGGAGGGAGAGTTAGAGAGAGAGAGGGAGAGAGGGAGAGACGGAGAGGGAGGAGATGGCAAGAGGGAGATACAGAGAGAGGCATCTATCACACCCCTTAATCTACCTGTCAGTCTGTGCGGAAAGGAGAAGGAGGGAGGGAGGAAGTGGAGAGAGGAGAAAAAAGAGTGAGGGAAGGAAAGGAACAGAGAGAAAGAGAGAAAGAGACTAGTTCAATTCTGCCCTGTTGGCCTTCTGGATGTTCTGATGCTTTAACCCCACTGCTTCCCTTAGCAGCGACTACCATGCATATAAACACCATACACTGCATAGCCAATCAGATGGCTTGGCCTAATGACCTCTCATTGTGTGCAGAAGCAGGTGAACAACGTTAGCACTTGACCAGTTCAGCAGGTGTAATGTTGATGTGTGTCAGGATGTTGACACCGGGACAGAGGATTAGCTTCACGTGTGCTTCTGTGAGGGCTGGATGGAGCCTCTGCACTCTCTCTCTTTCTCTCTCCGAGATGTGATCCTCATGAAACCCAATCCCGGGCTTTGGCCGTGTGCCAGGGCTGTCCAGGGCTGGTGTGTCCTTTCATTGATTGATGCTTGTTGTCAGCCAGGCAGCCAGCGTGCTGTAGCGCACTTGCTGTTAACCTGGGGATATTGTGTGGCACATTACGGAGTTAATATTAGCTGCTGATGTGGAATGATGCTCTGTAGATGCTTCCCAAGGTTGAATGTGGCTTTAAGGACACATCCCAAGTTTACTTGCAGACAGAGGCCCAGAATCTGACCACTGGCAGAGTGCTCATCATTAGAGAACATCAGACATTTACAGTTGTTTTCAGGCACATACAAACAGTGCTTTTCACACACCAACTCCTCTCAGTTGGTCATACACACACACACACACACACACACACACACACACACACACAACTTGCTAGAGTCTTCTGGGAGATTATTCCCTCTTGGCGACTGACTGGTAATATATGGGCATACATTGCACGTAATACGATAGCGTTTTTCTTTTTACAATGTTATGAGAAAGCAATCCAAAGCTGCCTTGCCCACCCCCTCTCCTTCCCTCCCTCCTGTTCTCATCTGTCCACAGGAGTGAGGGATGGGAAGAAGGGATTAATCTCCTTCCGCTGGCCATGGGAATGATGGATGGACAGATGTGGGGAAGGACAGAGGGAGGGAGAGGTGGTAAGCAACGGGGGCAAAGGAGAGATGTGAAGGCAAAGTGAGCCATAAATCCAATGGAGGACCTGCTCTGCATCACGCAGGCCTGTTGCCAGTGTAGAACCTTACCAACAATCTTAACATCACTGATGGACCGGCCAGGAGATACTAGTGGCCAGCCTCTCCCTCTCTCTCTCTCTCTCTCTCTGCCCTATAGGCAGCTAGAATAGGGTGCATGAGGAAATGTGCAACTTCACTGTAACTGTGAAAGAGAGCAAAATAATCAAAGAGAGAATAAAGAATAAAAGAAAAAAAGAGAAAAAAAGAAAAATAGCCTAACTAATAGGAAGAATAAAGTCAGAAAGATAAAAAATGAAAGAAAAGTGATGGTTTAAAAGTGTGGTAATGATTTCACATAGAATCAAGAATCACCTTCAAAATAAGGGAGCTAGCCAAGGCCTATATCATGAAAATGTGCATCTCTTATTTGCTGAGCTCCATTTGGGTAATCCTACTGTGCTGTACCAAGAGTATCATGATTACATTTACTTTGTGTCTTTGTGTGGCATAATGAAATATGAATGTGTACTACAAATACACACAGTTTAGAGTGTGTGTGTGTGTGTGTGTGTGTGTGTGTGTGTGTGTGTGAGTGTGTGTGTGTGCGCACATTTGGGGTTGGAGGGCGGGGAGGTTGAGAGTGTGTTTTCACTCAAGCTCTGGAGTCATGTGTAAGTGGCGTAGTGCTGTGACCTGGCCAAGATCAGATAAAGTGTGCCTCTCTCCGCACCCCCACCCCAGACTGCCCCCTCGCTGTTCCATTTGTCATGGGCCAGCTGTCGGGCTCCTGTGATTGGTTGTTGGGGGAGACAGATAGCCGATAAGGCCTGATTAATAGTTGTGGCTCTGGCACTTGCTCATTGATCAGGGGAGCTAGCGAGAAGTGAAGGAGCAGAGAGAGTGGGAGGGAGAGAGAGAGAGGGAGAAAAAGAGAAGAGATGAGGAGATGGGGAAAGAGGAGGGAGTAGGGTGGATGGAAGAGGGAGACAGAGTAGAGAGCAGAGGAGAGAGAGAGCAAAAGGAAAGCAAGAGAAAGACAGAAAGGTGGAGAGTGAGCTTTGCTATTCTGGTGAACATGCATGCAAGAGAGAGAATTCTGCTCTTTCATTTTTATGAGTGAATGTCACCTGCCAAGTTTGTTTTTCAAATGTTTGAGCCTCTCTGCTTGTGTGGGTGTTTCCATGCATCTGGAAATGGATGGAGGAGACATCCAAGGAAAGATGAATGTGTGTGCAGTGCAGTGCAGTGCATGGAGATTAATGTCAAGAGGACATGAGAGCTGTAAAGGCAGCATGGCAATGTGTGCAGAAGAGGAAAAAAACAACCACTTCTGAACAAAAAAACTCTTTTCAAAATGCATGTTATTTGTATATTCATCAAGAACATAACGTGTGTGTGGTACCTAACAAATGATGGCAATGTGAGGGGATATGGTTAACACTGGGACATGAGCGAACATCAGTGCATACAGGACATGAGTGTGTGTGAATGTGGGAGCTATCAGATGTTTAGCCAATGATCCTTGTTAAACACACAAGTGGTTCTAAAGAGGTAAGACCGAGTCATAGGAAAGTAAATGGTTACTGAGTGTTTGTTTGATCAGTATTACATTACTGGCATGAGTCCTGAGCTCTGAGTCCTGAGTCCTTAACACTCTATGCCCCCCTTGGAATTATAAGGTCCTATCTGCACTCTGAGCAGTTTTGAGAGATTTAGGTTTGAATTTTTTGCATTCCAAATGGCAAAACTGATTTGAGGAACAAGTTTCTTGAAATGCAATTTAAAAAAACACACCCAAAAGGTATTCTAAAAGTGACATAAAAATTTTGGATAGGGATTTTTGTAATGCAGATAGAAGCTTGTAATTCTAAGAATTCATTATCAGCTTGGAATTATAAGGTTCTATCTTACAAAACATGAAAGTAAACAATATTTTACTGGGGAATGCTGACATTGTACTGTGTCTCTTTCCTATTACAAAATGACCATAAGATTAATACAAAATATACGTCCAGTGCAGAGGTCAGTTTTGCACTGTCAGATTTCCTGTTCTCTTCTTACTAATTGGCACGTACTACATCCTTACTAAATTTGTTTTATGATGCATACTATCCTGACCTAACTTTGTATAGGCCTACTAATGTTCTTCAGTAGTACTGGTCAATATTAGAAAATGAATGTCTGTTTGTTCCCAAATCTAAATAATTCCCGTTGAAGTACATTAGTCCATGTACAAGAGTACTTTTTATTATCTTTTTTTTCATTCTTTGCCATTACATTTAAGCTTTTTCAAAAATGTGATATATGCTTGTCTGAGTAGATAACATAACAATGTTGTGTATTTTAGAATAATCTAACTGTATGCTAAATGCCATGTTCATCAAATCAGTAATACACCTGTTTGGGTCTAAACCATCAAGCATTCACAGACCATCTGACCATGCTCCCATCATTTTGTAGGGTATGAGGAAAATTGAAGAAACTTTAACAAGTTTAGCTGCTTGTTTGGCTTGCATTAACCTAAAAGCACAGAGTCTGTTCTAGGCTGCCTCCCATGGCACTGATACTCTGGCAAGAAATGATTTGTGAGGAATTACTCATACAGAGCTGGACCGAAGGCAAGCACTTCCCACGCATGTTTCCTCTGTCCACATATCATCAAAGGGTGTGAGTGTGTGTGTGTGTGTGTGTGTGTGTGTGTGTGTGTGTGTGTGTGTGTGTGTGTGTGTCCACTGGTTTTTGTAATCAGCCAAATCATTTCTCTGTTCATCTGTTAGTCAAGAATTCTGCCCTCCCTGCTGTCTCTCATCTGAACCCTTTCACATCAGTGAACTCCAGCAATGCTTTCTGCTGTCTCCATCCGCTAACTGTTGAATAGGACCACAGGCTTGTGTTTTCCTTCTCTGCATTGCTGACTGTATCATAAATAGCACTGCAAATTCCAGAAAACATAATTCCAACTGGACTTTCCATCTGTCCCTTGGCCTATCAGCACACCTCTTCCCTGTAATCTCATTAGCCAGCCAAATGCTACTTAGCACAGACAAGCCAGAATAATCCTCTTCCATCCCATTCTTCTACCTGCATCCCTCAAACATGAACGAGGCTCTTAATGCCATGGTAAAGCATGGGGTTGCAGGTACAGCTAGTTACTGTCATTGTGAATGTATTGGCGCAGTTAGGGTTAGTTCAGCATCCACTGTAAAAATGACACAACAAGCAGTTGCTGTGTTCAACATCCACTGTGAAACAGGGAGATCTAAGTATATGAGCCTGTGTGAGCGCATTAGTCTAGAAGTGCATTTGTGAGGGTTCAAATGGACGTTATGACTGTTGTTAAAGAGGCACAGAGTGTGTGTATGGTCTAGTGCTTAGGGGTGGGTATGTGGAAGAGTGTTTGTGCAAATGGGCTATAAGGTTGTTGTAACAAGGGGTTTGTCCATATGTGTGATGAGTGTGTGATGTCTTGACTGAATGTGTGTTTGTGTGTGTGTATGTGTGTGTGTGTGTGTGTGTGTGTGTGTGTGTGTGTGTGTGTGTGTGAGAGAGAGAGAGAGAGAGAGAGGAGGGGGAGACTGGGCTCTCAGTGGGGAGGTCAGTGTGTGGAGGTCATGACCTAAATGACCCCAGGGGAGTGGAGATCATCAATCAGTGGTGGGCAGGGCTGAATGGCAGGAATCTACCACCCATCCTCACACACACACACACAGACCAATCCTTACACACACACACACACACACACACACACACACACACACACACACACACACACACACACACACACAAATGTAGGGAGGAAAGAGAAAAAAACACTTTACCATAGGCACAAGCTTTGCATAACACACATACACACTAAAACACACACAAATTATCCTTTCTATAAAATATGTATGCATTAAAAATGTCTGAACTGGTCTCTTAACACACACACATACACACACTTACACACCAAAACAGGTCTCCACCCCTAAGAGAAACAGATGGCCCTGGGACAACGGTGTCCTTCTCACCTTCAAACCCACACTCCCTTTTTTCTCTATCTACCGCCTACTACCCCACACCCCCACACCCCCAACCCCCAAAACATACACACATACACACACACACACACACACACACACACACACACACACACACACATACACAAACTTCATTACTATGGATAATATACAGTACACGCAGAATGTTGCAGTTTAAAGCTTATTCCACATCTATGCACACTGACATTTATGTTGCCTTCCAATAAACTATTAATTCACCATTACCATTAACTTAGCAGAGTACAATAGCTATTTTTATAGAATGTGTATGTGACAGCCAAACAACAGGCCTTGTTCAAAAGTGATCTTACAGTCAAAGGGGATCATATTATAACTTATTTAGGCCTACATTGCACTGCCAGCTTTGTGTTTTAGCTTGTGGAGCTTTCTGGCAAACAACATGAGTGATCTGAAATGGCATGATGCACAACTTTCCATGGCTGCATGAAATCAAGACTTCTAGTGAGTGGTGAACTGTCCTGTGCTATTTGTCATCATCATTGATACTACTCCATAGGCTAGGTCACAGTGAGCACACTACTCTTCCAAACATATTAGTCTGATGTCCATAACTGAAAAGTGTAGCTGTGTAGTCAGGTTCAATTCTCTTTGGATGCAACTTTGAGGCAAGCAGAGATCCACAGAAGCAAGGGCTACTGGCGCCCTCTGCTGGGCAGCAAAACATTTAAGATTCAACATAGTTGTACAAAGTCTATTATATTGGTTCTCGGGTCCGGGGACCCCCAGGGGTCCACAGCACGTTGCCAGGGGGTTAGTGAAAAAGTTTGCTACAAAGTATAAACTTGTCTTAAGAGGAGAAAAACACTAGTGATCAGAATAAAGCCCAATCACATTTCTATTACTCCCACCAGTACATCGTTGGTGACAATTAGCCTACATGATATATTAATCTGTCAAAACATTTTACTTAAGCATTAACATTAACTGCAAGCAAAGTGAATATTAGTCTTTAGTTATGTGAAACAAATTGTTTTTTTTAATACAGTAGGCCTAGATTTGACCAAAAAAATCAATTCTTTTAAAACTGCACTGTCAAGTTTTGACAAATGCAATAACATGTCTATTTAACACTGTTGTGGTAATGGCAAAATATGCTTTTAGAATAAAAGAAAAAGAAAAAATGGCTATAATCTTATATGGTTACATTTTTGTTGCGATTATGAGGGGGTCCCTGAAAAAAATTCTGCTCCATCCTGGATAGGGGGCTGATCACATCCACAGATATCTTGTGTTGTATGCACAAATCTGTGGTGCTTTTTGTTTCATTACAGCACAGCCTCCAAACCATTTATTGATGTCTTCGGTCAGGATGCTCTCTGAAGTGCCTCTGTAAAAGGCCTTTAAGATCGTGGATTGCATACCAAACATCCTTAGTCATCTAAGCTAGAAGAGACATTGTTGGGCTTTACGACCATCCCAGGTAAGGTCTTCTGTGATGTTGACACCAAGGAACTTGTTGATCCTTTCCACAGTAGCACTATTTATGATAATGGGATCAAACTGATCTCCTGAAGTTTACAATTGGCTCTTTGGTTATTGCAACGTTGAGAAGTTGTTGTCCTGACAAAGTTGTTTCATCATTGTTGGTAATCAGACCAATTACAGTTGTGTCATCACCAAACTTAATGACCATATTAAAGCTACGCATTGCTACACAGTTGTGAGTATACAGGGAGTAAAAGAGAGGGCTCAGGACACAGTCCTGGGGAGCACCTCTGTTGATGGTCAAGAAGGATGAAATGATGGAGCCCATTCTCACTACCTGGCGTCACCCTGATAGGAAGTCCAGCATCCAGCTGCATAGACTGGTGTGTAGACCAAGACTCCTGAGCTTGCTGTCAAGTCTGCTGGGGGCAATGATGTTGAATGCAGAACTACAGTCTACAAACAGCATTCTTACATTACTATCCTTCTTCATGTGCAATAAAAGAATAATGGAGAGGGGAGAAAAATAGGCTACTGATATTCAGTTACATTAAAGCAATTCTTTATTACATGATTAAGATCATGCAACACTGCAATCTGAGTTGCATGGCCTTTACATACAATGTGACAATTGCTTGTTCAGAAATTAATTATTTATCATGTTTGCACCAGGCCTGTGTAAAATAAAAAATTTAGAACTGGCATCCAATTGACCTTTATTGTTGGAGTTTGATTTTGAATTGAATTGGCTTCACCCCACCAGATGTTGAACTAGAATTTGAATTGGAATGACAGAAGGCAGAATTTATTGCAATTAAAAAACAACCGACTCAACATCCTTGAATGCCAAAATCTATAAACACACTTCTTTGTCAAAATGGTTGGTGTTGGTGCCCAATGTCTTTATTTCATCTTTGGCATTCGGCACATAATCAAACAACCAAAAGTCATGGTACAGGCAAATTCTATTAATCAAAATGTATTCTCTGGATGGCACTTTCACCACTCAGTTTGACATAGGAGAAACATTTACAAGAGGATGTGCTGGGTATCTATCCACAAATTACTGGAATACAAGCGTTATTTTCTTTGAATTTCACCGAATTAAAATTGTACTTCTGCTAATTAAAATTGATCATCAAATTCATGAATTGAGCTGGAATTTATTCTCAATTCAGTTCAGAATTTTACCCTGGCCTAGTTTGCACAGCACATGGCAGAGTACTAATCTGCACTAACCCCAGCGGCCAGCATAGCACATAAAGCATTCTGTCTTATAGTCCTATTACTGTAAATATGCTAGAAAAATGCCCTCCTAAACGCCAACGAATCAGGGGAGGTTCTTAATGCTTTTAGGCACACTTATGCAGTCTACATGTAGCCTGGAAAACAAAGTAATAGTTAAATGTATTACAAGCATATAACATCTAACTAGCATTTCGTGGAAATGTTTTCCCACTTGCAACTGCAACACAAAAAATTCATTTGCATACCAGCCACTAGAGGAGACTATGCAGTGATCAAACAAGTGTCAAAGACAAAGCCATTAGTGGAGACTATGCTGTGATTAAGCCAAGCTGGGGAATCTGCAGCCATCTGCAGCCTGGTCTCTTCAGTTCATCATGGACTCCCATGCAGCAGTCTTCAGCCATGTGACAACATGCCTCTCAATTTCCTGTGGCCATGGAGAGAGAGAAAGAAAGAAATGAAGGAGAGAAGAAAGAGAGAACAGGTGTTTGAGTGGAGAGGAATATACTTGAAATGTCGTCAATGTAAGACATTAGTTTGGATCTCCAGTCTCTTCCTCACCTCTCTGGCGTGTCGCAGTGAAGCGCGGTCTGTCTTGTCCTCGGGCTGCATGTCCATGCAGTGGGAGGTGCCCTTGATGAAGATGGCCCGGTCCCTATTCACCCCCGTGCCGTTGTGCGTCACGCTCAGCTCATACCAGGGGTCAATATTTCCTGGGTTGGGGCAGAAGACACAGAGAGCATCAGTGTGACACCAGCACTGCTAGCTGGGTCCTGCCATCACTGGGGGACTAGAGAGAACCTTTGAATTAAAAATATACATACAGTATTTGTTCATATGCACATACATATTCATTCTTCTTAGACTTAGACAGTCACAAAGCTGACAAATCTGTCTGATTCCAATGGTTTGTAGACAGATTTACCAAAAACACTTAAAACAAGACATCATTTTAGATGATCTGAACAAATGCTTCCCCCCTTACCATTGACATAGAGAACTCTGTGGCTCTCGGGTCTTTTCCCTCCATAGTACATGTTGGTGAAGGCTATGTTCCCTATCAGCCTTTCCTGCGGGATGTCAAAGAGCTCAGTGCAAAGCTCAATGTTCGCACGCAGAGTCATCATTCGGGAAAAAGGACAGGCCGCATCCTCACAGGTCTGGACTGTACACACACATACACGCATACACACACATAAACACACACACACACACACACACACGCACACATACACATTTGCACACAGTCACACACACAGGAATGAGAATGCACACACAACCCCCCCCCACACAGATCTAATTGTAGCCATGCAGAAAACATAAGCACATCTGACAAAAGGAGGCATGTGACTTACAGAAGCCAAACTCTGTGCACATCTGGTAGTACCACTGACGCTCTACAGAACCAGCTCTGCTAGAGGTGGAGTTTCGCAGATCATCCAGGATGTCCTCATGAGATGACAGCAGGCAGGGCAGCTCCTCCACATCCCTGTAGATCTGCACCACAGACACAGAATAGCAAGATTCAATTAAATTTTATTTATACAGTGCCCTTTACAATAGTATTGTCTCATGGTGCTTTACAGCAAGGAGCACTCAAGAGCAACCGGGGCATAGAAACACTCCCTTGTGGTAGTTAGTATAAGAAGAAACCTTAGGCAGATCCACGGCTGGCCAACCCAACTACCAGGGGTCATGCAGGAAATTACCATCAATAGTTACCATGACAGACTACAATTTGTCCATGATTTTAGCTGAGCATCATAATAATCCCAAAATAACAGCCCACAACATTATACGGTAGTCATATAATGACGATCCAATCAAACAGCTGACTCCTGTTACAGGTGACCAATACTGACCAATACAATCCTACAGCAATATCAATGGGTATAAAAGCTACTCTTTCCATATATACTCAATTTTTCTAAAGTTCCTCTAAATCGAAAGTCTTTCCTGCACTACTGAAAGAGGTACAAAACCAAGGCCTGTAAAATCAAATTATAAAACAATAAGGAATAATGGTTCAGAAATGAAACCCAAGTCAGGTCTAAGTCAGTGACATTACCACTGCATCACCACACCCTAAGATAAGGTACTTGTGCAAATAAATACATATTTTAGCCCAGTGCACAGACCCCCACCCCATTCTATTACAACATCCTTTCAGTTTTTACTCTTCTCTATATATCAAGGACTGGACTAAGCTTTTGCACTGCTCTCTTAACTGCTTACATTGCTGTGTTTTATAATATGTTGTTTACTATACTTATACTGGATGTGTACTTGCACTGACACTTTTGCACTAGGGTTACTATAGCATCCTCCTGCACATTCTACACTACTTCCACACCAAACAACTTAGTACCCTAAATGGCACATATAATAGAATTTTTCCCTGTATTTTTATAATGTATCTATGTCATGTGTTTGCCATGTTGTGGAAGCTTAAGGATACCAAAATTTCCTATGAGATAATAAATGTATTTATCTGTCTATCAATCTATTCAACCAAAAGCTTCTTTGTTATGTTCACTGTTATGGTTAAATGACTCTTTACAGGGCGAATGAAGGTTCTCTTGGGTCCCCCTACGGTCTGTTGGTGAATTTACAATGCTTGCAAGATGCCATTAGCACCTAGTCCAACAGCCAAACCTAAAGTAACTCATGGATGAGACTCTGAAATGAAATTGTGGGTATACCTTGTCAGTCAAAAACTCTTCAAAAATTACAATCACTGGTTCCTATCCTTGGTTTCGTAAACAGATCTACACATTCTGACGAGAATTTAGCATGTTAATTAAGTTATCAAACTGTCTGTAGGGGGAGCTCTGTAGTTTACAAAATCTCAGCCTTGCATTTGATACCTTTAAAGCTCTTTCTTTTGTGACTTCAAGAAATGTTGAGCACATTCTAAAACAGTACAGCAACCATTTTCTGGTCATTCAATGTTTGATTTGACGTTGAATGACCCCACTGGGATTGTGGTTCCAAGCCTAGAGACTAGAGTGAGGTGGTGTACACTTGAGCTACTTACATCCATAAGTTTGATCAAGCGGTCATATGCCTCCATCTCCTCCTCATACTCCTCACTCTTATTGGTCATGAGGGTGCACAGCTCCTCAATGGACATGCTTCCCTCTTGGCCATTGTTCTCCACGGTGGTGCTGATGAGGTCAGCCAGGCTGCTGAGCAGCTCAATCTGGTCGTCCAGACTGCTGGGAGTGTCACAGCAGGAGAAGTCCTCCCCCACCTCCGTCTCATTACCACCCATGAGGGCTGCCTCTACAGCTGCAAAGGCCTCCCACACGGCTCCCAGACACTAGAACACCAATGACACCATACTGTTACAGATCACTTTTCAAGTGATTTTGCGAACAAAATCATGAAATTTTAGACTTCTCAAAGCTCTGCAGGAGGAGAGATTTTCATGGGTGAGTGTGGAGACTAAAAGCGTTATAGTTACAGTTATCTTGATAGTCATAATTCCTGGTATGAATGGCCCTTCTCGCAAGACATTAACAACAGCACATACTGTACATGCTGCCATGCACACACATCCACCTAGTCCTCCATCCATAAATTTAGTCACCCTTTTAAGCCACACACTTTTTAATCATACTCACCTCAGGAGAGCCTCCAACATCCTCATCCATTAAGCTCAGGCCAACAACCTGCAATTGAGAGCAGCAAAACTAAATGCATGGCCCATGCAATGGCAAATAAGTGATTCACGCCAATTTCATTTGATTTCATCAAAACCTGAGAGACCCATTTGTCCCTACAGTTCAATTTACTTTGTTATAAGTGGAGAAGTCCAGTTTGGCCTCCACAGGTGCAGAGGAGGCCACAGCACCATAGATGAGGTGAGGGAACTGGAAGACAATGCAACATACACATATACATTAGGACTATTCATAACACCCTCAATTCCTCCTCAATTCCTTCAGGTTCAATAAAGTGTCTCAAAATCGAAGGCAGCAGATACAGTGAAAGAGATCTCTCAGTGCACTGCATTAGTGTCTACTATTCATTCACTATCTCTATCAGTATCAGTAAACATCTGCAGAGTAGTACCTGACCCCGCAGCCAGGCGGCCAGAGACCCTCCATAGGAGCCTCCGAAGCTGATCCAGGTGTTCTTCTCAGAAAGGTGGTAACGATCGGAGATATAGCGATGGAATGTGACTAGATCAGCAAGACTGCCATGGGAACAAGGAGAGATGTCTGTCAGCTCAAGTGTGTGGCATCTTTGTAATTTACAACAAATACCAATTCAACTCTATGTATCCACTAATGACATTTGTGGCCAGATCTACAGTACATTAGTGATTTACAGCGTGTGGACAAGTGATAGGATACAAATATCACATGTATCACATGAGGTTTTGGACCATTTGATTTGAAAATGTCCTTTAGCGCATGTATATGTTCCATATGTCCATGTCCATATTTCTGTGTCTTCCTCATCGTGTTTTCTCACGCCTGTTGGCTTGACAAGTCAGACAGATCCTCTGTTTCCAGACCGTCAGGGTTCATGCTTTCTCCATAGAACCGGTGTTCCAGGGCCACAAGCAGTGCTCCACACTCCTCTGCCATTTCAACATGGTGCCCTGGGAGATATCACACCACATAACCTTACTGGGAATTGTTGCTATGCTATCAGCTTTCTCCAGTATTGAGTACAAGTGTGCTGAGGGGAGCTAGTCTATTATACACTGTGGAAGTGGCATAGAGTCATACCTGTCAAAACATCCACTTCTGAGATTGGACTTTCACCTCCTATAAAAAGAAAGACTGGTCCATGAGGTTCCTCCCAGTGTTGTTCATTCACAAAGAACCTCTGAGCAAGAAGAGAAAATTCAAATACGTTGAGCACTGTCCATGATGTAGGCAAATCACATAGCCCATAGGCATTCACACTCAAGAACCTGTGCTCGTCCCCAAAAAGCCATTGCATAACTCACAGTGACATTTGATGATCATTTACAATGTAACTGCCCACTGAGTGCATAGAGCACTAAGAAAAAGCATGTGAAACCTTGGGAATTAGCTGGTTTTCTGCATTTATTGCTCCTAAAATGAGATCTGATCCTAATCTAAGTCACAATAGACAAACACAATGCGACATGACAAACTAATTGAGGAATTCCATGGAAAATGAATATCATATATTACATTTCATGACATTTAGTTGCAGAGTTGACATTGTACAGAATGTTTCAGTAATTTAAGCTCTGTCACCTCCAAAACATGGAATTCCCCAATCCAACATCGAAATCATTACATGTCATGAGTGAACTTAAAAAAATCATGAGTTACAAGAAATAATGAGTCACAAGTCCAAGATGGGATTCAATCAATGAGTTTGAATTAATGTTTTAAAGCTTACATTCAAAAAACTGAGTTAGCTGATCACATGGAGCATGCTCTGATGAGTTAGCTGTTCACACGGAGCATGCTCTGATGTGAGCCATGCTATGCAAGCAAAAGATGTTGCACACAATCAACAATTGTTGATCTTTATAAAGCTGGAAAGGACTACAATGCAACCCTCAAACTTTCAATGTTCTTTGGCTTACAGATTAACAAGTGTACATTTACATTTATGCATTTAGCACATGCTTTTATTCAAAGTGACTTACATTTATCAACTATCAGTTGTTCAGGGCCAGTCTCCCTCAGCATGCAAGCCAGGTTCCTTAACGCTACGCTACCACCGCTCACATTGCTGTGTGCCATAGAGCACCTACACACTCCACAAAGCTACTGAAAAAAATGTTTGGTGGTCCAATGAAGCGCATAACCCACAATGAAAGAGCGCCAAAAACATAATCTCAATGGTGAAGCACAGCGTAGGAAGCAGCATGGTTTAAGGCAGCTTTGCTGTTCCAGGGTACTGACTAACTTGTCATTAAAAGGGGTAAAAAATAAACTGAATGGTGATCAAGTGGCCTAGCTTAAGCAGCAGAGATGTGGAATGACCTCAGCAAAGCCAATTACATCAGGCATCCTGTAAATATATAGTTTCACAGAAGGAAGAATAAGCTAAAATCTGCCCTAATGTGAATCTCTGATTCAAAGTTTATTAGCAAACTACTAAAGGAGGTCCAACCAATTGTTAATGGTGCACCATAAATGTTTTATGGATGTTTTATGGACATTATTTGTTTTTGTTACTGCTTCAGCTGATTTTGTTTGTTCAGGGACACATTTTAGGCTATGGCCAACTAATGCAGAAAAACAGATACAAATGCATCTTATTTCAAATCAAACCTTTGATCAATTGATGCAGAAATGTCTCTGGGTGCGCAAAGGCAGTCAGATGCTATCAGAAGTCTTTTACCTGTGGAAAGGTGTCCTCACGATTGCTGTCAAAATGATCCAGTTCCTGGTGGATTACACCTTCTTTGGCATGAATTTTAAGTGGATGTCCTTTTAATACATTCCGAAGCACATGTTGCTTAGCCTTTTCATACCGTGCTTGACGAACACGTTCTTTAATCCGCCAACCAACCCGTCCTGACACACACACATACACACACACTGTCTTTGTCAATAAATCGTGAAAAAAAAACGTTTTTATCTTTGATGTTGCTGATCGTCTCTCTCTCTCTCAAAAACAAAAACAAACAAAAAAATTCCTACATGCATCAGTTCACTCACATGTTGATTGCGTCTATATGAACAGAAGCCATGTTTGGCTAGATTTTACTTTCGGAATTTGTAATTTTTACAAAGTTGGTGTTATTGGTCTAAAATCACCATACAGGAGAAAGACATTTTGGAAAACAGACACACACAAAAAAATGCTAGTCATTTTGAACGGTGAAAGGCACTGCATCTCCAGAGGGTCTAGTGGCCTGGGACCCCAAGCAGTTGCCTGCCTTGCCTTTTGACAAGTTGTCACTAATACGTATGAGTGATTTCTTATGCCTAGTAAACACGTGTCTATCTCATAAGGCGTGATCCTATCCAAGTGACTGATTAGAAGTTATCGGCGAGAGCAGACTGTTTTGGGCCATTTAGAGATGACTTGGCTAAATGTTTAACAGAAACTTGCTTTCAGAAATTGACAACATAGACAACCTACACTGAACTTGTATTAACCTACCAGGCCTGATCGAATAGCCTAAAATCCAGGATTATCATAGCACTACATCGGATCACTGAAAAATGGCTAATATTATCTCACCCAATCCATGGGCATGCCGTAATAACTATTTTTTGTTGGATAATGTATTGTCTCAAAATATTGCAACTGCATATTTTTTTTGCAGTTTAAACATTGATTGGGTGACAGACTTGTATCTAAAACAGCATAAGGAGTTTATCAATATGCACAAATGCATGGGCCTTTAGGTTAGTTACTATAATTAGGGTCTCTTGTCTCTTCAAACACAACTCTACAATAAATACAACAAAAGAACTACGAGGTGAACACAATAAGGTGATGTCCCAATAACTACAATAAATTGTCAATATTAATAATAATAACAATGAGGATAATAATAATAATATATGGGAACATAAGTCAGTAATTATTGTGTCAGACATTTGCAACAAACTTCAGGATAGAACAGAATAAAAAATTCCTTCAATTCCTTACTACCATCTATTTCCACACCGTAGGCTGACGGCAACAATCGATTTCAACTGCGTAGGACTACTGATATACACTGAACAGACTACCAAACAGACTAACAAACTCAAAGTATAAGCAATGTTTTACCAGCACAGACGTAGTTTAGAAGAAGGAAGATTATCAAGCAACTTGTAGACACCTGCATGATGACCACTGGTAATGAAGGCTGAACAAATTCTGAGGCGTTACTGCCTATTTGAGGTCCAGCGCAGTGGAGGACTTTCTTATGAAGAGATTCATCAAAGCTGCTTTATCTATGTCTAACAGCCATGTCCCTATGCACCCTTCCCTGTGTATGTACATCCTTCACATCACGCAAACAGACCGGGCATAGACACAACTACTGAATGACTCCACACCATACTGAACCCAGGTCAGAGATTGCTGTAGGAAATAAAAGTAAAGTATTAGACAAGACTTACACACACACAAACACACACAGCACTATGCATAGATCAAAACAACCCTGAACTCTTTATTGAAAAAAAAAACATGTCACGGGTGCATGTGGATTTATACGCAAGTGTGTAGACAGCAGGTCTGAGGAATTGTCATAAGAGGGAGCTTGTCGCTCCTATAAAGCTGCTGTTGTTGGCTTTTTGGTGATGAAGTGTTCTGTCACCAAGGCACTCGGGATTGCCGTCATATATATTTGGGTCATCACCCATGCTAAGGCAAGCCACATACAAACTTAGTTACAGTTGAATCAGTGTGCAGTAGCTTTTACAGAATCAATGGGTTTAGTTGATTATCTTCACTGAAAGCATTACGCATTCCAGTGTTCTAATCAGCAGACAATCTGTGACCCTCTTCAACAGGTCCCAGGGCTCCTTCAAAGGTCCTCAGAGTTTTGAAAACGTCACCTCTTTGGGACTCTTCTTTTCCATGGCCGCTTGAGCAGATTTCATGACATCCTGTGTCTGCAGCATGCTCATGTTCCATGTGGCCTGAGAAGGCGAGATAAGATGGCCAAAACACATTCAACACCAAGAGTGCAAAGCATAGACATGTAAAGAGCCAGAGCTAGGCCAGGAGTGGGACCCACCATGTAGTCCAGGCTCTCTGTGACACTATGGTCGCGTGAGTAGATGAGGTTCATCTTGGTGCCCTGCACAGCCACAGGGCTGCGGGCCGCAATCTCCCCTGCCAACTCCAGGGCCCCAGCCATCATAGCCTCCTTATCTTGGAACACCCGACTGCATCAAATAGAATCACATATCAGAGCACTCACTCACTAGCACTTACAAACCCTCTGCTACATGACTACCGGGTTTTAGGCCCTTCTGGTCAATTAACTTCATTCAAAAGGTTCTCAAGGTCAGGCATGGTGGAGCCACAGGAACATCACTACTTGACAACCAGCAACTGTATGACCTGTTGCTTCACCAATCAATTTAACTTTAATAAATTTAACTTTCAAGTCATTTCTTTGACTGACTTCCACTGCACTGCTGATTAGTAAGGGCCCTATGCACTGGACAGGAGCAACATTATACATTGCTTGGCTCTCAGGAATTACAATTCCCTCTGTGTGTTTGTGTGTGTATGTTTGTAGTGTGACTCTTCTAGCATACTTAAGGTATGGTAACAATGCTTTTTACCTGACAAGTCCACAGTTCTGGGCCTCATCAGAGTACATCTTGCGTGCAGTCAGTGCTAACTCATTTACCAGGCTAAAGAGAAACGCAAAACACACACATCAGCTCACAGTAATCTAATGTAAACTGTCATACTTCTTGAAATTCTGCCAAGCTTTACACCATAGTCTATTGGCACCAGAAACAAAAGCAAGGCTTAAGGAACTGTGACATAAAGAAAGGGAAGAATAAGCGGTTAGCAGCCAGCAATCAAACTACCTCAACTCACCTCCGGCTGCCTATAACCTTGGGAAGCCTCTGCAGTGTGCCTACATCAGCTGCCAAACCAATGTCCACTTCCTGTTGGCGACAGAGGACAAAAATGTAAGTGCTCAGACACCAAGCAATGTCAATATACAGGTTTAGATTTTTTACATTCAGATCATTTCTTTAGAAGGGATTAGAGAGAGGAATTTTAAATACTAATATACCCAGATACCCAGGGTAGGGGTGGGGGTTGGGTCATGAAGGCCCTCAGCAGCAGAACTTGGGTGTTCAGCAAGCTCAGTGCTGTGAACTTCAGTTAGCAACTATTTTGCAAATGTTAGTATCTAATCTGATCTGTTCAATTGTCATTCTCAATTTGTTTTTGCTCACCCTCACTGAAAGCAGACGCTTGTGGAAGGTAAAAACTGCACATTACATTTAGATAAGTTAGAAGTTTTATTCCCGTAGCACAAGAATGCCTAAGGAGAGCACAATTCACAGGTGACACTGAAGCCACAAAAATGCCTGAAGGAGAATGCAATACAAATGTGAAACTCAGTAAAATGGAATGTAATTAAGTAAGTGCAATGTAAAGAGATATGTCTGAACTTCTAAAATAGATATCCAAGCTGTCAAGAACGCATGACAGCAGCTAATTCGTTCCACCACTGAGGTACAAGAGAAAAGTCCTGACTGAGACTAGTCTGCGGAAACAACAAGTTCTCATTGGATAAGTGAGGCAGTCTGGAAGGCTAGGGTATAAAGCTGGATCATATCACTAACACAGGATGGTGCAGATCTAGTAAGTCCTAGATAATGTCATCATCTACCACCACATTGAAAACTTCTTCAATTAAATGATACTATATTTATCACATACATTTTAAACTATATTTATTACACCCATTTTCATGGTCTGTAAACACTGTTCACCACTGCTAGAGACTATGATTATCAAGTGCAGACCGTTCTACCTGCCGAGGGAATTCACAGCCATACTACTTGTTGCTGTTTATACCCCTCCTAGCTCCAACAATAACAACAGGAGCGAGGCACTAAATGAACTGTATCAGCACGTCAGTGAGCAGCAAACTGCCCATCCAGATGCTGTTATCGTTCTGGCGGGCGATTTCAACCATGCAGACCCAAAGTCTGTGCTTCCCAAATTACAGAAACACATCAACTTTCCCACAAGGGATAACAATATCTTGGACAATGTTTTTACTACCCAGAGGGGAGACTACAAAGCCCTCCCCCTCCCCCACCTTGGCACCTCTGATCACATCACTGTTATGCTAACGCCAGCATACAGGCCACTTGTCAAAGTCATCAAACTGGTTCGGAAGCAGGTACATGTATGGCCAGAGGGGTCCTCAGAGGCACTGGGAGATACTATCCCCGGACAGCGTGAGAAGATCCCTCAGCAGGATCAAAGCACGCAAAGCTCCGGGACCAGACAACATCCCTGGTCGTGTACTGAGAGACTGTGCTGCGGAACTCACAGATGTCTTCACAGACATTTTCAATACTTCTTTGAGCCAGGCTGTCGTCCCCACATGCCTCAAATCCTCCACCATCATCCCCGTGCCAAAGAAGTCATGCCCATCCTGCCTCAATGACTACCGTCCGGTTGCGCTCACCCCCATACTCATGAAGTGCTTCGAACGGCTAGTCATGCAACACATTAAGACATCTCTCCCCTCCACCCTGGACCCATTTCAATTTGCATACAGTTCTAACCGCTCAACCAATAATGCAATCTCCACTCCACTCAGCCCTACACACCTGGAAACCAGAGACTCATATGTTAGAATGCTGTTCATTGACTTCAGTTCAGCATTTAACCCAGTCGTCCCCCAGCAACTCATACTCAAACTAGAAAGGCTGGGAATTAACACCTCAATGTGCAACTGGCTGCTGGATTTCCTGACAGGCAGACCGCAGGCAGTACGGGTTGGCAGCAACACCTCCAGCCCCATCACACTGAACACGGGGGCTCCCCAAGGGTGTGTGCTGAGCCCTATCCTCTTCACTCTGCTGACCCACGACTGCACACCGTCACACAGCTCCAACCTCTTTATCAAGTTTGCGGATGACACAACTATTTTGAGTCGCATCAGCAATGACAATGAGACACACTACAGGAGCGAGGTGAGCCGCCTGGTCAAGTGGTGCAGTGACAACAACCTCTCCCTGAACGTGGAGAAGGCAAAGGAGGTGGTTGTAGATTTCAGGAGCGCACACACGCAGCACACCCCCCTCACCATTAACGGGGCTGCTGTGGAGAGAGTAAGCAGCACCAAGTTCCTGGGTGTGCACATCTCTGAGGACCTCTCCTGGTCAAAGATTGCATCACTGGCCAGTAAAACCCAACAGCAACTCTATTTCCTCCTCATAATGGGAGCCCTCCCTGCCCCTCTCCCCCTGACCCCCACACACACCACTTCCCTCTCCCGCTGCCCTTAGTGTAAGTGTCCCAGTACAGGGAAACTTACCTAAGGCACATCTTGGGTCTGACCCCCACACACACCACTTCCCTCTCCTGCTGCTCTTAGTGCAAGTGTCCCAGTCCAGGGAAACTGACCTAAGTAACATCTCTCCCCTCCCAAGAACTCATCAGACATCTCTCTCCTATGGAGTTTGTTAGAATTTGATGTAATTTTATATGAGTCCTTGCTACTCCTTTCTAACTGTCAAATGAATAATCTTCATCTGTGTGCAGCTTCGAATTATCTGTCCAGCCAAGTCTGTACAGAATGTTCAGTCAATAACTGGTGTGACACGGTGAAGACCTTAAAGATAGCCTTGACCAGTGGTCATGTGTCGATACTTGTCAGGAGCCAGGCTTTGTTATGTGCATGTATATTCCTGTTTAGGCTATGTGTTGTTTGCCTGCATCTAAATCCTTGAGTGTTTTCCTGAGCTATGTACTTGTATGGAATTCCACCCAGATTAGGAACTGGTCAAGTCATTTTCTACTGTTTAGGATTAGTCTTTCAAGTATATGTAGAACCCATTTTCCTTTTAACTGACATCTTAGCCATCCTGTCTAAACCTTGCAGGAGAGACAGAAGAGTGACTCAGTTCGATAGTCTTTAGACATCGCTTTGTTACTTCAACCTTTTTATTTTTCATCCAATCAACAATTGTAATTAATTTAATTAATCTTATAATAAATCATTGATCCTGATCCAACATAACCGAGTCATCCAATCTTCTATTCTGCTGGGTAGAAAACACAACGCAACTTTAAGGTGAACAGTGACTTCAGGTGTAAAGTCACACTGGGAAAACCCCCCAAAATCTAACAAGTTCCTCTATTACTGCTCCACATTAATTGGATGTACAGTAATTGAATGCACTTCTTTTTGCACTACAACAATTGACACTGTTGCTTAAACGACACCATTTGAGCATTATTACGCTACACACTGTGGATTGGGTATTTCACTTATTTGTATTGTATACAAGCCTATTTGTACTTTTTGCTATGTGTATATTGTCCTTGCTATGTGTATATTGTTAAGCTTTGTCACTATATTTATTATCATTATATTGATATTGTTTATAACATGTTTAATGTTCAGTGTGGGCCTAGGGAGCACACAATATTTCAAATCCTATGTGTGCAACCTGTACATATGGCTAAAGCTGACTTTGACTTTGACCATTTACATTTGTCAGTTGCGTGAAACAGCGGCACTGAACCAATGTTTTCCTGGATGGACGTGACTCAAATTTGCATTTGAATAGAAAATGACATAATGGATGTCAATTAGCTAAGTTGCAATTGCTATTTTCAAAACACCAAGAAGTTTCGCGAATCAAGTCGAGCACTGAGAACAGTGAGTTGAGTTTCACATTATTTTCCTGCAAGATGGTGGCAACAGGAAGATGATATTAGGTTAAGTGCGTTGTTCACAACCATTCTTTTTAAATGCACACTGTGCCCACCAATAATGTTCAACAATACCTGAGGTCAGGTGTAGGAACGCCCGAGGCACGCTCAGTGAAAACCATTTGGCTTTAAACCGAAACTACTGATGTGATTTTCTTTTTCCGTGATTTTCTTTTTCCATGAGAGTATGTGTGAAGAGAGCTATATTGCAGAAATATGAGAGGTCCTACCTTAACCTGAAACCAAGCATCCTGGGTACAAAGGCGAATGTCACAGGCAGTGATGAGATCCACACCTGATGGAGCACAAACACGTGCACACACACACACACACACACACACACACACACACAATTAGGCACATGATGACGTGTAATACTTAAGATTAACACAGCGAAAATTAATCAAACCATTTTTAAAGGATAATGCATCATTGACAAATCAAAAACAGTACTGTACTGGCCTGAATATAAAATGACCCTGAATAAAAGACGACCCCCCCCCCATCTTTGGGGAAAACGTCATTTAATCTTCTTGATAAGTTTGTAACATTTAAATTGAATGAATAGAGTATGAATGATCATGCTCTATGAAAGCGCTGAAAGTGCAAACAATACAGTGTAGTAGACTATAGCCTATCTACCAAGCAGGCAGGAAAGCATGTGCATTGACCAGTCCAAATGTATGACTTGGGTACAGTCTTGTGGGCCAAAGAGGGGAGTTTTGTCCCAACTGTGAAACACTAAAACATAACGGTGATTCACTTCTCTAATTTACGCCGACAAAGAAAGGATTTTGTTCCCGGCTACAAGACATTCAAACATGGTGATCTGCTTCAACCTGTTCTGATTTGTTTAGTCTAAATAATTGGTTTATGAATGGGAACAGTTGTATGTCAGTTTAAAAGGGCTCTGAGGATCTTGATTTGTTTCTGACACTTATTTTCTCATATTTTGCCTCACAAATAAATGAACTTGAACAAATATTCCTTAGAACACATCAATTCTCCTTCACTTTCAAAGAACTTCCATTGTGATAAGTGAATGGACTACTTGTGATATGAAAGATGAGATCAAAAACACCTGTTGCCAATAACAGCAAATAAATAGGAACATCAAATATTGAAAACTCACACATCCATACATCCACATCTAATAACTGAACTGTCCTACCTCCTCCTACACAAGCTCCATGCACTGCAGCCACCACTGGCTTTGGGCACTGCGGGGGTGGGGAGAGAGGGACAGAAGGTGACTGAGCATAGCAACTCCACAACACTCTTACATTCACACAGTGGAGGAGAGGGTCAAGAGGAGTACATCTTAAACAACACACACACACACACACACACACACACACATACACACACACGGTGAAAAATGGTGAAAAACCTTTTCAATCACAGAGAAAGTCTCCTGATATCTGGCAATGATACGTCGCAAGTTCCATGAGGTTCTAGCGACGTCATCACCCCCAGGCTGCAGAACGTCACTGGCCATGTCCATTAAGTCGATCCCTACAGGGGAAGCAGGGGAAGTATGCTCAGCTGGGTCTCTTATTCTTTCTTATTCTTGCTCTTATTAAAAGAACCTCAGCTTGTGTAAACATATATACAATTTATACATTTAGACTAAAATATGGAAATCTATTCAGACAGTGGGTAAAGACAATCAGGAAATGAATATGTCTAGTTTGTAGGTCTATTACAATCCATTTAGTAATAAGAGGTGTCCATTTAATAATGATTTCTCTCACTGATATTTCATAAAATTCATTAGTTTTGTTGCCAATGTATGCTGGACGGGACAGACCTAACTTAAACAGGCGTTTTCCCCAACATGTGACAGCAAATACACCTATTTGTTATATCCTACTTCCAGTATTTAAGATTCTGTTTTTGAAGTGGTTCTAAACAGATCTGTTTGAAAAGAAAGAATATCCAGACATATGCCTTATACCTAAACTGTTTATTTTTATTGCAAACTGTCGCTGGAGAGCAACTGTGAGATATTGTCCAGATATTTTATTCCCTGCTGCAGAAAGAGGGATGCAAACTAGACTTGTAATATAAACAACCAGATGATAGCAGCGCGTTTGTCATGTTAGAAGCCTCTGGCACAGAGCATAAAATGCTATAATTCATTTCTTTAAACTTTAATCATTGTGCACTAAGATCCTACATGCATAGCAATTATTACATATGTAATCCAAGGAGCCTATCTATTTCTGTCTCATGTCCAGACACCTCTCGTTTGAGCTGACGCTACCTCTCGTTCATCAGGTAAGCTGTTTATTTCTTGTGCTGGACACTTTTTTGCATACAGCACGCTGACTGGCTGAAGGGAAATGCAGAGTTCCCTGAAGTCTGAGCCCATTTGAGAAAGTCTGCTGCATGATGAGTTTTGGAAGATAAAAATGTACTGACACGCTGCAATTTCCATCAGTGTACTGAACTGAAGGGGGCATACTGCAGTGTACCGTTGTTTCCCTACCAGTGACTGTCCATTTTATAATGTGAGCACACTGGGCCGGCAGTGGACGTCTGATGATGACTGTCTGTGGCCCAAATTTAAGCAGCATGAGCAGCTCTACTGTAGTCAGATGTTGGCCCCGAGTGCAACCATTATTACACTGGTGTTGAAGAAGGTGGTAGAGCACTGCTAATGATTACCGGCAGTGAAAATTTTTCCAGCGCCTGAGACGATCACAACTCGACACTCTGAATCAGCAGCAATCCGGTTAAAACAATCTACCATTTCACTGAAAAACAAAACAGAGGAAGATTAGAGGAAGGTTGCCTCTATTCTGACAGAGGCAGACACCATCCCATTAAAAGTGGGACAAATAAGCAAACTGAAAGTGACAAGCTAAACTACTTAGGACAAAACCAGGTTGATTTTGCCATCATCTTGCAGAACCTTCTGTAAGGCATTGCACATATTGCTATATGGCGAGGCCCCAAAATTAAGTAGCCATGTTAGTTTGCAAAAATACTTGACCACTTAGCTCAGACCTGCACTAAAATTCTTACAGTTTTGTTTCTCATAGACTTATGTCTGGTGTGTGGGTCTTTCAATGCAAAGTGGTTACACTGCTTAAGACAAGTTATTTTTTTTACACTGAAAGCCCTGTTCCCTGAACGTTTATGATGTAACACAAAGGTTAAGACTGAAATTCAGATGAATGCCTCTGTTCTGAGAATTTTCAGTTGTTGCAGTAGCACCTCCAGAATGGCGATATAGGTGTAGTTGTATAATCTTTCCTAAATGCATTAAACTTTTGTTTGTAAAAATGTGAAACTCACTGAGCGGTAAGTGGTGTTCACTGATACTACACTTAGTCCAATCTGCTTCACACTCTCAAGCGTAAGTTTATATACAGGTGTGAGGGGTTTAAAAAAACAGGTCCACAATCAAGAATGAATGGTCAAACACTTATTGTAAACCATACTTTAAAGTGATTTTTGTGTCACCACTGGCCACTCGGGTGAATTTCAAGACTTACATCCTTTACCATCTTCCACACTTACAGTACAGTGGCAACACATTTAAAGTGTCATCAAACTTTGTGGGGAGAAAAAATGATCTGACCCTTATTAGTGCCTTTATTTTCCATAGTTGTAGCCAAATCTGGTGTGCACCATACCAACATCAACTCTCATCAGAGGGCAGTAAAACTGGAATCACTTTGAACCAGACAGGGCAGGATGTTTCATATTTGATGTCATAGATATTTTAACAGAACACTATTTGTGACTTCTGACATTTATTTACATTTTCTTACATTCCCATTGGAAAGCTACTCTCAAGCAGTTGGAGAGCTGCTGGTAGGTCCTGAGCTACCTGTTGGAAACCTCTGCCCTACACTGTGAAGGATGGTCAGTGAGCTTGCACGAATAATAACAGGACACAATGAATACTACCTCCAAAACGCTTTGTTCATGGCATTTCTCTTCTCCGGACGGTTCAACTCCACATGAGTGATGGTGCTGACTGGGTGACTGATTGACAGTGTAGAGAACGTTGACTTTGGACTGTCCGATGACATGGCTTTTACGTAGTTTAATGCAGGTATCCACAGAGGTCGATCTAAACGAGAGACGAGTAAAAATAGCAAAACTAACTGAAAAGTTGAAAGACATAATCTTAAACTCGATATGAAGTGAAAGTATTAAATTGTGTAGACTGTCATTTCTATGGACAGTTTTCACAAACCTTTTTGGTGAATTTTGGGCCCCCAACAAAGTAAGCTAGTGAACCCAGGATGTCCTTTGTCAATCTCGATAAGGTGCAGAAGTGGGACTTTTAGATTAGACCCAACCATGTGGGAGAAGTCCAGTGGAAAACTGCCAAAATCCAGTTGAACCCCTTAAAATCTAAGTTACTAAGATTTTTTTACATGTTTGTCAGCAACATCAGGATACTGCAGACGAGTTTTAGTCTTATGTGTATCAGCATTATGTTTATCAAATTGTTTAATGCCCTGTGAACTAAATAGAGGGTGTTCAGTGTAACTGCTACCTCTCATTCCCATACAAATGAACTATGAACCTCAATTTTCTTTGCCCTAAGGGGCGTTAAAAACGTCATCACGTCAAAGTTCACGGATGTTTGCTCTTATCAAAATACTTAGTTCAGTCCACTGTGACATACTCGAATGGAACCACGTCTCCCCGATGGAACATTCAGTTGGCCACATTCTAATAGCCTTGATAAAACAAGTGTACATCTGTGGAGAAATTTCTAGGAAAAACCCAAAGCAGCAGAGAAGTTTGTCTTGTTCAACCAAGTCTTTATTGCGTTCACCGAGAGAATGGTTATAACAGTGGTAATCCTCAAACCATTCTAACCACTCTGACCATTCTAACCATTCTCGTCTTACACCTCATCTAACTATCTTAAATACTCCTACTAGTAGATGATGTAGCTGGCACAGAGCCAATCCTACGCGAGGCCTCAGTATCTGTCCTTTTACGATGATGCTCTAAACATGGTTTCAACACAGTTTTCAGAGAGGAGTCTACTGGCATGCACATAACTCTCTTGCTGGTGCTTACACTCTCTTTTTATAGCACAACACTCCACTGCCTGCTCTATCCTATTTCTGTATGCACACATACACATATATATTACTGGTTCTACATAATTCCTGACACATCTTATGTGGATTTTAGCCTGTGATAGGGAAATATGATGAAGTAAGCTAAACTATATGCATTCTATTCAAAGAGGTGTCCGGCTGATGCCTTTTTGCTTCTCCAATGAAGGAAAAGTGATTAAACAGTCTTTTTTTCCCTCCAAGCAACAAATACAACCTAAATATTGTATTTTCTAGAAGCATAGGCTATATTCTCTCAAGATATCTCTTAAGGGAATCATCAGTTCAGCTGAATTTTGGCAGTTTTCGACAGGACCAGATCCATTTATTAGGGCAATCTCGCAAGTGCCACGACGCCTCATTATCAATAAGAATAACTTGATTATATCTATGGTCATTATGCAGGAGTAATGTGGAGTATATGGTTTACACATATAACAAAGTGACGTAACACGCAAGAGGGAGCACGGGATATGACCTTTCCCCTAGTTGTTACTGTTTGTAGCCCACAAACAAAGAGGATAGAACCCATTGTGCTTTATACTCTTTGCCATAGACTGTAGACATTTTATTAAATTAGGCTATGTAGCTCAGTGAAATCTAGCCAAAATTAGCTTAATGCTCGTTCATATGGAATCACACACGGGCTCGTCCCATTCATAAAATACAAGCAAACACACCGATGTGGATGCGATGTTGCACATAGATATAAGCAGTGTAAACGTTTTTACATGCTGTTCAGTAATTTGCGCCCTAAGAATTTTGCAGGCAATTCTAAGTCGCTGCATCTGATCGGCAGGGTCAATTGTAACCACACAGTTTAATAGGAGTGTAACTTCACGGACGCTATGTAACCTTAAGGTTACTGTCTACCAGTTACTCAAGTTCGTTTACGCTAGTTAGCGTTAGCTTGCGCCAGCTGAGACTGGCTGACGGATTGCTCAGAAGTGTAATTCTAAACAATAGGTTAACAAAATATTGTCACAGCTATTAGGTTATCGCTACATGAACGTAGGGCAAGCACATTCACTGCATTGCTAGCTACCCACTTACTTTTCATAAAAGTAGATCTGATGATGGAAGTCATTGCTCAGTACTGGGGAACGTTGGCTTTCGACGATCACACCGGGTAACAAGAATAGGCAATACGCTTTTTCAGTTAATTCTTAACTCAAAACATTAACATTTACGGTTCCTACAAGTTGACGTTTATGTACGAGTAAGACAGGTGGTGTACGAAACGCCTTCAATCTTTAGATTCTCTGGCTGGTCTGCCTGGCGCCATTTTCCTCTCGCTTCTACGGGAAACCAAAGGGTACAAACGTTTTTAAAGGGCCTTTGTCGTCCTGTCCTTTATCTACATAATATTAAACGTTTACCTCTCCGTACACTACAACCATCTTGTTCTGGACATTATTTAGGGACCATGACTACCACACACTGATTTTATTTTCAAATGTAACACCAACAGCAGCCACAACTGATAAATAATTTGATTAATTATTCATCCATTTTATTGAGAACAAAACACAAGATGCAGTCTCCTTACAAAGTGTGAACTTTAGGCAGGTGCTTAACACAACACAAATTTAAATTGATGGAAAGCAGTAAAAAAGAAAAAAAATACTGGTACAAAAGCTTATCCCCATCTTAAGTAAAAACATTTCCTTATTCATGTTGGTCAGTCATTCTTGAAGAACTCGCAAAGGATACATGAATAAATCTTGAAACAATATGAAGACAACTCAATATGACCGCAGACACAAAAAACACTAACGACTGCCCGTTACACACAAGAGGGTAAAATGCAGGTGACGTCAAGCAGTGACTTTAGTAGACTGTGGCTGTTCTATCCTGCAAACAGGTGCTATTCAGTTGGCATGCTGTGCAGTGGAGAAGCACAGCTTCAGTGTGTATGGGTAAGGGCCATCTGGGGAGAAAAACAGAAAAAAGGAAAAATCACCCTGAATCTGAAAACTAGAAACACAGAACATACACTACCATTTCCTCAATCCCACCACTAACCTCTACATCCATACTTTGAGTCTCACCTCCAAAACATATTTAAAATTTTGTTTAATTGGCTAAAAATAACTAGATTGGAGTAAATGGCATTTTTAGACACATCATTAAATCATGATCAACTCACTAGGGTTCTGCATCTGGTAATGATTCATCATGGCAAGTGCCTCCATAGCATCATTAATGGACTCCCACTCTAGCAGGCCTGAGGCACTGCGCTCTCCAGGGGCTCCATCTGTTAGACAGACAATAGATGGGATTATTAGTCAGATACACACAACAGAGGTCCAAACTAGCATTTTAGCAACATGTTCTCATTTAAAAAAAAAAATAAAAATAAAACTAGATTAACTATTCCAACTTTCATACATGAAAATGCACACTCCAGGCTGACTTGCATAACGGAAATGCATTCACTTATTTTGCGTTTGTGCAAATATGGTTTTTGGTTATAGCCAAGTAACAACTCTCATGCTCATGCCCATCATTTGTTTTTTTTTTTGTTCCGTAAGTCTTGAATTCTGAACACACACATGTTTGACTTATTTCGTGCTCAGTCTCAAAATGACGGACATCGGATATTGTTGTCAATTTAAAAACTCAAATTTAGCCTACTGAAGAAAGCAAAAGCAAAAAGGCACGTGTCGTGATTGTGAAGGAGGCATTTGTCTGCACGAGTTTTTTTCCCTCAGGCTAGCAGGTAAAATTTGAGTTCCAGTTACTCAAAATATTACGACACACTTTCTATTCACTGTGTAGTTGCTCCCTCTGTCTCGCACATTAAGGTGACAGTGTATTTTCACTTGTTGACCAGTAGCTGTATTCCACACACTAAAGTGGCACAGTAGCTGACAATTCACTTGCCAAAACCTAATTCCACATGCCATTGGGGCTTGGCGGGTGCTAATTTTGACCTCTGCACACAAGGAAATAAGGACATGTCTAAAAAACATTTCTTCCAAGCCTACTTGGTTAAGTGCAGAAGAGCAAGTGATTTCAAGTCAAGCAGACACATTGAGGTCTGCACTCAGCACTAACACACCAAAGCAGTGAGGAAATGCATCCTTACTCTTTCCTGTGAACAGCTTGACATTTGAGGGACTCTTGATGCCGAGTTCTTCACAAATCTGAAACACAAAATTGCATATATATGGAACATTTTCTTTTAAAAAGAGGGGGAATACAAAACCTAAAAATGGGAAACTATAAACTTATAATAAAGATGGTTAGAAAAGGACCGCCTGTCAATACATACAACCTGGGAGAAAATTTCCGCGGTGGCCTCGGGCTGCGCATTGAAGAAGTGCAGAACGTTGCTCGGGTGTTGGATCCGATTCTTAGCCGCCTGCTCTGGGGAGTTGAAGCGGTTGTTCCTACTGCCGTGGAAATCCTTGAAGCTGTTGGTGCCATCATCTAGTGTGTAGGACTGGCCCAGCATAATTGCCTGCTGCTTGGACACACTGAAGGACAGGACAAAACCAGTCACTCACAATTTAAAGCTCAGTGGCTTGCTTGGCATGCCATTACAGGCTTTTGTTATCTCAACTGTAGTATTAACAGCAAGTCCACACCCTGCATAATCGCCTGGAGTTGGAGCTGATGCATGCTTTTTCTAACTAGTTTCTCAAGTGTTTGTGCAGACAACAACACAAAACAATTATTGTCTTCCAATGTCTGACATCCACAGGCAATCTTCACACAATGCACAATTTTTAAAACTCAGTTAATGTAATTTAGTTCAAAGGTCATTTCACAATTCACTTCTGATGCTGATTTTGTGGTGCCAAGGAATCAGGAAGGGTCTTTTGATAACTTCTGATAACATGCTAGTTAATCGCTTACCAGACATTGAGTTTCTGGTTGAAGAGGAAGTTGTTGTTGAGGTGAGAAATGGCTCGGTCAACAGCATAACAATCTCCCATCTCCACCATGCATGCTCCAGGCTTGCTCTTCATGAATTTAACCTGGGAGCAGGAGAAGGGCCATTAATAAGCGTTTCATTTCATCCCACCTGCCTGCCATCTGAACACATGCAGTACTTGAGAACCTCAACTTACCCGCTCCACGTTGCCGTACAGACAGAAAATGTTGAAGACGCGGTCAGCATTCATCTTGGTTGGATCAAGACCATACACCATGACGACTGGAGACTCTGCATGAGGGCTGTACTCCCCAGGGGGCGGAGGGGGAGGGCCATACTGTCCTCCGTACCGCTGGTTTGGCCCACTTCCACGTGGACCCATTGGAGGCCCAACACGGCGCCCCTCATAGTAGCCATCGTCATGGTATCCATGATAACCTTGTGGGCCACCTAGAGTACACAAATCCCCAGATCCTTAGTTAGTTAATGAAGAGCTAAAAGACAGACAGACACACACACACACACACACACACACACACACACACACTAATAACCATATAATATCTCCACTACAGTTCATTCTGTGTGTGGGAAAGAAAGGAGAGAAAATAAAGAAATCAATCAATAAATAAATAAATAAAGAGAGAGAGAGAGAGAGAGAGAGAGAGACACGACCCTATAATTCCAAAAAGCTTCTCTGAGTGACATCTACACAGCCCCCTCATGCTGCCACTGTGCTTAGCGGACCGAATTGTCACTTTAATTTAGCATCAATTCCTGCCTCTATGCGATCGAGGCATGCGCCAATGGTGATGGTGTTCCCCCGAGAGAGCCTTACCGTACTCTGGAGGGTGGTCTCCCAGCAGAGCAGGCTGTCTCTGGCGCTTGTTGGGGTTGGCATTCACATCTGAGAGGCACAAGACCAAGAGACAAAAAGGGGAGGGGGACATGAAAGAAAAAGGGGAAGGAAAAGGGAAGAGACAGAGTGATAGATGAATTGGCTGAAGAGTGACAGGCTAAGAAACTGGTCCAATTGTGTGGCCTTGTGTCTGTCTATCTTAACACTGAAGAAATAGAGATACATAGGGCAAAAAGAAGCACCACAGAGAGGGGGGGGGGGGGGGTCACTAAACTCAAAAGTAAAGTATCAGGGCCCTAACGCTGACTTGTTTAGTCTACAAATACATGAGAATGGAGCAAGCCTAAGGCTTTTGCTCCACACTGTTCCATTTGTAGGGAACAAATAAAACAAGAAGCCCATGACCATGCAAGCCCTGCACACTTCTTACAAAAGATGAATGCATATGGAGACAGGGATGGTTAAATCTGCAACACTACTGGAATACAGCATGGTTCCCACAGACAGCAAACAATAACAAAACCAACAGTCCCCACAGCTAATCCCTACTATGGATGTTCAGCAGATATGATCTAGAATGTAGTTGAGGAGGGGTGGGAGAAAGAGTGGGAGGGAGAGTGCCTAGCACGAACACACACCTTGAGCATTGCTCCCATTGCCATCTGCATCAGCATCTGTATAGGTACACATATGGCAAATCATCAAAAACTCAGGCCAGGTACTACAAATTAAAGTCCATTACATTTCATGTGTTTCTCTACAACAGATGACATGTTCTCAATAGAGCATTTTATTAGTCCTGGCCAAAATGGGGGAAGAAAACAATAGTTAGACAACTTGACATTTAACAAGTCAGCCTTGTAAACTCCCCAACACAACAATGCAAGGTGGCATGAGTACTCACACTGACCAACCTGATCATCAGCACATTTCAGCAGTCTACACTCAGGTCAGACGACCAGCAGTCTACACTCCGGTCAGACGACCAGCCTTTGAGACAACTGATTACCGTTCTGCAGGGTCACTGCTAACATCCGCAACTATGCAGACCCACACTCAAATTGAGGACCTGTCCAACTTAGCTGTAAACCTTCTTCACTAGACATGGTCCCTTTACATGGTCCCCATCATTTAAATGCATTTAGAGAACCATTTCCTCCACAAACTCCACAGAGGAGCCAGTGTGAGCCATTACATAACTGACGAGAGGTTTAGAGACCTCTTTGGCACTTTTCATCTTTGTTTGTGTAAATTCACAGAAAAAGGCAGAACCTAATTCACTGAAAACAAGATCAACTGGCGGTCAACAAGAGGTTCTAAAATGGGCTTTTAGTTTTAAAGCTTCACATTATTCCATAGAATTGACTTCTGTATATCTTAAACACAGGAGTACATTAACCTGCTGGTTAATGTGGAAAAAACAAAACAAAACAAAAAAAAAAAAACACAACAGCATTGAAGACAGACACAGAGTTTATCAGCAGTTTTACATAGGTCATCTTAAAACAAAATAAATAAAATAGTGAAACAGACGAGTTTTTCCAATACAACAGAAGCTTGTGGTTACTTACAGAACACACTTAAGAGAAGGCCAATGCTGGTAGCGTGCGGCGAAAATTCACACTAGCAGCTTCCTTTTCTCCATCATCCCCTTTTCCAATTTGATCCATCCTTCCCACGTCCTCCAGTCCATCCACTTCTCTTTCTTCAGTTGCCACCAAGTGACTGACTACTCATTTTCTTACTGCCACTGCAGTGGGGCCGTTTTCTCCAACCACAGATCCTTTTAGCACACTTTGCTTGCATCACACGTGGAGCATAAAGCTGGCACTTTGCACATTTCAGACAGACTGCCGTCCACACTAGCCACACAATGCCCAACCTGCATCATACGGAAGGTGTTACTCAGGCCTCATCAAAGACTTATGGGAAAAAGGTGAGGGGGGGGGGGAGGAAAACATCCACACAAGAGCTGCACTATGAAAGAGAGCGGTGGAGAAAAGGCATGTAGCCAGAGCAACGACAGATGAGAAGAGCAGGAGGAAGAAGGGAGAAAAAAAACAAAAAAATAAAAACACACACGCGCGCACACACACACACCTAGTTCCCCACAGACATACTGTAGAGCATTACAGGAAATTTAAGGGCATGTAGTCTGTCTGCATGTCAGTGCGTATGCTTGTTGGCATGTTTGCAAATGTCTTCATGGCCTTTGTTTTCTAAAGCCTTCTTCCGGGGTGTGTTGCGTTTTGTGTTAAGTCAGTGACGTGCACAAACGACTGGAGCAATTGGAGGTTTTGGGTGACATGTTGGCATGTTATCTGTAGTGTTCACAGGTTGTAGTAAAACACACGTGTTCTGTGTGCTATAGGGGGCATCATGGTGGTGTTTGTCTGTAGGCTTCATCAGTTTGGTGTTTGGTGTGGACTTGGTCCCCATAGTTGCGAGATGTCTGTTTGCATCAGGTGTGTCAAGTATTGTCGCCTTCCCCTTCTGCAGATGTGTCAAACAGGTCCCTCTGACATCAGTGAGGTCATGGCTCACTATTTTACTTATGTCTCAAATGACGTGTGTCTTGGTCTACGTCGCAACCGCTGGGAGGGCGTGGAGAGCATAACTTAATGCCAAGCGTACCAACAACCCAGAAGCCCAGGGAAGCATGTGTTGTGCCATGGGAAAAAAAAAAGAGAGTAGGATGTCTTCGTGGCGCAGGATCTGTACGGTAGTAGTACAATGGAAGTATGTGTTGAGTGATCATCATGTCTGCTTTAATGGACTGTCAAGTGTCTTTTCTCGATTTCTTGCCGTTTCTTTGTCCCCCTCCCCCTTCAGAGGATAACTGAGGCAGATTCTCATTCTCTGATTTTGTAACTGAAAGTGGAAGTGTCCTTGGAGATTTGGTGGTGGACATGGTGGTGGTTGTAGTGGTTGTGGTGTCAGAAATGGTACTGAGAAACAGCTGTGTGTCTTCAATTACGAACGCATAAATGTATTGATCCCATGTGTTCCAGTGCATTTGGTTGAGAGTTGATTTTGGAGAGTGTCAAAGATATTCAGATAACGGGCTCTAAGGTGCAAGGAGCAACCTAAAACATCCAAGTGTGGCTTGGAAATGATTGTTTTGCAATGCATGCTTAGGCTGAATTTAGATCCAAAAGCCTAAAGTTTTATTCCGCTTCTGATGTGCCAACATTTTGCAATGACCTTACCAAGGCAGTGTGGCAGTATTTAAATCACCCACTCTGCCATCACAAGATTATTGTTTTAACCAATGTTAAGGATTGATAACTTATTTATTTAGTCTTTCTTGCAACTATTGTTGAGCTTGTAGAGAACCAAGTTTGATAAAGCATTCTGATTAAACTTTAGCCATGGATAAACATCAAGAACTAGTATTATCAGTAATAACCCCAGATCAGCCAACACTGACAATTGAGGGGCAACCACTTCAAAGCCAATTTTCAACTAAATTTAACTAAACTTTTAATAGTGAGTGTAAACTCAGCCCTTACTTTGCCATTTGTATCAATTAGACTCCTTTCAAAGATGTTTTTCTTATCTAAGGATAAATAAGCAGCGTTAAAAGTTGATCCTTGCACTCAATAGATGCGTCTAGATGCCCAGTGATGGTGCTGATCACAACAATGATGATCACAGCAAGAAACCATCAGTGTATCGGTGATCAGCTTCCACACTAAAAGCATAATGTGTAGGAATGTATGTAAAGACATGTCCCAAGAGAAAGCCAGAACACAGGACTAGAGTAAAGGCTACAATAATTGAATATGTTTACTACCCCAGAGGTCTGCCACCTCACCAAACCCGCCCACCCCAATAACCCACTTGTTCTTCACAGTGGCAGTATGGGCGCTGGGTAGTGTCAGTATTGACGAAGTGTGGCGGTTTGTTTTACCTTGGCCGCTCAAAGTTGGGTTGGTGTAATCCCAAGTGTCCTGATCGTTCTTGAAAACATTGAGGCGTGTTGGCTACAATAAAAGAAGCATGAATCACATCACAAGACAAAAGAAATCAATCGTTGCTTGAAGTGTGAGGAATGATGTAGGACAGGGATGTACTGCAACCTTTACCCCAGCACTCACCTTAGCATACTCAATCTTCAATGTGCAGCAACCAGAGTAAATGTCTGCTCCATTGAGAGAGGCCTTAGCTCTCTGTGCACTCTGAACTGAATCAAACGTGTTTTCAATAAAGGAATATAATCACATAGCGGGTAAAAAATCTCAACATCGGTCAGTAAACAATCCTTACATCTGCATATGCTACACACAACCTACTATTTAAGCACCTACTATTTAAACATTGATCTCATATGAATGCATGAATGATGTCATAGGAATAGCCTTAATAGTTTAGAGCTGTCTATATTGCTAAACATTATCTGGAATGCAGACTTTTGCATTAATCTTGCTTTAAGTTTGCTAGATTAAGTTCTCATAAAAATGAGAAATCTTTCCCAAATGGAAAACTATTATCCATTTTGTAAATTCACACATTATGAAAGGATATTCCACCATGGCCTGGACACCATTTTTCCGGAAAATAACAATCCTCTGAACTGGACCACAATTGTTGCAAATTGTGTACAGCACATCCTGCACAAAAAAAAAAAAAAAACAACATTAAAGTACACGTTTGCAACAAATTATTTGTACACAGTGCAAACATAATTTATGGACTCACTGTTGTTATGGGATAAATGGGGTTCATAATGGTGAGCAAGAGAACCAGGTTGACGCTCCGGGAATCATCAGAGTCACTTGGACGAGATATTTTCTGACTGGTGGAGTAATTGATGAATGCAGGATTGCCTGCTATGTAGATCTGGTTGTCATTCGCATACGTCACGGCATTACAGGACCCGCTCATGTCTTCGTACTCCACAAGAGCCTGGCGCTTCTTTGGCATCACAACCACGTAACTGCATGGGAAGATGATGGTGAGCCTCACAACAAAGGCTAATGCATTTTCCATATACTACGAAGGCATATTCGGTGTAAGAAAAAAATACCAAAAATATACCTAATAGGGCCGAACTCCTGTAAGGCTTCCACGAGGTCCGCTTCCGTCACGCCATCAACAAGGCCCCTCACGTGAATTACAACGGAAGGGAGCGTCTTGTGGGGGTCCTCGTAGCCCTCCTGAGACAAAACAAAAGCCACTTAGCTGTGATCAATTACCACATACATTTAATCAAACAGACTCATCTCCTGTCAGTAATTACGAGGTTAGGAGATTGAGAACATCAACTAGCGTAAAAAGCAACTCGACGCCACGGGGCACAGACAAAAGACCAAACGCCGTGGTTTGGTCAAACGCGGCCTCGGTCAAGAAACTGGCTGCTCATCAACGTAAGTTTATTTGTGATTTAGAATAATCAATTAATTGTTTGTTTGTATCCAAAAGCAAATTGTGCATTTCACAAAAAATAGTTCGCAAATGTATAAGCTAAAATGAGAATGTTAGGATACAGCTAGCATTAGCCATTTCTATATAGCCTATTGATAGGACTAACGTTGGCTTCTTGGTTTGCTACATTTGGCGTCCCAAGGCTCGATCTGCCATTCGCGAACGTTACATTATGCAAATGTAGAGTGCTTTCGAAAGCACCACAACCAAATAAAATGATCGATCCAACAAGAACGCGGAAAGCAAAGTTAAGTACAAATTCCATCGATGACTGCATGGTAAAGACGTCAAAAAGTGGGCATATTTCTAACCAGGTCATTCATTAGAGACAATAGGTTAGCCATCCAGCGTTCATAATCGCCGGCTAAGGTTTGAAGTTGACAAATTATTGATAATTTAATCTATATACAGAGCAATCAATCGACTTCACTATTATTTATTTTTTCTATACGAGATCTAACACGAGATCCACCACCGCTACCCGCTGATATAGGATACTTGATTTCTGTTAACAAGTTAGCTAAAAGCACGATTCCCTCCGTTGCCCGTTCTGCTAGCTCCATCTGGCCATCACTGCGGTAACGTTTGCTAACGTTTTGTCGCATCTTCCACTGTGAGTACGTTGGTTCTTTAAGCGGTCTAACTTCACGTGCAAGGAAAACAATCAGAAAATGTATTTTTACGCACTAGTAAACGATTTAAATAGGCTTTATACTCACCATTCCGTCGTTCTCGGTTTTTTGTCTTTTCGTCGCTCTGCCGCCTTCGCTGTAGTAACGACCTGTCGCAGCCATCTTGTCCCCGTTATGCTAGCTAAATACACGCTTACACTGGTGGTAACGAAATGGACGAACGGTGAAACAGATCGCTTAGCCACTCCCTCTACTGACGGCACTAACATCCAATTGGCCCACACGTTTATCATTCTGAACATTCGTATCTTCTGGCCAATAAAAATGGAACAATGAAGCCGGTACAACCCCTCTAGGCAGACACGTTAAGATGAGAGCCTGACCTTCACTGCTGGCTGGGGCGTAACCAAACTAGATGTTTGGTGGTGGTCCACTCGATTAAATATGGAAATGAAAGAAACAAAATCTCACTAAAAGCATTGGCAAAGATAACATGGATGCCTACAATTAGCTTGTACACTGCACAAAGTACAGTTTTACCACCTCTTCGCTTGCGTTCTGTGCCGACTTGCACAACTGAAAATGCTACGTCAACGGCCCTTGCTGCTTCTGTATCCAAAGTTCCACCTATCGCTGAAAAGAATAGTGTGATGAGCTTTGTCAGAACTCAAATGACTTTGGAAAGCCGAGAGAACACTTTCTTTGATTATCACGCATGTTAATATCTGACTTCAAATGAGAAGTCCGGAGAGAATCAATCAATATCCCTGCATGCTGTCTAGGAAAAACAACCAAAACATTCGATACGACAGACCGAATAGCAAACTGACAATTTAAAACTGAATGGGGGATAGGAAAATGACACTTAAAGTGAGTTTCTGTGACCCCTATGGTTAGCTGCTGATTCGCTATTCGGTCTATGTTGTATCAAACTTTATCATTCCTAAACACAAGAGCCACTGGTGCTCATTCAAATTAGGCAACTACAATGCCAAATATATAAGATACCTTGAGGGACCTCCCCACCTTCTAAAAATCCAACACACACACACAAATACACAGTAGTCATTGGTAATGGACTGATTTATTTCAAAATCATACTTATCCAGGAAAAAATGAAAATAAAATATGTTGAACACAGCCCTCTTTTGTTTCTTTAATTAAATAACATCGTCATAAAAGAAAGGCTCAACAAATGTGGCATGTTGTAAAAATTCAAACTGGTAAAAACAATCACTGGCCAAAGCCACTGTCCTTAGCACTCCCGACTTGTACACAATGACAAGAGTTGGTAATTAATACTAGGTTGATCAAGGACATGTACATTTTTAAATCTGTGAGCAAGTGGAACTTTAAACACAAAAAGTAGTGGGGGGGGGGGCATTTTAGAAAAAAAAGTGAGAGGGAGTTTGGATTAGGTTTCATCTCCTATCAGTCTGTTCCAGGGGTGGGGCTCTTTTTCGGGCTCGGAGAGCGGGAACGGCTGAAATAAACACAAAGAGGTGTTAATTCAACTGAGAACATGCATGCAAGCAGTTACAATGCCAACAAATAGCTCCAAACTGTACCTAACAAGCTCTGGGATGGGGGGATGAACCTTAACCCACCATCCCCACCTCCAGTTGCACATTTCCATGAGCACAATGTGCTCTTTAAGATTTTCAAGCTAAGGTTTTGCCCATCCTTGACCTAGATGCATACCACTGGGTAAATTTTGAGACCCAAACCAATGTTACATTTTACCCATCCACTGCATCTCTACCACATAAAAATGTGGTTCAAGTTATTGTAAATAAACAGACTTGACAGCATTTACAAGTCTGCCCAAACGGAGACGGAGCAAAACATAAGAGGAGGTTTAGAGAACATGCCAAGAATACGTTACACAATCAAATAACAGCACGGCGCTCACCATCACAACTACACCTTGCAATATTAAAAATGGCTGGAAAGAACAGTAGTCACACTATGGCTACATGAGCTATTCAAAGACCAGAGTTCTCAGCCATTTCTAAATCACACCCTCAAACACCACTGACAAAACCATGAAGTGCAGCTGTGAAAACCTAACAAGAGGTTGCAGGACCACCTCAAGTTTTAATGGAATAAAGTTTTACTTTCTTTTCACTCATCCATTCTCATTTGCACACACACACACAAACGCGCGCTCACGCACACACACACACACGACAATGCATGCTCTGAGAAGTTCAATATAAAAAGAGCACAAGTGACTAAAGGTTCGGTTCTGATCAAGAATAACAGCGACTCTTGGGGTTTTTCTTTACCTTTGAAGACAGTGGCAGAAACAACATGTACAGAGAAGCGACGGATGCTAGAACTTGAAGACACACTTGAAGGGTCTTGAAGTCTGATCTCTCGTCAGCTCTCCTTTCCCTCTTTCTCTCTCACACACACACACCCTCAGAGAAGCTAAGCATTGAGGCCGCAGATTTGAAGGTGCGGGGGGCCATAACTGGTCGACTGAGCTCTCTCTCTCTCTCAGCGTAGCACTGGTTTGCAGTAGATGTGGTAGTCGGTAGTAGTAGTGCATGGATTTCTGGGAGGGAATGGGGTAGGTGGAACAACTGTGTGTGTGTGCAGATAGAAGCGTCTTGGTCAGAACGTGCGTCGGACGACCTCATGAAACCACCATGGCGGAGGCTGATCTCAGGGCATTTTCTCACCCTCCCGAAGGACGTTTTACACAGCAAGGATGAACCCTGGTCAGTGCTTGAGCCGTCGACTCCCACACTCTTTAGAAAAAAAAGGGAACAGCCTGGAGCAATTGGTCAACGGAGTATGATCACGAGCCGATTCTCTCTTTTGGATTTGGGAGGGGGGGGTTCTCTGATGCACCCTGTGGCTAATCAAAGTGAGGATGGATCTGGGGGGGAAGAGAAGAGAGAAGACCACGTCCTTTTGCCCCCCTCCTGCCCCCTCCAAAGCCCCTTTACTCAATTAGTGCCTCTTCGAGTCTAAGCTGTGCTTGCCTTTGTAGCTAAGCAGTCATTTTAAGTCTTTCTTACTATATGCATCTAGAAAAACAGACAATTAAAGGAAAAAAAATGTGGGAATCTGAAAGACTGTCCCAACACTGGTTTCTGAAGGGAAAACATTACAATCTTCCCTAACTAACCCTTGCTAACCCCCCACCCTACACCTGACCTCTTTCACCCATTTCCATCGACGGCTGTCCATCATGTGTAGCTCGGAGCATTCAGGGATGTCAGCGAAGCTCAGGCGACGGCTCATCTCGGTCACGCAGTCAAGGCCAACTGGAAAGTTAGCCTTAACTTATCCAAGCCTAACCTGACTTTGCAACCACTGGATTTAACATGAAGTAGCAATAACATAGACCTTCTTTTCAATAGGAGAGAGAGTCTAAAGAACATTTTGCAAAAGTAAACATGTACTTCCAAAATACTATGGTTTCTATTTTTCACTACAACTGAGTAAACACACAGCCTACTCTTTGTAGGAACGTCCTGGCACTTCAGGTCCCCGCAGATGCAGATGATTCTTACCTGTCTCTCTTTGGGCTGGGAGAGCGTGACCTGGATCGGGAGCGGGATGCAGATCGACCACGTGGACGTGACGCAGACCGCGAACGTGAATGACTGATGCAACATAGGGGAGGGGGGAAAAAAAAAAAAACAGAACACATTGACGTCTTGCTTCATGGACCTTTTTTACATGCTGCACTTAAAGGAGAACCCTGGTTATGTTTCAACCTAAATCCATGCTGTCAGAGGCTTTATGGCCAACGGTGAAGTACACCATTCTCTAAAACCACTTGCAAGGCTCGACATCTTTAAAGGTCTCTGCCAAAATAGAGACACCCCCCCCCCCCAAATAAATCTGAAGAATCAATTAGAATGTTGTCCTACCTTTGTCTCTTCCTGACATCATGCTCTCCAAACTCTAAAAAGTATTGGAGGCACAACGTTTGCTATCTTCCCTCACATTTACAAACTATGTGCAGAGATATTACCAGTATGAGCAGGCTGGCTAGCTCACTAATGAATGAATTTTTATTGGTTTCATACCTAATGAACATAAAGACCCCTCACAATATGGCTCTTGGCTGAAACACGTAACAGTTCTCATTTAAGCTATTTAAGTTCCAGTTATTACTGCCTACCTTCTTACAGGAGTCCTAGACTTAGATCGTGCTGGAGAGGCAGACCTTTAAAATGGGCAGAAGAGTAGAGAATTATGACACTGCTGAATCACTGCACAAATTTGAAAAGCAATTAAAAAAAAAAAAAGTGGGACATCACGAGACACATACAATTCAAGCTTTTGACAAAAATCATCATATAATTATCAATCAATATAATTGTGTTGATATAAAGGAGGGGAGGCACACACACATAGCTGATGTCTTATCTCAAAAGTATGAGCCAGCTACTTGAGTGCAGAAAATGCACATTTTAAAGCAAATCAACTGTGTGGCATTGTATAAAAGTGCCTTACCTGCTACGGCGCCTGGAGTAAGAGGGTGACCGGTACCTTCTGAGAGAACATGACACATCAGCAGATCATTCAGGAAATGTGGTGGAAACAAGAATTACTAGTGCAATAGTTACCGTTCATTGCTACGACTGCGAGACCGTGAGCGGTACCTCCGTCCCCTGGACCTAGAGCGAGACCTGGATCTGGAACGAGACCTGGTAAGTGGGGTGGAGTGGCAAGACAAGTCATTCTACAAATTGCATCTATTAAAGGGGATTCTCCAGTCCATTCTTCAGGATAGGTATTGATTTCATGTTGGCCAAAGTCACTGGTTCATATTTGGGAAAATAAATGACTAGCTAACATAAGTATAGGTAGGCTGGAGGTGCAAGTTAATTTAACAGATTAAACAGTATACAGGTTTTAGCTAAATCAGACTAAGGAAATGGTCTGGGGTGAGCTCACCTGCTACGACGACTGCCTCCTCTCTTGCTGAAACGGTAGCAATCATAAGCATAGTGCCCCCGATCACCACACTGGTAGCATCGGTCATTTGGATCAAAAGAGCGGCGTCCAGGTCGACCATAACGTGACTTTCGGGACAAACCTGTTGACAGTTCCACCCGTATGCGTGATCCACAAAGAACTCTGGGAAAGGACAGATGACAGCAATACACAAGATGAGGCCACAACCAGTGAGGTAACATTATAAAATGTGCATTCACTATTGTACTGAAGGCTTGCAAATACCAACAATGCAATGACCAATGCCACATATAGGTAGCATCTCAAAGACATAAACAAATACAGCAGAGGACCAAACTGGAGCCCTCACATCCATTTGAATTGAAAAACAATTGGCATACTTTCCATCCATGCCCTTCACAGCATCTTCAGCATCACGAGAGTCTTCATATTCCACAAAAGCAAATCCTGGAGGGTTCCTGGCCACCCAGACACTGCGCAGAGGTCCATAGTAGCTGAACGCACGCTCCAGTTCTCCTTTTGCGGCTCCATTACCCAAGTCTCCAACATAAACCTTACATTCCAAGTTCCGTGAGGAACTTCGGGAGGATGAGTAGTAAGACATCGTCCCCCTGAAATGAGAGCATGCAAATCTACCAGGTTACTCTCAAAGCCACATACAAACAACAACTACGATTACGTTCATGACAAGAAACGCTGTGGGTCATAATTCAATTGAGCAGCCCAATTGCTGAGTTTCAATCAACCAGCCAAGCAGTTTATGGTATGGCTTTAACAGCAGATAATCTAACGATATCAAACCAAACACAAAATAAAAGTAAGTGCCTATGGCATAATCTGTGTTTGGTTTTAAAAAGCCACGCAGTCAATTCAGAGAGAGCGAAGCGCTCACATTGTTAGTAAAAAAGCTGGCTAACCACAGTGAGCAATGCTTGAGCTACAACCTGTTATGATCCTGGAATTAGCTCGCTAACATTAGCTTATGACAATAAGAACACTACCCATCAGGCCAATCTACTTTGATGTTTCTATTTACTTATTTTATCTTACATTGAATCACCTCTGCTCTGACGTTTATGTTACAGCTCGACAGGTCAGACTAAATTTTGGCGGATAACGTAACCTATCAGATTGTTAGGTGATTGTTAGGTCTCAAAGCACGCAAAACATGCTAAGTACAAGGAAGCATGTTGATGGCACGCTACATTGCTAGCATTAGCCTAGCTATACACTCAAATGCTAAACAGCCTAGAAATATAAAATTACTAATTTTGAGGTTCAGTAAATCAATTAATGTTAAATAAAGCCTTATACGAACCTTTAGTATCTGCTAATTTGGCAGTTGTAAAGGCAAACAATCTGACAGAACTGAACATTCATAGGCCCGTCTACAAAGCAAAGTCAGCTAATGTTACAGAGTTCACGTTGACACTATGGATAGCGAGCTTTCGAAACTAAGCTAGGCTAACGGAAGTAGCAGACCCCAAAAAACAATCTCACAATGCTTTACTGCCCTTGTACTCGGAGATTACCCTACGTATCGTTCAGAATAAACATTAAACAACCAGTTTATTTTTCGTTTACCGTTTGCACACCCAGCTCCGCGTTCGCCGATTGCGAGGTAAGGCCTGATAGAAATGTCGCACACCTAATCTTGCAGTGCGCAACCAAGCAACCAGTGATCTTCCTCCCTTTTCAGGTACTTCCGCGCGCCACCGTAATCAACAGGAAGGATGACCATGTATGGAGGAAGCAAAGCAGAGTCCATTCATCAAGCCTTCTGTAGCCTACTCTTTGCCCGTATTAAAAATTCTCTGAGCAAAGTCCTTTGTTCAATGACAGCAACATAAGCAGCACTAACATAAATTACCTTTTTCAAAATTGTTCTTATTGTGTTTTTATTAACCTAAAGGTAACTATCCCATTCAACCACCTGAGGATATTTCTTTAAGCCCAAACCCCAGGCTTGAAGTGAATGAAACCTTCTTGCAAAGGCCTACAGATTCATCTTGTACAATTCTGTTATTATGATTCGTTTTGGCCATTTAGGGAAAGCCCATGTAACCTTAAACTTTATTCTAAATTCAACAAGATCCATCCCAAATACAAATAACTGGTCATCCACTTTAATTGCACTGCAGCAAAAATCTGTCTAAAACAAATGTCTAAAATTATTCTGCTTTTTACGTTTTCCCATTTTCACATGGGAATGGAATTTTCATTCATCAATCATCAATGTCTTGACTGACAAGAAAATGGCCAGCACTCATGCAGAGATGTGGGGATTTGTAAGTGCAGGTGCACAATTTTGATGTAGACCTTACAGCAAAGAATGTCACAAGCATGCTTCCAAAACACGGGTGCACACGGGTCAGCAAAACTATCATCCAGATTGTTTCATTTATTAGGCCTGCAAAAAATGGCAGTGACAACGCCCTACGAAGAATTCACAAGTTCTCCAAATGCAAATGCAAATGGTAGCCAAAGTTTATGTCTCAGTGCATACAGTTAACAGGCTGCCAGTAGAAATTTCGAGGGTGTGTCAAATCAGTGTCCTCTTAAAACGCAGAAGAGCGCGATCAAAACAATAGAAAACTTTTTTCAAAGAAAGCATATGGTTAGTATTGTTCTTTTTTATGTTAAATACTCTGTGCATTCCTTTCAGAGTTTTTGTTTTATTGAGTGTACACGTCTTTTGCACACAGTTCCTGACTGCGATAGCCAGTTGCAATGCAAGTTGTTGGACAGTGACTTGTTTTTGGTAAAGTGAAGTGCAGATGAGAAGAGCTGCAGTGCAATAGCTGTAAATGCCAATAGTGTTATTCCATGACTACTGTCAATCTGCAATGTTAAGTAACATTTTTATTACAATGGAGAATCAATTGGAGAGGTTTGCTTGAGATCCGCACTTGTTGGTCCCACTGGTACTAATGCAGTGCTATTGCGTTTCTATAGGAAAGACAAAGCTACAGGCCCAGGAATCAAATGACTAAATCTACAACATTGTTGCAGGTTAAAATTCACCAGTCACACTTGTATATAGTTTTTGAATGCCTGCTTCACAGGTCACATCTGTGAACCAAATATGTCACATCCATAACACCAGTTTTTCCAAAATAATTCTAATCAAAAACAACTTATTTTACAAAATGATTTTTTTTTCCGTGTTCACTAACGTGTCCTGCTTAGTATACAGCTAATGATTTCAATTTTTCTCTGTAAACTTCACAGACTTTGAAGAAAAACTGTAGTCTCCCATAACAACTTGTCCATTCAGTGTCACACATTTGCTCACTAAAGTGTGAGCCTGGCCTAATTCATTTGTTTCCTATGTCCACAGTGAAATCTGCTGAGTGTCATCCCTGCCTCTTTCCGGCGGGCTCCTCTCACCCTCCCTTCCTGAGTGGACTGCAACCAACACTACGGGAGGCCCGTGCCAGCACCGACACTCCATCATAGAGGCCCATCCTAGACGCCCATGCCAGGACCAACTCCCCTTTTTCTGAGGCTTTGTGACTGACCCCCTCTCACAATAGCTCTGTCAAATGGACCCTTATTGTTACCCCCATGACCCATTTCACTCCTTGAGTTTAACACCATGTATAGCCACTGCTACACAGTCATAACTCCTGATAACCACCTATAGGCTGACTACCGCATAATGTAAAGTGGGAAAATACTCTGGAACTATTATGAACCTTAGCTAAAACCCATAGACAACTTGTAGTCTATCATGGTTACTACTGATTGTAATTTTCCTGCATGACCCCTGGCAGTTGGGTTAGCCCCTTGAGTCGTGGATCTGCCCAAGGTTTCTTCCTAGACTAACTAAACATAAGGGAGTTTTTCCTTGCCCCTGTTGCTCTTGAGTGCTCCTTCTGTAAAGCGCCATGAGACAATACTATTGTAAAAGGCGCTGTATAAATACAACTGAAATGAATTGAATTGACATCTGTAACACAAATTAAAAGGCTCATATTCTTTATAATGTAAATCATATACATTCTGTGAGTTTGCCTGTATTTAGCTATGGAATTTGCATTATAAAGTATTATTATGACATTATGAAATACTGATATACATATGCTTCATTTGGTATGAGGTAGTTTGGCCTTGAAACTGATTCACTTGGACAAAAAGTTTTGGGCTTCTTTCTCACAAAGTTTGATGGAATTTTGGTTTATGGCATGTTCATAGAGGAGGGCATAAAAACCTGATCCAGTTACACCAGTTCTGTGAAGAGGAATGATGAACTGATGAAAACCCAGAGAGCAAGATGCATGGCAGTCGACTAGCATTTTGTTCATCTTGTCTCTGGCAGGCTGCTGCGTTTGCTGTCTTGAAAATACCATTTGCTGTTTGCTTGCTGGACACTAGACTTGCTCAGTGTATACAGATTCACTCTGATGTGACATGATCAGATAACAGGTTTAAAACCAAAACATCAGTGCTTTGAGACATTTGGAATTTTATTTTGATAAGTTATTGTCATTCCACCTTCCACTCAAGGTTGGGTATGAATGTTAACTGATGTCCTATGAAACAGTCATGCTTTGTGAAGAATTTACGAGACCTGCTAAGAATGTGTTATGTACTCACCTGTAAACTGTGTGGGTAAACATCTGGTTTCAACATTTTTTTTACGTTTTGTTTTTCACATTAATAAGATCTACATTTTGGTTGCTTTTACTTAATATATTTTTACATAATAAAATAAGCATAATTTACATTTAATCAATAATTGCTGAAATAGGCCTACACAATAAAAAATGGCTTTAAATGTTTTTTTTTTTTTTTCAAAAATGGATTTATAGCATTTTGGAACCAAACTCTTCAACTGACTCTTCTTGTAATATCTTGATGCTGGAGCATTCAAGTAACACAGTAACACAGTACAAATGGCTTCGGAAAATAATCTCTGAGGAGTGCCACAAGATTCAGTTCAGTCTTTGCAATAAACACCACCAGTGTAGATGATCCCCAATTCTTAATGTTTGATGTGTGTTTGTACATGTGGTGTATGCATGACAATAAGATTGATTGCTACAAGGACATCATCAGTTACTTCACAGAGAAAAGAAGAGATAAAGAAATGATGCCCCCTCTGAAATTTGCCACCCTAGGCATCTGGGCTCTGTTGTCTATGGCAGGAACCGGCCTGAGGTAAACCCTGATATTTGGTCAATGCTGAGCAATACAGTGTTAAGTACTACTAATACTACTACTACTACTAATAACAATATAAAATTGTTCACATTATTTTATATCAAGAGTAAATCAATATCTAATTTCTTCCAGAAAATGCACCTTGACACAGTTGAAAATAAAATAACTATATTTGTTAAGATCAGCTGAAGTTCTTACAAGTTTTTAAAGACACAATACACATCATGCCATGTTCTCAAAACAATAAACATCCTCTGTTTCAGCAATTCTGTTTCATTTGGAAAATGTATCATTTTTTCTGTATTTATTTATTTATTACATATTTTATACTATTTCGTCATTATTCAGGCAGAGAGAAATAACCACATAAGTTGCACAGAAATTCCACAGGTGAGCAAGACATAAGGCAGAGCGCCCCAACACAAAGACAGACACAGATAACCTCATATTTCAGTTTACAAAGAAATGGTTGACATCAAGACACAGATGAAACAAATCAAGTATTAACCAACTTTTGTAAAAGTAAAGTAGTTGTTAAAATGATTACAGTAATTTGAATAAAGTGGCCCATCATCTTTTTTTCAGACCACTGACCAGCCTCAGTGGTTTCACAGTTCACAGCCTAGACAAGAGGAGCCATCAATCTGAAAGAAAGACCAGATTGTGGACTGTAAACCTAGACATCAACAATAGGTCATGCGCACAAATCAACAGAGAGTTCATGCACATTACATGTACAAATAATGGAACGTAGTCACAAACACTGATGCTACACTAGCAGTGGTAAACAGAAGGGTGTTGCTGTTCCAGCCCAAGGCATTTTGGTTGGGTTTTAGGTTGTGTCATGTCCTCTCGTCTACTTGAGTACTCCACCAACCTGAAAACACACTAATAGATGGCAATGTTCATGCATTCACTATGGATTCTTGGCTTATCAGGAAGAAGAATAGACAATGTCAACTGATTGGCATTTTTTCAGAGAAAGTATGTCTATTTAGCACATTTTTAAACTCATTGTAACCTGACTGAAGAAATTACAAGATAACAAGAGAGAATGAATTGTGAAATGGTTTGATTTTATGAAATGTAACAGGTATATTATAATATATAAGACTACAAATTGAACAGTGTAAGGCTGGCTATACTGTTTAGATTTCAGTACAAATTAGGCTGTGTAACATTTACTATATATAGGCCTAATTCTTGTTTTTCAGTGGAAAACAGTTAAAAATGTACACTAGTCCAATAAGAATCTGAGGGTCAGAGCCTGCTACATGGTTCAGCAGACAAATAATAAAAAAAAAAATCTAACAAACTTCTCCAAGGGTGGACAAATAGGCAAATGAAAATAAGCCTTAAAGAAGCAGGTTCCACGGCATGAGGCAGCATGTCACCTCAGTACTATCTGCATTTATATGTATATGTATATGTGTATTAGAAAAGCAGTCTCTCTTAAAGAGTGAAGCAGAAACAGTGTAAGCTATACAAATTTGAAACAGCTGATCATATAAACATTGATTTAAAGAAGCTGTTTACATTATCTTAGTTCAAAATTATCTCAGGTGGTATGGCCACACATACCGTACATTGTTTCCTGACCATAGAGAGGAGTCTTGCACAACCTCTAAAGAGCACTTCAATCATTCCATGCACTTTACTTGCCCCTTGTGAGGCAACACATGTAGTGAACAGCTAACGTCAACAGCTAAAGCAACACTTTCTTTTAAGATATCAAATAAGATATCTAGAATATCCTATTGAACATTTTACTGAAACACTGGGAGTTAATCAATAAATTCCTCACCATGAACAAATATGTTTGATTTAGAATGTACACAACTTCCAGGTTAATCAAACGAATGGACCTACAGGTGAAAACAGGACTAATTTCACCAGATTCCTTTGCTGGATATCTACGTCTGCAGTGCTAAAAGGATTTAGGAGTCAGAAAGAACACCTCAGTGTGAATGGGGGGCTTTAACTAAAGTACATGCTTTGCTTTGCCTGCTGCTCTTTCACAGGGAAATGATATTGCACATTATCTCAATTATTTGGGTATCTAGTGTTCTCAAAACAAACAAGCCATCTAAAGAAAAACAAAAATATATACAAAAATACTCTAAGACGCCTAAGTCAGCCAACATAATTTACCGTAAAACAAACATTTGAATCTTCTTAAGGCAGTATCTGGGTAAGTCAGGGAATAAAAAATGTATATTGTACATTACACCACACTACCTAACAGTCTCTTGAAGTGAATTAGAAGCAACATGAATGTTTTAAGCATAGGTTCAAGATCTATCCATTTCAGTCAAGCAATGTAAAGCCCATGTGTTCCCTTCAAAAATTACAACTCATCAGCACACATGTCTAGCAATGAGTGTCCATAACCTTACACAGTTTGTAGTCCAGCCAGATCTCTCATTGAGTCTGTGCTCCAGCCAGGCCAAGCATTCATGGCAGACCATACTAGATTTTGGATGAAATGGTCGGCCTAATGCAAAGATTAATTTTTCATGTAGAACATAATAAATTGTTGTGGATGACAAATTTATGTACATACCAATACCAAAATATAAGTACGTATATCTTGTGAACAGTAGGGGTAATCAATTCAGGAGTTAGTCAGCGCAGTATCTGACACAGAGGCTGAAAGTGTCTCCAATCTCAATTTTCAACCTACCTCCATTTAATAAAATTTGAACACTGTCTCTTCTTGTATCACCCTCAATGCATGCTTTTATAGGTAAACCATGCCATTACATTGCTGTATATTCTATCATGCATTTCGACCCATACATCACAACAAAGCATCAGCCCATGCTGAGTACGGGCTGTTCCACAGACACGTGTCACAAATTCACAGGTTTCCACAAACATAAACAAGTATCACTTGACAGGCAGACAACATGTAAAACTCAGCACAAATGCAGATTCAACATTGGCCTGTGAGGAGGGCAATGTCACTCAATTCCACTTTCACAGCAGGACCTATCTGGCTCTCTTCTCTGCCTGGAGACTATTTGAAGAAGTGTTTCTTTGAACAGAGAAATATATGAATGAATCTTTATTGTCTGTATACTGAAAAATAAGTAAAAAGGCAGTTGTGGTTGTAAAAAGAAAAGGGAAGAATGAAGAATAATGTGATGGGGTTGTTTGCATCACACAGTGTTGAAGTTAAAGATACTTTAAGGTCAAGATTAAAACAATGACATCAACACAACAGAAAGAGGACCAGCGGAGAGAGGTGAGGGAAATGATGAAAGGGTTTGGTGGAGCACGCATCCTGAGGGTGGCTGGGGTTGGAGGGGGGCAGTCACTCAGATGGAAAACCAAGTCAGTGTAATGTCAAAGCTTTATTTACAATGCCCCATGTGCCAGCAAGATAAAGTCAAACCTCTACTGTGGTGGTAGCACAAGCCCAGGCTGTGGAATGGGAGGCCATGCCTCATGGGGTTTTGCCGCACATTGCTCCCATGAACAAGAAGCATGGGAGGTGCATCAGAGTGATTGGCAGCAGGGCCCATGGAGCACCAGAACCAAAGAGGCATGTTTGTTGTCAGGGTAGGAAAGTCCAAAGCTCAGCAGAATCTCAATGCAGCCAGATGACTGGGTGCAAACTTAACAAATAAATGTTTTTTAATATGATATCTTAAAATAAATAAATACATAAATAAATAAGTTAATTCATCTATGACTGAAACAAGATTAAACAGTGGAACTTTAGCAGAAATATCAATTGACTCAGTATCACTCAGTTCCATCACAGCTCATGTTTGATTGCTCTCCTGGAGCAGACCTAGCCATGCTAGAGGGCTTTCTGCTTCACCCTTATCCCTTCACATCTATGAGATCTGGAGACACACAGTGCTTCCTTGCCCTGGACATCCTAAATATTACTGGCTGATCGGCTGACCCATGAACTGGAGATACATATTAACGTGGACAAAGTGCTTGGGCCAAGCTCTAGCCATGTCTGATATGTTATCTTCATGTCCCAACATCTGTCTCTTTGATCAAAGTCTTTTCTCTTTTCTCATAGTCTTTCCTCTTTTTCTCCCTTAGCCCATCCAGTTGTAACTAAATATGAACCCTTGGCTTGTTCTTCCCTGCTGTTCCCAGGTGATAAACTGTTTGCATCTAACTGAAGGATGCCCATTGTGCATCATCCTACATATTTTTACGTGGAGTAGCTGCTTCTTCTCAACAGCCAGAAGAAAAAAAAATCATCTTCCACATGTGCTGCACACAACCATGTACCCACAGGTCATGAGCAAGACCAGCTGAAGTTGAAGCTGGGCGAGAACATTGCACAAAGTATCTCCTCCATCCATTTTAATAGTGGGGGAAATGGAGGCACAGATGGGCCCAACAACACGCAGCTCTTTCCTTTGGTCCTCCTCTCTGACACTGTGGTATTCTTTCCCTACCTGCATTGTTTTTTTTCTTGGTCATGTCATACCTTCCTTACTGGAACTACATTCCTTTTGTTTCCTGTCTGCCATCTTTCCACATTCCTTTCTGTCTGACATCCTTCTCTCCTCTGTAACCTTTCTTGTTGACTGGTGCAGGCTTGGGTGTCATAAATTATTGGGACGGATTTATGTGAAGTCTGAATTGCTAAAGGTGTAATTTCATGTTCGAAAAGTTTCCTGAAGACCTTGCTAATTTGTACAGATGTATATCTGGTGTCATGTCAACAAGGACCAGGTTACTAGACCTAGTGATTAGACTAGACCTTGTATGTGTGTTTGTGTGTGTGTATGTGTGTGTGTGTGTGTGTGGTGTGTGTGTGTGTGTGTGTGTGTGTGTGTGTGTGCAGATGTGGATGTGTGTCTGTTTGGTTTTGAGACGCATGCTATGGCTCTGCTCCTGCCCGTCTTGCCTTTCCCTGCCCAGGTTTAGAAGCCCTCGATGTGGCAGTAGGCTTCTAGGCTGGAGAAGAGGATGTACAGGAGCCAGAGCGAAATGAAGAGGAGGGATGTGATCAGGCGAGGAACCCGCGCCCCCCCGAGCTCGCCGCCAATGGAGGGCCGACGGCGGAAGAGCAGCACGCCCATGGCAATGAAGGCGAAGATGGTGAAGAGCGTGACGGAGAAGGCCAGGGAGCCCGGGTCCACTTTGAAGGGACGGTTTTGCGCCTTCCAGTAGATGGCAGCCACTGACCATGCCACACCAATGCCCAGGAATACATTCACAGCATTGCTGCCTGTTACATTGCCCACTGATGCATCCGCATACTGATCCTGTGTGGCTGCCACCTTACTGGCAAAGGTATCTGGAAGAACAAGAGGAGAGAATGAAAGCGACTACAGGGAAGACAAAGAAAAACACAGCATGACATTCCTGACCACAGCACTGTTTTTACCTGAGACTTAGCCATGACCCAATGAAAATATGACAAGAATTCTCAATCTGAATTCTCAATCTGTTAATCACCAGCATTAATGTCTTACCCAAGTGACAAAGAAAAGGTTCACCTCCTGGCATGTGACACAACACGTTTGCATCTCTCACACCCCTGGCCTAAAGAGGCTATAAGTATAGTGTGATGTACACAACAGTAATAGGAGTGGGGGTAGGCTGTTGAATAGTTACCATCTTAAAAGAGTGAGATAACTTCATTGTCATACAACCAACTAAACCAGAAAAACCTATTTGCATTATAAAAGCCTAACTCATTTACACCAGGAGTGTAGTGGCACCTTCAAGTGGAAACATAAGAAACAGCAGAAACATCATGTCTGTCTACCAGCAGGGTTCTGAGCCCAGGTCACAAAACAATATGTAGATGAGCTGCGTGGGTGGCAAGTGGGACACAACAGGTGACGTTGTTTCATACGGTCATATACGCCTTACATGTAGTTGAAGTTCGTAAAAAGGGTGGAGTTAAACAAATGTTTTAGAAGTCAGTGGACTTCCATTACCACAAAGCATTTGTGTATTTGTCAAGGTGCTTACTTAAATGAGACGTGGTACATCAGAAAATGTGAAAATGTAAAAAAGAAAACCTTGTCCTTTACCTGGCAGTGAGGTGCCCAGTGCCACAAAGACCACCGCAGTGACCGTGTCCCTCAGTCCCACAGTGCAGCCAAAGTGGGAGGCCAGGTCACCGATGATGGCAGTAAGGAGGCCAATAACACTAATGGACACAATGAAGCAGGCCCAACCATTCCAGTACTCGGTGGGGGGCACACAGGCAAAAAGAACCTTCCAGAACACAGTCAGAAAGTGCATGACATAGTCGGAACAGGAGGGCAGACGCTCTTCACGACCTTCATCATCCTCCTCATCTCCATCACCTGTAGAGATACATTCATATAGTCATTTCAACACAGTCACACATACAGTCCAGTAGTCTATTTACTGATCAACTTAAGAGCATAGGAAAGATGTCTTGAACGCAGCTTTCCATTGACGTGTATTGTACTTTACTGTGGCCACACATGCTATGTGGTTTAATGGGAGAGCAGGCCTGGCATGCAAACTTCATTTGGACAAACATGGTGCTTAGTACACATAGCATAGTTAAAGGAAAGTTCAAGAGCATTTCAGGAGTATTTCATCCCATAGTCTGAGGTCATAGGCTGTAGGTACAGGAAAAAGAATGCAATAGGTATAGAAACATGCTAAAAGTGGCTACAACAAAATTGCTGCTGGTTCACTTTTTTATATTTCACCACACTTTCTATTTTTGTTCCCCACCAACAACAATCAATTTTTTTCTTTAAGCTAAAAAACACTGCAGTTGTACAGGTAGGTCAAGTGTCAACTAGGTTGAATTTGCATGCTAATACACTACCCCATAGAGTCCAACAGAGGGCAGTGTAAAACCATGTATGTGTAGTACTCTCCCATATGCCATATGGTTACTGCTGTGGTCTTTTCCTCAGCTGACAACTTAAGCATGTGTGAGGTGAGCTTTTGCTATTCTGTTGGAGACACACACTTAACAGGTGTTATGGATGTGATTCCACTCATGCTTCTATTGGCCTTAAGGAAGAGGTATTAAACTGTATGAAACAGATGGCCTCGGAAAGAGATGTCCCATTCCATCCACACTATATGTGCAGTGGGGATGGGGGATTCCTGGGCTCTCATTAGATTGGAGAGAAAGTCAACACTGGTGTGAGCCCTGGCAATTATCTGCCACCACGATGGAAATTAGAGAATTACAGCAATACACACACACTCACACACACGCACACACATGGATACAATTTGTCACACAAACAAAAGCAGACGCAAATAAATGCACAAATAACCGTCTCCAGTTCTCTTTCAAAATTAAGGCACGTCATCGGTGATTTGTTGGTGATGGTGAAAAAGCCACACACCTGCACTGACAGTCACAGCCTCAACAAACTGTTCCCTCCAGGAGTGTGTGCCAATTACAAGAGCCAGGTTGGTCTTCTTGATGAGTTTGTCCACAGTACTCTAGCAAACACAAGGCACACATGAACACACACAGGAGTGAGCTCTCACATCTAACACAGCACTGGCAATAGCCCAGGAGCGATGGTGCACAACTCTGACAATACCTGCTGAATGACTGAATTTTAGAGAGAATGGGGTAATAGAGTAAAAACATACACTGTGTTTTAGAACCCCCTGGAAATACTGTAATATACCCCCTAGATATGCTGAAACTTTACCCTCCTTGTAAATATATAATTTAAAAACAAACTCGCATAATTAACGCAGGTTTGCTCCCATCTATAATTCATAGACCTCTGAGCACACTGTGGATGTTTACACAAAAACACAACCAGCCATATTAAAACAACAAAGTGAAAATTAGGTTGTGTTATTTAGCTATTTTTCAAGCTAGCCCATCTATGACTTTTTCATGAATCAGCGTAAAAGCCCATAGGCAGATAGGCCATCTGCAGTGATCCAGGAATGACATGAAACTGATCCAAGCGCAGTGTGATGCCAAGCATCTTTTGGTGCTGAGCAAACACTTGGCTCATTATTCTGAACTGAGTAGCTCCATTTCATCTGGTGCTGCTCATTGGCCCACAAGTGTTCTTGCTCATACAGTATAGGCATGCATTTTTTATCTGACCTACATCTTCAGCAAGTATTTGTGAATATCATTTCTGCTAAGGCTTCTGTTTATCTTTGTGCATTTGTGTTTGGATTCAGTGCATGTATGTGTGTGTGTGTGTGTGTGTGTGTGTGTATGTCTGCCTGTCTTTCTGCTTGTGACACATTGAGGGAGGATGGTGTACCTTAAACTCATAGGACTCTTCAATGACCACCTCCATGCGACTGTGCTCCCCCAAGATGGGCTTCCCCATCTCAGCAATGCGTCTAGCCTCCTCCTCCTCAGCACTCATCTGGCCCTCTGGATCCTCTGGGAGACAGGAAGAAAGGGATGGAGAAAGAGAGATTGGGTGAGAGGAGGAACAGCAGGGAGAAAGAAAGAAAGAAAGAAAGAAATGAAGAAGAGCGAGAGAGATAGGGCAGATGGTTGGAGAGGATAGAGTATAGTTTATATAAGGAAAGTCATGGAGATCAAAAGATTTTGGGGTAACAGTGGGAAAGACAGGGAAAGAATGCAGGAGTACAGAAAGAAGAAGAAAGGGTGACGAGTGAGACAAAAGGGGGTGATAAAAACTGAGCCCTGGAGATGGTATGTCCAAACAGGGGAGAAGAGTGAATTCACGGCCTGTCCATCAGGCATATGAAGAGATGGGCATGACAGGGCTCATATGGCTGGGCTCATGGTTGGCCTTGTGGAGATACACACAGATATATCTGTTCCACTGACAGTGTTTAAGCCTCAAGCTAGGTTCCAGCCAATGACCCCATGTGTCTCGTGAGTGTGTATTGTTCTCAAGTAAAGACACTGATACAGACATGGGTGAGATGGACAGAAACCTCTGAACACAAACAACTTAATAATGGAGATGGAGCCTCTGTGAGCCCCGTCTGGAAATTAGGTTGAGGTGCAAGAAAGACTGGTAAAGACTGGCAGTAGCAGTGCATGGCCACACCTTATGATCACCATGCTGTATGCTAGGACCACAGATTTAAATAGGGCTCACTTTGACTGCACCACTCCTGCCACTGAAGGAACATTTTAGAAAACTCAAATGATCTCACAGTAGGGAGTGTTCAGCTATCAGCAGGACTAAACCGGCTTTTTGTTTCAGCCTTTTTTTACTTCTTCCCTGTTTTTAACTACCCTAACAGATACGGCATACTTTGAATTTGCACTGACTGCACTGTTATGGTGGTGCCATTCAAGCTCCTCAACACACACACATACACACACACACACACACACACACACATATAGATATCGAGAGTAAGGTGGAACTAAGTGGGAAAGAGCTTGGTGAAGAAGGAGGAAAGCTAATATCATGCATCCCAGGAGAAAGAAGAGACAGAGGAGCTGCATGGAGAGGAGCTTTACACCAAACACCTGGGAAACAGAGCAACACATCGCTGTCACACCACACGAGGAGACAGAGACCTCAGCTCAGCACAGCATCAGCTAGGGGTAGGAGCCTGCACTATTATTACTACAATTATACATTTATACCAACACACACACACACACACACACACTAACACACGCACACACACACACACACACACACACACACACACACCACACACACACACCACACACACACACCAAAAGGAAAAATGACCAGAGGCTCACACGTGGCTGCTTCTGGCTGTTCAGCAAAATGGTGAAGTCAAGATCATTTGTCTGTCTCCAATGCTTGGCTCCCAGCTTAGAGCAGAGACTCTAATTATCACATGAGGAGCAGGGCCATCGCAGCCTCACTGTTTCCATGCCACTTTGCCCTTCTAACAGTTATGTTCGACATAGCCTCCAGTGACTCTAAGAACGGCTGCCGCTACACCACAGAAATGCTATTGGCTAATTCTTAACAGAAAAGAGGAAATGGCTACACTTTGAATAAATTGTTTTATTGTTCCGTTGACATATTTCAGCCTCAAGGTGCAGCGCTGTCTTTTCTTCTTTCACTGACTTACATAAGTTTCGAAGTTTAGTCAGGCCCTCTAAAACACTGTGAAAAGGCTGTGCTCCACCCCTGTGTTCCATGATCTTTCACAAATCACATCTCTCCATCAAGCATTAGCCCCAGTGACTGAGGGCTGGTGAGAGTCTGTGAGCAGATAACTAGTGCTCACTACATAATATGGGAGCGCATACTGTATGTCACAGTGAGGTGAGAGAGCTGCCACTTTGCCATTGAGGGGCAACCCTGACGCAAATCCACTACAGCTGCTGAATGTGGCAAGAAGGATATGAGAGGCTCTCTCTGTGCCAGTCCACAGACAAATATTTATGGCATATTCATATACCATCACATGACTTGTGAGGATGTGTGGATGTGTCCACTGAGTAGACAATGTGCCAAAACTCTGACAGCCTAACCTGATCTGTTCATAGGGAAGACCTGGCAGCTAATAGAGAATGAATGTATGAGAAATGCTGTGATGAACTGGAGCTCATCTCCCATGGCAGAGGGGTGGGGGTGAGGCTGGTGGGGACATGAGGGGAGGCAGGCTGGGGTGGGGAATGGTTTAGGAGGATGAGGAGGAGAAGGGAGGGGAGGGAGGTTACAGTACCTTGGTTGAGTAGCAAAGCTGTGGAGGAAATGAAAGAAGAGAGGTGAGAGGTTAGTTTCCTGTTCTCTCTCTGCTGAGGAGCCGACTCAGTGATGGGTGACCAGCGGTGGAGGTTATCATGGCTTTAGTAACGTTACTCCTGTTCATTAGTGAGGAGATGAGGGTTAACAGAAAGACTGCAGACTTGGGGGATAGAGTTTCCCTAAACCAATAGCTCAGCTTGCACTCGCTTTGTACCACACTCACTCACTGACACAGCCCAATTTCCAGCAAGTAGCAGATATTCTCATATGTTGGCCGACTAAAATTCTGTGACTTTTTGATGATAAACCGGGACCCTGATTTAGCCAAAGCCTAAGCACTGTAATAAACCCCTCCATTCCAGACACACCAACACACAGAGAGAGAAAAGCAGAGACACTAACCTGAGATGCCCCTCTTGAGCCAGCGCGGTTCATCCAGCACTAGAAAGAAATTCTCATGTTTCTCATACTCCTCGTCATCAATGATCCGCACTTGAATTGTTTGACTGCATTCAAACATACACAACCACACACACAAGAAATGAAATTGTGTGTTACCCAAATGAAAGGTTTATGCACAGTAAAACAATTAGGATGACAAGAAGACCCCCCCCTCTCCACCCCCCCACACACAAGCACACACTGTCATACACATACACTGATTCACTAAACTCACATAGAGACAGCCAGACATAACAGTCTGTTATGTCTTCATAACAGACTTCATAAATGCTTAATACAATACCTCTGGGATTGGGAAAATGCATGTTTTGAGCATACACACACACACACACACACACACATACACACACACAGCATCCCTAGTGAGAACTAGTTGGAGTAGTCAGTCACCCAGACAGCTGAGCCATATCCCTCTGAGCAGGCAGGCCTGGCCCCTTAGAGCTCACAACTTAAATCACTTCACAGAGCCAGCGCACACATCAATATTGCATCACACACACCCTGAATTATTCACGCCAGGGCCACAGCACCACCTCTCCAGGGCCTCTCATCAACCAACACAAACACCTGCATATGGATAGAATAGAAATGTGAGTGCATGTGCTCTCACAGACTCAGGCGTCTGGCAGGCATCTTTGGGCATAGTGTGTCTATCACCACAACATCTGTGTGGTGCAGCACAGACAGGCGGCCCAGAGGTCAGAGGCCAGCGACAGCTGGATTTGCTCCCGCTGGGGCCGATTCACAGCACCGCTTGTCCTCTAAGAGACACACAAGAAACTCCAAGCCCCCTTCATTGTGACCTTTGACCTGTGGTGCTTCTACTGTCATATTCTTCCCTGAGTTGCTTCGGCTGAAGTGTTCCTATAAGTCACTCTGTATCCCACTGTCAGGCAAAGACAGTGAGATGCAAAATGAGTCAGCAATGTGACAGTGTTTTGCATCAACAAAGATTCTCAGATATATCAGACAGAGCTCTTAATTGTCAGTCCAGAGGGTGTAGTACTGAGAGCAGATGAGTGCATCTTTCCCAGTGTGGACCTAAATGGAGCTGCCTGGGTAATTATCACAGCAGACACAGGGAGCAGCACTGTGAACCGGTAACCCCAGTGAAACACTATGCAAACACCCAATGGGAAGCATTTACAAAGTGCAACCAGACTCACTATTTACACCACAATTACTGAGCTATTAGAAACCTGAACTTGAAACCCCAGAAGCCACTCTCTCTCTTTGTCTCTCTCCCTATCTCTCTCTCTCTATCTATCTATTTATCTCTCAAATGTCTTTCTCCATCTGTGGTTTCATATTAAGCATATCTAACCATACAGACGGGTGCAAAGCTGCGCAGGGGGCTGTGCTACGGTGTTGTGATGCTCTGTTCTTTGTTGCTAATAACAAACTGGGACTCATAACAGTTCGTCTCTGTGAATAATAAGGGTGAGGAGGGAGAGAGTCACAATGTCTGTGTGTTCCCTCTCATTTTAACAGTCTTTCCAGGACAAACTGAAAGGTGAGTGATTAGCGTGACGTACTGACTCCCCTCCCCCCACCCCCTCCACCTTCATCTGGCAATCTCTTTCTCATCTCTCATCTCTTTTTCACACACACCTCTTGTTGTTCCCTCACAGACTGACTCCTTCCGTGTCTTCCACTCACCTAAGTTCAAATTCTCTCTCTCTCTCTCTGTCTCTCTCTCTCTCTCTCCACACCTCAATCAAAATCTCTCTCGCTCCTTCAAACACTCACACTCAGGCGAGTCTCTCCCTCACGATGCATTTCAAGTGAACCTCACCCTCCTTCAAGTATTCACACATTCACTTCAACTTTTCCTGTCTCCATCTGCAGTCATCTCACATCCAACCAAATGTCTGACACTCAGCCCCACAGTCAGATTCTCATTCAGTCCTCTCTCCCTCTCTTAGCTCCATCAGCACCACTCTCTCACCAAGCTCTGGCTGGAGTGTGTGTATATATATATACAGTATATACACTTTCCTCTCTGTCTCTGTCTCTCTCTCTCTCTGTCCTCTCTCTCTTTTGCTTCTCTAGTTGAGGCTTTCATGGACCACTCACTGATAAAAACCTCTCTCTCTCTCTCTCTCTCTCTCTCTCTCTCTCTATATATATATATATATATATATATATATGTGTGTGTGTGTATGTGGTTGCAATCTCATTCTTGCTCACTCATGCAGTGGATTGTTTTTCTTACGTGGTTTGGTCATTGACAAACTCCAGTTCTCCCCTCACATCCTCATAGTCCACACCATCCCCCCTGGCACTGCCCGCCTCGGTGTGGTAGGGAAGGATGACGGTGCCCCGGGCGCCCGAGTTTCGCACCACTGTCACTCCATGGTGCCCACGCTCTCACTCACGCGCACCAGCCGCTCGCTGAAGGTGAAGATCCCAGCGTGGTCATCATCCAGGATGGTCACTGTGGCAACCAGAGGCTCGACCAGTCGTCCCTTTGGCAACTCGCCAACCTCATCGCTCTCGAACATGCCCTCTGCATCCCCCACCCGCAGGTTCAACAGACGCACAAAGAAGTGCTCATCCTCCTCAAAGATGTCATCATCAATGATGCCAACCTGAGGGAGAGAAACAAAAGGAAAGAAGAGATGATTGAGGACAGGAGAAAAGAAAAGCAAAGAAGTTGATTAGTATGTTAGGAGTTAAGAGGAAGGAAGAGTAGAACAAGGGAGAAGAGAGGAAAGGAGAAAAGAGGAGGTTGGATGGAGGATAGGAGTGAAGAGACCAGAGTGAAGAGGAGAGGAGATGGGGTGACAGAGACATGAGAATAGAGGACAAAAATGGAAGTGTCAGAACAGAATACTTTGCTCAACATGGTGCCAGACAAGGACACTCATTAAGTCCTACTTTATATTCTTTTTAATTGGCCAAAGCATTGAACAGCCATTCACCTCCAGGCCTTTTACTAAATGAATTAGAGGTTAAACGGCCTATATTTGCAGTTGACCTTATAAGATGTCTGATACTGAAACACATTCACAGCAACTCTATCAACTGAGCCACTTTATGTCAAACTAAATCTGGCCAAATTGCAATCAAAGTATTACAAATCTGGCCAAATTGCAATCATGGTATTACTAAATAGGTCAGCTGCCAGGGATGGCACAGCGTGTGTGAGCATACATGAGTGCACATTCAGTAGACACATCTATTCTAATAATAACCCCCTCAACCCCCCTCAACCCCCCACCCCACCCCTTGTGAAAGGTCTAAGCGAAGATGCCCATTATGCCCTTGAAGCTTTTTGTATGCCATTGTTCAAGGGAAACCAGGCAACATTTTATGCTAGTTAACTTACCAACTTTGTTGTCCCTTTGATGGTTAAATGGCTCATTATGGGGTGAATAAAGGCTCTCTCGGCTCCCCCTGCAGTTTCTATGTGCATTTACAGCCCTTGCAAGATCTCAACGGTGCCCCAAAACTGAACCTGTCTTGCTTGCAAGCCTTTAGAAATAGCGTTCATTATCTTCAAATGTTACTGAACAACATGTGTTGAATTTCATTCTTTGAAAATTATTAGCGCTGGTTCCTTTCTCTGGTTTGCAAACAAATCCACATATATTGGTAAAATTTATTTATATTATATTTATAAAATTATTTAGATCTCTGTTGTTAATTTGATGACTTTAGGGGGAGCTCCGTAGCTTAAAAATCGTGGACTTGCCTGGTATGCCTTTATTTTTGCTTTTGGAATAGCCTGTGAAATAACTACAATATGTGTTTATGTTTATGGAAAGCCAGTATGGTCACAGAAAAAACGTAGTATCAGATAGAGAGGGAGAGCTGGTTATCTGCTTACATCACACAACTGCACACTTGTTCATTTGATTTGCCAGGAGTAAGACAGAGGCATGACACATTTGTACAGCATCTCCTGTAAGTGGCCATGCTTTTTCATACTATTTTATTTTACTGCTCACACACACCTGAGGCTGTTCACCGGGGACAACTAACTGACTTAAATATAGCCTTCTATGCATTTCATCTTTTTTCCTCCTCTTTTCTCTCTCCATCCCTTTTTCCACTAGGGCCATCACATTTACTGCTTCACAAGACAAACATAGTGACACACATCGCCTACTGCCAACACAGTTTGGCAGAGGCCCAGAATCCCATGACCCATCATGACCCCCTTCTCAAAGCCACCCGGACTGTAATGTTTACTGATCTTTTACTGTTTTTTTTCTTTTTTCTATTGGTGAAATAGACAGTTTGCGGATGTTTCCCTCAAATCTCAGAGTCAGAAATGAGTTTGAGTATTACTGAACACTATGTTTTATTAGTTTGCCAATCTGAATATACTGATCTAATATTTGTTCTAATGAGGTAAGACTTACATTTAATCGTTTACATTTAAGACTTTATTGACCTTTTATTTGCTGTTCATTATGAACCTTTGAAACACAAACAGGTGTGTGTGTAATTAATGTAAACAAATGCCGGAGTGCCTTGTTTGTGACGCATGACCTGCACCATTAAGCCTGACCATGATTCAACACAGTACCTAAACCCTCCCATCACCAAGGCTGCTTTGTCTCTTAACACAGTGGAGCAAGGAGGTATAAATAATATGCAATTTAGTACTATTCTGTCCTTATTACCTCTGCAAAGGAGGCTATGCTTTCGCAGGCATTTGTCTGTCCGTTTGTCTGTCTGTCTGTGTACAAAATAACTCAAAAAATACAACAGGGATTTGGGTGAACTAACATGGGTATTAGGACCAGGAACAGATAATTAAATTTTGGTTGTGATCCAGACAACCTTCTGGAATTTGTATTCCGTCAGATCCTATATTGACTTGGCAGAGGTCTATGCTCTCCGAGTGCTTTTCTAATTGTAATATGGTATATCACAAAAGAGAGAAACTGAAGTTTCAAACTTGAGCTTGTCTCAGTACCCACTATTGCAATCTTTACACTGACTTTTCTCTTTCACTCATACTACAACGGCCCAATTAAAAGGAATCAGTGAAACTATGGCAAAATGGATATCTTTGCTGGAGCGTGCTGTGATTTGATAGAAATGGGAAAAGTATTTGCCATGTGTGCAGTACAGTGTGCAGTGCAATATAATAAACTAGGCAAAATAAATGAAAACGTGAACTCTGCACAGAAGCAAACCAATCGCATCAAATATCCTTCTGTTTCCTCTCTGTGTCCCAATCCTGCCCCCTCATATCCACCCTGACTCTCACTCTCACTCTCATCCTCAACTGTCGGCTTCTCCTCCTCTCCCACTCCTCCACTCTTATGCTCTCCTCCTTCAAAAACACTTTCTCTCTCTCTGCCCCTCAAATCATGTCTTGCTCCTTTACTTAAGTGTCCTCGTGTTTAAAGACCTCTCAGCTTTCCCTTACTCTTCTATGCCCTCAACCCTTTACCACTGTTCTCTCTCTCTCTCCCTCTCTTTCTTATACCTGGATCTCCTCTCACCTGAATGTCCTTTCGTGTTTCTCCTGGTTTGAACACCACTGTTCCCTCGGCGTACTCGTAGTCAGAGCCGGCGTTAGCCGAGCCGTCCTCAGTGCGGTAGTCCACGTAGAAGGTGTTCTCTCCAGCGCCACCCTGGCACACCACGGCCAGCGTCAGCACGCCACAGTTCTCCATGCACTGGTAGTGAGCGCTCTCGAAGGACAGACGGCTGCAGATGGCCAAGTCATCCTCCTCACCTGCACCATCCTCACCCTCACCTGCGGTGGCAGTGCGCTTGGCGTGGTCGGCAGCATGTTTCTTCAGCACGTTGCCAGCACCAATCATCATGCGTGTGGCCTGGACACGGTAGAACGCACGACTTTTCTGCTGGTGCAACAGAGCATAGTAGTTGGCCAGCTCCACCAGTTGGTCCAGCTCTTTGTCTGGGTACTTCTGCTTCAGGTCCTTCAGGATGCGGATGACCTACGGATTACAGACACACACACACACACACACACTCACATACACTACTACAGTTCACTGCAAACACATCCTTTTTTTACCTTGGCAAAATGCACTTCTCTCAAACAAATACATGTTTCAGCCACTTGTAAACTGTAATTTCCACTCTGCTTACTGCTTGACCTTTTATACACACACATATATATATATATATATATATATATATTGTAATAAAATATAGCTTCAATGACACAAGTCCAATACCATGAAGACTGTCCTGCCCACTGTGCATTTGACTATCAAAATCACACTTTAATGACAGTATATATATATAAGGACCATGCCTCTGTTTTACAATGTTTTCAATTCACTGATATCCCTGTAACTTACGCATGCATGTGCTGTTGTGAACGTGTGTGTGTGTGTGTGTGGGTGTGTGTGCGTGTGTGTCCCTCTCTTGGTCACCTCTTTGCGGCTCTCGTCCAGCTCCTTGGTGTTCTCCATGTTGACGGTGGCGCTGTTCGAGTTGGGCAGGGTGGCACCGGCACGTGCCGTGTTGTTGCCAGCCTCCTGGGTGCTTTCAACTGGACCCACAGCCCCTCCAGGGTGAGGAAACTTGCCATCCATGATCATGCCCTCCATGCCCTTGGGGCTCATCTCACCCTCCGTCTCCACCACAATGCCATGCCGCTTGTCAGCCCGGTAACGTTTGGACATGTACTTGTAAAACAGGAGGCGGCGGTCAGCGATCCAGGCAAGGATCACACACACAGGGAAGTAGAGGAGAGTAACAAGGGCCTCCCACACCTGTAGTCACACACACATACACATCTTAATGACACAAATCCTGATGCTTACACGTTTACATTCAATTTCTTCCCTGGTGGTGTCTTCAATCTTTCGGGAGATTCCAGCTCCACTGATGTCCAGAGACGGCACCATCCAGCTGCACACCCTAAGGTGGCCATAGACGGCACCATCCAGCTGCACACCCTAAGGTGGCCATAGGGTGGCCATAAAACGGCCCACTCCACAGAAGACAGCAACTCATACAGCCCACTGAGAACAGCTAAAGCTCCGTAAATCACCTGTGCAAGAGCTCCACTGGGTGCACTGCTACAGACAGCACACCAAATCTCTCATCATTGCATTCATGTCCTGTGTAATCTTTCTCAATACACATGCACATGCAGGCAGACATCAACATTCATATCTAAAAACAAGCGCATGAGCTTGTGGAGGCCACATGCACACATAAACACAGCTGACAAGTCCTCAGTCTCCTCCCTGTGCCTGTCTCCGCAGACCCACCTCCACTACTCCAGGCGTGATGACAGACAGGATGATGAAGAGCCAGATGTAGGCGAAGATGCTCCAGAAGGCGGTGATGAAGAACACGCGCAGGTGCTTGATCTTCCGCGACTCCCCCTCTGGGATGACCCACACGCAGATGCCAATGATCACAAACATGTTGAAGGCCGCGCTGCCAACGATGGTGCCAGGGCCCAGCTCCCCAGATTTAAAACCGTGCCCACATACCTGCCAAGGTCATCAACACACACATGGCCTCTATTATTGTTTCACACACACACACACACACACACACACACACACACACACACACACACACACACACACACACACACACACAAACACCTGAGCTCTCCAGATCAGAGCAAGCCCATTTCTATCTGTCCTAATGATATAATGTAAGAACCATATATGATTTAGTTAGTCCCCATATAAAATTTGCATAATCCTAGTTTATTTTCAATGTGGGTGTCACATTCTGCTACATTCTTACAGTTTAGAAGCCAGGTGTACAAAAAATATGCAAAGTACTTTGTCAGAGAGCCTGTGTTCCCAAAATAAGCCCATATGCCTCAAAGCCTGCCATTCAGTTTTGGTAATGCAGTTCTCTCCTTCCCACCAAGGCCAAGGAGGAAAAGACTCTTAACAAAGACAGCACACACACACACGTGTGTGTGTGTGTGTGTGTGTGTGTGTGTGTGTGTGTGTGTGTGTGATAGAGATGTAATTTTGTGAGATGGAGATGTTTATTTTGCAAATGCATCTGCTTCTGGATTGAAGTGCATGAATGTGTCAGAACACTCACACTCTCCATGGGCACCTCCTGTTTAGGGCTTTCCACACTGACAATGTGTACTCAAGGACAGCAGAAAATAGAAATAGTCCAAGCAGCTGTTCCAGTTTTAGTTGTAGTGAGTTCTAGCGCAAGACTTAAGGCCTCTTGAAACATTTCACATACCAAATGTAACCCAGTATATTCACTGTATCTTTAAGTTGATCTTCAGTTGTTTGAAAGAGTGGGAAACTGAGAGAGATTGATCAGTAAAATATGAATTTCAACAATTGTAGTATATGGCCAATTAAGCCTAGTGAACAGAGTCGAGTTAATCATAGAGCTAAGAGTGGAATTAGTGGCGTGTCAGGGGAAGATTGTGGGGCTGCCTGTTTAACACCATCTGTGTCATGGCACCTCCCTGCTGCTGCTGCTGCTGCTGCTGCTGGGGCGAGACAAAGATGAGTCTGACAGCTGTCATCTCATGCTAATGAGCCACTGGGCCAGCCACAGAGCATCTCAGGGTGTGTGTGTGTGTGTGTGTGTGTGTGTGTGTGTGTGTGTGTGTGTTTGAGGGCACATCACTCTGAGAAAGAGAGAGAGAGAGAGACTAGAAAGCAGAGAGCAATAGAAAGTGGAAGTAACAAGTGGGACAGACTGCTTGACCTCTCACCTCGATGACAGAGAGCAGGATCTCTGGGGCGGAGGAGCCCAGGGCCATGAGTGTAAGGTTGGACACCGTCTCGTTCCAGATGCGCACCGTGGCCACAGATGTCTCACCGTTAGGTAGGGTGATGGTCACCTCCTTTTCCTGCTCACCAGGAAAAAACTCAGAGTCACTTGTTATCCAACTGCCAGGCCTGCCACATAACACCACGCCGGGCTAAACAAAATCTAACATTTGTGGGTGGAGAACTTTTCCTTTAGAAACATCAGGGAGCATCTGCTGCTAGCGCTATTTAGCTGTCAGTCCTGCCTTCTACACTAGGAGAGAAAAATCTAATGTGTTTTCTCCAGCACCTGTATACAAAGACACAAGTGGAAACAGCAGGGATTCAATTTGGCCCTTGAAGCACACCCCATGCACAGCATGTAATATGAAAGCAGCAGCCCATTTCATTGATTTCCAGAGACTGGGTTCCAAGCCTGCAGAGTTGCACTGGGTGATTTCTGTGTTTATGCTCTCAGTCCTTCAAGGCAACACACAGTATATGAAACCACTGCAGCCACTCAGACACCTTCACAGCTAGAGGAGCCGTTTGTTACACAAACACACCAAACACAATTTCTAAAGGGAGAAAATAGATAATAGATCAACATTTGTGGGTTACCCAAAGAATCACCACTCTGCCTCAAGGATGCGGTTTGCAGATCTGGTGTGCTCTCTGCGAGTTCATAAGGGAGGCCAAAGGTGCCCTCTTCAGCACTCTGTCTTGTGTGCTGCTTTTAAGGGATCCAGGAGGGACTGAATGAGCTCATACATATTGACCTTGAATCAAGACAAAGAGCACTCTATGCTCTCTCCCTACTCTAGCTCAAGGACAAAGCTCTTCAGGCAGGCTACTCTTCTACAGTCAGGAGCAAACAGTCTGCTCCTGGATAGAAGGGATGAAATATGCCAGATGTACTTTGGTCCAAATGTTTTCCACTCACACACCCACTCAAAATGTATTTGCACACTGTCATGCTTACTGCATTTATCAGTGAATGAGAATGGCAACGGAAACCTATCTGAGTTCCACTCAAGCAGCCAGTATTAGCAGAACATTGGAATATTGATTGTGCTGTCAGCAGACTAATAACAATAAGCTTAAATACAATAAAATACAGTTAGTAAGCACAGTTTTATGGTCAAGGTTTTAAAACATTAAAAAATGTTCCAAATTATGTTGGTGACTTTCATATTCCAAAGGCAATTGGAACCTGTTAAAATAAAATTGCATTTTACTAATAATTCTACTCTGAAATATTTCAAGTCTTATTAACTGTAAAACTGGATGAACACCATTTCAGTATCAACAAAGGAAAATGAATAATGGCACAGACCTCAAATAGTGGACATAGCATCTTAACACAATGAGATGTGAGTAATAAGACCAGATGCACCTTGTCTCATTTCATGAACCCTTCTCTCATGTCTGCATGGCTGCCACTGCATCTCTGTAGTCACACACTTGCAGAACACTGCTGGACTCAAAGCACTTGTCAAATGAAATCACTTCTTACTCTGATCTTCTTTACTCTAGGACAACCCTGAGCCACGGCCTCAGACATACCTGCGATGTGATGACCTCAATGGAGGCCATGAAGCGGTCAGCGATGATGGACACCCCCAGGAAGATGTACATGAGGGAGACGAAGTAGACCACAGCTCGTGCGATCTTGTCGCCCAGGCCGGGGTTGAGTGGCTCCCACACGGGGAGGAGGATGCCTTTCTGACAGCGCACCAGAGAGGAGCACCGATCAGGGGTGGAGTTGGACAGGTTGGAGAAGGTGGTGGGGTACACGGATGGAGGGAGGCTGGGGAAATACTCCTCTGTTCCGCGCTGAGACTCCGGGGAGCAGAGGGGGGCCAGGGAGCAGAGAAGCACCAGCAGAAGGAGCAGGGGAGGAGTGGAGGAGAGAGCCATGACTGCGCTCCTGGAGGAGGGGGTGGAGGAGGCCAGAGACGGAGTGAGAGGGACGCAGAGACCTGGCCAGGGACACGGAGAGCTTGCACAGATCACCTGGGAGAGGGGCAGGACAAAGAGAGACACACACAAATATATATCAGCATACTGGACCAGCACCTTTTCATCCAAACAACACTTTGTCATTCAAGCAGAGCTGAGATGCAGTTGCTGTTACAGACACTGCAGGATTTATTTGAACAAATTTGAGTATGGTTGCCAGAGGAACATTTGACATAAGAAAGGGAACGAGAGAGGAGGTGGAGAATGTGTGTGTGTGTGTGTATGTGTGTGTATGTGTGTGAGAGAGAGAGAGAGAGAGAGAGAGAAAAAAGGTGATAAGGCTATGCAATATAGCTGTGGTAGCTTATCTTCCCACATTCCGCAGAACATCTCACATTGCTGTCTGTACTGTGAGTGATTTAATTGTTTATGCATTTACATAATAGTCTGAATATGTGTTCCAATTATTGTATTGAGAAGTGTACAACTGTGTGCATGTGTGTGTGTGTGTGTGTGTGTGTGTGTATGTGTTTGTGTGTGTTTGTGTGTGTGTGTGTGTGTGTGCAGGTATGAGTGAGGATATGCCTATGCTATCTTCCTTAGTGAATCACTGCCAGTTTATGAGATTAGAGGGCAGGTCTGTCCCTACCCCCTGAGAGAGGACACCTGTTGCCTTCTGAGCTTTCCTCTGTCTCCCCTCCCCACACCACACACACATACACACACACCACACATCTCACTCATCTCACACCACACATCTCACTCATCTCACACCACACACCACACATCTCACTCATCTCACACCACACATCTCACATCTCACTCATCTCACACCACACACCACACATCTCACTCATCTCACACCACACACCACACATCTCACTCATCTCACACCACACATCTCACATCTCACTCATCTCACACCACACATCTCACATCTCACTCATCTCACACCACACATCTCACATCTCCTATGGATTTGCTTGAAGTTGCCAACAATGAAAAATCACTCAGGTTTACAGATGAATTCCCCCAGTTTGTGTTCATGTTATCACTGGTGATCTTCGATTAGTGTGATGTAATGGGTGATGAGAGAAACACTTGTCAAGTAAGTGTGTGGTGGTAGATATTTGGGGGAATCTACCAGCACCTCAGTGGCATACTCTCAGGGTTCTTTACCTCTAAGAGTGAGTGTCCCCTCACACTCATTCAATTACCTACTGACACACATGATGGTGTGATAACATGTTGTCTTTCATGGCCGCACACACACCCTCACTCTCCTTAGTCTGACTCTGAAAACCTTTTCAATCTTCAGTCCCTCTCAGTCTTTGAGGTTCTCCACACTGAGTCTACCTCGGCACTCAGTTGATTTATTCTTTACTAGGGAATGGCTGTAGCTCTGACCAGGCACTCCACAGAATATTAAACAGGAGGTGGGGGTGGGAAGTGGGAGGTTGTGTATGAAGTGTGTGTGTGTGGGGGGGGGGTAACCCAAACAGGGGAAAAATACTTAGACAAGAGAGTGGAAACAGAATGGAAAACTAGAGAGAGTGGAGAAGGAGAGAAAGATGTTCAGGAGCACTTTGGCAATCTCCTATGGCGGTGCCACAGCAAGAGAATACAAGTGGGACAGAGGAAACCCAGACAGAAAGAGAGCAAGAGAGCAGAGAGTTAGCGAGCAAGATATAGGGTGAGAGAAAGAGGAAGAGAGAGGGAGAGAGGGAGAGAGGGAGCGGAAAAGAGGGAGAGAGAGGAAGAAAGGGAAAGAGGGTGGTCCTGTTTAGAGTGAGCTCATAGATATTCAGAACACGGCCAGGGCGTTTCCATGGCGACATGGTGAGGGGTTTGTGAGGGTGATCTATCGCATGAGATGAAAAGCAGGGAGAGAAAGAGAGAGACAGACAGAGAGAGAAACAGTGAGATCTGGGAAGGACATTCTGTCTTCTAATGGGAGACATGGCAAACATGGCCGTAAGGGTGAGACATCCACAAACATACCAACATAGCTATTTAGGCACACACTGACACACATACTGATGCAATGAGCCTGCAGCTATTCAACTGTGTCAGCAAAGCTCAGACGCCACATCCAGCCTCTACTGACCACTGCAGTTCAGCTACTCACAAATAGGAGCCTCCCATCTCCTCAGTGTGTCCCAGATCAATTCCAACTGACAGACAGACAGACAGACAGACAGACAGACAGACCCAGGCTAATGGAAGAGCAGGGGTTGGACCCAAGTGCTTATTCTGCTCCTCAGCTGACTAACCCTGCTACCCAGCCTTGCGCTGCTCTAGTACAGACCCCCAGCCCTCCCCATCTCTGAACACACACACGCACATTTTCCATCTGCTTGGACTGAACGCAGACTGATGAATGAATCTGTAGCTGTGTCAATTGCTTCATATACCTGACTAGCTTGCTTGCTCACCAGGTTCATATTTGTTTTAATTCTAGTCAGCGCCTCCATAGGCACTGAAAGGAGTTCAGACTAAGTCAGTCCCTCCATGAGATTAACCTTAGAGCCTCACAATGCATCTCTCCCATTCTGAGATCAGTCTGCTGGCAGACATCATTCACCTCTGCAGCCCTAAAATAAATGTACTCAAGAAAAGTGCAGTTTAATTGGATGTCATGTGAGCATTTGATGTTTTATATGAAAATCACTATCTGTAGTTTTGGATTTGAAGCTGTGCAATAGGGAGGAAAGAGCCCTCTGCATCCTCCTGTCTCTATGCACGCCCCCTCCAAATGAAAGCTCTTAGTCATGAAGTCATGGCTGCATGCATGGATGAACAGTCACAATACACAACACGTGCATAGAAGAGTGATCCCCAGCCAAACTTCGCCCTCGCCCGGTCCTATCTGTTTTCACTAGAAACTGAAAACAAACCATAACATCGAAGGCTGAGGCAAACTCAATCAAACACTCAATCAAATCAAATCTCTGGAGCCTTTGTAGAAGAATCGTCCAAGCTTCGGAGCTCTTGGTCTGTCACCTCAGGCTCTCCACTCCTCCTCAATTCCAGCAGTCAGGCTGGGTTATCTCAAAAGCACTGAGCAAACACAAGTGTCATGTTTTAATTCCCGCAGAGACGCGTTAACTCTCCTGTGTCTTTGGACATTGGCCCCGTGGCGACTGGGCTACGTAAATGTCACCGTCCCATATAGCAGGCCGGCTCACACGCACACCAGAGGTCCTGTCAGCAGGGGCGGGCAGCTCTCTAATCAGGCCCAGCTCTGGAGGGCTCTGCACTCTATTTGATTAGAGGAGAGGCTGGCCCAGCCTATTGATTCATTCTGCAATTGCCAGACATTTTGCACTGGTTTCCTTTTCCTCTGTGCCTTGCAGTTATGTTGCCATCAAGTCACATTTGCTGTTGCAATCAAAAATTTTAGAATGATTGTGGCTTTTGTCCCAGTCATGCTTTCTGGCTACTATTTTAATGTAAGACCCTCAATGTCTTGTTAGGGTGTTTATAGCTTTTAATCTGTTTTAATCTTGTGTAAGTACATATTGTCCAGTAGTGTGTGTCTGTTTGTGTGTGTGTGTATGTGTGTGTGTGTGTGCGTGTGTGTGTGTGTGCGCTTGTACTGATAAAACCCACATTGTTCATAATAGTTGACACTAAGGACATTGTAATGTTTTTTTGATAGCCTGATCCTGGCCTATGTGAAAGCTGGGGAGTTAAAGACAGCCAGCACAGGTATAAGAGTTTGGCTTCAGAACCTAGCCTGTCATATTCGAAACCAATTATCCAAAATACTTCAATTTACTCTTATCTTAACAGACTACTAGAGTTTAACAGTTGATTATTATAGCTAGTTTTTAAATTTAGTTTAGTTGATGAATTCATTTGTGAGAGTCTGACTTTGGTGCCAAACTAAGGCACTACAGTCAGATAGATGAGGGTACTACTGAGCAGGTTTCCTCTCCTCTGTGCTTGGCTGAGCCAGGGATGATGTCATATGACCCTGGTCAGGCAGCTCCTTGCTGTGCTTCAGCTGTGTGTTTGCCAGTGAGCCACAGGACCGGAGGCCATGGGCAGGAGGAGGGTGCGGCCCTCGCCTCCTCCAGGTGCCCCGAGCGCTCCACTGAGGTAAACAAGTCACCTCCACTTAGCACACAGGCTCTCTGAGTACTCCCCCACACTACTACACACTACATACTACAACTCAGAGCATGAACAAGAGGAAGAACAATGACATTAAAATCATTTTCACCATGATAACAGATAATCTTTTGGTACAGAGCATAAAGTAGTGGAGTGAAACTAGCTTTATGCCTCTCTGTTGAATTGATGCCAAATGTGCACCATTGCCTCATTACCACTGTGAAGCATTGCCTCTGACTTGAACCTGACTTGAACTAAAGGAACTCCATCACTCTAAATAAAAACTGTGTAACTATGTAACTAAAGTAACTCCATCACTCTGATCAAAGCGGTGTAACTATGCAACTAAAGTAACTCCATCACTCTGATCAAAGCGGTGTAACTATGCAACTAAAGTAACTCCATCACTCTGATCAAAAGTGTGTCTGAGGTGATCATTGCAAAGATTCCGTCAGCATTCTGGGGCGTCAGAGGAAGACTGGGTTGATTTTACAGTGTTTGGGGAGAGTGGAGAGCTGGTGGATGGTGAGAAGACATTGACTGAATATTACAAAAAGCATTTGCTGTTTACAAACCACTGAACAACACCGGCCTTTAATATAGGCCCCTGATGTGGCTCTCCCTAACTGGTCCCCAGGTGGAGAGTGGAGAGAGTACTCTAGATGATTACAGAAAAGCACCTCCACTTAGTAGAGTAGTAGTCCACAGAATAGATCCATAAGCAGAGGAAAGATCATCTGAAACACAACTGCACAAGAGAAAAACTGTTTACTGTTTCATGAAAGTCTCAACACATCAATGAGCTCTGTGCTCAGTTGTAATCAGTGGTGGTTCTAGAACGCATTTTTAAGGTGGGCCAAAGATGCTGCGCCCCACCCTCCATCCACACACGCGCACACACACACACACATGCGCACACACACACACACACACACACACATAATTTTACTTTGATTCATATGCATTGCGCACTGCCAGTTACAGGACTAATCAAAGCCCAAAGTAATATGGTTCAGAAACTGTGTGTGCTTTGAAGACGTCAAATGCTTGTTTATTCATGATGAATACAGCTTCTGATATCCCCTTTTAATTACCAGGCTGAAAAGATTTAGTCTACCTTCCATTTGGTAAACAAAATTTTTTAAGTCTCTGAGAATTGCCTAATATTTGTTTGCTATACCTATACCCGCAACAATAACAAAACCCAGTAACAGGCGTAAGCGTGCTCTCTTTCATTTTACACAGACATGTGCATAAAGAATGAGATCTGCTGCTTCTTAACGTTTAACAGACATTTATTTTGTTTTATGTAGCCTACTTCTGTATCGTTAATAAGCAATAAAGTCTCATTTAAAGAAGCCTAATCCAATGTCATGTTATTCACTATGTCACAAATTATAGGGTATGATTTCTGGTTCAGAACAAAGCGGGCCTAATGGTCTCTTGCACAGACAATGTCCTTGTTCCATAGTTCACCAGAGCAGGGCCATTTCAAAGTATCTGCATATACATATGCCTTGCCTCTATTTTCCCTAAAGCATTGCTGAGCTTCATTGAGAGTTGCTGTTTGGAAATCACAAATGTCCTTGCATGTCCTTACTACATAGTCCACCAGAGTATATTGGTACATTGCATCATAGTAATTAAAATGCGTTGGCCTTTAGCTTATATCGAGTTTGCATTTGTTCATGCTGCAGTCAGGATGGATGCATTGTAGATGACGTGTAAAACAAATTCACAATACTTGAGACATAACCTCATAATTGTAGGTAAGGTAAGTCTATGATTCTGATTCTGATCATTTTCACTTAGGTTATAGGAGCTTTACATTGATGTTCTGGTGGCTGTGCTTCATAATCTTCAGAAATTGTAATTAGTTTGTGAAAAAAAAACAAACAAACTGAATCTCTGATTGGATGGGCCAGCTATTAATCTGGGTGGGCTTGGGCCCATTTAGGCCCACTAATGTATACGTGCCTGAATGTAATGGCATTGAGGTGCATAAATCCATTCATTGCAACATCCTCTAAATTCATTTCAGGGCTCCACTGACATGGTTATCCACTTTCTTCTTTTATCCCAAGTAAACACACCAAGGACAAGCAGGTGATTATGTGTACAGTTGGACACTCTGTGCCTGACCCAGTCTGCTGTTGTTGTCAGGCAGAAGTTCCCTCCCAAAGAGGAAAGGAGGCAGAGAGGGTGGGGGGAGACAAGGAGAGAGAGAGAGAGAGAGAGAGAGAGAGAGAGAGAGAGAGAGAGAGAGAATCTCTCTAGGGAATTATGCACTGTGTGTTTCTTTCCGTTCCACATACAGACATATATGCACATGCATGAACGCATGTGTATGTAACACGCATGCACACAGACTCCCTCTCTCTCTCTCTCACCTACACACACACACACACACACAAGCACACATGCAAGCAAACAACCAGGTGCAGAGAACAGCCACCTGGGTTGGGTTAATTAAACTAGAGATTGAAGTGAATCAATGTGTTTTGATATTCTGTTGCAGCTGAATAAAATCCATCTGCCTGGCTGAATGGACTAGATTGGCAGAATGGGTGTGCATATGTATGTGTTTTTTTATGTGTGTGTGTGTGTGTGTGTATGTGTGTGTGTGTATGTATGTGACGGTTATCAGCTTCAGGTCAGCATCCTAGTGGACGTTGTTATGAGAACAGAACAGCTGTCCATCGCTGTCCAGGGGGAGATAACTAGCGGCTCTTAAGCAGAGGGCTGAACAGCAGGTCCCAGCAGACATGATGAGGTGAGACAGAATCAGCAGATGAGACAGACAGAAAGAGAGGGATATGAGAAAGGAGACGAAGGAGGAAAAAGTAAGTACAGTAAATACAGTGGTGGAAAAGATAGAGAGATAAGAGATGGTAAAATGGGGACAGAGGTCAAGAAAGGTATATGGAGAGAGAGAGAGAGAGAGAGAGAGAGAGAGAGAGAGAGAAAGAGAGGGGAGAGAGGGAGGAAAGACAGATTAATCATGAAATAGATACCCCACACCACCTTGCTGAAGCAGAAGCAATTGATCAGATTACTGTAAACTAAGCTTTAAGTAGGCCTTCCAGTCCCCCGCTTCACTCACCCACTTACTTATATTTCCTCGTCATGAGCATCAGTAAGACTCTAGACTGTTGGCCACAGTATTTTCCATCTTTGTGGTCATTCAGCCAGAGCGTTTCTGTGAAACACTTGGGTGTTTTACACCCGGAACATTCTGTTATGATGCAGTGACTGGACTATAAGCTTAGTATAAGAGCTCAGTGTACACTCATGCAATCATTCTGCTTTATAAGGACCCAGTGAAAACACACTTGGATGATATATTGTACTGTATATATTCTACCTCAGACCATGTCTAAACTGAAATATCTTTCAAAGTTTAGCTGCGCATGGAATTAAAATAGTACCAAAGGGTCTGCATTATTTCATATCTAAGTGCACTGACTATAGTCCTGGGCAACTCTCTCCTCCTGCACACCTTGCTGAGTATGTCAATCTCACATTGCATTTAATCAAATACATGTCACAACAGATTGGACTTTATCCTCTAATAGTTCTTCCAATCCTTTAAAGACACATGTACACATAAACACACACACACACACACACACACACACCATACTGGTTTACAAAACAAATATGCACCATCTGCACTTTTATGGTATTCATTAAAGATATTATACTTCTCAGTCCTGAGCACAGCAGTCACAGCATTTCTCATTAAGTTGGGAGGGGAATTACCAAACACGCAGACATACACGCTGAGCGATTCATTGCAAAAGCCCCAATGCTTAAGGGCTTGGTAGCCTCTCCAACTCCCTGAAGGGATGCCGAGCTCGGAGAGGTGTGTGTGTGTGTGTGTGTGTGTATGTGTGTGTGTGTGTGTGTGTGTGTGTGTGTGTGTGTGTGTGTGTGTGTGTGTGTGTGTGTACATGTGTCTTTAAAGGATTGGAAGAACTATTGGAGGATAAAGTCCAATCTGTTGTGACATATATTAACAACATTGTAAGCTGTTGTACAATCAACATTCACAATCACCGGTCCAGCCCAACCAGTTTCCCAATTCCTAATGTGACTTTGCCGCTAATGTTTGGAAACTGATAATAAACCACATCAGCAATAAGGAAATGTACAGATTTTTCCCACTTTAATGCCTTGATGTCTGCAGGCGTCGTTACTGTTTTACCACTACCTATAGATTTCCAAACTAACGTCATCATTCCCTCTGGTCACTGGTTGGCTCTGCTGTTCTGGTGCCCACAGGAAACATTATTCCATTCACAATGGCCAAACTACTGTCTCAGCAAAATGAAAATGAGGGGAGGTACTAGTCTGGTTCAAACCAGGCTCAATACACATCCCCCTTGGTGCATTTAAAACCTCACAGACAAACACTTCTAAGATTACTGAGGCTCTTTATCCAGTTTGCTGCAGGAGAGTCTAGACCTGCTTCAGGACAGTCTAGGGCTGTTTAACCTGCAAACTGTTATGGGCAGTGAGGGAAACCGTTAACAGTGATGGTGAGGCACAATCAATTAGTGGTTTGTGCACAAAGCCAAAGCCAAAGGCACCTTTACTAATCTGTTTCCCATCTCTTTCCCCAGGCATACTTACACAGACACACATACACACAGACACACAAGATGGTGGAATTTATAAGAAGCCAATCGGGAAATGCAACCAAAACAACACTGTGCTTTTTTCAGAAACGTATGTCACTTGACAGGTGAAACACAATCTTGGAAACAGACAGGTTAGAGAGTAAATGCTGAAAGATAACATACTCCCTAATTAAGCAATTTACAGCTCAGACACAATTAACACCTAACAGAGCTGATCACCTTTCAAGGAAGAGGTTTGGAGTCATATGCGTCAGTTATTACAGCACAGTCTTTCCATGGACCATTCTTTTTGTAGTGTTGTCACAGTCACTGCACTGTATCAGCTATTGTTATCAATCTACCATTAGAATCTACAGTGGTTTCAGCTCTGGGAGACTCAGAGAGCGGGAATGACATACTGGTCCATGTCTTCCATTCTTAGCAGGAGTAGTTTGCTACTTTCATCAGCCTGACTCATTTAGAAAGAGAAATCCCTACCCAGACCAACCCAGGAAGTCCTGACATTTTAGCTTGAGCAGGCTGTTTTTAGGTGGCTGTTTCAACAGAGCTGCTTGGGATGCAAGACCTGAATGTCCGTGGGGAACAAACACACACACACACACACACACACACATGCACATGTGCGCACACACACTCAAACAAATGCATGCGCACACACACACATACGCACTCAAACATATGTGCGCATACACACACACACACACTCCCCTTCATCTGCCATATGCTGGGCCTCTTACCTACTCCTCCTGGCATGCACGGGTTGCCCACACCTCCATGGGAGAGACGGGTTCCTCTGTCTCTGATAATAGAACTGTTCCAGCACTTCTTCCTTTCACACTGCCACTTCTTGAAACTCTCGTTCCATTGCTCTGATTCTGTCGTGCCCTGTCATGTGCGTCTAGTCTTCTATTCTCTGGGTGACTTATCCTCAAAACGTTTCGCCAAATGATGAGTATGTTAGCATCTCATTGCACACTCTCTCTGTTTTTTGTCTCTGCCCATGACATGACTGCCTGGGGTTTTTCCCTCCTTCTCTATCAATCCCTCAGTCTGTTTGCTTCTTGTCATCTCTCGCTTCTATTTCTCTTCCTTTGCCTTTCTCAGACTCTCAGTTCACCCTACCAACACCCCCATCCCTTCCTCCTCACTGCTCCCCAACCAAACAAATCAATACTCATGTCTTCAGCCTCCTCCATCTTCCCTCTGGAACAGACCCCATAAATAAATACATGCTGTGCATGTCACCACTTCCTGATAGGCATGGGACCGTTCATATGAAGAACCACATTCCCACTCAGACCCTCCCATACACACACACACACACACACCACACACACACCTTTCACAGCAAACACAGTAGCAGGTGATACCTTTCCCCTCCTCATCATTGAGAGCTAATGGAAATGAAGGAATGGGGACACAGGCATGATGGGATACTGGAGGGGGAAAAGGTGTCAGAAGCCAAGGCAGAGAGATAATTGACTCGTGTTGCAATTTTCCAATGACTGCAGCTGTGGCGATATGCCTTCAGCAGAGCCCTGAGATCGGCTCAGGTGGTAAAAATAGAATTGTTTTTTTTGTTGTTGTTATACTGTATCATCAACACACAGACACACACACAAACACACATTTACACACACACCACACACACACACACACACACAGACACAGACACATTTACACACACACATATACAAGCACACAAAATGACTCCAAACTGCTGCCATTAATCAGCACTTGGGCAATTCTCCAAGCGCTGCTGTTTTAATAAATGAAGGGGGCTTATTCGCAGCACGCTGACCGCACCCCAGCAGGTCCCTGCAACCTCCTGGCCCCTTAGCCAGCTGGAGGCGTCCATATGGCCCAGCAGGATGGAACGCGCTGAAGGAGAGCAGAAATTGATTTGTGTATAAAGACTGTTTGAGCCTCCACCTTCTTGGATGGAAGACTTTATTTTCTGCAGTTACACAAACACACACACGCACACAGAAACACACACACAGATCAATTAGTTAATAAATAGCACATAAACATTGGCAAACTGAAGGACCACATTCGATAGCTCAGTCTCCCATTTAAATCTTGAACCAGAGGCAGATGTGTTCGGCTCTGGACAGGAGCTCTCGCCTGCTGCTGTGGGTGTTGGAATCAGATCACTGGACTGTTGCCTCAGTTCTCCAGTGGCCACACAAACAACACCAGTGAGCAAAGAGCTCTCATCTGTCATCTTATTATGCAAGCCTCCCTCTTTCTCAGCACATATGTATGGATGCACATACTCAGGAATGTGAAAGGGTACACCTCCCTTGCTTTCAGACGCACACACACACACACACACACACACACACACACACACACATTTATAGCCACATAGCCATGCAGTCTAAGAGAGACAAATGGGTTGGTCATTGGCAAAATCACCAACCTGACACTATTAGTGAGTAGCAGTGTGTGTGTGCGTGTGTGTGTGTGTGAGCATGAAATCATTTAGTCATCCGTAGTCATGCAAATGCTGGCATTAGCCTGCCATGGTCTTAGTAGAGCATTGACATGACACAAGTTTCTATAGTTCCTGTTTTGGCCTCCATCCCCAGTGACTCATCACGCTGTTGATTCCTCCTCTGTCTATCCTCTCCCTCAGTCTTTCATTTGTGGTTTACCACTGTGACAGAGTACTACACACAGGCATAGAAAGCGGTAGCATAGCCAGGCACTGGCAAATCTAAAGGCAGAGTAAAGCTCAAGGTAAACTTTATTATCTCCATCAGCCTGACTCTTTGCTTATTCACACTAAGATGCAAGAATGAGCTCTTTTACTACAGAAGCAGACCTGACTCTACTGAGGTGGCTTATCAGCTTCAGTGTGTAGGAGCTTCTAGCAGTAAATGAATGAGGGTCACTGACAGCAGACCTATCTTCAGTTACCCACAGGTCACCTTAGACAGACTGGAAAAATGGCTAAATAGGCAAAGGACCCAAGCAAGTAAGCTTGGAATGAAAAATATATATGTGTCTACTGATATATCACGTTTATTCTCGTCCATTACAGACTGATGGATTTCATAGCTCTGTATGGTGATCACACAACTAAGCTCTCACACCTGACAGTCATTAATCCTGGGTGGCCATGTCATTTATGAAGGGAGTGGATTGTATTGACTTTTAAATCAAATGAATGCAGTGGTGAAAAATAATAAAAGTCCTCATGTGTGAAAGTTCTGCAACATGTTTACAGACAGCAATAACCTAAAGGCTAGCTGTTGCTATCCATGAGATTTCCACAATATATAGTAAATGTGATCACAATCCAGTCAGGATATGAACAAACGATGGAGTGTTTCACTAAAATTATATAGTGGACAACAGAGGCGTTGCGCCCAAACTAACGGTGTGTCCAGATATAGAACTTTGAAACCAAATTCTTCCCACTTTTGACTAGCCTTATAAAAGGTTATACTCTATGTGAAATAACCAGTGAAAACAGTGGGTGGATATTATAGCCCCAAAAAGCTAATTTCTTTCTGCAACAGAAGGCTCACTTTCTCTAAGATCTGCAGTGGGAAAATAACTAGATTGGTTGAAAGAAAATCAATAAAAAGCCATGCAGGCCAGCTGCTAGTACAGTGGCTGCTATCAAGCCTGTAATGCTGCACTGTAGAAATCAACTGTGTTTTTGCTAAATTGTGTGTGTGTGTGTGTGTGTGTGTGTGTGTGTGTGTGTGCGTGTGTGTGTAGGGCGCAGTGTTTGCTTTGTTTAGCTTTGAGAAAAAAAAACATTTTATTAGATGCAAATGTCTATTATCTCTGCCCTTCTCCTGTAAGCTCCCCTGTTAAAAATGTGTCCTAAAATTTCACAGGTCGGTCCGGGACACACTATTATGCTGCCTACAACTCATTTTGGGACAATGAGAAACAGAGAGTGAGCAAGAGAAAGAGAGAGAGAGGTAGAGAGAGGGAGAGAGTGTGCACTCATGCCCAAAGACAAAATTAAGGACTCCATAATGGTGACAGTGTAATCCTTTTCAGTAGATTGCAGTGGTGGTGATGATAATGAGGGCTTTAGTTTTGACTTTTTTGGCAAAGAGGACAGCAAGTTGATTTTGTATTTATCTCCAGTGTTCACTGAGAAACAGAGCAGTCATAGTCACATGACTCACAGTTAGCAGTTAGGGAAAGGGCCATTTCAGTGTCAGAATCAATAAAACATAAAAGCATATGTTCACAGAGTAAACAAACTGACACTGACGCTGTTGGGGTCCCCATTCCCAACATAGTCTTAACTTATCTTTCATGGTACAGTTTAATATGCTGTAAATTCTACTATGCAAAATGGTAGATTACAGGAACAGCTGAGAAAATGTGATATTAGTGTGAATATTACTGTAAACTGAGCAATGACATCCCACACCCAAAGGTGCATGTGCCCCAGAGAAGGCCATGAATAGCCTATGCTAGTAATGTTCAGACTAGACGCATCATCAGAATGATCTGGTTTAGAAGCTAGGGTTAACATCCAGAACAGCCTGTGTTGAATAGATGATCATCATAAGAGCAAAATTATTACCAGTGCAAATGCAAATTATGCAAAAGAGACCGAGACTTGGTCTGGAGTGACATTGTTGCAATATTTAACATTTATTAGGCTGCCAGAAAAGCCTGTATCTTACAGTGATGGATTGTGCTCCACATCAAATATGGACGCCCACTCAGTTACGCTGCACATAAGCTACCACTTCAGTAATTCCACAACGGTGTCAAACCCTTTTTATTGCATAATAATTTACGCTGTGGGCCCGTGGCTATGTGAAATTTCCATGTCTATTACCATACTGCCCCCCCTCCCTCTTTCATCTCCTCCCTTCCTCTGAACCTTTCCTTCACTCTGAAACATCACGGCATTTCTCCTCCCCACACTTTTGCTCTCCAGTGTTACATTATAATAGCTCTCTCTTCCTCTCTCTCTCTTTCTTTCCCTCTTTCTTGCGCTGACTGACTTTCACAGCTAGGCTGCCATCAAGACCTCAATCTTATATTGTTGCCATCTTCCTCCTCTTGCTCTACCAGTCCTATCCTTCTCCATTTCATAAATGAGCCCCTCCACTTCACGCCGCCCCCCCCCCCCCTTGTGTCCTGATGACATGAACAGGGCCCTTTCACCACCACCCCTCCCCCCACACACTCCACCCTCCTCCTGCTCCATTCAGCCAGGAGCAGCAGAGCTCCTTAATAACAAATGGATTTTCCTTCCCCGATGACAGAGAGAGATAGGAGCTCTCCTGGCAGAAGATGACATGGTGTGTGGAGGGCTTTTTATGGGCTGCTCCATGAATGTACAGGTGCCGGTGCAGATATATGCTCACTGAACAAGCAGTGTAGAAACACTGAGTATATGGATTCATGCTGAATTATATGAGTCCTATTGTACTGCAGCTTGGCTGAATTTGCAATTTATGCACTCACTCGAATGTCAATGAAATGTCAGATATTTGCACACCTGTCAAGTGGTTCCATAGGCTGGGTAACCTTTCAGTCTGGGTAACCAGAGTCTGGAATACTCTAGAGTCCAGGCACATGTCAGCTTCCTGGTAGGCAGATACTTTCTGTGGACTTTAAAACTGTTGGGCATGCCTTCAACCATTCACAACCGCTTGGTTGTGACATTTATCTGTTTGCTGATTGGTCCATAGAGTCCTTCTGCGGAGGAAACCTAAGCCTTTGGATAGGTACGTGATGTAGTGGTGTAGCAAAATGTGACATTGAGCAGAAGCACAAGGCGGAGCTAGCTTGGCTATGGTAAACCCAGAGCACACCTCAGTGAGGACCGAGGCTCTTACCATAACGGCCTTCTAATGTTGCATATCACAAGTACAGTACAAGAACAATTTTACTCGCTTAATTTGTTTGATCTGTGTGCTCACTTTACTAAGCCATTTACTACTAAAGGAAATAAAGACTAATAGTGGCCCTGGTGATTTCCTCTCAGTGGCTGTGCTTACACACCTTTTCTCTCCTTCACATTACAAAATAAGGACCTTAAATGCCAAACTGGACACTTTAATTAATGTCAAAAAATGTACAGTGCAGAACAAAAGGAAACTTCCCTTATCTGTCCTCATTAACTCAAGAGTTTTGAATGCCAAAGCCAAGCAAAGACAATGCTGAGCAATGACTCAGTGGTTCTACTACTTCAAACACGTGAGAGGAGAGACCTGCCTCAAAGCTAGCCACACAAATCAAATATAGCACAGGTTTGTCTCCAGGTCAAAACTCATGTCCACTGTACTGTTGGTGGCAGGTACTCTTTAAGTCTCTGTTTGTCAGCCCTTGTGTCCTTCAGTGCAAAGAACTGCGGTAATTTCACGAAGACGTTTTTTTTTTTTTCAAATGTCTCACTAATGAGCGTTTATTACCTTGTCAGTCAACATAGTGTTAGTTACAAAAATAGTGACTGCAGGAGGAGTTCTGTAGGCTAGTTAAAAAAATTGTAGACTGGTATGCCTTTAGAGACAACATGCTCTTTCTGACATCTCACTATGAACAAATTGCAGGGTTAGACATGGAGAGGTGAGGAGTGTGGAATGAGGAAGAATAAAGCAGAGATAGGACCCCCCCAGAGATGAGAACCAAGTAGAGCAGCAGTCTGCAAGGCCATTTCCATTTCCATATTTCCAGTCCAAGTTTGGTAATACTCAACAGTCAAGCTACTCCGCATACGTTTCTCTCAACATAACCAGTGGTGGTCATGCAATAAATATCCCTCTACTCTCATTACAATAACACACTCAATCTGTCAGAACTGTTGCCTCATTTTATACACAGGGTTTTTTTTAACCTATTTCTGTCAGTAGACAGCTAAGACATCCCAGTGATTACAGAGTGAACACCAGCCCTCTCCACGTCAGCTGGACTGTGTCACATAGTGATTTATCACTAATCACGTCTTCCGGTCTGTCAATAACCAGGGAGTTCCCTGGGCGGGTCCATACATCACCACACGACCCAATGTGGAGGGTGTCTGGCAGGGCCTTCATTATTCATGACTCCCACTCCTCTGGCTCTCTCAGGCCTCCTCCAGCTATGGGTCTCACACACACTGCTTGTGTAGAATGTGTATTATTAGTTAGATGAATCACGCATCTGAGTTATCACAGAGATGCATGCATGACCACATCTCCACACCATCTCACTCAGGCCGGACTTGATGAGTTTTCAGAGTATAGGGGCCACATGGCTTTACGGCCAATGCAAGAGCCCTCTCAGATGATGCTGACAGACACGGAATGGGCTCTTAACAACATATTGATTGGGTATTACACAAAGCATGGCTGAAACTACACATTACTTCATCTTGTGTCTGCCAGAGACCTGACTATATTAGGTTACTCTGAAAACTCCACTAGCTGATGCTATTTCTTTTCCCAGTGATTTATGAAAGCCCAAATGAGGTTGCACACCAATGTCTCCTCTCTGTTTCTCACCAGCACTGGAAGTGGAAATGATTGTAAAAGACTGCAATGTTGAATTAAGAACAGAGGACAAATCAAGAATTGATATCCTACATTCCACAGGCATACATTTGCATACTAATAGCACCCATTCTGTCACAAGAACACAGCTGAATTCCAACTGATTCAAAACCATTTTGGTGATTCTAGACTGCAAGAGTCACTACATTTACATGGACAGAAATAATTCTGAATATGACAATATTGCGCTAGCAGGGTTTAAATGCATTTCGAAGAGAATATTCTGGTCATATTTCCGCTTACATGTAATACTTTATAGTCTGATGAACAACTGGCAGAGAGAAAGCTCATCAAAGTTCTGAAGAATCTTTTCATTCATAATTCCTTCCATGATTATTCCTACCCATGAAAAATTCTAAGAGGCTAAATCTAATCAGCCAATGATTGGACTACTACATGTATGAATGCAATACTACACATATTTTATTTTGATAATGGCTTAACCTGAAAATGGTTTTATTCGGCTTAATCAAAATATTCTGCTTATGTGGCAGTATCATATTTGGAATATGATCATACTCTGATTTATGGCACACTAATGTCCATGTAAACATGCTGAGTGTATGTGAAGCTCAGCCTAAAGATGAGACAAGCAGTGTTAGCAGCTAGTGGTCATCTGTCACCTGGCAGCCCAGAGCAGCTGCCACACAATTAGCTCCTAATCATAGCCATTGATTGGCATGATGGTGATGGTCTTGGCCCAAGAATCAAACATGCCTGACTGCGCCAGGGCACAGGATTTACACGCCTTTCTGCTGCTGATGGAGACACGACAGCAATACGCCCATGCTCCTAGTTGGGGGGGATGCTCATTTAGATGCAGGGCATCATCTTGTTCACTGACTTGGACTTAATAAACAGGAAATGTGTCCAGAGAGCAGCGCAGGCAACGGGCAGTCAAAGAGCAAGCCCTCCTGATCTATGGCAGAGCCAACAGGATTAAGCTGCTGTTTGGATGGGCATCAGGACTTAATCAGCACACATGACATCTGTTTAGTCTCGACTTAGCCATAATTACTCTAATGCATGATGACAAAAAGGCAATTGAGCCCTCAACAGGAGCCCTGCCACAGTACTCAGGATTACTGTGGGGGACTTCAAAGAGGGTGTCAATTTATGTTCCGCTAGTGCAGAGGGGATGTGACATTCGGAGGGCATTCTTGAGGAGGGTTCACACGTGTTTGGCAGAGGCTTGACTGCACTGCCTGCTCTGTTGACTGTAATGCTTGAATGCTCTTCCAAAACAATAACAGAAAAACAATCTACGAGCCACTTTCACAGTTAGGACATGACATGGAGCTGTCCCAGGATTCTCTTCAGGCATATTTGTGTACAGTCCTTTCCATCGTGTGTCTTGTGTCTTTATATTCTTGCTCTTCACTCACTGTCTCAGATTAGACATCACACATCTAGATTACATATCCCATCTGACTGTTTCCCTTTCCCTTTCATATTAGACAATTCTAAAGGTCTCTCCATTGCCCCCCCCCCCCACCCCTCTCTCACTCTCTGCAGGTGTTTACGGTGACTACAGTGCTGATGTTGATCCCGTTGAGGTGCTGCTGGAAACTCAGCCTTCATTACCAGTGGCCACCTGCGAGCCACGCACAGTGGAATGGGCTGTAAAGAGACAGCATCTATGAGCACACGCTGACATGGAACAGTTTGCGGGTCTCGTACACACAACTACACATACACACACACACACACACACACACAGAGACATACACA